>CM054060.1:249215024-249815024 GCA_028641055.1 Alopecurus myosuroides | reverse complement strand
GTACCTCCCAGGGTTTGCGATCGGGCAGGGAGGCGGCGACGGATGTGGAGCTGGCGAAGGGGGAGTCCAAGACGTCGTAGCAGGTGTGCGGACGCTCGAGCGGCGGCGGCGGCGGGGAGAGACCCTGCGGCACGGGGTGCACGCGCGCGTCGTACCAGAGCGTCGGCTCCGAAGCGCAGCGCTTGAGGTTGAGGATCGTCCTCCCGTCAGTCCGCTTCCGTGAACGCGACCCCCGCGTCGGGTGCACGGGAAGCCGAAACCTCCGTCCGGCGCTGCTGCTGCTTCCGCCGCCGCGGCGCGCCGGCGAGCGCCCCGCCCGGACGCCGGCGATTCGCGACCGGCTGTTCTTCCTCCCCTGCATCTGGCTCGAAATCCTGGTCGCCCACTGTCTGCAACTGCGCGGTCGCGGTTCGTGCGTGCGTGTGGTTTGGACTTTGGAGATGGGTGCCGGAGATTGTTGCCGTAGTCGGTGATGTCGTTGCCGCAATGTTTGCTTCCGCGGCGAGCCTCTTTATGCTTTACTCGAGCGAGGAGGAAGCTTCGCGGGCGTGTTTCTACTTGCGTGCACACGATGCAGTAGACGCCCGACGTCCGTGGTCCAATTGGGTTGGGGATGTCACTCTGGGTAGTCGCGTGAGCCGGGAGCAGAGGAGGAAAACTGGGCAGGCGCTGGATTTGCCGCGTAGTTGAGGTCACCTGGACAGGGCACGGTCGCCGTGTTGGGGAAAACGACTGCGCCACCGCCCAGGAATATTTCGCCTATGAGCTTAATTGGTTTTTAACCTTTTTAAGCATTGCTTCAGGGAAGCAAATCAGATGAGATTGCTAGGTTTTGTTTTTCGTTTTGTTTTTCCTGTAAGTGGGTCGATGAACTCCTGCCATTCTCTTAGACAAACTCCTAAAAGATATAACTACTGTACTCTCTTAGTCTCAAATTAATTATCACAAAGATGGACAAAAATTTATGTATACGATGATTAATAAAGATAACCCTAAAATTATGGAGCTTCCCTACAAAAACACGCGGGGAATAAACTGCTTCCCCTTGCCGGTCCACTTGATTGGCACTTCGGCGGAACGGGGGCTAGAGTTTTGCTTTCAGCATGGGGGTGTGGGCGCGGATGGGCAGCCCCCGACAAGTGTGACATTAAAATGGATTCCGATGGAGATGAAGGGACGGTTTGGTCGCTGCCATGTGGGACAGGACAGACACTGAGCGAACGTGCGAACTATCCGTTTCCTATCCATGGGATGCAAACCCGACCAGATTTGGGCTGAAAACACGAAACAAATATGGAATACAAATGCGTAGCCACACTGGGCCGTGATTTCCGCCCACATGACAAAAACGGACACCACCGGACGAAATGCGTCCCGACATTGAAGTCGCCCTTACGCTCTTTTTGGTAAAGATATATTCCTATCTAGCCTAGGATCAATGCTAATAACTCCTAGCAAGCGTCAACAAAACCTCGAATTACCCAGGGGGGCAATGATAGCGGAATCCGGATATAGCGAGGCTAATAGTAGGAGAAGGCCGCTTTGACAACCTCGGTGGTACACTCTCAGATACATCATGCAGTGGTGCATTGGATGGGTTTGACAAAGGCGAGGGAAGCGATGGGGGAGGCGTCCGCGGACGACCCTACCGGTGGCCTTCATCGCCGGCGACTCACGCTGGCTCCTGGTGCACTCTCTCCCTCAACTAACCAGATCACCGGGGGCTCCCATTTCACGGCTCTCGCGGGCGAGGAGGCGGAGGCGATTGCACTCGATGAGGAGTTAGGCGAGGCGGCGTCTACGGCCAGAGCGGCGGCTGAAGAGGTGCTGGAGGATGAATGGTCGGTCTCTAGGTCGGACGTGTGCCGGCCGGTGGTCTCCGACGAGCAGATCGCATCGGAGTTCTGGTCGCGTGCAGGGTTTCCTACAAAGGAATCGCGGTTCTGGGAGGATAAAGGCAATGAGGTTCAAGATCCGGTGGTGTCCTGTACGTCATCGCCGTCAACCTCGTCTTCTCCGGTGAGCAGTGGCGAGTCTGCTTCGTCCAAGAGGTTGGTTGGACACCGGATACGGCTGCCGGCGGTGCGAGTGGGATGGAGAGGGCCGGTTCCGCGTCGAAGAATCACCCCCGCACCGTGTCTAGGTGATTTCTTCCCGGCAGACTTCAAGGGCGCAGCGGCGAGTCCAACGGCAACGGCCGGCGAGGGCGCGGCGGCGAGTCCCGATCCGCAGTCAGGGGATCTGGGCGCGGTGGGCACGGTTCAAACGTCCACGCTGTCGGGTGGGGCTAGCGGTGGGCCCAAACTGAAGCCTTGGGGATATTTTCACGACGCGTTCGATCATCTGTGGTAAAAAACGATCGTCCTAGGGTTCGTCAACAGCCGTCGGCGGTCTCCTCGACATCGACAAATTCCACGGCATCGGAACCTGCTGCTCCTTCGTCAACGCCCCCTCGACGTCTCCCCGGACAACGCTCATTCCTCCAGGCCTTGCTCTCGCCTCCCTCGGGCATGGCGGCTCTTCAGCGGTCGGGTGGGCAGACCGGACTGCGGCCCCTGGGTCCAGTTCCAGGTGGCCGAGGGCGCGGCGCTGGGCGCGACACAACGATGGGAGTGGGCAGGCCTATGGCGGGGCCGCCAACTTTCGCACCGATGCAGCCAGGTGTTGCTCATAACCCTATGCCGATGGTGCTGCAGCCAGGGCTGGTTCAGACGGCGCCGGCGGCTGCGGTGCAGACTGTGGCGGTGCAAACGGTGGCAGTGGGTGCAGCCCCTACCGCCGCGGCGTCGGTGATACCTGCAGCGGTGGCGGTGCCGGCTGGACAGGGATTCACGATTGGCACGGTGGCAGTAGGGGGTACGGTGAAGCGCAAGAACAAGAAAAAGAAAGTGACACCGGTTGTAGCGGCTACTGGGACTTCACAGGAAGCGGCTGCAGCATTTACAACTCCTACGGTTGAACAGCAAGTGCTAGTCGCCACTGGACCCGTGGGGGTTGACGTTGCCGCGGCTCTGGTTGTTAAGAAGACGCGGTGTTGGAAATGCGAAGTTGACACGCATGCAATAAAAGATTGTCCGGTGGATCATTATTGCTACGTGTGCGATACCAATAAGCATCCTATGAAGAAGTGCCCCACTCTCAGACTTCCAAAACCGGCAGTGTTTATTGGGGGGATTGGCAGCAAACACACAATGTTCTCTCAGTTCCCTGATAACCTGTTTCAGGAGGTGGATGCGTCCAGTGGACCTGTTGCGCTGGTCACGGTGGTTGGCACTGCCGCTACAGAGAAACACGTTGAGGTGACGGTTGCTCGCATGAGTTCCACCCCGAGATGGAAGTGGGAAGCGCTGCCTAGTGGTGATAACCTTTTCAAGGTGGTGTTTCCGTCGGTGGCTGAGTTGGAGAGGTTCGATGGGATGGATTTTGGGGTCCCGTCTCAGTCTACTAGGCTACTGTTCAGCAAGTGGAAGCCAGAAGACGTTGAGCCAAAGCTTGAGTTCTATCAGACTTGGGTTAATGTGGAGGGGGTACCTAATCCGTTGAGACACTTCCTAGGTCTGTGGGCGGTTGGCTCTCTCATCGGTATTACTTCGGATGTGGACCTATTGGCTCTACGGCGTAGAGGTATTGTTCGTTTGAGGATGGCGTTGTCGGATGATGAGGTGTTCAATAAGGTGGATGAGGTGGGCCCTATACGAACACGGATGGTGTGTTACGTCTGAAAGGCTATGGTTTCACTTTCCGCCCAGAGCCTGAGGATTTTGAGCCAGAACCAGATTATGTACCTTATATGTGGGACTTGAAGATGCCTTCGGAATCCTCTTCTAGAGGTGTTAGGGATGATGATATGCTTGACTCAGCTGCTGTCCTAGAAGGTGACGCGGGGGGCAACGAACATGGCTATTGATCCGTCCCCTGTGGATGGTGGGGATCATTTCCGTACACAGGCGTTGGAATTGCTGAAGAATTATGCATTAACGCCAATTAACATGTCTCCTGTCACTCCTAGGGGAAAGGAAATAGTGCGTTCTATGCAATCCTCGGGTGGTTTTATCGCCAGGCTCTCTACGGAGGTGGCGCTGTCGAGTGCGGCGTCTACTGGTGGGTTGCATGGTGCAGGTGGCACCCAGCTATCCGCTGCCCAGGCGAGACGGACGGGCGGCGCGCTGCCTGTGGCCAACAGCGACCTGCTGGCGTCTGCTGGGCCGGGCGGGGCGCGACAATCTTCCGCCCAGGCGACTCCTAGCGGCGCCAACGACGACCTGCTGGTGGAGGCCCGCTCGCCTGGCGGGCTGGCATCCGCTGGGCGGAGCGGGGAGAAGCTATCTGCCGCCCAGGCGGCTCCTAGCTGCGGTGGATTGCCGGCAGTTCCTGGGCCGTGGGCCACCCAGCCAGTGGCGGCGTCTACTGGCTGCGCAGCGCGGGCGACGCTTGGGCTGTGCGGCGTGGAGCTAGCTGCCGCGCAGGGAGAGGATGGGCCGGGGGCACGTACTCCGTCTCCGGCTCGGGCTGTGTCGATGGGCGTAGCGGTGGTGGCACCGACTCGAGCGTCCGTGTCCGCTGCGACACGGGCAGAGCACCTGGAGTCGACCGTGACGGCGCCGTTGACTCCGTCACGCCTTCCTGGCAGTGGCACGGATGATGTGGTACCTGTCACGATGGCTAAGGACATGGCGGTCGGGGGGGGGGGGGTATCCTCTTCGTCATTGCCCCTCTCCGCCGTGGCGCGTTCCTCTGAGGTTCATGGGCAGCCAAAAGTGGGGCTGAGGCGCAGCGCTCGCCATCTCGTCGCAGCGGACGGGGCTTCATCGACGGATGAGGATGCGCTGACCAAGGCCATGCGACTGAAGGCGGCAATGTACTCGTCATCGCCTCTGGGTACAGGCTCTAATCTTAAATCATTTCTTTCTTTTTCAAATACCAAATTATCCTCTAGTCTAGGTGACGTTGGTGTTTCATTAGGGAAGAATGATAAGGAGATCACGATGTCCACCAACGTGTTGAAGCATATGGAATTTGATCGTTTAACGGTCAATCCGAGTGCTTCTCCCAGGGGGGACGTACCACACATGGATGATGATTCAGCGTATGCCTTTTCGGATGGACAACTTTTATCAGATCTAGTGGGGGAAGTGACTGAGGTGGGAATAGATGAGGACGGGCTAGGATCTTTATTTGATCTGTACGCTTCCGGCCGGAAATCCAAATCCGCTAGACAAAAGAGAAAAAACTCACCGCGAAACATCGCGAGACCGCCTAAAAATCCAATTGTTTCCCGATGAATGGCTTATTCACTAATAGCAGAGGTCTTGGCGACTTGTCTAAACATTTGAATATTTCACAATACGTCAGGGATCACAATTTGGAGTTTGTGGCTATCTCCGAATCATGGAAGAGAGATTTTCCAGTGAGCGTTCTGAACCGCCTTTCAGGGGGTATCGACTTCACTTGGCATTCTATTCCTCCACGTGGTAGGTCGGGCGGCATTTTACTAGGCGTTAAAACTGACTCTTTTGATGTGTTAGCAAGGTCGGATGGTGATTTTCATATTAAATTACACCTCCGTAACCGTGCCGACAATTTCGTATGGAGCTTGGTTGCTATGTATGGTGCTGCCCAGGAAGAGTTTAAGGAGGTTTTTCTGCGTGAGTTGGTTAACTTGGCTAATAATAATCCACATCCAATTTTAATTGAAGAAGATTTTAATTTGCTAAGGTTTCTACATGAGAAAAGTCAGGGACGGTTTGATGGTCATTGGCCTTTCTTGTTCAACGCTGTCATAGATAGCCTGGATTTGAGAGAGGTGTACATGACCAGACGACAGTTCACTTGGGCAAATAGTCTACCGGAGCCTACATACGAAAAGCTAGATCGCATATTAATGAGTACCGATTGGGAAGATAAGTTCCCTTTGGTTACGGTACGTGCTCTAGAACGTATTGAATCTCTATCGGATCATGCCCCCTTCTACTTTCAACTGGCACATCAAAACCAAAAGGTCAGACACAGTTCAAATTTGAACTAGGTTGGTTTTTACGTGACGGTTTTGATGAACTAGTTAAGAAAGTATGGTACAAGCCGGTCTTAGGTGATAACTCAATACGGAGATGGAATAATAAAATGCGCAATTTGCATAAATATCTCCGTGGATGGGCGAGACATACGACCGGGATGCTAAAGAAGGAGAAAGAGCGTCTTTGTTCCATTATTGATGAGTTAGATCGAATCGTAGAAACTAGGTTGCTCTCTTTGCAAGAGGTTGAACTTAAAAGTCAATCCAATGAGAAAGTAGCACAAATGTTGCGAGAAGAGGAACTCAAATGGTATCAGAGATCGAAAGCTCAATTCATTCTTGAAGGAGATTCGAATACTCGGTATTTTCATAATGTTGCCAATGGCAGACATAGGAAAAAACGAATTCACTCTCTCCATCAGGATGAAGGTCTCATTGAGGGACAAGAGTATCTCAAAGCTTATATCACAAAGTTCTATAAAGATCTGTTTGGGTCTCCTGAAGTAAGTAATATTACTATGGATGAGAGCCGCACAGATGATATTCCCGAGGTATCCATGGAGGAAAACGCTTTTCTTAATGCTCCCTTCACGGAAGAGGAGATAAAGAAGGCGATATTCCAAATGGAACATAACAAGGCACCTGGCCCAGATGGTTGTCCGGCGGAGTTTTATCAGCATTTTTGGGAGATCATTAAATATGATCTCATGGAGATGTTTGGTTGCTTACAGAGTGGACATCTGGAGCTGTATCGCCTTAACTTTGGGGAAATCGTTTTGTTACCTAAGGTTTTGAACACAGAAAAGATACAACAGTACCGACCAATTTGCCTTCTCAACGTTAGTTTCAAATCTTTACGAAAGTTGCAACTATTAGGTTGAATTCTGTGGCAGACCATGTGGTAAAACCTACATAGACTACATTTATGCAGGGTAGGAATATCCTTGATGGAGTCGTGACTTTACACGAAACCATACATGAGCCGCACTCGAAAAAACTTAATGGGGTAATTCTTAAAATAGACTTTGAAAAGGCTTATCATAAAGTGAATTGGGAGTTTCTCCAACAGACTCTGAGAATGAAAGGATTTTCAGAAGAGTGGTGCGCTCTAGTTCGCAGTTTTGTAGTTGGAGGTAGCGTGGCTATCAAAGTCAATGATGATATTGGCCGATACTTCCAAACAAAGAAAGGCTTGAGACAAGGTGATCCGATATCGCCCGTATTGTTTAATATTGTGGCTAATATGTTAGCGATCATGATCGATCGAGCCAAGGAAAATGGCCAAATTGAGGAAGTAATTCCACATCTTGTCGATGGGGGATTGTCTATCCTTCAATATGCAGACGATACAATTCTCTTTATGGAACATGATTTGGAGAAAGCAGCGAATCTGAAGTTAATTCTTTCGGTGTTCGAGCAACTATCCGGATTAAAAATTAATTTCTATAAAAGTGAATTGTTTTGCTTTGGCGAGGCCCAAGATGCAGTTGCACAATATACCGAGCTATTCGGATGCGAGCAAGGTCAATTTCCTATTAAGTATTTGGGAATACCAATACATTACAGGAGACTGACTAATGCAGAGTGGTGTCAAGTCGAGGAACGTCTACAGACTAGGCTTGCTAGCTGGAAAGGAAAATTGTTGTCACTTGGTGGACGACTGGTACTCATTAATACAGTCCTAACTAATATGGTACTGTATATGATATCATTCTTCCAGTTACCTAAAGAAGTATTGAAAAAATTGGATTATTTCCGATCAAGATTTTTTTGGCAGGGTGACAACGAGAAAAAGAAATATCGATTGGCCAGATGGGATGTAGTTTGTTGTCCACGAGATCAGGGGGCTAGGTATTCATGACCTCCAAGTCAAGAATTCAGCCCTACTTGGTAAATGGATGTTCAAACTATTAACCGAAGATGGGGTATGGCAAACCATCCTGAAGCGTAAATACATAGGTTCGAAAGCAGTATCACAGGTTATATGGAAACCAGGCGATTCACACTTTTGTGCTGGACTTATGGCGAAAAAAAATAAGTTTTTTCGCTATGGGGTATTTAAAATTAAGGATGGATCGCAGATACGGTTCTGGGAGGACAAGTGGTTAGGTAATACCACACTCAGAGAACAGTATTCGGCTTTATACACGATAGCACGACATAAAGATGATACGCTAGCTACGGTCATGCAAACATCACCTCCTAATGTTACGTTCAGACAAGATTTAATCGGTCCTCGACTTACGTCTTGGCAGACCTTGGTTGATAGATTAACTATGGTTACTCTTACACCAGGCGCTGATGAGTTTCGTTGGAAGATCACTAAGAACGGTCGGTTCTCGGTGGACTCCATGTATAGGGCTATGATCCAATCGGACATGCCAGTCGATATTTTCAAAAATGTATGGCGTATGAAGGTACCGCTGAAGATTAAGATCTTCGCGTGGTACCTTCGTAAGGGGGTCATACTTACAAAGAATAATCTTGTCAAACGTAATTGGCATGGGAGCTCTAAGTGTGTTTCTTGTACTCATGATGAGACAATTAAACACTTATTCTTTGATTGCACATTTGCGCGTTCTATATGGTCCGCTATTCAAATGGCTTCGAATCTTTATCAACCTATTTCCATTGCGAACATATTCGGTAACTGGTTAAATGGGGTTGATAAACGATTTAAGACTATTATTAGGGTAGGAGCGCTTGCCGTTATTTGGTCGCTCTGGCTATGTAGAAATCACAAGATTTTCAATGATAAATTTTTTTCTCGTATGCAGCTTCTATTCAGATGCACAGGTATTCCCCTTTCGTGGTCCACATTACAGCGGGGGGAGTTACGAGGCCTTTTTATGGAGACGTGTGCACGACTAGAGCAGGTGGCGAGGGATATTTTTATCCCACATGGATGGTCGCTTGATCTACGGATAGCGGCTCCATAGTATCGACAATCTACATTGGATGTATTGTACTCTTGTCGTCATGTTTACTTTCAGTTTCGGATTTCGGCTGTGTGCATTTTACGATGCAGAGGCCGGGTGTAATGCTTAACCATTTTAAGTAATAAACCCCTTTATCAAAAAAAATAGTAGGAGAAGGCTAGGCTACACATAGCCAAGAAAAAAAAAGACTCTATCGGGGTGATGAAACACACGCAACACCAACACTCTAACCCCATCGAAGACCAATTGCGAAGGTAGAGTATTTGATCGATGGGTTTAGTTAGTGTAATCTTTCTCAAATAGATAGTGATAAAAACCATATTAGTGAACAATTTAGAAAGTTGATTGGGTTCATCTGAACCCATTGATCAGGGTTGATTGGGTTGATCAGCAAAACCCATTGATCAGCAAAACCTCGAACTACTCAGGGTTGATTGGGTTCATATGAACCCATTGATCAGCAAAACCTCGAACTACTCAGGGTTGATTGGGTTCATCTGAACCCAATAATTTTACAGCAGCTCCGCCACTGCCGAGGACAATACCGGGACCACAAAAGAGATTCTCCAAAACGAAGCCTCGAGGAAGGAAAAAAGCATAAGCGTTGTCGTCGTCCGATCGAAATTCTTGATTTTACAACTTGAAAAAAGCCCGAGTTCACAAAACCATGCCTTTAGCAAAAGGCTATTGCCACACACAACCAATGAATAACAGACATTAGACCTCCGCCCTAGAATTCGCAACTCGGTATTTGACGAGCACCACCAAAAATACAGTCCACCTGTGCTGCCGCCCCCTCTTGTCAAGATCGTTACACAAGTTACCAACATCGACACACAGAAAACATTGTGCCGCCATTTTTCATGGCCACCAATATACTTCTCCGCCATTACAAACCTTCGGTCGCAGCTACTATGAGCTTCTCCATCTCTGTCATATATTTAGACATCCCTTGGTAAGAAAGCGAACCTTCGCGCCACTCGCTCATGTAGCCTCACCGGTCGAAAATAGGGGAGCACACGACTAGATCGATTTCAATCTAGATATTGAGTGACCTTATGCGCCAATCGGCAAAACCACCGAGAGGAGGTACATTGACCCGAGGAGATCTAGAAAAACTCCAATTGATCCACGCTATTTCAATCCTCAAACTGCAAATGTCATTTATTTTCATTGAGGCACTAGACAAGCAGGGGCCAAACCAGGAACAGACATAATAGGCTAAATTTTATCGGGGCAATAGGCCCATGTACGATAAATCAGCTGGGCTGGGTAATATAGCCGTCTTGTGGCGACCACTCTGATATGAAACCCCGCACACTCGTGCTCGCCCGGGCTTGTTTGCATGCAGCCCAACGGGTTTGAATTGTCTGCCTGCTGTCAACCGTGCTGCTGTGGTCAAACGGCCCATGATGAAACATTTAATACAAGTAAACTAGACAACTTATTTCTCAAAATCAAAAGACCTACTCCCTCCGATCCTAAAAAAGTGTGGTGGGTTGCACTAGTAAGTTGTACATAGTCAGCTCATTTCCACCGACACTTTTTTAGGATCGGATGGAGTATATAACTTGGGTTAGGAAAATATTGTTAAAAAAAGTAACTTTGGTTAGAAAAATGCATGATAAGGTTATCTCTGAGTTTGACACAGCGTTGCATTTCCTTCCCTAATCATTTATAGGGAAAAAAAATTCAGATGTTGACAGGTTATGGTGGTGGTGGACATGTATCATAAGGGCATCTCCAGTCGTTGCGCCCCACCAGGACGCAAAAACCCTCGCTTTTTTTGCGCCGCGGCGCGAAACGGCGCTATCCTGGGAACTGGGGGGCGTGTTTCCCAGCCGTGAACCCAGGCCGCCCCCCAGCGGCGACACGGACAAATTTTGGGCAATCAAAAAAAATCCCACCAAATAAATAGAGTTTTGCTACACAAATAAATAGTTCAACAATTTTTAAAAAAAAGTACACTAGTCATCGTTCTCAACATTGCCATTCCCCTTTCGCGCTCACAAATGCTGCACCAGGTCATCCTGCAGAGCATGATGTGTTGCAGCGTGTCGAATCTCCTGTCGCTTGGTGAGGAAGTCTGTCCATGATGCCGGCACCTGGTGATCAACATCTGCAAGAGGGCCCTGCCGGTAGTATGGTGTGCTTGTCTCACTGTCAGGCACCGGGTCATCCCGCTCACTCTCAATGATCATGTTGTGCAAGATCACACAACATTGCATCACCTCCCACATGTTGGACTTCGACCAAGTCATAGCTGGGTACCGGATAACAGCGAATCGAGATTGCAGCGCACCAAATGCCCGCTCAACATCCTTCCTGCAAGCCTCCTGGCACTTGGAAAACCAAGCTTTTGCGTTTCCTGGGATAGGGTTGGAGATGCTCTTCACAAATATTGCCCACTTCGGGTAGATGTCATCTGCAATATAGTACCCCTTTGTATACTGGTGTCCATTGATCTCATAGTTCACAGGGGGGCATGACCTTCGACAAGATCGGCAAAGACATTCGAGCACTGCAAGACATTGATGTCGTTGTGACTTCCAGCATATCAAAGAATGAATGCCAAATCCATAGATCGTACGAAGCCACGGCCTCGAGAACCACCGAGCACTCTCCTTCTTTCCCTTGTACATCCCCTGCCAGTCAAATGGGCAGTTCTTCCATGCCCAGTGCATGCAGTCGATACTGCCAAGCATCCCCGGAAACCCTCTTGCTTCATTCTCTGCGAGGAGACGAGCAGTGTCTTGCGCATTGGGTGATCGCAGGTATATTGGGCCAAAAACTGCAACCACTGCCCGGCAGAACTTGTTCAAGCACTCTAGGGCCGTGGACTCGCTCATGCGCAGGTAGTCATCTTGTGCATCTGCGGGAGCACCGTATGCAAGTAACCTCATGGCCATCGTGCACTTCTGGATAGAGGAAAACCCTACCGTGCCGGTGCAGTCCTCCTTCAACTTGAAGTAGGTGTCGAACTCCCGGATGGCATGCATGATCTTGAGGAAGAGCGTGCGTTTCATCCTGAAACGACGCCGGAACACCTTCTCGTCGTTGGTGGGATCCTCGGCGAAGTAGTCGGAGTAGAGGATGCAGTAGCCCTCGTACCGCTGCCTCGGCCTGCTCTTGCGGCGACCGGGCTTCGATCCAGTGCGGTGCGGCGCGGCGTCCTGGGCCTGCAATCCGGCCAGGCAGCTCAGGACGAGCAGGTGCTCCTCGTCGTCGATGGCGGCCTGGTCTTCCTCGTCGAACAGCTCGGCGAGCATCTCCTCGGCGTCGGATTCCATGGCTCAGACAGAGCGTCGAACACCTTGCGGGCGGGTGGACGCGGCTCACCGGGTACAACCTCCTCCGCGGCGGAGACGCGATCGAACGGCGGCGACGATGTGGTGGACTAGCCGGCGGTGGTTTGTCTCGTCGATCTTGTGCGATTGTGGCCGACAGCGGCGGCGTGGAGCACGACCGGTGGTGTGGCGACGGCGAGGCGGGCGAGCAGAAAAGACGAGTCGGGGGTGGGGAAAGTGGGCAAATAGCGCTCCCCTCGCCGACAGCGCTGGCCCACGCGCGCTTTTCCTTTCGCCCCCCCTCCCCCCCACCCCTCAGGCCGAACCCAACGGGCTGGGTTCCGCCTGGGGGCGGCGGCGCTAATTTCCGTCGAAACAGCGCTTTTTGCGTCCCGGGGGGCTTTGGGGGGACGATTGTTGATGCCCTAAGAACAGGAAACCCCATGAATGACTACTAGGACATTGCAGATCGTCATAACCCTATTATGAAGTATCTTGCATCCTCAACAGGCCAAACCAGCCAAGCCAGGGACCGTCTACGTCTGTCTACCACTCCCATATTTTGACACACCATCAACTGCGAATATGATGAAAAAACATGCCGGAAATTGAGAAGCAAAATGGCGCATAAGATGGGACTGTGAGGAAATCACTAGAGGGCCTACCATGCATGCATATCACCGAAAAGACAAACAGGAAGACCACTCCGATCTCCAAGGATCAATTTGACCCAACTAACTAAAGAAGATTCCAGCAACTGCCTGCTGGCTTCCATCATCGCTTTGCGTAGGAAGATGAAAAAGAAACGGAGCAAGTCCTAATTTATTCTGCTCCTGATCAGCATGCTCATAGTATATACTACTCGTACTTGCTACCCGTATTATTAGACCAAACGTGGATATATTGAATCTTCCTCGCCGGTCGCCAACATGCGCTGCCTGTCCTGCCTCGGCACCAACCTCTTTACGGCCCAAACCGACGGAGATCACATGCGCAACACACACAAAAACAATCCCAATGCGTATGTCTCGCGTGATAGAACAGCTCCACGAGCCGCCATGCCAGGGGACCGATCGATCGAGCAACTCGTAGTGGTCTCATTTTGACAATCGAGAATTTGATGTCCACTACTCCCTCTCTTTTAAAATCTCCACCTTTTTTTCCCGTGTCAAATTTTTGACTTCTAGTTTTGCCCAACAGAATATGAGTTATAGTCATGGAAAGTGTTCTTGGCTCTCGACTTCCGGTACTCCCACTATTTAAAAAAATGATATTTATGAGTTTCAAAAAATTCTAAATAAATCGGATGTAGCCAATGATGTATCCCACAAACGTGCAAAATACCAATTCTGATACGAAGTATTATGGGCTACACAAAAATGACAAACCTGAAAAAATTTAGAGATTTAAAAATAGACATACTCAGATCCGCACTATTGTTATTTTTGTGTAGCTCGGAATACATAGTATTTGAAATTATTTTTTGCCCTTTTATGGATACACCATTGGCTACATCTGGAGCTGTTTTTTTTAGAATTTTCTTAAACTCATAGATGTGGTTTTTTTTTAAATAGTAGGATGCCAAAAATATCTACTCTTATACACATGAAAACTATATAATCGAAAGTTTTTTTTAAAATGTGCATACAATCATATACATTTTTTGGTCGTATAACTCATTTTTTTGTTAGTAAAATTATTGTGCTTCCAATGGAGTACCAACATTCAATCGCCTCCTGTCCTAGCTACGGGTCAGACGCCTTGGTGGCGTGCAAACCTCTTGGCTGGTTTGACAATATCATATTCCTCTACTCTATGCTAGATATTATTCAACTATAGTAGACATGCTAAATATTGTAAAAAATGTTAAAAATAGAGAATATGAAAAATACAATTCTAGCATATCATATTCCTCCCCTTCGTATCTCGTGTCTAACTTTGAAAATAATGAACAAACAAAGTATGAGTTATATATATCATTAAATGTATTGTTGGGGGAATGACT
The DNA here is from genome assembly GCA_028641055.1 of Alopecurus myosuroides. Taxonomy (NCBI): domain Eukaryota; kingdom Viridiplantae; phylum Streptophyta; class Magnoliopsida; order Poales; family Poaceae; genus Alopecurus; species Alopecurus myosuroides. Next base: position 249,800,780 of record CM054060.1, on the reverse strand, counting down.
AACGAGTCCCACAAGCAGCTACGGATTAGAATGGGCAGGAGGCCTAGATCCGATTTATAGGTGGAGCCGATTTATCTTGCTACGGAGCAGCTCGCCCACATAAGAGCCAAGACCCGACCCAGGATGATGGTCTAGGGCCCAAAGACGGAGAAAGCTCGGGAACTCCAAGACCAGAGAGAAGTTTCTAGAACCGACCTTGGGAGGAGACCCGATTTTCATCATAAACCGACAAAGGGACTCCTGACGGATTAGGCAAGGACTCCAACTTCGAGTGTAACCCGGATCCTTGTGTAAACCCAGGAACCCGTTGATGACGTGTAAACACACGTTTGTTGGGAGACCCCAAGATGAAGGTATGATGAGTACAACAGCAAGATTTTCTCTCAGAAAGAAACCAAAGTTTAATTGGGCCAGTAGGAGAAAGAAATCACTTCTGAAGGTTGTTGACAGCTGATGTTGGCAGGGCGCACTACTAGGCTCAGCAGCAGCATGAAATTTGCACACAACATAACCAAAATACTTTGCCCCAACGAAACAGTGAGTTGTCAATCTCACCGGCCTTACTGAAAACAAAGGATTAGACGTATAGTATGAAAAATGATGTTTGTTTGCAGTGAATGAAATAAGAATAGTGTTTGCAGTGAAAGAGAACAGTGTGTGCAGTAGGTTGTATTATTAGTGTAAGAGAATGGACCGTGGTCCGCAGTTCACTAGTGGCGTCTCTCCATAACAGATAAATAACATGCTGGGTGAACAAATTACAACTGGGAAATTGACAAAATAGAGACTGCACCGTAATACATATACATGACATGATGATTACTATGAGATTCATTTGGACATTACAACATGATACATAGACCGTCATCCAACTACATCTATGACAAATATCCACCCTCAGGATATCATCCGAACAAACTTTGGGTATTAAGTTGCAAGCAACAGATTATTGCATTTAGTAAAGTGCGCAATGTAAACAATACAATTACCCTTAGACAAAGCATTGTTGTTTTCCTTAGTGGCAACAGCACATCCACAATCTTAAAAGTTAATGTCACTCTCCCAGATGACTGGATGTATGAATCCACTATCTAGCATAAATACTTCCTCTTAGAGTCACAAGCATCTACTTGTCCAGAACAACTACTAGTAACAGAGAGCATGCAAGATCACAAATAACATATATGATAGATCTATAATCAACTTGACATAGTATTCAATATTCATTGGATCCTAGTAAACACAATATATAGCATTACAATAAGATGATCTTCATCATGTTAGGCAGCTCACAAGATCTACATATGATGACACAAAATAGGAGAAGACAACCATCTAGCTACTGCTATGGACCCGTAGTCCAAGGATGAACTACTCACGCATCACTCCGGAAGTAGGCATGGTGAAGAAGAGCCCTCCAGTGATGATTCTCCTCTCCGCCAGGGTGTCGAGGAGAGCTTCAGAACCCTCCCGAACTAGGGTTGATGATGACGGCGGCTACGAAACTTTTATGGATGGAAGCTCGGGTACTTAGCGTTTTCCCGAGGAAGGCATTCTATAGGCGGAAGGGCGATGTAGGTGGGAGCCTTGGGGGCCCACACCACGTGGTGGCGCGGCCAGGGACGCGCCGCCATATGGTGTGGCCACCTCCCTGGCCCCCTTCGAGTCTCCTCCGGACTCCGTGTACGTGACAGAAAAATAGAGACTTTGGATTTTGTTTCGTCCAATTCCGAGAATATTTCTAGAACAACTTTTCTAAAATAAAAAACAGCAGAAAACATGAACTAACACTGTGGCATCTTGTCAATAGGTTAGTCCCAAAAAATGCATAAAAAAGTTATAAAGTGTATAGAAAACATGTAGCAATTAACATAATATCAACATGCAACATCAGAAATTATAGATACGTTGGAGACGTAACACCCGTCCACTATATAAGGTGGGTTCCTGGGACGTAGAAATCTAAGTTATAGATCATAGAAATAGTTCTTGGGATATCGAAAGCCAGAATCTCTCCTTCTAATCGAGACTTTAAATCACCAATACTAAAAGAAGCACGAGTAGGTTTTACCCTAGATAGAGGGGCCAAACTTGGGTAAACTCATGTCTCTCATTTCCACCATAACCCTTCCGATACTTCGCTTAGAAGGTATGGCCTCATAATCTAGTTCTCGCACGAGGATACTCGCCGTGAAAACCCCACGACAGTTGGTGCCCATCGTGGGGTCAGCTTGCAGAAGCGCTGTTTTTCGGAAGGAGCTCTACCTGGGATCGAGAAGCTCGCGATAGGCTGGCTTAGGAGGAGTCATCGCGGAAACTGAAGGAGTGCTGGAACTAGGAACCACAGTGGAAACTGTTGGAGACTATACTGAAAGCCAGTTTGCTGAGGGACCTTGCAAGGAACGGTCACATTCTTCAGACAGAAACCGTCTCTGGGTTCTCGAGAAGCTTAAAAAACGGGATGCAATTCTTGGGTTTTCAGTTTCTCTACTACCATACAAGCGTGAAGCCGGGTCTCCCTGTCAAACCTGGCATAATCTCTCTTTTTTCATACTAAGTTCCATCAACCTTGAACTGTGGAAAGCCACCAGCAAGCAGATGCGGCCTCAGCTCTCGATGTTAAGACTTAGCCAGAGCCATAACTCGCATAGCTCCATGGCGGTAGGAAGACAGTTTATGTTCATTAATCCATTGAGGAACATTGGACATTTCCACAATAAGATCATGAAGCTTGCGAAGAGTTTTATCCCAGCTCCTGGCTGCACCACCCCCAATATAGAGTTGCTTCACAAAGGTATAAAGAGCCTTCAATTTCAGCTTTGGAAGCTTCATGTTATTGGCGTGGATTTTTTCTATACAAAAAAGCCGGGTTCGAAAGGAAACAATAGAAGTAAAGGTGATGAGAATAAACTGATAAGTGAAAATCCTGCTTACCAAAAACATCGGCAGTTACATCATTTAGAATTTCTTCACTCTTTCCAAGCCGGATTTCACCACTTCTAGTTCTTGCTTTGCCTTATCAGTCCTGGCTATCAGAGGTTTTTCCTTCTCGGCAAACTCATGTTCAGCTTTGGAGAGATTGGAAGCAACCTGGGGAACATATTCTTCCATACCTGAATGCAGTTTTCTTGTCTCTTCAGTTCTAACATCTTCCTGAGCAAGCAGGTTCTTCATATTTGCAATTTTTCTGTGAGCTGTTTTCTAAAGCATGCAACGACTGATATGATATAATGAGTTTTATGAACATTGAACCCCGGGTTGCCACAGGCAGTGCAAACCCGACACTTGGGGGCTACAATCAATTCTAAAATTTCCAAGTTAAAGGATAGATTCAAGGTTATAACAAGTGAATACCCAGGTTACCGCGGGCAAAAATAACCCAACACTTGGGGGCTACACTATTTCAGTTCATAAAATCAACGGGAAAATTCTAAAAGCCCCGAGTGGCTGTAGGTATGCAACCCAACACTTGGGGGATACACAACTCAAAGTTTATCAAAACTAGGAAGAGTAAAAGCTAAGTACCGGATTACGGCAAACTTGTAAACTGACACTTCGGGGCTACACATTTAGGTTATAATCAAGAGATAACTCTTCAAGTATTCACCAAGGTAAAAATGGAAGATTGAGGGCTACACGTTATATACATAAGAGAATGAATGTAACTCGTATTTTTCTCTTAAACATGGCCACGATGCCATCGTCTCGAAGTTGTCTCTAGGAGTACTCTTGGAGCAAAGATGCAAAGTCTTGGTTCTCTAGAGAGCTAAAATCAAGAATTGAGACCTTGTTGTCTAATGCCGGTTTAGTATCCTCAATTATCTTGGATAAAACATTGGAGGTATCAGTACGCTCCACAAACTAGGAAGAAATCACTTGTGTTTCATCATCTTTCTTAACAGAGGAAGGAACCGGCTCATTAATTGTACGGTCTTCCCCTGTCTTCACTTAAGGAACGCTAGAACCGCCCATATCCACACAAATCAGCGCATAAGAAGTCGGGTCTTCCATCTCCTCATCAACTGTAATATACTTCAAAATTCTCTTGGGATCAACAACAGAAATAGGTGTGGCCTTGGTCACAGCTTGGGCACTAAAAGTAGAAAAGAAGGTTACAAAAAGGTTTGAAGAAAAAAACAGTTTACAAGCATTACAAGGAGGAAGAAGGAAAAACGATTACCCAGAGTTGATTGAAAAATCATTTGATGCACAAAACTAGGAAGACCCAGAGTTAGAAGAATCTGTGTGATATGAATGGCTTCGCCCAATCCGGAGTTGCCCAGCTAGAGGATGAGATGCTCTGGGAGTTAGTTGTGATTTTGTAACACGGCGAGGAGAAGACTTGTAGGGAAAACTTGTATCCAGGTCATCCTTCTCTTTCTAGCATTTTCCTCACCCTCATGTGCTTCCTTTAGAGACTAGGATGGGTTCAAAGGTGAGTTGGAGAAGCGAGACCGAGGCACCTTTGCAACTGTGTGTCGGTCTCTCTTTTTGGCCAGTGGAGTGTCTTTCTCAACATCTACAGAAGGATCTGGGGTTGGAGTGGAAGGATTGAGAACCGTAGCTTCATAAACCGGATGTGAATCAACATCGTCGGCATCGTCCTATGAAGAATTAGAGTCAGCAACTGATTATGAAGACGACCGAGGGAATCTAGATCATTAACCTCCTCCTCCTTATCTTCCTGGTCCATCTCATCCTTCTCCTCTGGAGTGGTGGCTCCGCGTTCGTGATCCAGAAAGCATCCGAAAGCTGAAAAACAAAGCAAAGCCGGTTTATGATTAAAGGCTAGGCCAAAACAAGAAACCGGTTTACAAATAACAGTTTATCACGAAATAACAGTTTACTCACCGCAAGAGTCGGGTTCAATGCAGAGAAAGGGGCAAGGCCAACATCTAAAACCTTTCCCTTGGCAAGCCCACGAAATTCTTGATCATCTTGACCCGTTCCTTTTCAACAGGAGTCTCCTTTGAATTCCTCATTGGATCTGAAGCATCACCAGTATAATCACACAATAACCGATCCCTAGTACTAAAGGGCTAAATGTACCAGGATACCCAGCACCGGGTTAGGTCTAAACCGGTGAGACCATGGACTAGAAGAGCTTTGACTCGTTTGAGAAAAGGAGTAAGTTTATGACGAGCTGCGAGTTCAGCAAAAGCTTTCATTTTATCTTTGAAAACTAGACGATCAGATGTGTAACCTGGCAAAGGCTTTTAGGCGGGTGGAGAAGTGTCTTTACAGTAGAAGTAAGATATTTGCCACATCTTTGGGTAACTGGGTAAGGATACAGTAGGATAAATAATATGTTTGCACCTATGGAAAAACACCACCGCATACGATCAGTGGTCCCTTGGCAGTCTTAGGATGTTTGTTGAAGTAAAATTATTCAAGGGAAAGATCTAGACTGGGTTCTATTTGCAGATAGTCTTTACAGAAGACCCGGAAGTTCATAACGTTTATAACTGAATTTTGGGGGAATGTATTGAGGATGTAAACCGTAATGGCCCGAGTGGACGGAAACCCTGGGCTATGTGATCGGCGAAAACGATTACCTCACCAACCGCGGGAACATGCCGGATCTCATCCCCAGGAGTACGCCAAGCGATGTTATCCGGAAGTAAACCAGCATCTTGCATCTTCCAGAGTCGGTCGTGGGTGACCTCGGACTTGCACCACTCCATTTACATCTCCTTCTTGCTTTTGGCCGCAGATGCAGCCGGTTCTAGGGATTTTTCTTCCCTTTGTCGGTTCTAGCACGTTTTCTCGCCATTGATTTCTTTCCCATAAGAAGGAAATATTACCTCCGGTGACGGCAAAACTCTGGTGGCAACGGAGCTGTGAGCTTTAGATTGCTCCCGGGTGGCGCCACAGGTGGAAGATAAAGTGGACCTGGGCGGTACGGAATGACCCAGAGGTCATGTCGGATATATACTGAATAGGGGTATATCCGGCATTGTCCTAAAGAGCTGGATTACCAGGGTGGCCTGATTGGTAATGGATCACAGTCCATTAGGCGGCCCAGTAAACTGACGCGCAGAAGCTGGATTCTAGAAGAATCCGGACCACATCCCAAAGTGGTACGGCTTGGAGTAGAAGGCGGATTCTTACTTTCCAAGTTAGATACTTTCCGTAGTCTTCTAGGTTTCCTTTCTGTAAGCCCTAACCCGGCTATTTATATAAGGTCGGACGGGAGAGAAGAAGATATAGAAAAATTAGCTAGAAGCAAACTCGCCGAGAAGTTGATCCTCGCCGAGTTAGCGAAACCCTACTCACATTGTACTTTTTATACTTCAGGCTTCAGGCCTGATTTAGTGAGATTGCAGGAGTAGGAACGCCGCCTAGTTGCGACGTACCGAACCTGGGTAAATTTGGTGTTCCTGGTTGTTGTGCTACCATGTCCCCCCACGTCTCCACTCGTAGGCTCATGACACCCCCGTCTATGAACTCTACTACGATGTCTCGACAGTTGGTGCCCACCGTGGGGCCATCGACGTCAGGCATTAAGTTTCAATCGGGGATACTCGGCGGAATCGGCAGTACCATAACTGTCAGAAGCTTGGAATTCGACAATGACGTTGGGGCGCTTCCTCGACAATGGATCGTACATGCCAGCACGAAATCATCTGGTAAGTGCCTGCGTTTTACCGATTGGAGCTGCAAACATCTTTATCGGATTAACTGTAGAAGCAATGGGATTCTGTGGTGGAAGTAAATTTATCCCACCCGTCCTATACCCAGTTGGAGAAAACTATGATACCGGATTTTTCTCAGATCACCAAAATCCTGAATCGGCTGTCTCTTCGGAGATGTCTGCAATCAGATCTCACTTCATTGGAATGGTGCAATCCGAGGTCGCTGAAAACACAGAAGTAAGTAATCCCGTGGAAGAAGCAGAAAACAACAATCCCACAGAGCCAGTGAAAGATCCGACACCCGCCAATGAAATGGTGAAGTCGGAAGCCGACTCCGTACTAGCCGCCATAGAGGCAAGATTGGATTCGGAACCTGGATCTGAAGACAGATTCAGAAGACGAAGATGAAGACGCTTTCGAAAGAAAGGTTAAATCTATGACTGGGGGCTTCCATGAAGTACTTATGGCAAAACCGACTGATAGCTCGGATGCTGAAGACGATGAAGACCCCAAAACACCTCCACCAGATGAGGAAAGAGAGGATGGTGAAACCAGCCCTATTTACCACGTTGTCAAGGAATTGACAGAGGAACAACCTCGTAAAAATCCTCCCTCTTCCAAGAAGAAAAAGAAGACTGCCAAGAAACTCCAGTACAAACTCTAGAAGGAAAAGTTGGCAGATAATGCTAGCCAAAACCTGGAAGCAGGAGGAGTAAGCGGGGTCACACCCGTGGAGAATAAAAAGAAAGAAATCCGTGTCCCTGAATTGTCGGAACATGACGAGATCAATCCGATCAAAACACCGGTCGGACCCTACGAGCCACTGGAAGTGCTGGAAGTCAGAAGTCAAGCCATTATGCGGCAACAGCAACAACTATTACGATCCCAAGAAAATCTCCTGAAAGCCCAAGCTACTGTAAAAGCAAAGCAAGAGGAAATTGAAGAATTCGAGAGAGAAATATGTCCGGGGTAAAACCCACGAGATTACCCGGAATCACAAGGCTGGATGTACTGTCAGCAAAGGAACGGTTGCAAAACCCTTCCTGGCAACGACAGGTTGACAGTGTAAACGCTTAAGGCAAACGCCTCTATTAAACCGCAGCTGAAAACGCGGAAGCCGCATTCTCCATCCTTAACCGCGATCTGTACTCCAAAGACGAAAAGTTGCAAGGAGTGTATGCTTTCCTGGGTAAAGCACTGGAATAGCAGCAGCGAGGTCAGGCAAGATTAGGGAAGTTGCATGACAACTCCGCCCTGTGCAAAACTGCCACTTGCGCCGCTGGAGCACCTGGACCCGGAGAACCTGAAGATTCAGGCGATTCTAAGGACAAAAAGGGAGATTCTAAGAAAGGCAATAAAATCACGGACAATGGGGATGAAGCATCCAGAACGGGATCCCATATGCCGAAAGGCGCAAATATACCCCGTGATCATAAAGACCGGGAGGAACAAAACCGGAAAGACGGAAAAATGATGCCGCCTCCGAGACGCCCAGCTGAAAAAGCCGGAAGACACGAAAATCCTCACAGACGTGAGAGGTCCCGTACTCCTCCTAGGAATTAAAAAGGCCAAGGAGCAGAACTCCGCCTCATTCCAAAAGACACGATAACAGACGAAACATGGAAAATCCCGGAAGAGCGCATTCGCGCAACAATGGGCCAGAAAGGAGCAGATCCCCCTCTGTCCATTCAACCGGCAGATATTCCGCACACACTGTTAAGACGGAAAGAGATGATCTATACTTTGGACCCAAGTGTTTCACTGACAGGATCCAAAGAATAACTCTACATTCTGGCTTTGCCAAGGTTGGTCCAACTTACCAAAAGTATACCGGTAGCACAAACCCGGATACATGGCTTCCAGATTACTATACTCCCGTTTAGATCAACAAGGGGACAGACCTGGAAGCAGTAAAATTCCTCCCCCTAATGTTGTTAGATGGAGCCAGAGATTGGATTAACGGGCTTCCGTGAAGAACAATGGATAGTTGGGATGATATGACTAGAGTATTCGCTCAGCACTTCCAGGGTACGTACAAACGCCCTAAGAGCATCAACCAGCTAAATCGCTGCGTCCAATTTGAAGACGATTCATATCTCGACTTTATATCAAGATGGACAGCAATGAGAAACAACTTCTCTAGAGTAAGTGATGTACAAGCAATGCATGCTTTCATCAATGTACTAAAACCCGGCCTCGTACCTTTCATGGTTGGTTCAAAGGAGCACAAGGATCTCAGATCTATGCTTACTATCGTCAATGAGCACGCAGCGGCCGAAGATGACATCAGAGAGAGAGGTGAAAATATTGATGCTTTGGTTCAGGCCAAAAAGACGCCTCGTTCTGAAAAGAAGACCACTCCAGAAGCAAAGACAAAACCCAAAGAAGTAAATTTAACCTTTGGAAAGGATACTGGCGGCAATGGAAAGGAAGAAACTCAGAACCTATCTCCTATTATAAGGAAGAATGGGAAAAGATTAAGTCGGAAAACTGTGTCCACCATTCGCAATTTCGGAAGCCAACCCATACAGATGCGCAGTGTCGCCTCAATAAGCATATGAAGGGCATCGCAGGATCCGGGAATAAAGGAAAGAACTCTAAGAGTAAATTCTCCAAGCAAAATCCAGAGGCTGAAAAAGAAGACAGTGAATCAGACACTGATGAAAAAATCCAGGAACAACAGCGAAAAGGCGAACCAAAATTCCCGAGAGTTGACGGAGAATGCAATTTAACCTTCCTAGCAACTCTCTCAGCAAAACAGGCAAAGCGAACACTTCGAGAAATAAACGCGGTTGTCCCATGCCAATTACCTGGGATCAGTCAGATCATCCCGGAAATATCCCAGAACCCGGCACACAAGCTCTAATTGTAAGCCCTATTGTTCAAAACACTAGGCTAAAAAAGAGTGCTCATGGATGGAGGATCCAGTATCAATATTATGTACCTGGATACACTGAAGCATCTGCGAATTTCCGAGACCCAGCTCAAACATAGCAACATACGTTTCCACGGCATCGTCCCTGGCTGACACGCACATTCCCTAGGAGAAATTTCCCTAGATGTAACCTTCGGAGAAAGAGAACATTTCCGACATGAAAAAATCTAATTCGAAGTAGTGTCGTTCGAAAGTGTATACCATGCAATACTTGGACGTCCAGCTTTCGCCAAATTCATGGCAAGATCATGTTATATGTATAACAAGCTGAAGATGACAGGGCCGAAAGGAGGAGTAATCACCATATCGGGAGACTTCAAATTGGCGAACGAGCTAGAGAAAGGAAACGCCCTTTGCGCCGAAAAATTAATAGCAAAGGAAGAATTGAAAGAGTTGGCAAAGGAAATTTCGCCGATGGAAATGCCGGCAGGAAAAGAGACGGAAACCGGCAGATAGCTTCAAAGCTTCCGAGAATACAAGACAGGTTATCCTAGACCCCAAAGATCCGACAAAATTTGTCGTAGTGGCAATAGAAATGACCGACAAATAGAAAAGCGCGCTCATCGAGTTCCTCCGTTAGAACTGGGATATTTTTGCCTGGTGTCCCGCGGACATGCCGGGAGTACCCAGGGAACTTGCTGAGCATCAATTGAAGGTAATTCCAGGTTCAAAACCCGTCAAACAAGGTCTCCGTCGTTTTGATGGAAGAAGATGGAAGGCTATAGGTAAGAAAATTATCCGGTTTTAGCAGCTGATTTTATCCGGGAAGTTATACATACTGACTGGTCTGCGAACCCAGTATTAGTCCCGAAGAAAGATAATACTGTTCTTAGGATGTGTATCGATTACACCGGATTGAACAAATTGTGTCCAAAAGATAGGTTCGTATTACCGTGGGTCGATCAAATAATAGATGCCACTGCTGGCTCTTAGCTTTTATGCTTTTTGGATGCTTACTCCGGGTATCATCAAAATACGTATGAAGGAGGAAGATCAAATCAAAACTTCCTTCATAACCTCGTATGGAACATACTATTATATAACCATGTCTTTTGGTCTGAAGAACGCAGGCGCTACATACCAGCGTTGAATGCAACGTTGCTTGCATATTCAGATTGGCAAAAATGTTCACGTTTAAGTGGACGATATTGCCGTAGTTTCCAAGGAAAAGGACACACTCCTTGAAGATCTACGAGAAACCTTCGAAAATTTGCGCACTTACAAAATAAAGTTGAATCCATTAAAGTGCGTATTCGGGGTTCCCTCTGGAAAACTTCTGTGTTTTATCGTTTCTCACAGAGGAATAGAAGTAAACCCGGAAAAGATCAAGGCAATCTTGAACATCACAGAGCCGACGTGTTTAAAGGATGTACAAAGATTGACGGGTTCTGCAGCCGCAGTCAGCAGGTTTATAAGCCAGCTAGGAGATAAAGCTCTGCCATTATACAAATTGTTGAAGAAATCCGAAAAATTTGAGTGGCTAGAAGAGGCGGACAAAGCATTAACCCAGCTGAAAGAAACCTTGATGAAAGCACCAATTTTGGCATCGCCAAAAGATGAAGAACCTATGTTGTTGTATCTAACAACAACAAACAAGGTTATTAGCGCTGTAGTAATTGTGGAAAGGCATAAAAAAGAACAAAGCATACCGGATCAGCATCCAGTATACTATGTTAGCGAAGTTTTCTCCGAGTCAAAGCAAAGGTATCCACATTATCAAAAGCTGGCATATGGCGTGTTTTTAGCATTTAGAAAACTCCGCCATTATTTCCAAGGACATTCCATCACAGTGGTAAGCAAAGCACCACTAGGGGATATCATTAACAATGCGGATGCAACAGGTAGAGTAGCCAAATGGGGCATTGAGCTAGCTGCGTTCGACATTAAGTACCAACCCCGGACGGCAATTATATCCCAGGTGTTGGAAGATTTTGTCGCTGGTTGGACAGAAGCAATGGAGAACACACCAATGCCGGAGTCGGAATACTGGATCATGCACTTTGATGGATCCAAGATGAAAGAAGGTGCTGGAGCTGGTGTAGTGTTGATATCCCCAAAATGTGACATTATGGAGTATGTATTGCAGATACACTTCAACGCCAGTAATAACGTGACAGAATACGAAGCATTGCTTCATGGCTTGCATATTGCAAAAGAAATAGGCGTCAAACGCATACTATGCTATGGCGACTCAGATTTGGTACAGCATCAGCTAAACCAAACTTGGGACGCCAAAAGCCCCATCATGGCCGAATATCGGAGAAAGGTGGACGAGTTTGCCATTTGCTTCCTGTGATTTGAAGTACTTCATATCAAAAGGGAAGAAAATTGGAACGCGGATGCATTAGGCAGCATGGGGTCGGAAAGAGTGAGAACCCTATGACCTGGTGTGTCTGTCCAACATCTGCACGAACCATCGATTAAAGGTGGAGATGTTGATTATCCTCTCGTTTCCGAGTCAATTGAAGTTCTGCTAGTTAACCCAGATTAGACAATTCCATATTTAAACTTCTTAGTCGATCAGAAGTTCCCGGATGGAGCAGACGAGGTCTTGCAAAGGCAGATACATCATCGATGCAAAGGATACATGGTAATCAATGGTTGCATGTATAAATGCAGCACTATCGGAATTTTTCAGCGATGTATTTCGCCAGAGGAAGGACGAGGAATTTTGCAAGAAATCCACGCAGGAGATTGCAGACATCATGCTTAATCAAAAAAGATAGTCAAAAAAGCATTCCGTGCAGGGTTTTTCTGGCTCACAGCCAAGATAGATGCCGAACACGTAGTAAACACATGTGCGGATGTCAGTATTACGCCAAGCAGACGAATATGCCAGCTCAAGCACTCAAAACTATCCCTATAACATGGCCGTTCGCGGTCTGGGGGCTAGATATGATGGGACCATTCAAAACTGCAAGAGGCGGAGTTACAAATCTACTCATTGCAGTGGATAAGTACACCAAGTCGGTGGAGACGAAACCCATCAAGAAACTTGACGGTGTGACCACCAGAAACTTCATCATTGATGTAGTCATGAGATACGACATTCCACACAGTATAATCACCGACAACGGGACAAATTTCTCTATTGGAGAGTTGGCAAAATATTGCCGACAAACGGGAATAGGCCTGGATCTTGCATCTGTGGCTCACCCACAATCCAATGTGCATGTTGAAAGAATGAATAGCTCAATCCTGCAAGGAATACGCCCAAGACTCGAATCTCATCTTCATAGAGCAGCTGGAGCATGGGTAGAAGTATTACCTTTCGTGCTTTGGAGTATTCGAACGACGCCAAATAGATCAACAACGCAAACCCGGTTCTTCTTGGTCTATGGCGCAGAAGCAATGCTTCCAACGGACATGCTACATGATAGCCCAAGAGTGCAGTCTTACGATGACTCGAATGCCGAATGTGCACGAAGGATGCCGTCGATCTTTTAGAAGAAGAACGAGACCTTGTGCTTCAAAGATCCGCAATTTATCAGCAAGGATTGAGACGATACCATAGTCGGAAAATCAGGCATCGATCTTTCAAAGAAGGTGACCTAGTGCTAAGATTGGTGCAAGAAAGGAAGTACAAGTTAGCCCCAGTCTGGGAGGGACCATTTGTCATCAGCAAAGCTATGAAAAATGGATCTTATTATCTTGTAGATATTAGAGACACAGAAGATTATCCCAAACGTCCGAATCGCAAAAGAAAGAGGAAGATAGGTGTTGAATTAGGAGAGACAAAAAGGCCTTGGAGCATCCAGCAGTTACGTCCCTTCTACACTTAGTTCAATTTCTATGTAAACATCTTTGAGATCATGAAATAAAGTTGTCGAAATTAATGCATTACTGTTTTATTTGTTTTCATACAAAGTATAAGTCCGCCTTATGTATTTCCCAATGATCTTTCAAAATACTCAATGTTAATCCGATTTGTACCTGCATGCTCGGAGTTATGAAACTGAATGCTACTCAGCCTAAGGAGGCTTAAGGAAATCCAGATTGTGCCTGTGTGCCTGAGTTTCATACTTTTTCAAAATTCCTTACTTTCTCTAAGTATTATCTGATTGTTTATGTGTTGTGTCACTGGAATTAGTAAGTAAAAATGCCTTTAGTACGATCCATGTTTCCAAGTTCTGACTAATCGGTTATACCCAGTCATTTGGCATGAAGATTATGTACTATCAAGCCATTTCAAACACTAAGGACAGTTAAGACATACAAACCAGAGAACTTAGAAGATAAAGGAATTAAAAACCCGAAAAACATGCAAAGACTTAGTAATTTAACTGCAAAGACGGAGTACTTGTTTATACAAAAGAATAGATAGCATTACAATAAGTGTTACATTGTAGGAACAGTAATGCTTCTATTTTCCTATCTTCTACCCAGGAATTCAAGCAGCTTCTTCATCATTTGAGTCTTCATCTTCGCTGCTGGATTCCTCTGGAGTTGTTAGAATCTCTTCTTCGGGGTAGAAGGTGGATATGTTCACCATATTGGCAATCTTGGTGGCGTGACCTTTGATTTCATCAAAGATGCTGGCCCGCTGAGCATCCGTGTATCCCTGAGGAATGCCGGATGCCACGCGCCAAGACTTGGCGGAGTGCATACGCATGAGCCCAAGGGTCATGCGTGCACCATCGCGAGCCGCGGAGCGGAACCAAGACTCCTTTTAGTTCGCCACCTCCACCACCTCTTCCGGAAGTTCGCTAACTTCCGAGAACTCCCCTGATTTGTCGGAAATGTACTTATTAATAAGTAACATCCCCGCAGTTTTGAGCGCGGTGAAGACCTTCTCGAAAGCCCAGATTCTTTCGATCCGGGTTAACTGGGGGCTACCTTCTGTTTCAAATCAACAAAATAAAGTTAAGCAAAGTAGAAGAAGGGAAAAAGACAAAATCTGGTAAAAGTCAAAATACTTACCGAGGATGCGGTCCATTTCCGTGCCTTCCTCCAGGCGCTGGTTCAGGGCGTTCTCCAGGTCCCTGATGGTGGCTTTGTCCTTCTCGGCCTGGTTGGAAGCCTTGGACTCGGCAATGCCGACAGCCAGTTGGCTGGCCTCTAGGTCTTTCTGGAGCTTCACAGTGATTTTGTGAAGCTCCATGTTTTCCTTGCAGAGGTTCTTCGCATTGCCGGCATCTTCAACAATTTGTTTGACTTTCCCCAAAGAAGCTGAAAAGCAAGTAAAAAGGAGAGTTAGAAACTCGGAAAAATATTTAGAAAAAAATCCAAGCAAAAGCAATGAAAAAACTTACCTGCTGATTCATCCAGCTTTTGCTGAACGGAGGCCAGCTCAGATTCTTTATCTTCAAGAATATTAAGAAGGGTTTTCACCTCCTTATTCTTGATGATGAGCTTGTTGAAGATCTCCACGTTAATGGTTTCAGCAGATTGCTGAAACATGGAAAAGAATCAAATTTCTTAAGTCAAAAAATCAAGCAAGGTAATGGAAAAAGCATTAAGTTAAAAAGTATACTTTTGACAAAATGCTTGGGGGCTAGAGATATTACCTGGCTCATCCGTTGCAAACCCGACAAGTTCTCGTTGAATTCTTTTTGCATACTCTGCAAAAAGAATCCCAACGTGGAAAAGGTCGTCCTGTATGACATGCCGAGGTGAAAATACGAAGTTATTCCTTCCAATAAGCCCGCTTGCGGCCAAGGACGGATTAAGGGAGCAGGAGCGAAGTGTTTTGTCGCCCACGGTTTCATAAATCCGTGTTCGTCAAAGGGATCTTCCTTTACCTTGAACTCCTTGTCGAATGTCGGGATTGGCTCCTCCTATGGAACTCGAGAAGGGCCTCCCACCTCAGGCACCGCCCTTTCCCTCGCATCCGTTTCCGGCGCAATGGGTTGGCTGGTCTGCTGGGTTTCCTCCTCCCTGGCAGCAGTGTTTTCCTCCGCAGCGGCGACTGGAGTGTCGGGAGCTACAGCAGGAGAAGGCTGTGTCCCTCTCCGGGGCCACATACTTGATTTTCTTTCGGCCTTTTGGATTCAAAGTTGTTGGAGCCAAGCTAGAAAGAGAAAATTCGAGAAGTTAGAATCCCGAGAAAAGAAAAGAACACCTGCGACAAAAATCAGAGAAAACAGAAAACTCGGATGGTTTACCTGGAGGTAGCGACAGGAATCCCGTCAAGTTCAACCACTTCCTGAGTGGTGGCAGACTTCTTACGTTTCCGCCCACCAGCAAATTTGGCACGCGGAGCGTCCAATTCAGCGTTGGACGCAAGCTCCAAGTCAGGAAGGGTTGTAAGCTGTAAAAAAAGCAACAAAGATCCGAGTATGATTAAAACATCCGAGAAAAGGGAAAGTGAGGAATTTGCCTAAAGGAGAAGAAATTTACCTTTGGAGCTGGATTCTTAGCATGATACATTTCTCGGTTTTCCTCATACTAATCCCGAGTAGAGATCAATTGATTCAGCCGTTTCTTGAAGTCCTTCTTCAAGAAACCCTTGTCCGTCGTCCTCATTTTGTCGTCCGGGCCCGAGTATGTGCACATTAGCCGGGTTCCAAGATAGGCTAATGGCTGAATACGCCGTCCAAGCCAGCACAAAACTGTGTTTGTGCCGGTGAGAGGAGGAGAGGCGGATACAAGCTTGGCTATGCGCCGCTTGATCCTCATCAGATCTACTGGTAGAGTCTGGACCGCGTCCACAACCCAATTATCTTGGGGGTGGCGGCGGAATTCTCTAAAGGTGGAATGCCCGTCTCCTTTTCAAGAAACTGGTCATCTTCGTGATAAAAGAAGGAACCCGTACAAAATTTGACGGATTTCGAGGTTTTGATCTTGGGGAACCAATCCTCCCTAAACCTACGGAGGGTGAATGGTTCCGCGAGTTGGGAGTGCGCCCTCAGAAGGGTTTCGCTTAACCCCAAAGCAGTATTGCCAGAAATCTAGCCTAGGTTCTATTCCTATGTAGCCTTCGAAAAGGGCTTGGAACCCGGCGAGATAGAGAATATAATTTGGTGGAAGATTATGCGGCTGAATGTTGTAATGGTCAAGGACCTGGAGGAAAAAGGAAGAAGGTGGGAAACCCATACCTCTATTTATATGAGAGGAGAACCATATCTCCGGGTTTTGGCAGTGGCTCGGAGTCGTCTTCCTCGAACCGCCATTTTCCCTTGACGATGAATCCTTCCTTCTCCATAGCTGGGAGAAGGGATGGAGCCACGTTGCAGTGACTCCAATTCCCGGAGATTTCTCCGTCTTCTTCCTCTCCTGTGGCGGCAGCAGCATCGAGCTCCTCGTTGTCGAGGGTGAGCTTTTCCTCCACGGGCTCTGTGGTGAAAGGCGGAGATGGCGCGGAGGACGATAAAGGCGCGTTTTCGGCCGCGAGAGAAGGACCCTCGCGAGCCAGGTTACCGGCGTTTTCCTTCGGTGCGCTCGTGGCGGCGCGGCCGGGAGAATCTAGCTGAGGGTCGATGCCGTTGATTATATCTTCGATGTCGTGCGCGACGAAGCCTTCCTCTGTGGCACGTGAGGAATCGCCGGTGACCATTTTCGGGCGGCGCGGTGAAGATCCGGAACCTCCGATGATGATTTTCCGGGGACGGTGCGGGATGCACGGACTCTGCTCACGCTGCAAGCTTTGGCTCGGGAGCAATGGTGCTTAGGGATGGAAGATGGAGTGAGAGCGGAAGGGAAACTGGAGGACCCGAGGGCGGCTATTTATAGCCGGAAAAATGTTGAGATGCGCGCAACGACTCTTTTGACCGTTAGATCTTCGACGCGTGTCACGCACCAGAAAACCCGGGAAATGAGGAGGCGGAGTGATAAGTGGTATCTCCTCGTTTCCCGTGAGAATCTGTCAGAGATACGTTTCAGACTGAACCCAAACGTCCGTGATGTCAGCACGCTTTCATCGCTGACGTCATGAAGTTCCTTCTCTACGAAGGCTCGTGGAAGAAAATACGTATTATGGTAAATCCGAGTTTTGAGTTACACATCGAGGAACTCCTTCTCCGCAAAGGCGGATGGAAGGAAAGGCCGGATTTTGGAGAAATCCGAGTTATGCGTTATGAAGTTTTAGGAAAAGAAGAATTAAGACAAAGTGCCAACATTTATCGGATTGACGAAAGGTGGCAGAATCAAGTCTCAATCCTTCTTGGGGGCTACTGTCAGATATATACTTAATAGGGGTATATCCGGCATTATTCTAAAGAGCCAGATTACCAGGGTGGCCTGATTGGTAATGGATCACAGTCCATTAGGCGGCCCAGTAAGCTGACGTGCAGAAGCCGGATTCTAGAAGAACCCGGACCAAGGCCCAAAGTGGTACGGCTTGGAGTAGAAGGCGGATTCTTGCTTTCCAAGTTAGATAATTTCCGTAGTTTTCTAGGTTTCCTTTCTATAAGCCCTAACCCGGCTATTTATATAAGGCCGGATGGGAGAGAAGAAGATATAGACAAATTAGCTAGAAGCCAACTCGCCGAAAAGTTGATCCTCGCCGAGTTAGCGAAACCCTACTCACATTGTACTTTGTATATTTCAGGCTTCAGCCCTAATTTAGTGAGATTGCAGGAGTAGGAATGCCGCCTAGTTGCGACGTACCGAACCTGGGTAAATTTGGTGTTCCTGCTTGTTGTACTACCATGTTCCCCACGTCTCCACCCGTAGGCTCATGGCACCCCCGTCTATGAACTCTACTACGATGTCTCGACAGGTCACCCCTGCCATATCGGCATGATGAAAAAATCCTAGTTACCCCGATCTTTTGCAAAAATGTCCCTCAGAAATGCAATAGTTACATTGCTGACCTAGGTCAAACAGAAAGAATAAAGGGCATTAAATGCAACATATTCGCAGGATTAATTCCTCGGAAAGAATCATGGGAAGAAACAGAAATGACTCGGTTCATGAGATATGGAGATAAACTCACAAACATAACAATCCAAATAAACCTGATCGGTTTAAATCGATAAGTGAAAAGTGAGCGGATGAAAAGATAATCTCGTCCAGATTGAGATTAAGAATTCTAACCATGAAATAAAACGGTTTACGAAACATTGGAAAAATAGCAAACCCGCCTTTTTATCTTTTGTTATGTAAATTTGTGTTTTTATTTCATGAGCATAACATGAACGAGCAAACTTGGATTTGGAGTTCATATTAACCTGGGGGCTAATGTTGGGGGAATGACTAACGGGTCCTCCAAGCTTCGCTAAAGATAAGTCCTAGATCCGGTTTACAGGTGGAGCCGGTTTATCTTGCTACGGAGCACAACACAAGCTAGGCCAGAGGCCCAGACCCGGCTCTCGCCCATAGAAGAGCCAGGACCCGGCCCAGGATAACGGTCTAAGGCCCTAAGACGGAGAAAGCCCAAGAACTCCAAGGCCCGGGAGAAGTTTCCATAGCCGGCCTTGGGAGGAGACCCGGTTTCCGTCATAAGCAGGCAAAGGGACTCCTGTCGGATTAGGCTAGGAGCCTAGGACTCCGACTTCGTGTGTAACTCGGATCCTTGTAAACTCGGGAACCCATCGACTATATACGGTGAGTTCCTAGGTGTAGAAATCTAGGACCTAGTTCATAGAAATAGTTCTCGATACATCGGAAGGCAGAATCGCTTCTTGTAATCGAGACCTCGAATCACCAACAGTAAAAAAAGCAGGAGTAGGTTTTACCCTCCATAGAGGGGACAGACCTGGGTAAACTCACGTCTCTCATTTCCGCCATAACCCTTCCGACACTTCATTTAGAAGGTATGGCGTCACAATCTAGTTCTCACACAAGGACACTTGCCGTGACAACCCCACGACATATATATTCTTGGAATTTAGAGGACATATGACCTTATTTGATTTTCTATTCATACAATTTTATAGAGACTCGAAGAACATCCTCTTCCTCCTATAAATATGCAAACAGAGATATGTGAAGGAGGATCTATCCCTCCAACTAAGCGACGGGTGGGGGGATACCAAGTTGTGTCGCCAACCTTACCCCCACAGCTCAGGTTACCACTCGTGCACCAAACTACTGGAGATCAACTCTGTACCTCTCCTCCTACCACCTCTCTCCCTTTCCTAGTAGCAGAAGCCGCAAGAACCCTATGCTTGGCACGGTGAGAGGTGGAGCTCCTCTCCACCCTGAGTCGCTGCTCGTTGCACAAGCCACATGAGCTCGACAACAGTTGGAGCCTTGAGTCACAAGCATCATCAAAGCAAATGGTCGTGCTTGGAGGCATCAGTGGACAACGAGCGAGACTAGCGGGTCCAACATGGAATTGTTTAACTACTCCCTCCAATCCATATCGATTGTCGCTGAATTTATGTATCTAAACATGTCTTATTGATAGATATATCTGATTCGATGGCAATTAATATGAATCGGCGTAGCTAACATTTACATGATCGGGCTTGGCCAAATGCCTCTCGGCCTCTAAAATGTGATTTGCATTATCCTCTTTTTGTATTGTGGAAGTTGCTATTTCAAGATCCGTTAGTGTAACCCTAGAGTTGCTCTAACACACACGATAACCATCTCTTCCAAACCAACAAAATGTGAGGAGCCATGTACGAGTGTGGGTGCAAAGGTTAGATAAAAAATCATTTACAGGCCCTAGAAGTAGGGCTATAAACAAACTATAATAGGGAATGTGACTACTATTACAAACTTTTTTATTTTTCATTTTTTAAGAATTTAAGATATTGGGCTATATCTCTAATGTTTTGTTAGCGAGTGCAATTTATTATTTAAGTTTCGAGTAAAAATCTATGTAATCTGTAATGTATTTTTTTGATCAATCCTTTTAGTAGTCTCCGGGGGTTTTCTTACTCCGCTTGTTAGGTTTGTCTTAGGTCAACCTTACTAAAATTTGACCGAGTGTAGAAATGAAATACCAACATATGTAATAGCAAATTGGTAAAATATGAAAATGTATCCCATGAGTATCAAATGATATTGATTTGGTATTATGAATGTTACTCCCTCTGATAAAAAAATGTTGATACAAATTTATCTAAATGTGAATGTATCTACACACTAAAATATATCTAGATAAATAAATTTGTGTTGATCATTTCAGGTAGGAAGGAGTACTATTTTTTTAATAAACTTGTTTTTTTTAGAAAGTTTGATTTATGCAGTTAGTAAAAGAACCAGATGATAATGTTACATTTTTCGGTTTTGCTAATTCTCACATTTTTTGGTTTTGCTAATTCTCTCTAAGATTTAACCCAGGATTTGCATCGTTTCCTGCAGTACTCCTAGGATTTAATTCTCTCTAAGATTTAATTCTCTCTAAGATTTAACCCTAGGATTTGCATCGTTTCCTGCAGTACTCCTAGGACTTAATTCTCCCTAAGATTTAATTCTCTCTAAGATTTAACCCTGGGAGTATGTGAGTTGCACATAGGTTCAAGTATGTCTGAGAGAGAAAAAATGTTCACGGTGCAAATTTTTTGTTCCCACGGTGAAATTTGTTTTTTCACGCCGCTAAAAAATTCACGCAGTACATGATCATATGGTGACGCCACCCGACTGAGATTTAACTAAATCTAGATCTCGGTCGACAAAGAATTTCTATTGTATTGTTGTGCGTCTTTGAGGGTGAAGCAAAATTCTACGTATTTCTGTTGGATTTTGAATGTACGTTCTGTGAATGCGAATCGAGACGTGAGACTTTGAGAAAGAGAGAGGGGGATTCAACTGCTGACCACACGCATGCCGAGCACGTCACGATGGGTGGCGTAACCTGATGTAGCGCGGGAGGCGATTACTCTCGACGACTCACCCACCACTTTGAGAGTCGTCTTCGACCTTCCGTTGTCCTCGCCAGCCCGTCCATCTCCTTCCCCCGGCGGCGCTGCCGTTCGGCACGGATCAGATGGCGTGGCTAGGACTGTAGATAGTAGGAGTAGGTTGTCGATAGCCTTTGTGCTTGCTTTCGCCGTTTTGGCGCTCCTCTTTTCCCTCGACCCACCTCCGGTGACTCGCAGCGACGCGGGGGTCGCTCTCTTCTTTCTTGCAGGGAGAAGCCATGGAGGCTTGCCCACTCGGCTGAAGCGGAGCAGGTTCGTTTCAATAAGATCGCTTGCCTTATCTGCTGCTTCAAAGTCTCGGGGGAGATGGATAGTGGTGTTCCTCTGGCCGGCCGTGGCGGCGAGGAGGGGAACTGCTGCTCTCTCTCTGTCTTGATGCTTGTGGAGCGGCATCAGCTGCATCGTTGCGCTCCTTACGCAGTGATGAAGCTGTTCATTGCTGCGCTCAATGGCCAAGAAGGTGGCCAAGATTCTGCCTCCATGGTTGAGGCTTGCTAGACCAGACGCCGGAGCTCGGCTTCGCGGTGACTACAAGTGATTCGTTCCCGGAATCGTCTCGATTGCTGGCGTCCAAGGTCGACCGTCGGAAGGGAGAGACCGAGAGTTCCATTGGGCTCCGTTCTCGGTGCCAGATGCACTTGGAGAACTCCGGCGATGGGTGGCGGCGGCTCCCGAGGACTCGATTGCTTTTTTACTTTTAGTCTTAGGGTGTACTCTGTAATTTCGCAGGGACTTTCTTCGAATACTAGGTCTTTAGCGCAAGAGATGCAAGGGCCTGCTTGTAATTGTTCCCGCCACGTTTCTCTGTAATTGCAGCACCGGGGTCTTCGACCCAGTCCTTGTTCAAAAAAAAAAAAAAACCGTGATGTAGCGCGGCGGGAACAGAGTTTGACTTGACCCCGCGATTCATCGGTAGCACGCGCGCGCGAGGCGTTCCGTCGCCTGCCGCTCCACGGCCGACCCCGCGGCCTACACGCGTCCGCTCGTTTAAAGCGAAAAGTTGGTAGGTGTTTACACGCATGTGTCGTGAAGCCGCAAACTCGTAATCTTCCCCAGCGCTCCATCAATTACTCAAGATCGAGTATGCAGACACATAATTCAAAAAAAAAAGTATGCAGACACATAATTCAAAAAAAAAAAAGTATGCAGACACATGTTGGCACGAAATAAATTGAGAAGCAGGTTTTCATTTATCTTTTTTCTTACGAGAAAAGAAGACGAGCGGGGATCTATATACAGATGAAACCCAAAAGGGTAAAAGAACCAAGGGGGTGAAAAGATCTACTAGGAGTAGTTGAAAATCCGCTACTCCTATTCGGCTAATCAATCTGTACAGAGATGCACATACGAGTAGTCAACAGCCCGTGACCGAAGCAACCAAGCACCAACGGCACAGGGAACGAAACGACCGAAGGAAAGCAAAGCGAAAGAAACAGGATTAAGCGAGCGGACTAGCTTAGAGAAGTCTAATTTTCACAATTCCAATCTAACTATGGCGATGACCCCGGCCTTGGGTCGATCAGCCGGTCGGCGGTGGGTCAGTACGAGTAGGCGGTCCTGTGCAGGGAGCGGTCGCGGAGCATGCCGCGGTACAGCGCCTCCCGGTTCGCCGGCATCCGGTGGTCCGCCGCCGCCGTCGTGGCGTTTCCCCTGCACGTCGGCTCGGGCGCCGGCGGGAGCGACGGCGACGACGACGACGGCCTGGACCTGGCCGCGGGCGCGGCGCCCTCATTGTCCACGACGCCCTCCGCGAAGCGCACCCGCTTCTCCCCCTTCCGCCGCGGCCGCTTCTCTGCCATCCCAAGAACCCAAGAAAGCTCCGTGAGAAGAGAATCCCGTGTGGGAACAAAAGAAGGAGACGTACGTCACGGGATCAGCGGCGTACCTGAGGAGGAGGAGAGGCACGGGCGAAGGGACGCGGCGGGCTCGTCGGAGGCAGCGGCGTCGTCGTCGAGGGCGGGCTTGGCGAAGCGGCGGAGGGAGAAGAGGACGAGGGAGCCGGAGAGCGCCATGGCGGTGGCCGCGGCGAGCGCGCCCATCGAGGAGGACGAGGAGGAGGACATGGTCGTGGCGAGGCGAGGTGGGTGGGCGTTGCTGGAGGCTGGCTGGCGGGTGGCTGACTTGACTCGCTGGACTGCTTCGGGTTGGTTGCTGGTCTGGTTGGAGCGCCGGGGGCGGCAGCGCTTGTATATAGGGGGAGGAGGAGGTCGGAACATGTGCGGCGGACTCCGTTTGGTGTTTGGACTCGACACAACACAACAGCCTACTCCGTTTTGAATTCGCACGCCTGCGACGTTTCTTTCCTAATTTCTTTCGTTTTGGCGTGGACTGCGTTTTCTTCCCTCGGCACGATTTGTGTGGATGCACAACGCGTTCCACATTTCATTTTCCAGCCAAAGAGTACACAGTCCCGACGTAGTACACCATGGGTTTTAACTACCGATGGGATGTTACGGCAAATTATTTTGGACTGGCACGGTTCAAATGCATGATATTGTCCCGGGAGTTATTTTTCGTAAATAGGCCAATTTGGTGACGCGCACGATGCAAAGTACCGTAAGAAGAAGCTTTCGCTGAACTTGCCTTGAAACTGTACACGACCTTCTGGGTGTTGAGGAGAGCCTGGCCACGTGAGTTGGTGATGACCTCGCACCAAATCAATGCATAAAATAAGAAGACCGATTCTCTATAGGTCAACAAGCCTATTTGTTTCTTCTTCTCGCTTTGCCATGGTCATGGAAGACGACTTATTATTACTACACATCCGTGTTATTTTATGGTGATCCAAATTCATATGAAGATAAAGAAAATTTCGGCCTCCGCTACGCGGAGGCCCGTCGTCGGAGGCTTAGGTACGGTACGAGTTGATACCGAGTCGGAGTTGGATTCACAGTTACCGACCTAGTTAGGTCAGGACCGCCTTTATATACCTTTTGTAAGCCGCCGCACGGGATAAGCCACATATTGTAAATCCCGGCGCGATTGTAACCTCACCCCGAAATAGTGAAGTATTGCTGGCTGGCGCCCGTGGTTTTTTCTCTTCCTTGTTGGAAGGGTTTTCCACGTTAAAATCTCGTGTCCCCGTTGGTTCGATCTTGCTTAATTTCATCGTTGATTTGCTATTGCGTGTAACAATCCGAACGTCAGGTGATTATTATTTTTTGTAAACAAAGTACTCTCTCCCTCATGATTTATAGAGCACTGTACTAA
Source organism: Alopecurus myosuroides (assembly GCA_028641055.1). Lineage (NCBI taxonomy): Eukaryota > Viridiplantae > Streptophyta > Magnoliopsida > Poales > Poaceae > Alopecurus > Alopecurus myosuroides. The sequence continues at coordinate 249,776,244 of CM054060.1, read as the reverse complement.
AAACATGCGGTCTCACTTCTTAGTCATATTTGCATTAATTCTGTTATAATCAATGGGTATTTGCCTCTCTCTCTGCCCCTCTCCACAAATCCATGCAATATTAAACCCCAATAAATGAATATCTAGGATCCACATAATTGCCACATGTGACCTATCAACCAGAACGGAGGGAGTAAACAATTTTGATATTTTTATTAAACAACCGAACCGTCATTTTTGTTAACAAGTCAGGCAATTTTGATATTTTTATTTATTATTAAGGAGGAGGTTTAGAAGATTTCCAACAAGGAGACGTATTCTCGCGGTATTAACAAACTCACCGACTAGTACCGGGCATGTACAGTGAGGTGATGTAACCCTTCTCTTAGAGATGCTACGTTGGATTTTTGCTTAATTAGAGGAGAGAGAATAAAAAAAGAAGGCTATCTTCCCTTAGCTAAGGGATTATCTCTGAGAAATTAAGAGAAGGTCATTTTCTCTATTGTACAATATGTCTTCACTAGTACAAAGCCAAGCATTTAAGAAGGGACCTAGAGCCGGTTAAAGCAGAAAAAAATCTAATCGCCTGTACTGCTATATCTGAGACGGTCAAAATTTTATTTCCTTCTCTACTATTATAAGAGTCGAGCAGTACTACTGACCGTCTCTAATAAGCTACAATCGGAGTCGGTTGCCATTAACAACCGTATCTGAAATTACTTTAAACTGCTATTATTTACCGCCGTCTCCAGCTTTAATTTTTAGAGCCGGTTGATATAATTAACCGGCGCGTTGTTTCAATGCACAATTATTTCTGTGCTTTGGACGTGGGGAAACTGATCGATCCGCGAGCGATCGTAATCATTTTTGCATGCCGCGGCGCATTTTCTGACCGTGTTCATACTGCTATTTCGGTGACCAACCGCGTTTTACTTATGATCGATATTTATGGTCGTGCTTTGAAAGTGTGGAAGCCGATTGATCCGCGCGCGATCACACGTTAACTTTTCATGCTGGCGCATGCATTGTTCATACTAATTCGCATGTATTCCGATGATCATCCAACGCACGTCTACTTAATGATGATCGATATATATAGTGTCCTCGTCTCTCGATCAATCGGGCTCTCCATATGTTCTCTCTCGCTCTCTCTCGTCGGCACCCTCTCTCCCTCCACGCAACGTGATCTCGGCCGAGCTCTCCTCTCTCCAATGGCTTTCGTTGTTCCTCCATCGCGACTGTACTTGTTTGACCTTGAAGGAATGCATTTCAAGTTCTGGGTCACCCTCCGCGCGTACCGTGTGGAGAAGTGGATCCAACACATTGTCGCACCCGGACTTCTAGAGGATACTCACAGTCCGCTAAACAGTAGAACAAATGGCTTACGGGGCATACCGGCGCCCGCATCTCAATATGAGCAGGCCAACACGTAAACGTGTGACAACCATTCTCTACTATCCATCGTCTGCGTAGACCATCCCATAGAAATCCGACTACTTCCGTTGACGTACTTCATAACATACACACATGGTACGTCAACGGCATTTGAACAAGTGATATCACAACATATCTCTAAGACACAAAAGATTGAAATAAGTTGCAAATAGCTCTCACTAGAGCAGAGATAGCAAATACAATCATCCAGAGGACACATGTCCCAACAATTCATCATTACATCACAGCGGAAGTATCCAAAGTGTCTGAGTACAGACAAGATCCAAATAGGCCTAAGAGGCCGGAAACGAAAAGACGGAGCCCATCCACGATGTCTCGGATCCTGCCCGGGTCCTCTATCTACTCGTCAGCAGCCTCGTCATACTCCACGTAGTAGCCACCATGGGGATCCTCGGAAATGTAGTCTGCGGAAACCACAGCCCCAAAGGGGTCAGTACAGAAAAGTACTGGCAAGCAAGACTCACAAGATACCAAAGTGTACCCGGCAACACCAAGTATAGATGCTTTGGGTTCAACGGAAGAATGGGTGATACAAAAGTGCGGCAGCAGGCTGCTCTAACCAACTACAGAAACACGCTACAACTTCCGGCTAAAAGAAAGGGATAAGATAGCGTATCGTAACCAACTACTACTATCCTCAAACAAACCCATCCTGGATCTCGCCCCTTATCCAAAGAAGCAATCCGAGGATAACTCACACAGTTGGATTAATGATGGGTCAAGTTGTTGTGTCAATAAAACTATTACTAGCCAAGTTATCATTAGTTAGGTGTAAGTTGTTCTGAGTACTTGTTAGCCAGTACTTTCACCAAGTCATCCATAACCGCGGAAAACACGGCTTCTCGAGAAGATTTAACCCTGCAGGGATGCACCAATTTGGCCGTACACGTAAGAATAACCCGCCAGATGGAATGGCCCTTCCACCAAGCGGGGCACTCAACACAACTTAACTCTTATTCGCATCAAGCCCAAAGAACCCCGTGCAATTGAGCGCACGGCTAATCAAGCCTCACGAAGAAAAGGGGACCCTCATAGCACTCTAAGAACGTGTCTCCCTAAATGCCGACTACAAAAGTTCCACCCTGGCGCCAAGGGTTCGCAGCTGCATATGCATGCGGCAAATGGAAAACCCAAACTAAATGAGGCGATTTGGACGAGATGCGAATCGAATCAAAGTTGCGGGGGGCGCCCATAATCGCTTCCCACATGCGGTTAGCGCGCTCATCATGGATCGGAGGACAAGACCCTTTTCCTAATTAAGGTCGACACTAGCAGACATCAAAACCACGCCGGGCCTCCTGCCGGTGCCTTATCATCAAATTATTATTACCCCAAACATTAACATGTTGTTGATTAAATTGAAACCCAACTATCAACTAAACAGGTGATACGACAAAGGACAACAAGACTCGAGCACAAACAAATCTAAGCATGCTAGTACGACACATGCCAACAAACAACAGGGTTATAGGTGTGGACGTAAGGCAATATCGTGACAGCAGGGTAAACATGTGATGGGATCGGAACACAAGCATCGAAAATACTAGGCTAGCATAAAGGCAATGGAAAGAATCGGTAATCAGTGAGGAAAGGCAACATAGGTAGCAAGTGAGTATACTTGCCTGGAATCCAGCAAGTAGAGGTACATCCGCAGAACTTGTCGTTGCTCACATCATCTCAACGTCCTATCCGCGAAGAAGCAACGAACTAGAACAAACACCGGATGCAACAATTACTACTACGGCAAAAGATCCAGCATGATCAAGATATGGATGCATGACAAGTTTAAGGATGCATCAAAGATAAACTAGTTTACATGGTAAACATATTTAAATGGGCCCATATGCAATTTAGATTGCATATGGAAAAGCCTATGAATTAATGTTGAATTAAATGATCTACAAATAACCATCATGTGAAAGTTGATTAGAATGATGCATGGATGATGAAAACAATAAGAAAACAACAATGGCTTCAGTTTGATATGTTGTTTACCAAGTTTGGAATTTTATTTATTAAGTTATGAACTTTGGCATTTTAAATGATTTAAACAAACATTTGTTGTTTTCACCAATTTTAAATATTCAAAATAGATAACAAAATTTATATTTGGAAAGAACACAAAATTTTAGATGGAATACATATTTCATTTGTTGAATTTGGATTTTAGATGAGCAAGTTATCAAATTAGCAATTTTAAATGCATTGAATAAACAATTAGTTGTTTTTAGCAAATTAACTTATTTAAAACAGATAACAAAGTTGATATTTGCAAATTTCATGAAAAATGGGATGGAAAACATATTTTACATGTTGGAATTGGATTTGAATTGCCCAAGTTATGAATTTTGCAATTTAAAACGTGTAATTAAAGCATTGAATTATTGCACCACTTTTAATTAGGAAAAACAGTAAACAAATTGTATTGAAAAGGTTGAAAACATGTATAAAATGTTTCACTGAACATTTTGAGCTATTAAACATAATTTTTGGACCATTATTGAATTTATTATGCAATTCTTCATAAGTATTTTTATTCTGCCCCTTTTAGTAAACAGAAGGAAACATGTTCAAATTTAATACAATTGTGACCAAATAAAATACCACTGTGTAGAGTTTGTTAAGACAAATTTTTAGAGCTCAAGTTTGCTCAATTTGGGTGAACATAACTCAAGTTATGAATTTCCAAAGTTTCAAATTTTAATAGCCTTTTCTGTATTTAATTATTTAGTGCAAAATTTATTACAGAAACATGTTGCAACTTTGTGACTAACAGAAAGAGCACAAGATTCTGAATCCACAGCAATTTGAATCATTGAGATTGGAGCATTTTTCAATTTGTTATGGATTTTACAAATAAAGATTCAGTTCTGTTTTTCTGGAGTTCGAGAAATAAAAGAAAATGGAGGAAAAAGGGGTGGTTTTTGCTGCGGAAGGGGATCGAACTCGGGGCTTCCAACGTGCGGAAGGAAACTCAAGCCACTAGGCTAGATGCTCGGGTGTTGAGTAGATACGGATCTGGCCCAATAAGAAGGGTTCCTGCGCGCGGTTCTGCTAACGAACTGAAAACAGAGGCTGCGTGCGACCGTGACAGAATGACGCCGGTGACCTGCAGATTGCAACGCTCGATGGCGGCCATCCAGAGCATGATGAGGGCAGGGAGGAGGGGCCCGAGGGCGGTGCTCACCGAGGGGGACTTGGGGACGTCGAGGAAGGCGCCGGGATGGCCCTCGGCCTGACGGAGAGGCAGGAGCAGCAGTTCGCCGAGGGAGGAGATCGTCGACGGCGCCGGCAACGTGGTGCCTCCCAGGACCGGCCGAGGGTACGAGGACGAAGAGGGCACCGCGGGGATTCTATTCCCGCCGCAACCACAGCCCGAAACCGAACGTAGCGGCGGCGCCATGAGCTCCAAGGGCCGGCCATGGTGGTGCTCTCCCTCTCTCAGTTCAGATTCAGAAAAGGTACAGAGAAAGGAGAGAAAGGGAGGGAAAAATGGCGGCGGCTGGAGAGGAAGAGGGAGAAGGGAGGCTAGGGTTTTGGGGAGGGGAGAGGGTAGGTACAGGTGGAGGTGGGGGCCATGGTGGACAGCGACCTCCTCGTGCCTGCTTCTGTACGGAAGGAAGAAGGAGGGGGTAGCGGGCCAGAAAGGAGGAAGGTGGGCTGGCCCATTTGGGCTGGCCTGCCTCCCCCTGCAGTTTTTCCCTTTTATTCTTTTTCTCTTTTTTTTTGTAGAAGATGAATAAGAGAGAGAGATAGAAGGGTTTTGGGGTTCCAAAAATTATGGGGTTAATTTTTATGGTTTCATTATTGCAAATGCCCAGTTGCATGATATTTGGTTTTGAAAATTTCAAATTGTTGGTGGTGTTTGAAATTTGAATTTGAAATTCAAATTAGGGTTTTAATAAAAGATGATTTATTTAACCAAGCAAATATTAATTCCAAATCAACTTTTATTGAAAAACAATTTGAGTTTGAAAAACACAGGTGCATTATTTGAAATTTTTAAATTGATTTAATTTTTTTGTTTTGTGTTTGAATTGGTTTGCAAACAAGGTGCAAATGATGCATGTGATGCAATGCCATGCAAAAAAAAAAAACCAAAATCTAATTGGGGGAAATCCCTCGGGTGTTACAGACGACACCACTAACAAGGGATTGCGCCCTCGCAATCCACCCACTAACCCGGGAGGGGAAAGAAGTTCGACTATCGATTCTTCATGCTTCCAGTTGATCTCCTCGACACCACTAACAAGGGCTTCTCGACACCACTGACAAGAGATTCTTGCTTGGGTTGATGACGATCTTCTCCCACCGGGAATCTTCCGATGATCGAACCTATTAGGTTAAAGGCTCAGAAAACATCCACCCACGTAGGATCCTAAAACTTTGAAAGATAGATAAGGGAAGAGACTCCAAAACAAATAAGGTAGGAGGAGAAATAGAATAAAGATAAGGAAAAAACAAGAATCCTATTGAGATGTTTCCAAAACAGTTTAGCAGAAATAGTTTTTGACACTCTAGAAACAACGACCGTTAGCGAGGTTATCCTACAGGCTTTGCGGACCCGTAGCTTCGATAACCATTCGTATCGAGACAACATCGGGAATCGGAAACCATGCTCTGATACCATTTGTCGCACCCGGACTTCTAGAGGATACTCACAGTCCGCTAAACAGTAGAACAAATGGCTTACGGGGCATACCGGCGCCCGCATCTCAATATGAGCAGGCCAACACGTAAACGTGTGACAACCATTCTCTACTATCCATCGTCTGCGTAAACCATCCCATAGAAATCCGACTACTTCCTTTGACGTACTTCATAACATACACACATGGTACGTCAACGGCATTTGAACAAGTGATATCACAACATATCTCTAAGACACAAAAGATTGAAATAAGTTGCAAATAGCTCTCACTAGAGCAGAGATAGCAAATACAATCATCCAGAGGACACATGTCCCAACAATTCATCATTACATCACAGCGGAAGTATCCAAAGTGTCTGAGTACAGACAAGATCCAAATAGGCCTAAGAGGCCGGAAACAAAAAGACGGAGCCCATCCACGATGTCTCGGATCCTGCCCGGGTCCGCTATCTACTCGTCAGCAGCCTCGTCATACTCCACGTAGTAGCCACCATGGGGATCCTCGGAAATGTAGTCTGCGGAAACCACAGCCCCAAAGGGGTCAGTACAGACAAGTACTGGCAAGCAAGACTCACAAGATACCAAAGTGTACCCGGCAACACCAAGTACAGATGCTTTGGGTTCAACGGAAGAATGGGTGATACAAAAGTGCGGCAGCAGGCTGCTCTAACCAACTACAGAAACACGCTACAACTTCCGGCTAAAAGAAAGGGATAAGATAGCGTATCGTAACCAACTACTACTATCCTCAAACAAACCCATCCTGGATCTCGCCCCTTATCCAAAGAAGCAATCCGAGGATAACTCACACAGTTGGATTAATGATGGGTCAAGTTGTTGTGTCAATAAAACTATTACTAGCCAAGTTATCATTAGTTAGGTGTAAGTTGTTCTGAGTACTTGTTAGTCAGTACTTTCACCAAGTCATCCATAACCGCGGAAAACACGGCTTCTCGAGAATATTTAACCCTGCAGGGATGCACCAATTTGGCCGTACACGTAAGAATAACCCGCCAGATGGAATGGCCCTTCCACCAAGCGGGGCACTCAACACAACTCAACTCTTCTTCGCATCAACCCCAAAGAACCCCGTGCAATTGAGCGCACGGCTAATCAAGCCCCACGAAGAAAAGGGGACCCTCATAGCACTCTAAGAACGTGTCTCCCTAAATGCCGACTACAAAAGTTCCACCCTGGCGCCAAGGGTTCGCACCTGCATATGCATGCGGCAAATGGAAAACCCGAACTAAATGAGGCGATTTGGACGAGATGCGAATCGAATCAAAGTTGCGGTGGGCGCCCATACTCGCTTCCCACATGCGGTTAGCGCGCTCATCATGGATCTGAGGACAAGACCCTTTTCCTAATTAAGGTCGACACTAGCAGATCTCAAAACCACGCCGGGCCTCCTGCCGGTGCCTTATCATCAAATTATTATTACCCCAAACATTAACATGTTGTTGATTAAATTGAAACTCAACTATCAACTAAACAGGTGATACGACAAAGGACAACAAGACTCGAGCACAAACAAATCTAAGCATGCTAGTACGACACAGGCCAACAAACAACAGGGTTATAGGTGTGGAGGTAAGGCAATATCGTGACAGCAGGGTAAACATGTGATGGGATCGGAACACAAGCATCGAAAATACTAGGCTATCATAAAGGCAACGGAAAGAATCGGTAATCAGTGAGGAAAGGCAACATAGGTAGCAAGTGAGTATACTTGCCTGGAATCCAGCAAGTAGAGGTACATCCGCAGAACTTGTCGTTGCTCACATCATCTCAACGTCCTATCCGCGAAGAAGCAACGAACTAGAACAAACACCGGATGCAACAATTACTACTACGGCAAAAGATCCAGCATGATCAAGATATGGATGCATGACAAGTTTAAGGATGCATCAAAGATAAACTAGTTGACATGGTAAACATATTTAATGGGCCCATATGCAATTTGGATTGCATATGGAAAAGCCTATGAATTAATGTTGAATTAAATGATCTACAAATAACCATCATGTGAAAGTTGATTAGAATGATGCATGGATGATGAAAACAATAAGAAAACAACAATGACTTCAGTTTGATATGTTGTTTACCAAGTTTGGAATTTTATTTATTAAGTTATGAACTTTGGCATTTTAAATGATTTAGACAAATATTTGTTATTTTCACCAATTTTAAATGTTCAAAACAGATAACAAAATTTATATTTGGAAATAACACAAAATTTTAGATGGAATACATATTTCATTTGTTGAATTTGGATTTTAGATGAGCAAGTTATCAAATTAGCAATTTTAAATGCATTGAATAAATAATTAGTTGTTTTTAGCAAATTAACTTATTTAAAACAGATAACAAAGTTGATATTCGCAAAGTTCATGAAAAATGGGATGCAAAACATATTTTACATGTTGGAATTGGATTTGAATTGCCCAAGTTATGAATTTTGCAATTTAAAACGTGTAATTAAAGCATTGAATTATTGCACCACTTTTAATTAGGAAAAACAGTAAACAAATTGTATTGAAAAGGTTGAAAACATGTATAAAATGTTTCACTGAACATTTTGAGCTATTAAACATAATTTTTGGACCATTATTGAATTTATTATGCAATTCTTCATAAGTATTTTTATTCTGCCCCTTTTAGTAAACAGAAGGAAACATGTTCAAATTTAATTCAATTGTGACCAAATAAAATACCACTGTGTAGAGTTTGTTAAGACAAATTTTTAGAGCTCAAGTTTGCTCAATTTGGGTGAACAGAACTCAAGTTATGAATTTCTAAAGTTTCAAATTTTAATAGCCTTTTCTGTATTTAATTATTTAGTGCAAATTTTTTTACAGAAACATGTTGCAACTTTGTGACTAACAGAAAGAGCACAAGATTCTGAATCCATAGCAATTTGAATCATTGAGATTGGAGCATTTTTCAATTTGTTATGGATTTTACAATTAAAGATTCAGTTCTGTTTTTCTGGAGTTCGAGAAATAAAAGAAAATGGAGGAAAAAGGGGTGGTTTTTGCTGCGGAAGGGGATCGAACTCGGGGCTTCCAGCGTGCGGAAGGAAACGCAAGCCACTAGGCTAGCTGCTCGGGTGTTGAGTAGATACGGATCTGGCCCAATAAGAAGGGTTCCTGCGCGCGGTTCTGCTAACGAACTGAAAACAGAGGTTGCGTGCGACCGTGACAGAACGACGCCGGCGACCTGCAGATTGCAACGCTCGATGGCGGCCATCCAGAGCATGAGGAGGGCAGGGAGGAGGGGCCCGAGGGCGGTGCTCACCGAGGGGGACTTGGGGACGTCGAGGAAGGCGCCGGGGTGGCCCTCGGCCTGACAAAGAGGCAGGAGCAGCAGTTCGCCGGGGGGAGGAGATCGTCGACGGCGCCGGCAACGTGGTGCCTCCCAGGACCGGCCGAGGGTACGAGGACGAAGAGGGCACCGCGGGGATTCCATTCCCGCCGCAACCACAGCCCGAAACCGAACGTAGCGGCGGCGCCATGAGCTCGAAGGGCCGGCCATGGTGGTGCTCTCCCTCTCTCAGTTCATATTCAGAAAAGGTACAGAGAAAGGAGAGAAAGGGAGGAAAAAATGGCGGCGACTGGAGAGGAAGAGGGAGAAGGGAGGCTAGGGTTTTGGGGAGGGGAGAGGGTAGGTACATGTGGAGGTGGGGGGCATGGTGGACAGCGACCTCCTCGTGCCTGCTCTTGTACGGAAGGAAGAAGGAGGGGGTAGCGGGCCAGAAAGGAGGAAGGTGGGCTGGCCCATTTGGGCTGGCCTGCCTCCCCCTGCAGTTTTTCCCTTTTATTCTTTTTCTCTTTTTTTTGTAGAAGATGAATAAGAGAGAGAGATAGAAGGGTTTTGGGGTTCCAAAAATTATGGGGTTAATTTTTATGGTTTCATTATTGCAAATGCCCAGTTGCATGATATTTGGTTTTGAAAATTTCAAATTGTTGGTGGTGTTTGAAATTTGAATTTGAAATTCAAATTAGGGTTTTAATAAAAGATGATTTATTTAACCAAGCAAATATTAATTCCAAATAAACTTTTATTGGAAAACAATTTGAGTTTGAAAAACACAGGTGCATTGTTTGAAATTTTTAAATTGATTTGAATTTTTGTTTTGTGTTTGAATTGGTTTGCAAACAAGGTGCAAATGATGCATGTGATGCAATGCCATGCAAAAAAAAAACAACCAAAATCTAATTGGGGGAAATCCCCGGGTGTTACACACATGAAGAAGGAGTTCCTGGACGGCGCGCCGCGTAATTGTGTTGGACTCGACTGTAAGTTCATTGACCCCACCCGAAGGACGCTCCAGGCGAAAAGCAGCGCACCACCGTGCGACAACTATCGGTGGCGTGCGAGACCATAGTTTTCAAGATATGCCGCGCCAATTCAGTGTCGGCGATCCTTAAGGAATTATTAGGGGACCCGGCCATCCGATTCTGGGGCGCGGCTATCGGTAATGATCTCTATATGCTTCGCGTATACGGGATCGAAATCCCTGGTGTGGTCAACCTCCAGAACGCTGCGGATAACCCAACCATCCACCCCATCCCGAGTCTATACGCTCTCGCCAATGCGTACATAGGACCAACCTTACTCTCAAGCAGAAGACGAAGAAGAAGAAGGACCTGACGCCGACGACGAAGAAGAAGAAGCAGGAGGAGTACATCCGAATATTCAGATGGAGCAAGGTTCCACTCAGTTGCAATCATATTTGGTACGCAGTCTTGGACTCTTGCCTCGGCTTCGAGATCGCGAGGAAAGTATGGAGACTAAAGGGCTATAATAGCCGTGTTGACCGTCTGAATGTACTCTGAATGTAATCTTCGAAATGTTAACATATGTAAATATGTATATTTATATCTTTGATATGAGTGTTTGCAGTAGAGATAATATTTTCGTGGGACCGGATATAGATCTGTAGGGTCCGGATAGTGCACATCGACGCGCGCAGTGAACATGAACACGGCCGTGCGAGCGCACGACACGTGTACTGCGTAAATGACACGCTGCCGGGAACGTCTACACGCGGGGTGTGCACATGCGAGCCCGCGTGTACTGTACGTAGATGCATGACACGCGTTGTCGTGCGTGTCATATATCGCACAATTGCACCGTCATTTGCACGCCTTCGTGTTGTTCACACGCGCGTAAATACACGCCGACACTCCACCGTGTACATGTACGAGCACACTCCCCCGTCGTGATCTTGTTAGACATTGTGTGAAAATATCCGGAGCGTCGAGATATTTTTCGCAATGTCCAAATATCATATTAGAGGAGGAGGGGTTGAACAGGCGACAATTTTGTTCTTTTCCTACTCTTTTAAGGGACTAAAACCATAACAAATATTATATAGATATGCAACTAGATGAACAAAGCTATGTTTCAAGCAAACAAGATGTAATACACAACTGTAAATAATGAGCAATGGCACGAAGTAACCACAACGGTGGACACAAGAAACGTGATTCTAGAAGATTTGTTTTCCCATTTTTCTCTATAATGAGTAAAGGATTAAAGGCACGAACAGGGGCAGAGCCAGGATTTAGGTATAAGGGGGACGAGGCACGGGATGCCAAAAAATTGTTCCGTGTTCGAGCAGCGTATTTGATGCGTGTGATCACACGTTCGTTGGAAGACCATAAGAGAAAGGTATGAAGAGTGCAGCGGCAAGTTTTCCCTCTGAAAGAAACCAATGTTGAATCGACCAGTAGGAGGAAGGAGTAACTTCAGAAGGTGAAGCAGCTGAGATGGCAGGGCGCACTACCGGTTCAGAACCAACGTGGAACCTACACAACATAATCAAATCACTTTGCCCCAACGAAGCAGTGAGGTTGTCAATCTCACCGGTTTTGCTGAATACAAAGAGGTTAAACGTATGGTGTGAAAAACAGTATAAACAATATGAGAGTAGTATGAAAGCAGTAGGTGTTTTATCAGTATGAGAAAAAAAGGATCGGAGTCCACAGTTCACTAGTGGTGTCTCTCCGTGAAAGATAAATATCATGTGCGGTGAACAAATTACAGCTGGGCAACTGACAGAAATGAAGGCTGCACCGTAGTGCATATGCAAAACATAAAGATTACAATGTGATTCATGCGAGCATTACAACAAAATACATAGACCGTTATCCAACTGCATCTATGACTAAAAATCCACCATCCGAATATCATCCAAACAAACGTTGAGTATTAAGTTGCAAGCAACAGATAATCGCAGTAAGCAAATTGTGTAATGTAAACAATAACATCATCCTTAGACAAAACATTGTTGTTTTCTCCCTAATGGCAACAACACATTCTCCATCCGTCACGTTTCTGTCACTCGAGCACATATGAAAAGGAGGCATGAACCCACTATCGAGCATAAATACTGAAGGATCGAGAGGTTAACTAGAGGGGGGAGGGTGAATAGGTTAACTACAAATTTTAACTTCTTTTTAAAGTTAACAAGGTAATGCTCAAATATAGATTATCTAGATTATGCAACTAGGTGAACAATCCTATATGTTGAGCAAGTACAACTAGCACAAGGTGAGTAAATGACTAAGCTAGTAGTAACTAGTAAAGGTAAGTTGAGGAATAACTGAACATAATGACGCGGAGATTTATCCCGAAGTTCACTTCCCAATGGAAGCTAATCTCCGTTGGAGCGGTGCAGTGCCACCAAAGTGGAACACCGAGTAGGCCTCAAATGCCACACCGTATCTCCTTCGAGTCCTTCCACCGATGTGGATAGGCTCGAATCACTATGTTACCGTTGAGGTTGACAACTAGAATCTTTACAAGGATGAGGCACACTCCACAAGATTGGAGGGTCCTCACCAAATCCCAAGAGCCACCAAGACTCCGAGAAGCAAGATCCACGAGCACAAAAGCACCGGGGATATCAACAAGGCTCCAAGCTCCGATGAACTAAGAGCAACAATATTTCTAGCTCCAATGAACTAAGAATGACAAGATCCCTAAGGGATGAGTGGGTGGATTTCTAATCGACTTGGTGGAGTTGTAGATCGGGGGTGTCTCCTTCAAATCGCAAAGTATCACGAGTTTTGGTTGGGGATTTGAGGAGTGCTTGTTCTTGAGCTTGAGCTTGGTCAATCAATGTTGGTGAGAGAGAGAGTGAGTGGGATTGACACCACCAAAAGGTAGGTGAATGATGTAGCCCACCGTATTCAACCAAGCACAACATCGACACACCACAAGGTGAACTCACTCCTATCTCCGTACGTTTCCGGTGACTTGGTGAACGGTGCTCTACCTCATGAAATACCCCTCTACATGCATAGGTGGGATCACCACATGGAGACCCAAGATGGTGCCCAAGATGCTCAAGAACACATCCAAGAAGGTGCGCATGAAGCTAGGAAGAACGTGGGTGAAGACGGCGTCAAGATCGGAGTTCCGAGGAGGAAGAACGGAGGGAAAAGGAGGCTCCCGGCCTCACCCTGGCCCCAGGCCGGGCCCCAGGCCGGGCCCCAGGCCGGCCTACCCTGGCCCCAGGCCGGCCTCCTCATCCCACCCTGGCCCCAGGCCGGGACCCAGGCCAGGCACCAGCCCGAGGGGGCCGGCCTCCCACCCTGGCCCCAGGCCGGGCCCCAGGCCGGGCACCAGGCCTCTGCGCCCCACCCTGGCCCCAGGCCGGGTTCCAGGCCGGCCAGGCCGGCTCCCAGGCCGGGGTGGCCCCGGAATGCACGGAAATGGACCGTTTTGGCACCGTTTCGACCCCCGTTTCGACCCCGACTATATAAAGGACTCCGGTGGCTAGATCTAGGGATAGGAATAGTTTTGAGCATTGTTTTCGAGAGTTTCGAGCTTTGCCCTTGTATCCCTCTTTTGAGGTGACTCCTCTTATGAGGCCACTCCTATGTTGATGATGTTCATCTAGGATTGTATCAAGATCTCTCCAAGGAGCTACTCTCTCACATAGTGATTCTAGTAGCGCTTGCCAACCTTCCCCTTTTGGGCTTCTGTTGGATCGGTGGACCGGCCGGTAAGAGAAACGGTTTCAATTAGCGTGTTGTTGACTTGGGTTTGCGATCCCTCGTAGGCTTCACGAGTTATCTTCCCCCTTTTGTGTTTCCGCGCGTTTGCCCTCGATTTCCCCTCGATCCCCTCTCGTGTTCATCGTGTTCATCGCGTTCTTCGTGCGTTCTTCGTTCGTTCTTGTCGATTCGTGAAGATCGGGCCAACTTAGAGGTCAACACCTTCATCATCTGGTATCCAGAGCTAGATTGACACGAATCCGACACCCCACCCCCTCCCCTACCACCAATTTTTCTTCTATCCACCATAAATTCGAAAATTTGACCAAAAATAGCCGAAAGGGATTTCGACCGATCTCTTGATTCGTTGAGTTTCTCGTGGTTTTGTTTCATAGATTTGTTGCCAAAAGCCATTACCCATCTTCCTATTCAGCCACAATTCTTGAATTTGTCCAAAATTTTTTTTTCTTGATTTGGGAGAAATTTCGAATTTGAGCAAAAATCACAGAAAAATCCTGCTCTTCGATTCTTGGACAGATTTTGTATCTTGTTTTTCTTTGTCGTCGTTGCTCCGATTTGAGTGAGGCAAGTTCCTACGCGTCGCCATCGACATCGCCTACGCATCGACATCATCGGATCCACACGACATCGACATCCACCGGCCGCAAGTCCGAGATCATCCACCGCATAGGTATAACTTGCTTCCGCTTGACCTAACCCTTTCCTTTGTGTACCTTACCTACTTGGACTAGTTCTTTTACACCGCTTGGCATCGCATTGTGGCACCGAGAGTGCGAGTTTTGCGCTTGTGAGAGTCTAGCTACGAGTAGGCATTGGTATTTGGGAATCATCTCCGCATCATCCATCAAAAAGCGAAAAATCAAAAAAAAAGAGTGGAGAAAGAGCAAGAAGCAAAAAGAGCCAAAAGGAGCAAAGATCGATGCCAATTGCTATCATTTGTAGGAACGCATAGCCTCGAGTTGCGAGAGAGAAGAGAGTGACCGGTTGCCACTTTGTGAATCTTGTTGCCTCTTGTTATTTGCGGTTCGAGCTAGCGTTCTCCTTGCGTTGGTGTGGCATTGAGCTTAGTCTTCGATAGGTACATTTCGTCTCCGCTCGTCCATTGGCCGCACTAACCCCATTTATCACTTGTGTGCGTGTGTTTTTCTTTTCCACCATATCATTTTCCTCCACTAGGTTTGGTTTTTCGTGCTAACTTTTCTTTGATTCTTCTCCACGTTTTACAACATACTTTTCTTTTGATTTGTCGTTTTCTCGCCACATTTCTAACCCATTGCCATCCACCCATAAGCCGTGTGTGTTTTGGAGCGTGTTTTTGGGATTGTTCGAACTCAAGTCACTTCATTCTTTTTGTTGTCGGTTTCTCTTGGCTTGGTCCACTAGTTTCCAACATTTGCTAAAAGGTGAGGTTGAGCTCTTAGGTCCTCACACTCTATATATACACTTGCACTTGTGACTAACCATGTATAGCGAGAGCGAAGACTTTGGAGGCCATGACGACTATGATGAGTCCTTGATGGACCACGACGACTACAACGAGCAAGACATGGACCTCCACTCCTACGAGCATCACGTGGTGGACAACCACTACTCCGAGCCCGACATCGTGGATGACCACTACTACGAGCATGATATGGTGGATCACCACCACTACTCCGACCACGACGTCGAGCTCTACACCGACTACTCCTCCCCAACCATCATCGACATGGAGGAGCACCACCACAACCACGACGACTCCGACTCCATGAGCTACATCGACATGAACCACTACTACAACAATGACGCCGCAAGCTTGGATGACGAGATGGAGCCCTACTACACCGACAACGCATCCTCGAGCATGGCGGAGTTCTACACCGACAATGACTCCGACATGGATGAGCTCACCTACAAGCGCTTCCTCGCCAAGCTTCGGTGGCCAAGACATCACATGTCCGATGGCTCATGCTCACCACCATGGAGCTTCAAGGAGAATGCCAAGGCCAAGACAAGACAACGCCCTTCAACCTCAAGATGGCGCAATGAAAAGAAATCCGGCAAGTTGGCAACGTCAAGATGGTCCCCTTCGACATCAAGACGGCGCCACAAGAAGGACATCATCGAGGCCCCATCTAGCGAGAAGGCCAAGAAGCCAAGGCATCCAAATGACTTTCGGAGTCATCCCACACATGAGGTGCGGGAACGCCGCAAGCTTCGTCATCGACAAGCTTCCCGCTCTCATCACCACGCTCATCACCAAGACCGTCGCCATGATCACCATCGCCATATGGAAGAGAGTGGTACACCCACCTCACCGCATCTTCCGCCACAAGTTCCGCGACGACATTGGTTTGAGCATCGCTCGCCATCACCACTACCTCGACCTCGACACCGACAAGGCCGTGGTGACCCTCTTCAAGATCACCCTCTACGACCGGATATTCTTCATCACCCACCTTCTCCAAGCTCGACTCATGACATTGGTCTAAATGGCTTCGTGGATGGTGCTTGCCCACATTCAAGGCTTCCAAGGCAAAATGTGTGTCACCACCACAATGACCACCAAGACCAAGTCCATTCTCAAGAAGGTGCCTTCGACATGGCTTCTAGTGAATGCCTCCCTCGACTCCACCACAATGACCACCGGCGCCATCCTCTCCATCATGACCGCCATCGCCAAACCAATGAGGATGACCCAATTGAGCTTCCACCGCCTATCTTTGATGAAGACCCAAATGAGACACCTTCTCAACATCAAGCGAGTGCGAATGCTCCCTATGGCTTGTCTTTCCCCATCTTCGAGGAAGACTCCTTTGAGCGCCACCATCGACAACAATCAAGTGGGATTGCTCAACATGCTACTTCACTTCCCATCTTTGATGAGGACCCCTATGAGCGCCCACTTCGACCACCACTAGGCAAGGATGCTATGAGCCTACTTTCCCCTCTCCTTCAAGATGAAGACCTCTTATGCCCCATTTGCAAGGGACATGGTCACATAATGTGGGATTGCCAAGGCGGCGACCAAGATGGTGCGTCCAATGGAGATGCTATCCATCATGCTTCTTCTCCCATATTGGATGAAGCACCACATCACCTAGGCCATGAAGACAATAACTTGAGCGCCGTTTGCCTCAATGTTACAAGGTGCAAGGACCATGAGCGTCACCATCCATATGAGGAATGGGAGCCTCCACCGCATATTCACCAAGATTGTGCTTTCTACTCGCACCCCGCCTTCGACAAAGATCAAGAACATCCTCGCCATGGACACTATGATACCACTACCTCGTCATGGCAAGAGGCGAGAGATACTTCCCCACCAACACCCAACCACAACTTCCATGAGCGATCAACTTTGAGGAAGTACAATGACCTTCATGATCAAGAGCATGAGCTTCCATCATCGCCACAAGCGCAACACCAACATCAAGAGTGTGAAGCTATTCCTCCCATGACACAAGATCAACATCACCATATGCATGAGGAGACCACTCTACAACTCTATGATGAAGACGTTGATGCATGTGACATTGTCAAAAAGGCTCATCCCTTGCCATCATCTCTAAGGCATTCTTCTTCTTCGTCTCCAATGACACAAGTGGCAACTCCGACCATCGACAAGAGAGCTCCCAATGCTATCAATGAGATAATCTTGGTTGCCAACCAAAATGGTGACCATGCATACATGAGTGAAGGCCAATATTATGCCTTGCACCAACTAGCTCTCAATTCCTTGGACATGACCAATGGTGACGAAAGCGTCTATTGCAATGAGGCCGCGAACTCATCGCGAGTGTTGACACGAGTTCTTCAAGCCTATCATCAAGATAAGGACCAACGATGCAACCTCTCTAGAGTCGACGTCAATGGCCTATCTATCATTGATGGAGGTAATGACGAATTGGGTGACACTCTCCGCTTGACTTCAAAGCATCTCATGCCAACCTCCACAAGGCCACGCTCAAGCCACCATTCTAGCCAAGGAAATCTTCATCATCATCATCATCGACCATTTGAGGATGCTACAAGGCATGGCTTACACTACCACATCACGGAGATGTTGGAGCTTCCTTCGACACAAGCCATGACCCTACCTCCTCCTCCAAGAAAGCCGCCCTTTCCACACTTGGAGATCAACCCAAGAGATGAGATGATCGAGTCCTCCTCGCCACATGCTATGACACTACCGACTCCAAGCAATGCAACGACATCGACAAATACGCACACCTCAAGTGCCAACACTTTGGAGCCTTCTAGTGTCCCCTCTCAAGCTTCTAGTGAGATGAGTGGTGAGAGAGAGATCCACCATCACGTGAGTGAGAGCCACAAGACCATAATGAGTGGAAAAAGCATGAGTGTTCGTAGAGGCCTCGCCTTGTTAGCCACCAAAAGTGAGATGAGAGTTGAGAGCAAAATCCCATGTGTGCTTATCGACACTAACGGCTTACCAACTTTCTCTCCATCTTTGTTGTCTATTTTGCAGAGATTTGGTGACCCTATCAAGCATCCTCGACATCATCGCCTTCTCCACATACAAGGCTCTCCACATCGCATGAACATCGACACCGACTTGAAGGGTTGGAAGGAGCACATTCCGCTCATCATGATCCACATGGAGATTGACAAGAGCTTCTACGACAAGGCATTCTCCATCCACACTCCTCAAGTCAAGATCTACACGGCGCGTCACAAGCACTTCGACATCAACGGCTTCTACGCATACATCCCTCATGTCACGATGTGCATGGAGTTCGACAAGCGCGTCAACGACAATGACTACAACGTCTACATCCCCTTCGTCAAGATGCACTTGGAGTTCGACAAGCGCGTCAACGACAATGACCGCCACGACTACACTCTACCGCTTCCGCAAGCTCATCCTCATCCAACCATGGAGGATCATGTCAACCTCGTCATCATTTTTGGACTACACCCTCCACGAGCATACCTTGGCATGACCTTCGACAAGAGGCTCAACTTCAACGACTACACCGCCTCGCAAGATCTTCCTCAACCACCCAAGGAGGAACATTTCATGATCTTCATCACCTTTGGACAACATCCCCTACGAGCCTACCGTCACATGATTTTCGACAAGCGGCTCAACTTCAACGACATCTTCGTCGTCAACTTTCCTTCTCCCACTCCAAAATGGATGGAACGAGAGTCGAGGACGACTCTTCTTCAAGGGGGGGGAGATGATGTAGCCCACCGTATTCAACCAAGCACAACATCGACACACCACAAGGTGAACTCACTCCTATCTCCGTACGTTTCCGGTGACTTGGTGAACGGTGCTCTACCTCATGAAATACCCCTCTACATGCATAGGTGGGATCACCACATGGAGACCCAAGATGGTGCCCAAGATGCTCAAGAACACATCCAAGAAGGTGCGCATGAAGCTAGGAAGAACGTGGGTGAAGACGGCGTCAAGATCGGAGTTCCGAGGAGGAAGAACGGAGGGAAAAGGAGGCTCCCGGCCTCACCCTGGCCCCAGGCCGGGCCCCAGGCCGGGCCCCAGGCCGGCCTACCCTGGCCCCAGGCCGGCCTCCTCATCCCACCCTGGCCCCAGGCCGGGACCCAGGCCGGGCACCAGCCCGAGGGGGCCGGCCTCCCACCCTGGCCCCAGGCCGGGCCCCAGGCCGGGCACCAGGCCTCTGCGCCCCACCCTGGCCCCAGGCCGGGTTCCAGGCCGGCCAGGCCGGCTCCCAGGCCGGGGTGGCCCCGGAATGCACGGAAATGGACCGTTTTGGCACCGTTTCGACCCCCGTTTCGACCCCGACTATATAAAGGACTCCGGTGGCTAGATCTAGGGATAGGAATAGTTTTGAGCATTGTTTTCGAGAGTTTCGGGCTTTGCCCTTGTATCCCTCTTTTGAGGTGACTCCTCTTATGAGGCCACTCCTATGTTGATGATGTTCATCTAGGATTGTATCAAGATCTCTCCAAGGAGCTACTCTCTCACATAGTGATTCTAGTAGCGCTTGCCAACCTTCCCCTTTTGGGCTTCTGTTGGATCGGTGGACCGGCCGGTAAGAGAAACGGTTTCAATTAGCGTGTTGTTGACTTGGGTTTGCGATCCCTCGTAGGCTTCACGAGTTATCTTCCCCCTTTTGTGTTTCCGCGCGTTTGCCCTCGATTTCCCCTCGATCCCCTCTCGTGTTCATCGTGTTCATCGCGTTCTTCGTGCGTTCTTCGTTCGTTCTTGTCGATTCGTGAAGATCGGGCCAACTTAGAGGTCAACACCTTCATCAGTGAAGGTCCCCTTTTATACCGGGGCGAAATACGGCCGTTGGGGGGCATTTTTCACTTGGCAGCACCCCCCGGCCTAGGGGGCGGCCAGGCCGGCCTGGAGCAGCCAGGGTCGGGTGCAAACCCACCCTGGCCTGGTGCCCGGCCTGGGGCCGGCGTGGAGCGAGGGGAGCCCGGCCTGGCCGGCGTGGGGGCGGAGGCGAGGCCGGCCACCCACCCGAGCCGCGCGGCCTGGGGCCGGCGTGGGGCGGCAAGGCGAGGCCGGCCACCCACCCGAGCCTCCCGGCCTGGCGCCCGGCCTGGGGCCGGCGTGGGACGATGGGGAGGCCGGCAGGCAGCCAGCGCCCGGCCTAGTGCCCGGCCAGGGAGGCCGGCCACTCCTTTTTCTCCTCTTTTCTTCTTCTTTCTTCCCCATTTCTTCTCCTTTCTTCCACGTTTCTTTCCGTAATCGTTTCTCCCTTTTTGCTGCAACTCGTATGAGGTTTACGGGGAGATATTTTCTGAGTACACTTAGATAACTCGTTAGTCCATCTATATGTTGTAATCAAACACTCAAAATAGGATTTAGGAACTATGTTCTTTCAATCTCCCCCTTTTTGATGTTTGATGACAACATACGGATTTGCGTAAGGAACAATTTTTCATGGCTATTTGCGAGAGAATAAAAATTATATTCGTAAATCCCCCTATTTGTGTGCCCAAACAAGAGACATATATATTTGATTATCATGTTGAGTGCACCGAACATAATTTCATCTTCACACTATGTTTTATAAGATAATAGAGTATGTGATGTAACTATGATATACTTATGTGAAGTGCGAGAATTATTCAATCATGATTTTACCATTGGAGATCCACATGTATGAACACAAAGTTATCTTCTAGATGAGTGATAGTATTTATCACTAGAATGATCTTACCATAGCATTCTTCTCATAGTTATAGATGGATAAAAACTACCCTCATTATGGCTTCAACACATCAAATAGTGAGTAGATAATAGCCTTGCTATGATCTTCAACATATCAAATATCACACGCATAATATATAGATAGAAAGTACGATAGGTAAATAAAGACATTGTCTTACAATAGTACCAAAGTTCAACAAACCACACAAAATAGTAGCATCAACTAAGAACGACGAAAGCAAATAGCGAAAATAAGACGCAAATAGATGCATGAAATGCAATGCAATGCGTGAGTGTTTCTCCCCCTTGGCATCATACACCAAAAAGGGAGAAAAATGCAAGCCCAATCACTCGTCGCCCATCTCAACATCTTCCGCAATGAAGTCCTCGGGAGGAGTCTGACTGGAGCTAGCAGTAGTAGTGTAGTGCGCCGCAAAAGAGCCGAGTGAGGTAGCGTCATCGCCAAGCCAATAGGTGTGGTGAGACTTCCACTTATCCTCTGAAATCTCGTCTGAGCTGGAAGGACTGAGGGGAACGTGAAGAGCTGCCATGATGGAACTCTGAAGGCGACTAGAGGCCTTGCCCTTGCGATATGCCTCATAATCCTGATGCTGCTTATCAATGAAGAAACATTTCATCTTCTGGAGGACCCTCTTAAGGCTGAAAGTGTCAGGAGTAAGGCCAGAAGGAGCAGGAGAAGTAGAGCGGCGCACACACTGAGATGTACTAGGAGCGGAGGACAGTGTGCGGGTGCGCTTAGGGCGTTGAGCAGCAGCTAACTCAGCCTCAGTCATAAGGACAGACTTCTTGGGAGTCACCTTGGCATAGTTGTTGATGAGACCAACTGGGATCTTGGTCTCAATAAGAAGCTGAATGTAAGAGCCATAGATGGGAACCCTCTTTTCATGAATCACAATCTGCATCTCTTGCCACATGAAATCTAGGACATCCAATTGCTTCTTGGCCCTCATTTGAGATTCAATGTGAAAGAGAAGGTTGATGAACCACTTGCAGACCTCACCATTCTCACCATATTTAACATTGATGGTATTGCGAAGAATAGTGTGCACAATATACCAATATTCAGAGAAGAACTTGACTTTGGGAATGTGCA
This sequence comes from Alopecurus myosuroides, assembly GCA_028641055.1. NCBI lineage: Eukaryota > Viridiplantae > Streptophyta > Magnoliopsida > Poales > Poaceae > Alopecurus > Alopecurus myosuroides. The sequence continues at coordinate 249,753,862 of CM054060.1, read as the reverse complement.
TAGAGCCGGTACCTTCCGGATAGCAATGACGGATACCATCTTTGGCCTTCATAATGTTCTTGGGATCACCATGAATACGAAATTGGAACATATGATCAAACCTGTACCCGGGAATACCAAGAATGGCACCAAAATCATCCATGGTAGCAACACACAGGATGCCACCACTCATCCAAGTCAATGTACGCGGTTGCCTCGTGGGACCACCAGCTGAGAAGTGAACAGTGGAATAAAACTCCTTGATCAGCTCTAGGGCAAATGGATGGGCATTATTGGGACCCATGGGAGGAGTGATATTGTGGAAATCCATGAGTTCCATGACACGGGGCCAATTGGTGCGAGCAGACTCCACATCAAAGAAGTGTTGATCCACATAGCTATTCTGAAGCTTGCCAAGAATGAAGTCATACATGATCTGATGCATCTTGCAATAGAACCGAGGATCAGGACTTGTACTTTGACCAAACTCATAGGGATTGAATTTCAGCCTAGCCTCCTCAAAGTCATGGGCACTGAGACCACCCCAGTTCGTGACCACGGGTTCCTTTGGATTGACCGGAAGAGACGGACCCTGTCTACGTGAGGGAGTAGACCCAGCAACAACAGCGGCACTCTTCTTGCGAGGGCGGAGAGAGCGTGAGATATCGGACTCATTTTGGGTATTGGAATCACCTGAGAAAAAATGATGCATGGATATGGATAGTGATAATGAGTGCACATGGTCGTTGTGTGAGAGAGAAAAAAAATTAATCCATGAATATAAGTGATAGTGCCATGGTGGAAAAACAAACACAATATTAATGAGGACAAAACACAATTTTATCATAGCATTGGTATAAGGTTGTGTTGGTGTTCCTAGTGAAAATATACACGATAGTATATAGTGGGCATGAGACTACAAGCACCATTATCATGTAAGAATGAGGGCATAACATACACATCATGACATTATGAACATAATAATTGAGAACCACGACACTAGGACAATCATAGCACTAATGTGGAAATTTTGTGAACCATGGCCAAACATGAGAGGCCAATTTGCATAGTGAGATAAATCATAGTACCACACGACTATAACATGAGGAGCATACGAGATAAACGTATCATGGAATAGGAATTAATCTAGTGGCATATAAGCGTCATGAACCCTAGCATGAGTATATAAAAAAATCCTAACCGAGGAAAACAATAGCACATGAACACAAGCACACCGATAGATAGCACTCACATACATGTGATACATAGGAAAGCCCAAAGAAATTACCCGAGTTGGAAGCCATCTTCAACCAAAAAAGCACCAAACAAACAAGTGAACCGATCTCCCCCAATAATGTGCCAACGAGAAATCCGTGCGGAGGAGAGCGTGGAGAAGGACGAGGGCTTGCGGATCCGTGAGTTTGAGCGGTAGGGATGGGCTAGGGAGGTGGGGGGAGGGGGGGAAGAGCTCCAAGGGGGCTCTAATGGAGGAATAGGAGGAGGAAGATGGGTATGGGAGGGGTTAGGGGCGGTTTGGGGGCTGGGTACGTGTGTGTGTGCTGCGCCCACCCCGGCCTGGGGCCGGCGCGCCGTGTGCGTGCGTGTGTGTGGCCGGCCTGGGGTGCCGGCCCGGCTGGCGTGCGTGTGTGCGAGGCCGGGCAGGGGCCGGGGGGGTCGAGCTGGGTGTTTTTTTTAAATTTTTGTTTGGCTGTTTGACTGTTTGTGTTTGTGGGTTGTGTTTGTTTTTTTTTAAAAAAAAATTTTGCTCCCAAATTAAAACTAAGGAAAATTGAAACGTCACAACAAACAAACCAAAACAAACAAAACAAAAAAATTCCCCCAACACAAATTGACACGACAAACACTCTAACAAACAAAACAACAAAATGAAGCTAGTGTCTTAATAACGAATTTTCGTAAGTTTGTTTCTAGCATCCCATATGTTTTATATAGCAATTTTATTTGACCATGTGCACGAATGAAATGAGTATGATAACATGAATGTGATGTTTTCATTTGTATCCAATGGAGAGAAAAGGTGAAAAACAGAGTTAGCAACATTGGATACCGATGAAATATGAAACAAATGGAAATGCAAATGAGTGAACACACAAACACAAATGTCTCATTGATATAAAACCAACCAAATCTTGGGCGGTGGCCTTAGCCACCATGTATGAGTATGTTCGATATGTCACCGCGAAGATATATCTTGGGTGCATTGTCGAGACTCGTCATTGAAGCACATGATGTCATTTGAAATGAACATTAGGCATGATTTGTTTATTTATGCATTATAGAGGTAGTGTTGGCTCATTGATTGAGCTACACTCCCCCTATGTCTATGCGTACATCTAGAATCCAAATAAGAGTCTAGTAAGGGTGTGTATGCAAGATTTTCAATCAACTAAAATTGCTTCCACATACGATGTTGATATCACTCCTCAATTGCTTGAATCTCTTCACATCTAGAGGCTTGGTAAGGATGTCGGCAACTTGATCTTTAGTGTTGACATAAGAAAGTGAGATATCACCATTGGCCACATGATCCCGAATAAAATGATACCGAATCTCAATATGCTTGGTCTTGCCATGAAGTACCGGATTGTGACCAATCTTTATAGCACTCTCATTGTCACATAAAAGAGGCATTGTCTTAATCTTAATTCCAAAATCCTTAAGACATTGCCTTATCCATAGGAGTTGAGAGCAACAACTTGCGGCGGAAATATACTCCGCTTCCGTGGAGGAGGTGGCAATGCAATTTTGCCTTTTAGAAGACCAACACACAAGGGACCTACCAAGGAATTGGCAAGCACCCGAAGTTGATTTTCTATCCACTTTGTCACCTCCCCAATCCGCATCCGAATATCCCACAAGATCAAAAGTTGTGTTTGATGGATACCAAAGACCATGTGTGAGAGTGTCAACCAAGTACCTAAGAATCCTCTTGACCGCAATCATATGGCTTTCCTTGGGGTTAGATTGAAATCTTGCACACAAACCCACACTAAACATAATGTCCCGGTCTAGATGCACAAAGATAAAGCAAAGATCTAATGATAGATCGATAAAGTTTGGGGTCTACCGGTATACCTTCATGATCCATAGAAAGATTCACGGTTGTTGGCATTGGATAAGGTAATGGTTTGGCACTGTTCATATCAAATTTCTTGAGCATGTCTTGAATATATTTGGCTTGACAAATAAAAGTCCCTTCATGATATTGCTTGATCTCAAAACCTAGAAAAAACTTTAATTCTCCCATCATAGACATCTCAAATTCACTTGTCATTAGTTTGGAAAATTGATCTACAAAACTCATGTTATAGGATCCAAATATAATATCATCAACATATACTTGACATACGAAGAAATTTCCATCTACACTTTTGGTAAAGAGAGTGGGATCAATTACCCCAAGTACGAAACCACGATCCACTAAGAACTCCTTTAAATGATCATACCAAGAACGTGGGGCTTGTTTGAGGCCATACAAAGACTTATGGAGGAAGTAGACATGGTTAGGATACTTGGGATCCTCGAATCCCGGAGGTTGTTTAACATATACCATTTCATTTAGAGGACCATTTAGAAAAGCACTTTTAACATCCATTTGATGCAAGATGAAGTTATGACTAGTGGCAAATGCAAGTAATATACGAATGGATTCAAGTCTAGCTACGGGAGCGAAAGTTTCACCGTAGTCAAGTCCTTCGACTTGAGAGTAGCCTTGAGCAACAAATCGAGCCTTGTTGCGAATCACTTGCCCATGATAATCTTGCTTTTTCTTGAACACCCATTTAGTTCCAATGATATTATGATCTTCGGGTCTTTCCACTAGTGACCATACTTTGTTTCTCTCAAAATTATGGAGCTCTTCATGCATAGCTTGAACCCAATCTTCACCTTCAAGAGCATCATATACTTTGATAGGTTCAACATGAGAGACATATGAATGAATACCACAAAACTTGAGTACTTGTCCACGAGTGGAGACACTTCTCCCCAAGCCACCAATGATGTGCTTTTGGTATAGTGACTTTTGTTGCAATCTTGATGCTTGACGAGTCATGATACGAACTAGTGCATCATCGGGATGTTCATTGGGGGGAATATCCTCATCATTTCCTTCATCAAGACCATTTCCCATTGTGACGCCCCGAGATCGGGCACTATGCAGAGTTCAGCATTCCCGCCAAAATCCACATAATAACCGATTCCAGGTTGCCACTTGTGATAACATTACAACAGTTCACGAATATTCCGCAACAACAGAAAAGATATATACAAGACGACTCAAACGAGTCAAGGATACAACTGATACAATACAAAGATCAAAATAACAGCGGAAGAAACAACATAGCGTCCGACTACGGACAAGATACAAATTGGACTAAGAGTCCTGAAGATAACCGATGGCGTCCAATCCCTGCCCAGGCCAAGCCGGAGGGATTCCCAAGCTAACATCGTCAGACTTCAAACCTGTTGACTGCAATGTGGAATATGCAGCCACGAAATGGATTCGTGGGTCAGTACGGTTAAGTACTGGCAAGTGGATAAACCCATACTCACAAGATACCAGCGTAACCAATCATCACAAGATACAAATACTTTGGGTAGAACGGAAAGAAGGGATTATTGCAAAGAAGCGGCAGCGGGCTGCGCTAACTAACTACAGAGATGCGCTACAACATCCGGCTAAAAGAAAGGGATAAGATAGCGTATCAGAACCAACTATAACTACTCACCAAACAATACCCATCCAGTGTTACCCCCTACTAAGGAAGCAACCCAAGGAAACTCACACTGTTGATTAAGGTAACATTCATTTTTATGGTGGAGGTAATCTATATTACTAGTCAAGTTATCATCGTTAAGTGTAAGTTGTCTGAGTACTTGTTAGCCAGCATTTTCACCAAGTCATCCATAACCGCGGACAACACGGCTTCTCGAGAAGATTTAACCCTGCAGGGATGCACCAATTTGGCCGTACACGTAAGAATGACCCGCCAGATGGAAAGGCCCTTCCACCAAGCGAGGCACTCAACACAACCCAACTCTTCTTCGCATCAAGCCCAAAAAACCACGTGTTGTGCGTGCGCGGCTAATCGATCCCCCACGAAGAAAAGGGGGACCCTCATAGCACTGGAAGACCACGCCGCCCTAAATGCCGACTACAAAAGTTCCACCCTGGCGCCAAGGGCTCGCACCTGCATATGCATGCATCAAATGGAAAGCCCGAACTAAGTGTGGCGATTTGGACGAGATGCGAATCGAATCAGAATTGCCGGGGGCGCCCATACTCGCTTCCCACATGCGGTTAGTGCGCTCATCATGGATCGGAGGACAAGACTCTTTTCCTAATTAAGGTCGACACTAGCAGGCCTCAAAACCACGCCGGGCCTCCTGCCGTTGCCTTATCATCAAATTATTATTACCCAAAACATTAACATGTTGTTGATTGAATTGAAACCCAACTATCGACTAAACAGGTGATAAGACGGACAATAAGACTTGAGCGCAAACAACACTAAGCATGCAACTACGACACGAGGGCCAACAAGGTAAACAAACAACAGCTAATAGGAAGTGGAAGGAAGGCTATATCATGGTTGCAAGGTAAACATATGATAGCATCGAGACACAAGCATCGAATCATAAGGCTAGAATAAAGGCAACGGGAAGAATCTGTAACAAGTGATGAAAGACAGCCATAGGTAGCAAGTGAGTATACTTGCCTGAGATCCAGCAAGTAGAGGTACATCCGAAGAACTTGTCGTTGCTCACATCATCTCAACGTCCTATCCGCGAAGAAGCAAATGCTAAAAGAAACAACGGATGCAACAATTACAAATACGGCAAAGATCCAGCATGATCCTATTTTATATGCATGGCATGGCAAGATGCAACAGGGGAAACAACTTAAGCAATTTAATCGGAACCGGAGTCCGGAGAAATAGGAATTGGTTCAAGTTGTTTATCCACACAACAATTTAAATGTTGTTTAGCATGGCCAATAAGAAAAGAGGTGAGCTAGGCAATTTAAATGGAATGGGGCAACAGTTGAATTAAAATGCCCCATACATTCCATATGTTGCCATTTAGGTGATCATGCATAACAAATGCTAAAATGCGCAAGGCAAGATGCAAACAGGAATATGAATTACATGAACATGTTACTGACATGAATCTAATTGGAAAACATACTTTATTGGTTGAGAAACAATTTTAAATGATTTAGTTAAGCATATTACCAATTTAAATGCATTAAATAAGAGGTGAAGCAAATATCCAATTTAAATGTTGCAAACCCGAAAACAAAGTTGATATTCAAGTGTAGCATTTCATTTTGGATGGATTTCATGTTTTGGGTTTTCAATTTGGAGCAAGCATGTGAAAATTATTAGTTAGGACTTTTAATTAATTAATTAAGGCATTTTTAAATGACATTAATTTTAATTGTCCAAATTGCAAAACAAAGTTGATATTCAGAAAGGTGGTTTCATTTTGAGTGGAAAACATATTTTATTTGTTGAAATTGGAATTAAAATGAATTAGTTATGATTTTCACAAAATTGAATGAATTAATTAAAGTGCCCAAAATTATATTGAATTTTATTTGTTCAAAATGTGCAACAAATGTGTTAGACATGTAGAGCATGAAAATTGGAGTGGAAAACATATTAAAATTGTTGCATTTGGATTTACCATTTGGAAGTTATGCATTTTACAAGGTTTTATTATTTTCTGCAATTTTATTTAAATGCCAGGGATTTTTATGCACCGTGGGGTTGTTTACCCACAGTGGCTGACGTGCGGGCCGCTGCCAGCGTGGCGCTAACGAGACGTGGTGGGCGCCGAGGTGGCTGTGGGGGTCAATGGCAGGTGGGACCGGACTCCTGCGTGGAGGAAATGGCCAAAAAAATGTGGCCTTTAATCGGCCGGGGCAGGGTTCGATCCCGCGATCTCGCGGCGCGCACGGGGTGGCTTAGCCTCTGTGCTACTGCATGTTTGGTGATGGTATACGAAACTGACGGAAGATATGGGATGTTTAACGACTGTTAACTGAATTTTCGACAGCAAGGTTCAGAGAACCTGACGGGAACGGGGAGGCGATCGCCGGCGGCAACCAAGACGGCGCACGATGGCGGCGCGTCCAGAGCACGAGGGGAGGAGGGAAAAGGGGTCCAGGGGGTGGAGCTCACCTCGGGGAGTCCGGTGGTGAAGTTCGGCGACGACGACCGGACCGAGGAGAAGGACGCCCTGGAGGTAATCCTCGCGGACGGATGGCGAGCTCGACGACGAACTTGGCGGCGTACAGGGTGCTTCTGGTCGGCTGCTGCAGCAAGGAAGACGGTGACGAGGCAGATGTTTCATCCCTGTTTCTGGCTCGTCTCGAGGAATACCGACGCGCCGGGGAAGTGAAGTGGAAGACGACAGCCTCGGCGCTCCCGCGGTCGAAGAGCGTCGAGGTCGGCGAGCTCGCTGGTGACGCACCTTGGTGTCTCAGCTCGAATCCTTGCGTCTCCAGGGTGTAGTCGACGACGGCTCACCTCCTGGACATGGCGTCTTGGCTTGGGACGTCGTATACCCATGGGGACGACGACGGCGGCCAGCCTCGGGGCTCTAGAGTGTGCCGCCTTGGCACAGAGATGTTGCAGCGAGGAGGGCAGGAAGAGTGACGGCGTAGAAGGGAAAATAGCAGAGGAGCCCTAGGGCTACCGGATGGACAAGATATATAGGCGGGGAAGGCACCGGGTTGCCGTCCATCGCATCAACTGTAAACGTGGCCAAGGATGGCTGCGTTCGTACAGACGTGACGATAGCAAGGAAGAAGACGACAACCACTCTCCTGGGCTGGGAAGTAGAACGGGCTGACAGGGGTTGTAGGTGGGCCAGAAATGGACTACCTCCCCCTAGGTCATCTGTTTGTTTTATTTATTTTTAATTTTTCTGTTTACATTTTTTTTTGTAGGAAAGAAAGAGAGAGAGAAAAAGAATAAGGTGTTAGGGTTTTATTCTTTATGAATTAATTTTTATTGAATTACAAAACAGTGAGGTCAAGGTTTGTGAACTTTATTTTCAAAAAATAAAATTTAAATTTGATTTAAATTTGCTATTTGAATTTCAAATATGGTTTCATAAGGATTTGATTTTTTTGAAATAACCAATTTTATTCAATAAGCTCAACCAAATATGAAACTTATTGAATTTAAATGTTTGCAAGATTTTAATTTTAAACCACAATTGGAACATGCCAAGTATGAATGATTTGATTTGAATTTGAACTTACCATTAGGGTGTTAATAAAAGGTGTTTTATTATCAAGCATTTTTAATTGATTCAAATTCAAAACTATTGGAAACATTTTGAGTTGTTTAGCTTGCAACTTTTAATTGGAAATTTTGGACATGTTTGAAAGTTTAAATTGGTTTGAACTATTGAGTTGTTTTGAAAACAAGGTGCAATGCATATGATGCATGTGATACAAAGCAAAAGAAAAACAACCAACTTTCTAACTTCGGGAAAACACCCCAGGTATTACAGACGACACCACTAACAAGGGATTGCGCCCTCGCAATCCACCCACTAACCCGGGAGGGGAAAGAAGTTCGACTATCGATTCTTCATGCTTCCAGTTGATCTCCTCGACACCACTAACAAGGGCTTCTCGACACCACTAACAAGAGATTCTTGCTCGTTGTTGATGATGATGCTCTTCCGGTGAGAACCTTCCGAAGATCGAACCTATTAGGTTAAAGGCTCAGAAAACGTCCACCCACGTAGGATCCTAAAACTTTGAAAGATAGGTACGAGAGTAGACTCTAAAACAAATGGGATGGGAGGAGAAATAGAATAGAGATAAGGAGAAAACAAGAATCCTATTGAGATGTTTCGAAAACAATTTTTTGACAAATAGTTTTTGACACTCTAGAAACACGACCGTTAGCGAGGTTATCCTACAGGCTTTGCGGACCCGTTGCTTCGATAACCATTCGTATCGAAACAATATCGGGAATCGGAACCATGCTCTGATACCATTTGTGACGCTCCGAGATTGGGCACTATGCAGAGTTCAGCATTCCCGCCAAAATCCACATAATAACCGATTCCAGGTTGCCACTTGTGATAACATTACAATAGTTCACGAATATTCCGCAACAACAACAGAAAAGATATATACAAGACGACTCAAACGAGTCAAGGATACAACTGATACAATACAAAGATCCAAATAACAGCGGAAGAAACAACATAGCGTCCGACTACGGACAAGATACAAATTGGACTAAGAGTTCTGAAGATAACCGATGACGTCCAATCCCTGCCCAGGCCAAGCCGGAGGGATTCCCAAGCTAACGTCGTCAGACTTCAAACCTGTTGACTGCAATGTGGAATATGCAGCCACGAAATGGATTCGTGGGTCAGTACGGTTAAGTACTGGCAAGTGGATAAACCCATACTCACAAGATACCAGCGTAACCAATCATCACAAGATACAAATACTTTGGGTAGAACGGAAAGAAGGGATTATTGCAAAGAAGCGGCAGCGGGCTGCGCTAACTAACTACAGAGACGCGCTACAACATCCGGCTAAAAGAAAGGGATAAGATAGCGTATCAGAACCAACTATAACTACTCACCAAACAATACCCATCCAGTGTTACCCCCTACTAAGGAAGCAACCCAAGGAAACTCACACTGTTGATTAAGGTGACATTCATTTTTATGGTGGAGTTAATCTATATTACTAGTCAAGTTATCATCGTTAAGTGTAAGTTGTCTGAGTACTTGTTAGCCAGCACTTTCACCAAGTCATCCATAACCGCGGACAACACGGCTTCTCGAGAAGATTTAACCCTGCAGGGATGCACCAATTTGGCCGTACACGTAAGAATGACCCGCCAGATGGAAAGGCCCTTCCACCAAGCGAGGCACTCAACACAACCCAACTCTTCTTCGCATCAAGCCCAAAGAACCACGTGCTGTGCGTGCGCGGCTAATCGAGCCCCCACGAAGAAAAGGGGGACCCTCATAGCACTGGAAGACCATGCCGCCCTAAATGCCGACTACAAAAGTTCCACCCTGGCGCCAAGGGCTCGCACCTGCATATGCATGCATCAAATGGAAAGACCGAACTAAGTGTGGCGATTTGGACGAGATGCGAATCGAATCAGAATTGCGGGGGGTGCCCATACTCGCTTCCCACATGCGGTTAGTGCGCTCATCATGGATCGGAGGACAAGACTCTTTTCCTAATTAAGGTAGACACTAGCAGGCCTCAAAACCACGCCAGGCCTCCTGCCGGTGCCTTATCATCAAATTATTATTACCCAAAACATTAACATGTTGTTGATTGAATTGAAACCCAACTATCGACTAAACAGGTGATAAGACGGACAACAAGACTTGAGCGCAAACAACACTAAGCATGCAACTACGACACGAGGGCCAACAAGGTAAACAAACAACAGCTAATAGGAAGTGGAAGGAAGGCTATATCATGGTTGCAAGGTAAACATATAATAGGATCGAGACACAAACATCGAATCATAAGGCTAGAATAAAGGCAACGGGAAGAATCTGTAACAAGTGATGAAAGGCAGCCATAGGTAGCAAGTGAGTATACTTGCCTGAGATCCAGCAAGTAGAGGTACATCCGAAGAACTTGTCGTTGCTCACATCATCTCAACGTCCTATCCGCGAAGAAGCAAGTGCTAAAAGAAACAACGGATGCAACAATTACAAATACGGCAAAGATCCAGCATGATCCTATTTTATATGCATGGCATGGCAAGATGCAACAGGGGAAACAACTTAAGCAATTTAATCGGAACCGGAGTACGGAGAAATAGGAATTGGTTCAAGTTGTTTATCCACACAGCAATTTAAATGTTGTTTAGCATGGCCAATAAGAAAAGAGGTGAGCTAGGCAATTTAAATGGAATGGGGCAACAGTTGAATTAAAATGCCCCATACATTCCATATGTTGCCATTTAGGTGATCATGCATAACAAATGCTAAAATGCGCAAGGCAAGATGCAAACAGGAATATGAATGACATGAACATGTTACTGACATGAATCTGATTGGAAAACATACTTTATTGGTTGAGAAACAATTTTAAATAATTTAGTTAAGCATATTACCAATTTAAATGCATTAAATAAGAGGTGAAGCAAATATCCAATTTAAATATTGCAAACCCAAAAACAAAGTTGATATTCAAGTGTAGCATTTCATTTTGGATGGATTTCATGTTTTGGGTTTTCAATTTGGAGCAAGCATGTGAATGTTATTAATTAGGACTTTTAATTAATTAATTAAGGCATTTTTAAATGACATTAATTTTAATTGTCCAAATTGCAAAACAAAGTTGATATTCAGAAAGGTGGTTTCATTTTGAGTGGAAAACATATTTTATTTGTTGAAATTGGAATTAAAATGAATTAGTTATGATTTTCACAAAATTGAATGAATTAATTAAAGTGCCCAAAATTATATTGAATTTTATTTGTTCAAAATGTGCAACAAATGTGTTAGACATGTAGATCATGAAAATTGGAGTGGAAAACATATTAAAATTGTTGCATTTGGATTTACCATTTGGAAGTTATGCATTTTACAAGGTTTTATTATTTTCTGCAATTTTATTTAAATGCCAGGGATTTTTATGCACCGTGGGGTTGTTTACCCACAGTGGCTGACGTGCGGGCCGCTGCCAGCGTGGCGCTGACGAGACGTGGTGGACGCCGAGGTGGCTGTGGGGGTCAATGGCAGGTGGGACCGGACTCCTGCGTGGAGGAAATGGCCAAAAAAATGTGGCCTTTAATCGGCCGGGGCAGGGTTCGATCCCGCGACCTCGCGGCGCGCACGGGGTGGCTTAGCCACTGTGCTACTGCATGTTTGGTGATGGTATACGAAACTGACGGAAGATATGGGATGTTTAACGACTGTTAACTGAATTTTCGACAACAAGGTTCAGAGAACCTGACGGGAACGGGGAGGCGATCGCCGGCGGCAACCAAGATGGCGCACGATGGCGGCGCGTCCAGAGCACGAGGGGAGGAGGGAAAAGGGGTCCAGGGGGTGGAGCTCACCTCGGGGAGTCCGGTGGTGAAGTTCGACGACGACGACCGGACCGAGGAGAAGGACGCCCTGGAGGTAATCCTCGCGGACGGACGGCGAGCTCGACGACGAACTTGGCGGCGTACAGGGTGCTTCTGGTCGGCTGCTGCAGCGAGGAAGACGGTGACGAGGCAGAGGTTTCATCCCTGTTTGTGGCTCGTCTCGAGGAATACCGACGCGCCGGGGAAGTGAAGTGGAAGACGATAGCCTCGGCGCTCCCGCGGTCGGAGAGCGTCGAGGTCGGCGAGCTCGCTGGTGACGCACCTTGGTGTCTCAGCTCGAATCCTTGCGTCTCCAGGGTGTAGTCGACGACGGCGCACCTCCTGGACATGGCGTCTTGGCTTGGGACGTCTTATACCCGTGGGGACGACGACGGCGGCCAGCCTCGGGGCTCTAGAGCGCGCCGCCTTGGCACAGAGATGTTGCAGCGAGGAGGGCAGGAAGAGTGACGGCGTAGAAGGGAAAATAGCAGAGGAGCCCTAGGGCTACCGGATGGACAAGATATATAGGCGGGGAAGGCACCGGGTTGCCGTCCATCGCATCAACTGTAAACGTGGCCAAGGATGGCTGCGTTCGTACAGACGTGACGATAGCAAGGAAGAAGACGACAACCACTCTCCTGGGCTGGGAAGTAGAACGGGCTGACAGGGGTTGTAGGTGGGCCAGAAATGGCCTGCCTCCCCCTAGGTCATCTCTTTTTTTTTCTGTTTACATTTTTTTTGTAGGAAAGAAAGAGAGAGAGAAAAAGAATAAGGTGTTAGGGTTTTATTCTTTATGAATTAATTTTTATTGAATTACAAAACAGTGAGGTCAAGGTTTGTGAACTTTATTTTCAAAAAATAAATGTCAATTTGATTTAAATTTGCTATTTGAATTCCAAATAGGGTTTCATAAGGATTTGAGTTTTTTGAAATAACCAATTTTATTCAATAAGCTCAACCAAATATGAAACTTATTGAATTTAAATGTTTGCAAGATTTTAATTTTAAACCACAATTGGAACATGCCAAGTATGAATGATTTGATTTGAATTTGAACTTACCATTAGGGTGTTAATAAAAGGTGTTTTATTATCAAGCATTTTTAATTGATTCAAATTCAAAACTATTGGAAACATTTTGAGTTGTTTAGCTTGCAACTTTTAATTGGAAATTTTGGACATGTTTGAAAGTTTAAATTGGTTTGAACTTTTGAGTTGTTTTGAAAACAAGGTGCAATGCATATGATGCATGTGATGCAAAGCAAAAGATAAACAACCAACTTTCTAACTTGGGGAAAACACCCCAGGTATTACACCCATTCGTATTGGAGTTCTTGGTGACGAAGCACCAAAATCATTTCCACCATTATCATTGGGTGGATCTTGATCACTTTCTTGATGAGAGGTATCCACATGAAGGTCTTCTTCTTTCTCTTGGTCTACCATTTGATTGGTTGGGTACGTAGAGGGCTCCACTTGCGTAGAGCTAGTTCCATCCTCATTTGCCACAAGGTGTCCCTCAACGGGTATAAGTGGACCTACACCCATTCTTCCTATGGCTATGGAGGACGGTTCATCACCTACATCATCACAATCAATTTGCTCCACTTGGGAGCCATTATCCTCATGAAATTCCACATTCATAGATTCGTCAACACACCCGGTGGATATGTTGTAGACTCTATAAGTGTGGGAGTTCGTGGTGTAACCAACAAAAATGCCTTCAAAAGTTCTAGCATCAAACTTAGACAATCTATTTCCCTTTATGTAGACTTGGCATTTGCACCCAAAAACTCGAAGATATTTGAGGTTGGGTTTGTTACCGGTTAGAAGCTCATATGGAGTCATGCCAATCATCGGACGAAGGAAGAGTCGGTTAGATAGATGACAAGCGGTGTTGATGGCTTCGGCCCAAAAGTTATATGGGGATTTGAACTCGGCCATCATAGTTCTTGCCATATCAATAAGTGTGCGATTATTCCTCTCCGCTACACCATTTTGTGGAGGGGTATACGCGGCGGAATCTTGATGTCTTATCCCCTCTTCACTCAAGAATTCATCCATGGTGTAGTTCTTGAACTCGGACCCATTGTCACTCCTAATGGACAAGATCTTGGTGTCATATTGGCGTTGCACTTCGGTGGCCAAAGTTATGAATCTTTCTTGAGTCTCACTCTTCTTCTTGATATAGAAAACCCAAGTGTATCTTGTATAATCATCAACAATTACCTAACAATACTTCTTGCCCCCAAGACTATCATATGTTGGAGGCCCAAATAGATCCAAATGAATAAGATCAAAGGGCCTTGTTGTGGAGATGATTGATTTCTTGGGGTGATTCTTCTCATGCATCTTTCCGGTAATACAAGAGCTACAAGGACGATCTTTAGAAAAATTCACACTTGTTATTCCAACAACATGCTCACCCTTCTCAAGAGTTTGTAGATTTCTCATACCGACGTGGCCTAGGCGACGATGCCAAAGCCACTCCACGTCGGATTTAGCCATTAGACATGTGGCGATATGTGTAGTTTCTTTCGAGAAATCCACTATGTACATACCGTTTTCCACAAATCCAACAAAGGCTACTTTAAGAGAAATAGTGTGAAGGACAAGAACATGGTGACGCCCAAATACACATGTAAAATTACACTCACAAAGTTGCAAGAGGGAAAGAAGATTATAGCCAAGGGACTCAACAAGGAGGACTTTCTCAATGGATGAATCCGGAGAAATGACCACCTTGCCATGTCCCAATACCTCAAGTTGTGAGCGATCGCCAATAGTTACATGAGAAAATTTGAGAAGTTGGAGCTTCAAATCTTCTAATACTTCTTTTCTTCTGGTCATGTGTGCGGAACAACCACTATCGATCATCCATGATGTTCCACCGGAAATACAACCCTACAATGAATCAACTTCTTGTCTTAGGTACCCATTTTCGGATGGGTCCTTTTTTTTAGTCACAAGGGTCTTGGGAACCCAAATAGCATGCTTGTAATCATCACCATATGAGGTGCCCACATACTTTGTATAAACATGACCATTAATAGATTTAAGAAGCACATAAGATGGGTTATACTTTCCCGCAAAGTTGTTGTGAGTAGTAGTGTTCATAGGAACAATACTTTTAGCAATAATATCAAACTCATCTTCATCATTAGCCAACTCCCCCTCCTTCACAAAAACAATAGAGTTAGTGGAGGGAGTTGACTTCTTCTTGTAGGCCACCTTGGATGTGGAGCCATAACCAAGGCCTTCTTTGCCAATAACTCTCTTATGATTACTCAAAAGATCATTAAGGTTCTTTTGCCCTTGGATGCATGTGGAAAGACCTTTGTTGAGTTGTGCCTTCAACCTATTGTTCTCCTCAATGAGAGTTTCCTTGACACACAAAGGGTTAGTAACACAATAGTTTTCATTCACAACTTTTACTCCTTTTAAGGTTTTGAGCTCATTTGAGATTGTTCTATGATCAATTTTGAGCTTATCAAAATCTTTAATGAGTTTGTTATAACCTTGGTTAGTTGCGTCATTTAAAGCCATGAATTCCGTTACCTTAGCAAAAGCACGTTCACAATCAAGTTTTACTTTAGCTATGTCAATTGCAAAGGTTTCCTCTATGCTTTCCCTAAAGCAATGTGATTCATCTAGAGCTTTCTCAAGCTCCTCAATCTTACTAGCATCATCACGAGCAAACTTTTCAAGTAACATTATCCTCTCCTCATGTTCATCAATGAGGCCATGTGCCTAACTTAATTGATCCATGAGAGAGACAAAAATAGTTTTAGTTTCTCCTTCTAGCTTTTCTACAAAGTTTACCAAGGGGTCTTCCTCAACACAATTTAATAGTGAGGGAGTAGAGGAGTTTGCAATTTTGAGAGTAGGAGTCACCTTTGGGGGTATACCCTTGGCCATGAAGCACTTGTGACTCGAAGGACCCTTGTTGTCATTTGGGTTGGATAAGAGAGAGCTTAAGTTAGGAGGTACGACGCCCCTAGCCATGGCCGCCATACCTACTTGTTCGCCTTCACCGTCGCTCTCTTCACCACCGGATGTGTACTCAACTTATTTGGCAATCAATGCCCTAGGAGGGCCTCTCTTGATGAAGTTCTTGGACTTGGGGATGAAGGTGGATTTCTTGATGAGTCTTCCTCCATTCTCAATTCTACTCTTGAAGGGACACTCGGCAACGAAGTGCTCGGAATCTCCACAATTGAAGCAAGTTCTTGCTTTCTTCGTGCTTGAGGCTTCCTTCCCTTTATTCTTGGTGGCATTGGATCTAAAATCTCCTTTCTTCCACCACTTGTGTCGAGCAAGAGCCAAGCATTCTTCATGTGATGTCTTCATCTCTTTCTCGGAAACCTCATGAGTGGATCCACCATCACCACTTGAGTCATTATCTTCATGGGGAATGACCTTGGCCTTCAAGGCAAGAGACGCTTTCTTCATTCCGTTTACACGGGTCATGACATCATCGGAAGTTTGCTTCATGACCTTTAGAGTGATAAAGAGACCCAAAACATCATTGGGGGATAGGTCCAAGTAGTCGGCCCTTGCTTGTATATTCATCACCATGTTTTCATTGTATGGCATCAAGGTGAGTAGAAATTTCTCCTTGACCCAATTCTCCGTACAATCCGTGAATCCACAATCTCTCATATCATTTACAAGAGCCTTGAGTCTTCTAAACATGTCTTCTATGTTCTCTCCATCGCTCAAGTGAAAGTGTTCAACTTTTCTTTGAATGATTGACTTCTTGGACCTTTGGAGGTTGACATTGTCGTCAAACATATCAACAAGACCATCATAAGCTTTCCTCGCACTTGTGAAGGACCGGATGTGCTCAACTCCTTCCTTTTCCATTGCCCTCTCCAACATGTGCAAAGCATGAGCGTTGGGTTGCTCATCTATGATGTCACTTGAGCTTAGATTTGCGGGATCCTTTGGCTCATACCCTTTTTCAACAATTCTCTATATATGCATTGAAGAGCTGCACATGTAAGACTTCATGGAAGCTTTCCAATTAGTAAAACGATGCCGATCCACCAAAGGAGGTGGACCAAGATGAGTAACATGTGGATGTTAAACATTAGAAGCATTGTTATAAGCAAAGCCAAAAGAATTTCCACCACTAGCATTTAAAGGTGAAGATGTTGCACTTCCTTCCTAAGTTGGAATGGGGTTTCCATGTTCATCTAAGATAACCTTTTCACTAGATTGTCTAGATGGATATGTCAATTCTTTTATTAGTCCCTCCATCTTTTTCTCGGAACTATCAATCATAGCTTGGATTAGCTTTTGAATCCCATCCATGGTGACGGGATCATCGGCCATCCTTACCTCCTCTTTAGGCGGTAAAGCCCTATATAAAGAGACAAGGCTCTGATACCAATTGCAGGATCGAGAGGTTAACTAGAGGGGGGGTGAATAGGTTAACTACAAAATTTAACTTCTTTTTCAAGTTAACAAGGTAATGCTCAAATATAGATTATCTAGATTATGCAACTAGGTGAACAATCCTATATGTTGAGCAAGTACAACTAGCACAAGGTGAGTAAATGACTAAGCTAGTAGTAACTAGTAAAGGTAAGTTGAGGAATAACCGAACATAATGACACGGAGATTTATCCCGAAGTTCACTTCCCAATGGAAGCTAATCTTCGTTGGAGCGGTGCGGTGCCACCAAAGTGGAACACCGAGTAGGCCTCAAATGCCACACCGTATCTCCTTCGAGTCCTTCCACCAATGTGGATAGGCACGAATCACTATGTTGCCGTTGAGGTTGACAACTAGAACCTTTACAAGGATGAGGCACACTCCACAAGATTGGAGGGTCCTCACCAAATCCCAAGAGCCACCAAGACTCCGAGAAGCAAGTTCCACGAGCACAAAAGCACCGGGGATATCAACAAGGCTCCGAGCTCCGATGAACTAAGAGCAACAAGATTCCTAGCTCCAATGAACTAAGAATGACAAGATCCCTAAGGGGTGAGTGGGTGGATTTCTAATCGACTTGGTGAAGTTGTAGATTGGGGGTGTCTCCTTCAAATCCCAAAGTATCACGAGCTTTGGTTGGGGATTTGAGGAGTGCTTGTTCTTGAGCTTGAGCTTGGTCAATCAATGGTGGTGAGAGAGAGAGAGAGTGAGTGGGATTGACACCGCCAAAAGGTAGGTGAAGGTCCCCATTTATACCGGGGGCGAAATACGGCCGTTGGGGGGCATTTTTCACTTGGCAGCCCCCCCCCGGCCTAGGGGGCCGGCCAGGCCGTCCTGGAGCAGCCAGGGCCGGGTGCAAACCCACCCCGGCCTGGTGCCCGGCCTGGGGCCGGCGTGGAGCGAGGGGAGGCCGGCGTGGGGCGCAGGTAGCCCGGCATGGCAGCCCGGCCAGGCCGACGTGGGGGCGGAGGCGAGGCCGGCCACCCACCCGAGCCGCCCGGCCTAGGGGGCGGCCTGGGGCCGGCGTGGGGCGGCAAGGCGAGGCCGGCCACCCACCCGAGCCTCCCGGCGTGGGGCCGGCGTGGGGCGATGGGGAGGCGGGCAGGCAGCCAGCGCCCGGCCTAGTGCCCGGCCAGGCCGGCCAGGGAGGCCGACCACTCCTTTTTCTTCTCTTTTCTTCTTCTTTCTTCCCCGTTTCTTCTCCTTTCTTCCACGTTTCTTTCCATAATCTTTTCTCCCTTTTTGCTGCAACTCGTATGAGGTTTACGGGGAGATATTTTGTGAGTACACTTAGATAACTCGTTAGTCCATCTATATGTTGTAATCAAACACTCAAAATAGGATTTAGGAACTATGTTCTTTCAAATACTCCCTCTTGGAGTTACTAGCATCTACTTGGTCAGAGCATCTACTAATAACGGAGAGTATGCAAGATCGTAAATAACATAAGCATGAAGATAACATGATAGATTGATAATAAGAAGACATAGCATTCAACATTCATCAGATCCCAGCAAACACAACATGTAGCATTACATAAATATGATCTTGATCATGTTAGGAAGGTCACAAGATCTAAACATGAGGTACAAAGTGGAGAGAACAACCATCTAGCGACCGCTATGGACCCGTAGTACATGGATGAACTACTCACGCATCACTTCGGAGGAGGGCATGGTGGTGTAGACCCCTCCAGTGATGATTTCCCCCTCCGACAGGGTGACGGGAGAGCTCCAGAACCCTCCCAATCCCCGATCTTAGGATGACGGTGACGGCAGCCTCGGGTGTTTCTCGGGAAAAAGTGGGATATCTTTAGGGTCTACGTCTCGGGGGGGATTAAATAGGAAAAAGGGAAAAGGCGGTGGAGGCCTGGGGGCCCCACACCACCCCCCGGTGCGGCCAAGGGGGGGCGCGCCTCCCTATGGCGTGGGCCCCCTGAGGCCCACTCCGGGTCTCTTCGGGACTCTGTGGTACCTTCGGGAATTCTAAAAATTCCGGGCTTCGAACTTTTCAATTCCGAGAATATTTCATAACAACTTTTCTGAAACTAAAAATAGCACAAAACAGAGAACTGGCTCTGTGACATCTTGTAAATAGGTTAGTCCGGAAAATCGATAAAAATGACATAAAGTGTATCGTAAACATGTGGGAAACAATAAGAAAAACATAGAAAATCAGGAATTAATGATACGTTTATGACGTATCAATGTCCCCAAGCTTAGTTCCTACTCGTCCTCGAGTAGGTAAACGATAAAACACATAATTTCTGAGGTGACATGCTACCAACATAATTTGATCATCAATAATGTAAAAGCATAAGTAAGTTGAGATCATAGAAGTTAAACACAAGCATGATAAATAGAACTTCAATAATAAAGCATAGCAATCACTTTGCATCAGGAAAAGTAACTCAAATAAAAGATCATGAATAACAATGAAAAGAAAGATATACGTTTTTTTCAAGTATAGAGAAAACATGTCAAAATGATATTTCGCTAGTCCTTAAGAGTGGGGCAAAACATAAATGTCAGGAGACCTTCAAAGTTCATGAGGAAGACTAGAACAAATAATTAGAGAACAAGCAATAACACATCATGAATCAATTAATAATGTTTCTGGGACAAATGCACATAAAACTCAGAATGGCAAAAATGCTCTCTCAACTGTGCATAAAGTGAGAAGGTGGAGACTCAACATAAAAATAAAATAAAGGCCCTTCGCAGAGGGAAGAAGGGATTAAATCATGTGCTAGAGCTTTTTATTTTATGAAACAGAGGTGTTGAAAACATTTTGTAGAGAGGTGTATGCTTATGTCAACGAATAGTAAACATACAATACAGTACGTCACAAGCCAACTAGACTTCACAAGAGCGACTCTCATAGAACAACGCATCTGGGTAGAAGGTCATCCCTCTTTCTCTTTTGTTTACACAATTATGGATTGACTGATAAATCAGGGACAAAAATAGTGAAGAAAATTTGTTGTATTAATTTGGGGCTGGGAACCCCGCTGTCGGCTCTTCTATCATTCGGATAAGCGGATGAAGCCACTATTCCAGAGTGTGAAATCCAATCAACAAGTGAGATAAAGATTCTCTATTTACGTCCTGATGAGCTAAAACAGTGGCACAAAATAAGAATAATTTTTTGAAGGTTTTAAATGTAGCACACGAGAAATTTACTTGCAGTGACCGTTAAATACCACATATAGGTAGGTATGGTTGACATATTTGGAAAACTTTTGTTTTGAGGAGTTGGATGCACGAGTAGAGCTCATACTCAGTACAGGTGAATGGTAGCAATAGACGGAGAGCGACAATCAAGAGAGCAACAACTGCCATAATCATGCTTGCGACAAAACAAAATTAACAGGGGCATAAAAGTGATACAAATACTCTGAGGCAAAATTAATCATCGAGCTCAATTGACTTTTTTCAGTCAAATGGATGCGTGAGCATGTGCCAAGTCGATTCAAAGGAACCAATCAAAGGGAGATACCACAATGTCATACCCTTCTATGAATAAAATAATGCAAGCAAACATTTATATGCCATGCTATCTTATATTAATAAGTTGGAACTAAACATATGAGAGCACGAACTACTAAGCATCAATTAAATAACATACACATTACATGAACAAACTAAGCATGTCCACATGGATGACTATATGTACAAAAATAAAACAAATAGAGTTCATACCAGCTTCTCACCACAACTTGAATTGTCGTAAATCGTCATTATTGCCCTTCACTCGTGTGGATTGAATAATATAGAGTGATAACCAAGCTCCAATGGAGACATGGAAGACTGATGAACTCTGCAACAAACTTTACAAAACCAAATAAGAATAACAAATATTTTTTGGTTTTCGAATTAAAACAAGAACGGAAGAAACAAGTAAACAAAACAAAATATTTTTAGAATTTTGAATATTAAACAGAAAGGAAAAAGGAAAGCAAACAAAAAAACAAATTAAAGAGGCAAAGAAAAAGAAACAACAGAAATATTTTTGGTCTTTTTGTGTTTTGGAAAGCGAGATAAAACAGTAAAAACAAAACGAAGCAAAAGAAGCGAAAGAAACGAAAGCAAAAAAAGAAACAAAAACATGGATGTACAAAGAACCGATAGAAACATGATACATAAATGAGTGTGATATCGGTATACCTCCCCCAAGATTAGACTTTTGGCATAAGTGGAGATCAATCACGACGCGGAAAGTAATTCCACTGTGGTGGGTCGTCCCTCGCATGGTCGTACTCAGGTGCCCACGAAGAAGATGAAGCAGCAGACGCATAGTCATAACCAGAGCGCTGATAAGGGATCCCCGCAGTGTCGGAGGGCCGGACGAAATCACTATCGTCCCCCTCTCCAGCATCCTCCCCATGTTGGGGGTGCTTCTCAATGTATGCGTCCAACTCACTCTCAGAAAGTGACCATCCTTGCCTGTCATTAAGGTTAAACAAAAGAGGTGCAGGCTGAAGTACCAATCTATCAGTTTTAGTCACTCTCCACCTGGATTGTTTGGAGAAAGTTATTCCAAAAGACAAATTGTTCAGGTTAGCATGGGTAAAGATAAACTTATGTTGAATCATGGAAACAAGGTCCAACCTCTCTAAAGGAAACTGAAGGTCTAGAGGATGTGGCTCCACACCATGCAAAGCTAGCAAACGAGAGGCAATAAGACCTCCACAAATTCCACCCTTCTCACGGTTAAGTGAGAGACCATAAGCAATTAAATCACTAAAGTTATAAGACCTATCACGTCTTAAAGCAGCTAAGATAAAATGTAGATCATAAACAGATAGCTTGTTGGCACTTTTTCTAGCTAACACACATTTAGAAATAAAATAAGTAAAGTATCGAATGGAAGGGAGCTGAATTTCTCGTATTTTACCACTCTCCCCCGTGAAGCTTCTCCCTCGGCAAATATCCTCATATAAATCCATCTGTGGTTTGGGCTGCCCTCTTATTTTCTCACATGAACCCCATTGTGGCACCTTGATAGCTGCACAAAAATCACTTAAAGGCAAGTCTACAACTTTATTATAAATTTTGTAATGGACCATAGGGTTAGACAAGGACCATCTAAAGCGAAAGTCCTGAACCACAAACATGGTTAGTTTAATATGTTGGGTAGGTACATCCTCAAAGAAATGGTCCAATCCTGTATTTTTCACAAGAGTATAGAAATCCTGCAGAATTCCCGTAGCACGCATGAATTCCTGACATGGATAGATCGATGGAAACACTCTTTCTTAACGGTGTACAAGCATGACCTCATGCAACTCCAACTCATACTGGTTTAGTTGATACACATTGTGCTCCATCTCTGAAATTTTTCAACAATCATCACAAAAATGGATTTCAAGCAACTATAAGGTGGAAACTATCATAGAGACTTATAGAAGAGCTAAACATGCATCAAAACTAAATTATTTCCACTTAAATCGAGTATGAAAACTCACATAATCTGTCACCTATAGTACGAAAATAATCAAGAAATACTCCACCAAATAAAATTCTACTTAGATAATCAGAGGAGTCACATACCAGAGAGCAAATGCACAAAATTTCAGCAACAATAGTGGGCTGAGCAAATAGATAAAAAATCTCGAGTAAGAACAGCAAGAACTCGGGTTCCAGGAAATGTTTTGAGTTTGGGGTGGGAGAAGGGAATCTTTGGCAGGGGCGAGAGTTAGTGGAGGGCCAGGGGACCTCACACCATGCCCAAGCGCCACTAGGGGGCTGGTCGCGCCACCCTATGATGTGCCTGACTGGTGGATCCCCCTGGGTGCCCCAGGTGGCTCTCTGCCTCTTTTTTGACGTAAAAATTTATTATAATTTTTATGGAATTTTTCGAGAAACTTTATTTTTGAGGTATTTTCGGAATTTAATAAATAATAAAAACCCAGGAAAACAAATGTGGAAAGGTGGAAATAAAAACTAAAACCCGAACTACAGAGGTTCTAAGACACTACAATGGAAACATAACCAAAGAAAACAAAGGTGGAGGTGGTGAAAGCAAAAGTATGGATGGTGAAAACATGCATAACCACAGTAATCAGGGTGAAAACATGAGAAAACATGACTATGGATGATGGAAAACGTGATTACACTAAAGTAGCAAGGTGATAACAGAAGTAAACTTGGTGAAAATATAACGGGAAGGTTAAAAGATAGTGAAAACATTGTCCTCTTCATTCAAAATCATTTTGTTAATAAGGGTGATCAAGTCTTGTTACAAGAACAATTTTTATATGAAGCAAAACTTTGCATATCACTAAATAATTATGTTACCTCTACCTTGATAGACATAGTCGCAATCATAATAATTTCATATTCTTTTGGTGGCATTGGAATGGGACAATAAAATTCTCCAATCTTGATCGTCTCAATATTTTCAATTGAATTTAAACCATATCTTCAATCAATCTTCTTGGGAAAATAAACAGTATGCTTTTTATCATTAACATTAGAAGTTACTTTTCCTTGACTGCAATCAATAACAGCCTCTGCATTGTTAAGAAAAGGTCTCCCAAAAATAGTGGACATATTACCATCTTTAGTCATTTCCAACACAACAAAGTCAGTTAATATCAAACAACTAGTAGCCACTTAAACAGGAACATTCTCACATATACCAATAGGAATAACAATAGATTTATCAGCCATTTGTAAACTTATATCAGTGTGTATTGCTACGCCTTGATGGTGCCTTGACGGGGAGACTTCTTGATGATGATGAATTTTAAGTCCCCGTCAACGGCGCCAAAAATTCTTGATGCTTGTGATGGCGTGTTGGGAACCCCAAAAGGAGGGTGTGATAAGTACAGCGGTAAGAATTTATCTCAGTTAAAAACCAAGGTTATCAATCAAGTAGGAGAAAGAGGATCTTCGGAAGGTTGATGCCACTAACGGTGGTGATGACGCCTCACCGGTGTCACCAACAACGCGGAACCTGCACACAACACAACCAAAATACTTTGTCCCAACGGTACAGTGAGGTTGTCGATCTCACCGGTCTTGCTGAAAACAAAGATTAGACGTATAGTGTGAAAAATGGTGTATGCTTGCAGTAAGTAAAGAAAGCAGAGAATTGTAGTGGTTTGTTTAACAGTGTAGGAAAATGGACCAGGGTTTATAGGTTCACTAGTGATGCCTCTTCATAAAAGATAGCATGCTGGGTGAACAAATTTTGGGCAATTGACAAATAGAGGTTGCACCGTAGTGCACATTCATGACATGATGACTACTATGATATTTAGTGCGGGCATAACAACAATATACATACACCGTAATCCAACTGCATCTATGACTAATAATCCACCCTCAGGTTATCATCTGAACCCGCTTAGGTATTAAGTTGCAAGCAACAGATAATCGCATTAAGTAATGTGTGTAATGTAAGCAATGATTGTGCACGCGGGCAGTCACACCGTTGTTTTCTCCCTAGTGGCAACAACACATCCTCCCCCGTCACGTTTCTGTCACTCGAGCACAAGCGAAAAGGAGGCATGAACCCAACTATCGAGCATAAATACTCCCTCTTGGAGTCGCTAGCAACTACTTGGCTAGAGCAACCACTAGCAACGGAAAGCATGCAAGATCACAAATAACATATGCAATAAAGACTATAATCAACTTGGCATAAGTTCAATATTCATTGGATCCCAGCAAACACAACACATAGAATTACATAAGAACAATCTCGATCATGTTAGGCAGCTCATGAGATCTAAACATTGAGGCATAGCAGGAGAAGACAACCATCTAGCTACTGGTATGGACCCGTAGTCCAAGGATGAACTACTCACGCATCACTCCGGAGGCAGGCATGGTGATAAAGAGGCCTCCGGTGATGATCTCCTCTCTGGCAGGGTGCCGGGAGACAGTTTCAGAACCCCCCTGATCTAGGGTTGACGACAACGGGTAATTCTACTAAAAACAGCGTTAGTCCGTGTTAGTAGTATCCAAAACTCACAAGTTTAGAGGCAAACAATAGCAAAAGTGTTCGGAAAAAGAAATATGTTTTTGGACGTATCAATCGACTTCCTGAATGATGGTGAGGCGAAGAAACAGTTAGCCCGATCAATACTTCAACACAGAGGTTGAGACGACGGCATCACGAGAGAGTTTCATAGCGGATGGCTCTTGGCATAGTTTTCGATCAGTCAAGGGCGCCATGACGGCATGCCAGATCAATCTAATCTTGGGGTAATAGTACAACCGCTCGACCGCCGGAAAGAAAAAGAAGTTACAATAAGAATAAGCGTGCCTAAACTGGGCTGGGCCTCACTGCGTACATAGTCAAGGGCTTTAAGTACTAATTATCACGTATATGAGATAATTAGCAAGTATATGTATTATCCACACTAGTAATACGTACTCCAAATCATTAGAGGGGGGGGCAAACCTTGGCGGGGGTCTAGCCCCTGTCTCCGCCCCCTGGGCACGAAGTAACCGCAAGTATACGAAATCTTTGTTTTTCTCTGTTTTGTAATCTTCTGTTTTACACCTATAATCATGTCAATTTTCTCCCTTTTTTTTCTCGATTTCTCTGTTTTGTAATCTTTTGATTCAAAGAAACTCTTTAAACAGTGCCCTCTTACTGTTGGTATCGCTCCTTTTTTTTGGACTATCTCTATCTTCCGTAAGGGCATCTCCTACAGGACTGCTCAAATCCGGACCAGCCTGGTCCGGAATTTGTCTGTTTGAGCAGCCGTCCGCGCTGCGCGGACACGGAACGGAGCAGATGCTGCCTACGGGCCTGCTCATTTCAGGAAAGGACATTGCATAGATACGGTAGGGCCCAGAAGGGCCCATATTTTTACAATATAAAAAAACTAAAAAACTAAACTGGCCAGTGGCATGCGGTGGTCGGAGGATCCTCGGAGCATCCTACTTGAGGATGATGTACTCTGTGTCGTCGATGAGGTGGGCCGGCAGCCCCGAGGTTCGCAGAGGGGTGGGTGGCTGCGCTGGCGCCACCGACCGCCACAGCCGCCACGGCCTCGGCTACGGCCCTCGCCTCCGCCGCGGCCGCTTCCTCGGCGTCCCGGGAAGACGCCGCGATGGCCATGGCCAGCTCCTCCTCCTCGGTGGGCTGGGGCTTGGCGTCCTCCTCCTTGTCGTCGTCCTCGTCGTACCACTGGGGGCTCCTCCAATGGCTCCTCCTCGACCTTGACGGGCGCGGCCTCGTCAATGCGCAGTGGAGGGCCCGCGCATCCACGCCACGCCGGGCGTGGGGGAGATGGCGGCAGGAACTGGGCCACGCCGCACGCCTGCCGTGCCCCGAAGAAAGAGCGGCGGCGCGGGTCGTGCTCGTCCGTGAACCATGTGACCCAGTGGGGACTGGTCACGGCGAACGCGGGGTGGCCGCACAAGTCCTCCGGCAGCTCCTCGCGGCGCCGGAGGATCTCAAGCTCCCGCTCCAGGCCTCCCTTAGGGACCGGCGGCACCGGGATGCGGTCGCGGTTGAGGTGCCAGTCCTCTGGCAGGTGCACGTCCGACCATGGTACTGGGATCGCATTGTCCCAGTAGCATTGGCACTTCCTCTTGTTGAGGTAAGGCCGTTGTCGGACGCGGCGAGCCTGACCAGTAGGTGGCGGCGCGATGCAAAAGAGGGCGGCGGCGCGTGCGGGTGCGGTGTGGGTGGCCCGCGTTTGCGGTGGTGGTGGTGGGGGTAGGGGTGTGATACGTGCATTTTATATCATCATTTATACCCTCCATATAGGCATTATTGGGATGTTTTATCAATGTTATGTCATTGTTTTGCATGTTTTAGATGATTTTATGGGACTTTCCTACAAAGTCCCTATTTTTGGTATTTAATTTCTGGGTGTCAGAAAACACCTGTTTTCATGTTTTTGATGTTTCAGGAGCTACAGGTATCCAAATTGCGAAAGGAAAGAAAACCTGTCAGTTTTTCTTCGGGAGAAACGCCGTGGGCACAAGACACAAAGGAGGAGGGCCAGGAGGCCCAAAAGGGGGTAGCCCATGCAGCCAGATTCCCTGGCCGCGTGTGGGGCCCCCAAATGGGCCCACAGCACTTCCTCCCCGAGGTCTTTTTGCTAACGACTCCGTCTTCCCCGAAAAAGAACACCCTAATTTTCCCAAGACGATACGGAGCCGCCAGGGGGGCGAAACTCTCGAAACTCTCCGTGGGGGAGACAGATCCTGCTGCTCCGGAGCTCCGGAGAAGGGGGAAATAATCCCCATCTCCATCCCCATCTCCTCCTTGGCGTGGGAGGAGGCATCTCCATCACCATCCTCACCAGCACCTGCATATCCACCATCACCATCACCGTGATCCACTCCGTTCCCCTCATAGTTTGATCATTGCTACACCCTAGATACGTGTTATTGTACTCCGTTGCATGTTTGGGATTGAGTACTTGTCATTATTTGGTGGTGGATCCATTGTTTCAGATTGTGTTGTACCACATATGTCACCATACATGATCATTTTTGCACGTTGTGAGTAGTTCCCGCATGTTCCTGAGGGCATAGGATGAATTGGCAATGATTTGTTACATGAGATGAGTTGTTATTCGGTCTAGTATTTATGTTTTATGTGATTCTATGATGGTGTTGTACGAACGTCGACTGTACAACACTTCACCTACATGGGCTCATAGGAGAACACCGTAGTGTAGTGACGTGATGATGTCTTTAGGTGACAGGAACTTGAGACAGAGTCGTTGAATTGCATTATGAGGGTACTTGTATCGGGGACCTTAGAGCATAAGGCTATGGTGGGACATCATGTCTTAATAATTCTCGTGCTGTCATTTAATTGGCCACGTGATCCATCATAAGGGGTGATAGTTTATTTATTTAGCTATTCCTATTTGTGGCTCCGTCCGAAGAAGATTAAAACTAGACAAGATATACAAACATGTTATGCAATGAATCACTATGCCAGCTAAATCCGTGCAGCCCTCAGGAACGTTTTCCACATATAAGACACAAACACACACTTGAGCTTGTCCTCTTGCGCATTAGAGGATTGGGCTTTGTCTCTCATTGAGACCTACTACTTGCTGCAATTTACTTTCCGCATTTTACTTTACTTGCACTACACAATTAAAACACAAAAACACCTGTTGCTTTTATTATTCCTTTGCTATTCTACTTACCAGTTCCTTCTGCTCCTCGTGGGTTCGACAACCTTTCTAATTCGAAAAGTACTACAATTGATCTCCTGCACTTGGGAGCCATCAAGACACTTTTCTAGCGCCGTTGCCGGGGAGCGTAGCGCTATTGGTAAGAAGTTTGGTAAGGAAACTTGAAAGCTGAATTTTACTTGCTGTTGCATCCTGTTATTATTATGGCTTTTATGAGAGATGCTTTGTTGAAACTTGCTTTATATGAGAGTGGTTATGCCATTAAACCTAAAGTTGTTGAAAAAGCACCTCATGATGATGGTTATATTATTCCCCTTGAATTTGTTAAAGCTGTTAGGAATGAGTATTTTGCAGGGGATGGAACAAAGGCTGCAAGTGATCACATACGGGCTATTGAGGATATATGTGGGCTAATTAGGCTCAAGGCTATTTCCGAGGAGGAGGTAAAATGCAAGTTATTGTACCAGTCCTTAACCGGTGATGCTCGAAAATGGTATATGTCCCTGGATGAAGAAATTACACATAATTGGGATACTTTTATGAAGGTTTTCTTTCTTAAATATTTTACTCCTAAACAGGCTTATGAGAACAGTTGCTTTATATTTAATTTTTGGCCACACCTTGGAGAGAGTATTACTCAAGCTTGGGGGAGGCTTAAGGACCTCCTTCGTAAGAATCCTTGTCATGATCTCACAAATAAACTTATATTGATAAACTTTTATGTGAGACTACCTGATAGGCTAAAGCAATATTTGGATGGTTCATCTGGTGGAAGCTTTACAAATAATACTGCAGAAAAAGCTTGGAATTTATTGGAAATTATTTCGAAGAACTCTGAATATTGGGACCTAGAAAAAGGTAATAAAGCTTATTTTGATTATGGATATTCATGTGTAGAAAGTTTCTCTAGTTCTATTTTGTTCAAGAATGTTATTAAAGATTTTGGTCTTGATCCATATGTTGCAATTGAAATAGCTAAGAAATTTGCTGAGCACATTCAAATTCCTAAAAGTGGCTTTGATTATTATGTTGAACATGTTAAATCTTCTATTGTTGTTCCTAAATTTATTAAAGAAACACCAGTGTCATCTGTAGTAATAGAATAATATATTGAACCACCTCCCTATCCTGAAAAAGTTAAAGAGAATTTGCTTATTGCTGTTGCTGACAAAAGTAGAAAGAGATGTTCTCAACCTAAAGAATAGGTGGAAGTCAAGAACCAAGTCTCTATTATTAAGCAATTAAATGAAGAAGATCCTGTTGATGTTTATTTATGTGAAGATGCTACCAGAGTTATTAAAGGGAATTCATCCAAAGTTGGTAAGCCAATTATATCATGCTCTATTGGGACTTCTTGTTATCATGGTTTATGTGATATTGGAGCAAGCATTAGTGTCATTCCATATTCTCTCTATCAAGAAATTAAGCCTGATATTGATCCTATCACCATGGAAGAAACAGGTATGACCATTCAGCTTGCTAATAAAGATTATATTAGTCCCTTTGGAATTGTTAGAGATGTTGAAGTATTGGTAGGGAAAATAAAATATCCTACTGATTTTATTGTGCTTGGTTGTCCACAAGATTCTTTCTGTCCTATTATATTTGGTAGACCTTTCTTACATACTGTTGGTGCTGAAATTGATTTGCCTAGAGAAAGGGTGTTTATTGAATGTGCTGGAGAGAAACTTGAATTTAATTTTTCTAAATTTGCTGATAAACCTGCTAAGAAAGAACCAAAATCTAAAGATATAATTGAAACTCTTGCTCATATAGCTGTAGCTTCATCAGACGTGGTGGAACGTTACATGCTTAATCAGGAAGAGTCATTTAATGATGCAGAAAAAGAAGCTTTAGAACAAATATTATGGCAGCAACCTCCACAATTACAATTGCATATCCCACCTGGTAATCTAGGAGTACTCCCACCTCCTAAAGGAGATCCTAGTTTTGAATTAAAGCCTTTGCCTGAAAATCTGAAATATGCATACTTGGATAAGAAAAATATATATCTTGTTATTATTAGTGCTAACCTTTCAGCTGAGGAAGAAGAGAAATTACTTGATGTGCTTAAAGCCCACCGTAAGGCTATTGGTTATTCTCTTGATGATCTTAAGGGCATAAGTCCAGCTCTATGTATGCATAAAATTAATTTGGAAGAAGATGCTAAACCTGTTGTTGATTTCCAACGCCGTCTACATCCAAAAATGAAGGAAGTGGTAAGAAAGGAGGTAATTCGACTCATAGAGGCTGGTATTATTTATCCTATAGCTGATAGTAAATGGGTTAGTCCTGTTCATTGTGTTCCTAAGAAAGGTGGAATTACTGTGGTTCCTAATAAAGATGATGAACTTGTTGCTCAACGTATTGTTGTTGGTTATAGAATGTGCATTGATTATAGAAAATTAAATAAAGAAACTCGTAAGGACCATTATCCATTGCCCTTTATTGATCAAATGCTAGAGAGATTATCTAAACATTCTCACTTTTGTTATTTAGATGGGTATTCGGTCTTCTCTCAAATTCCAGTTCATAGTGATGATCAGGAAAAGACCACTTTTACTTGCCCATATGGTAAATTTGCTTATAGGAGAATGCCTTTTGGTTTATGTAATGCGCCTGCTACTTTTCAGAGATGCATGAATGCTATATTTTCTGATTATATTGAAAAGATAGTGGAAGTCTTTATGGATGATTTTTCGGTGTATGGTACTTCTTTCGATAATTGCTTGTTCAACCTTAACAAAGTTTTGCAGCGTTGTGAAGACCAACACCTTGTTCTTAATTGGGAGAAGTGTCACTTTATGGTAACAGAGGGAATTGTTCTTGGGCATCGTATTTCTGGAAGAGGAATAGAAGTTGACCCAGCAAAAATTGAAGCTATTGAGAAATTACCATATCCAAGAGACATCAAAGGTATAAGAAGTTTTCTCGGTCATGCAGGTTTTTATCGTAGGTTCATTAAAGATTTCTCTAAAATATCAAAGCCTCTGACCAATCTTTTGCAAAAAGATGTTCCGTTTTCTTTTAATGATGATTGCATAGAATCCTTTAATGTTTTAAAGAAAGCCTTAATAACTGCACCTATTATTCAACCTCCTGATTGGAACTTGCCCTTTGAAATTATGTGTGATGCTAGTGATTATGCAGTTGGAGCTGTTTTAGGCCAAAGGGTTGATAAGAAATTGAATGTTATTTACTATGCTAGTAAAACACTAGATGGTGCGCAAAGAAATTATGCTACAACTGAAAAAGAATTTTTAGCGGTAATATTTGCATGTGATAAATTTAGATCTTACATAATTGATTCAAAAGTCACTGTGCACTCTGATCATTCTGCTATTAAATATTTGATGAATAAGAAAGATGCTAAGCCTAGGCTAATAAGATGGGTACTTTTGTTGCAAGAATTTGATTTACACATAGTAGATAGGAAAGGAGAAGATAATCCCGTAGCTGATCATCTTTCTAGAATGGAAAATATACCTGATGATCCTATTCCTATTAATGATAGTTTTGCTAATGAACAACTTGCCCTTGTTAGTGTTTCTAGTGCTAAAGTTTCATCTCCTTGGTTTGCTAATTATGCAAATTTTATTGTTGGGAAAGTTGTGCCACCACAATTTACTTACCAGCAAAGAAAGAAATTCTTTTATGACCTTAGACATTATTTTTGGGACGATCCATTCTTGTATAATAAAAGTGTTGATGGCATTATTAGACGTTGTGTACCTGAGCATGAACAACAGGCTATTATAAGAGATTGTCATGACAGTCCCTATGGAGGACATCATGTAGGAGATCGTACTGCAGCAAAGGTATTACAATGTGGTTTTTATTGGCCTACTCTATTCAAGGATTGTGCTGAATATGTTAAAACTTGTGATAAATTTCAAAGAGTAGGAAACATTGGTAGAAGGAATGAAATGCCTATGAACTATATATTACCACTTGAACCATTTGATGTGTGGGGTTTTGACTTTATGGGACCATTTCCTGCATCTAGTACAAAACATACTCACATTTTGGTTGTTGTTGATTATGTTACAAAATGGGTAGAAGCAATTCCTACTAAGAGTGCAGACCATGCCACAGCCATGCAAATGCTTAAAGAAATTATTTTCCATAGGTTTGGTGTTCCTAGATTTTTAATTACTGATGGTGGATCTCATTTTATGCATGGTGTTCTTAGAAAAACATTGGCAAAATATAATGTTAATCATAGAATTGCATCACCCTATCATCCTCAAACTAGTGGACAAGTTGAATTAAGTAATAGGGAAATTAAACTTATTTTAGAGAAAACAGTAAACAGAGCTAGATCTGATTGGCCATTTAAAATTAATGATGCATTGTGGGCTTATAGAACTGCTTATAAAAATCCTATGGGTATGTCTCCTTATAAAACTGTTTATGGAAAAGCATGTCATTTACCCGTTGAATTAGAACATAAAGCTAGATGGGCTATTAAGAAATTAAATTTTGATTTAAAAACAGCGGGGGAGAAGAGATTGCTTGACCTAAATCTATTAGATGAATGGAGGAATGAAGCATATGAAAGTGCAAAATTGTTTAAAGAGAAAGTTAAAATTTGGCATGACAAGAAAATTAAAAGAAAGGAATTTAAAGTAGGTGATCAAATCCTATTGTACAACTCTCGTTTTAAGTTTTCTGCAGGGAAATTAGCTTCAAAATGGCAGGGTCCATTGGTAGTACAGGAGGTATACCGTTCGGGGGCCATCCGTCTTCACGGTGATATGAAAGGTAAACCTCATGTGGTCAATGGACAACGCCTAAAACATTATATTGCAGGAAAGAGCTTCATAGGAACCATCGAGGAGATAAAGTTAATGACACCGGAGGAGGTAATTGTAAGGGATCCTGCAGTTTCAGAAACCCAAATTCAATAATTTACAATTATTGTGTTGAATTGCGTGAAAACTTACGGAACTCATTTTTTTATGGAAATTAACGTGTGGGACAAGAAAATTGTAAGGAATTGGACCTCGAGGGGGAAAAGAGGACCCCACATGCGGCCAGATTCCTTGGCCGCGTGGTGGTACCCCTTTTCCACCTCGGAGTCCCGTTCCGTCTCGTTTTCGATTCCGACACTTCGTCTTACCCTAAAACCCGTCAATATATACCCCCTTTTGTCGATCTAATCCCGCACCGAGAGTTCTCGCGCGATCTTTGTTTCTGTTGTTTCTGTCTGCCAGGGTTTAGCCATGTCAAGCTCCGGATCCAACCTAGGGGCGGAAGATCCACCCAAGGGAGGCATTGTGAACCATTACCTCAACTCCGTGATGACCCCCATGAAAACCCTGACCTTGAAGGATGGTGTGTTGCTCATGGAGGAGGTGAAGGCTCCCAAGACCGAAGGCACGCTGGAGGAGAGGCTGGAGGCTCTGGAACAAACAGTTTTCAGGTATAACTCTATTGTTGAACGCAGCCTTGATGCCCACCACTTCATGAATCTGGAGCTGGAGAAGAACATAGAGGAGTACGAGGAGAGGATCAAGGACCTGAGGACTAGGTATCTGCGTGTCATATCAGAGATGGATAGGTACCAAGCTCTGATGTGGGACATGGAGAACCAGAACTGTGAGTATGAAGAACGTTTCAAGAAGATTGCAGAAGCTGCCACTCTCAGGTACAATGATCCACCCATGTCCTTCCATACTGGAAGGCCTTTTCCATGGAAGCGGGAAGAGTGGAAGGAAGATTACGACAAGAAGAAGAAAAAGTGGTGGGCTGAGTACGAGAAGAAGGGAGAATGAAGAAATTACCGCAACCATCTAAGCTTGGGGGAGTTTCATCTATCCCCCCTCTTTTATCATGTTTATCATGTCTATCTAGTTTTGGTGTGTCTTGCTTTTATTATCTAGTATCGTTTTCGTTTAGGCTTGAGTGAGCTCATTGAGCATTATCATGCATCCCCGTCTTATGGTTTATCAATGAATAATAAAGTATGGTGTCATCCACGATTCCCTTGTTTTGGGGATTTATGGGTAACACTCATGCAAATGAGCATGGCATATTTAGAGGTTTCAATCACATCTTGCCTTGAAATTAAATAACTTGAGTGTGTTGGACAATTGTAGAATTATCTCAATATGACATAAATCCACTATCTATCTATTAGCTTAATGGCTATTCCGAGCATGTTCACCATGTTATAGTTTCATTTATGCTCTAAATTAAGATACTTATGTTATTAATTGGCATGGGCTGAATTTGGGATAAGACTCTCACGAACTTTTGAATGCACACATTTATTTCTGTTGCACTTAACAAACATGACCCATTAATGGGAGCTAAAAGTTTTGTGCTTGACAAGGATTTTGGTTGGGAGTTGGCTAACACGTGCATCACGTGTAAAGCTTTCAACATTGCGTAAAGAAATTTTATATTTAGTTGATGTCATGTGCTTTTGTTTTTGGACTCCTGCCATGCCGAAATGAAATAGAGAAATAGTAAGTTTTGATGAGTAAGTATATATGACTAGAGAAATTGCATTGGGCCGCTAACCCAAGCCATGCTTGATCATGGTGGAAATTTACTTACAGCTAGAGTGGACTCTACAAACACATCCTACAATAAAATAAGAAGCTATGCATATAGTGAATAAAATAAAAAAGGATGATGAGTCTACTCCGTTTGTTCATCTTGTTATTGTGACATGGGCTGGTTTCTATGTCATGGGGCAAGAGGTACCTCTTTGCAATTCTCTATGATGTCATTAATACTTATTATGATTGTACAAAGCTTATTAGGAATCTTAAGTTGAGTAATCATGGAGTAGGTTTTCACACTCACGGAGCATGAGACATTCAACCAACACCTTGTCAACCACATTACTTCGACATTCATAAATTAAGATGCTAATGATAAAGGGGCAATGAGAGTCTTATCCCAATGGATGCCACATTACAATTAGTAATTTAAGCTGAATAGTTTGGAAACTAAATGAGACTTGATCATGTTTTACCTCTAGTCATTTATCTTTCGCCAAATTAAAGAGTATAATTTGATTGTCCAACATACAATGGTTATTTGCTTTCAAAAGTATGGGGTGTTTGCTAGAGCTTCGAATATTTTATCCTTATGTGTATGAGTTCTATTCATTCATCTTGCATTATAACTGAACATGATGATGATACAATGCCCGTATTTATTTATCAACCATAAGTCCATTGATGCATGTAATGATCTATGTCCTTATTTACTCGAGGACGAGCAAAGGTTTAAGCTTGGGGGAGTTGATACGTGCATTTTATATCATCATTTATACCCTCCATATAGGCATTATTGGGATGTTTTATCAATGTTATGTCATTGTTTTGCATGTTTTAGATGATTTTATGGGACTTTCCTACAAAGTCCCTATTTTTGGTATTTAATTTCTGGGTGTCAGAAAACACCTGTTTTCATGTTTTTGATGTTTCAGGAGCTACAGGTATCCAAATTGCGAAAGGAAAGAAACCCTGTCAGTTTTTCTTCGGGAGAAAAGCCGTGGGCACAAGACACAAAGGAGGAGGGCCAGGAGGCCCAAAAGGGGGTAGCCCACGCGGCCAGATTCCCTGGCCGCGTGTGGGGCCCCAAATGGGCCCACAACACCTCCTCCCCGAGGTCTTTTTGCTGACGACTCCGTGTTCCCCGAAAAAGAACACCCTAATTTTCCCAAGACGAGACGGAGCCGCCAGGGGGGCGAAACTCTCGAAACTCTCCGCGGGGGAGACAAATCCTGCTGCTCCGGAGCTCCGGAGAAGGGGGAAATCATCCCCATCTTCATCCCCATCTCCTCCTTGGCGTGGGAGGAGGCATCTCCATCACCATCCTCACCAACACCTGCATCTCCACCATCACCATCACCGTGATCCACTCCGTTCCGCTCATAGTTTGATCATTGCTACACCCTAGATACGTGTTATTGTACTCCGTTGCATGTTTGGGATTGAGTACTTGTCATTATTTGGTGGTGGATCCATTGTTTCAGATTGTGTTGTACCACATATGTCACCATACATGATCATGTTTGCACGTTGTGAGTAGTTCCCGCATGTTCCTGAGGGCATATGATGAATTGGCAATGATTTGTTACATGAGATGAGTTGTTATTTGGTCTAGTATTTATCTTTTATGTGATTCTATGATGGTGTTGTACGAATGTCGACTGTACACCACTTCACCTACATGGTCTCATAGGAGAACACCGTAGTGTAGTGACGTGATGATGTCTTTAGGTGACAGGAACTTGAGACAGAGTCGTTGAATTGCATTATGAGGGTACTTGTATCGGGGACCTTAGAGCATAAGGCTATGGTGGAACATCATGTCTTAATAATTCTCGTGCTGTCATTTAATTGGCCACGTGATCCATCATAAGGGGTGATAGTTTATTTATTTAGCTATTCCTATTTGTGGCTCCGTCCGAAGAAGATTAAAACTAGACAAGATATACAAACATGTTATGCAATGAATCACTCTGCCAGCTAAATCCGTGCAGCCCTCGGGAACGTTTTCCACATATAAGACAGAAACACACACTTGTGCTTGTCCTCTTGCGCATTAGAGGATTGGGCTTTGTCTCTCATTGAGACCTACTACTTGCTGCAATTTACTTTCCGCATTTTACTTTACTTGCACTATACAATTAAAACACAAAAACACCTGTTGCTTTTATTATTCCTTTGCTATTCTACTTACCAGTTCCTTCTGCTCCTCGTGGGTTCGACAACCTTTCTAATTCGAAAAGTACTACAATTGATCTCCTGCACTTGGGAGCCATCAGGGTGGTGCGGGAGTGGCGTGGCGGGAGATCCCCGCCTCGTGGTCGTTCTTGCCCTTGCCAAGGGGGATACACCCCTCGACCCATGGCACTAGGGTTTTGGCCGCCGATGAGGTGGGGAGGGAGTGGGGCAGGTGGAAGCTGCGAGGTGGAGGCCAGCCGTCGCCACGGTCGCTGACCGGTGGGTCACGCGCATTGACCGAGCGGGGACGGGGCCGCGCCGCGCGTCCATTTTCAGTCCGCGGGCTGCTCATTTCTGGACCAAATTTGGTCTGGGTTTGAGCAACCACAGACCAAAAACGGACCGAGGCCAAAGGTGAGCAGCCCCGTAGGGGCCTGCTTTTAACCCGGCCTGCTCAAATCCGTCCTGTCCGGGGCAATTGAGTAGCCTCGTAGGAGATTCCCTAAGAGCAAGTACAATAAGGCCATGTAAGCGGGGTATAAACATTTGAATACTATATTTATGCTTATTTGGATGAGAGAGAAGAGTAGAGAGAAGAAAAGAGAAGCGGGCTAAACGTTAGTAGCCAGCTGCAGCATGCGCTCCTAGACACTTTGTGAGAGTGTAAGATGGATCATATGTTGATAAAATAGTACATGCACATAGCCAACTATTGTACATGTTAGCTACACGCTGACTATAGATGACATGGCAATACCTTATAGCCAGCAGCAGCCAGCCGACTCTATTATTAACCTTATTACTCTAAGAGTATGTGTTGGAAGAATTTTAGACATCGCATTGTTTACTCATTGACCTCTATCATTTTTTGCTATATTAGCTCTGTCTTCGAAACTGTGTGCCATTGTGACACATGGTCTAGTGTGCAGAGATGAGATCAAAGCCGATATTGCTCAAGCCGTGCTGCAAAATATACTTTTTCTTAGAGCTGATCTAGAATGATGTATATATATAGTGCCGGATATGCTTTTCTCTATATCATATCCGTTTCGGAATGTTTCGGCCGCGGAAGTTAGAAAATTGTGCAGCCCGTTTTGGCTTGTAATGACGTGTCGCGGGACAGCATGTACTCCTACAGAAAGTCAAAACCAGGATTGTCGGCTAAGTCCGGTTCTGAATGTCAAAATACTGTTCGTTCCGTGTGCGAGGTGTGAAATCAACGTAGCAGCATACTACTACTATGCGAAGGATGGATGCAGGTGGAAGCTGTAGGCTCGCTCGTGGCGCCCATGCAGTCTCCGTCGCCTCACAGCACTCCGAAGAGGTGTTGTCGTTACTGTTTTTTTGTCGCGTTTCTGCAGCCCACGGCCACGGGATGTGATGTCCGTATACAAGGCACGTTCCCTGCATCTCGGTTCACATACTCCTTCTCTGCATCTATCGTGACTCGGTTCTTCGTTCCCTCCCTGTATGGAGCAAACAGGCAGGAAAAGGCACCGCACTTTATCCCGGCCGTTTGTAACCTGTCGAGACCACTTCTCGTCTAATGGTTCATTTGCCCGCTTTGAATTTTTTTTCTGACTTTCTGAGTTCGCCCGCGTGAGACGACGAAGAGCCGATTAACTAGCAAGTGCGTCAATTAGGATGCTGCTGAATCGCAGTGCAGGGCGACGTAAGTCCTTGCTCTTTGCGGCCGGCCAAGGCATGAAACAAGGCGCACGCACGACGCACTTGTTCCTTAGAAAAAGAAGGAAAAATGCGAGGTCAATATATAACGCACGGCAGCGTACTTTCGTACGTACTCACGCACTCCCGCGCCTGGCCAAGAGGTCAGGAGACAGGGACAGGTGAAGGTTCGGCTCAGCTTCGTCACACGCACCGTCGCCATCGGTGCTCGTCGCAGGCCTGGCCAGCGGCATGACTTGGCACCGATCGGCAGCTCCGACGACGTAAGCGACCGACCAGACCACCCCACCCACCAACAAACAGAACCGGACCGAAGAAGCAAGCGGCTCGCACGAGACGCCCCGCCGGACCGGAGCTGTCTGTCCCGTCTACGTAACGCGGAGTACGTACTACTCGATCACGACGGGGGGAGTGCGAGGGCCAGGCGCACCGCCGGAGATCGAGCGCCGTCGCAGTCGCGTGCGCCGTGCGGGACACCTGTCGCCGGCCAGAGCGCCACCTGGTCGGTCGGGCAGGGTCCTCGCTGCACGTACGGAACTCGCGCGGTCGCGCCCAGGTGTCGGCGGCGAGGATTAGCTGCTTCCGCGCGCCACCTGTACGTCCTGCTCGCGCGCCTTGTACGGACCGGATAACGCTATCCGACGGAAATGGATCGGTCGCGGGCTGTGAATGCAGATTCGGCACGGAGCCACTGGTGTTCTTCTACGGCTTCCACGTACTACTACGTTGGAATGAAACTGGTTTTTCATATGCAGAATCCGTACGCACGTGTTCCCGTAAGATCCACGGCCGTGCCCCCGAGCTGATCCCAGTTTTTATGCTGGGATGGCATGTGTTCTGCGGCAAATCGGCGATGCACAATGGTGCCAAACAAGCATTGCTCAAGGCATCGTTGCGTCAGGTGTGTACTGATCCCTGCACCAGCGCCGACCTTCCTATAATTCGTCGGATGGGTCACGAGATCCACAACGGTTCTCCACTTAGGCCCGGCTTGGCTGGTTAGTATTTTCCTACCTCCGTTTTCTCTACGTCCGTATTACTGTCGTGCACAACGATACACTGGAATCTTTTGCGGAGGTTAGATGGTCCGTATAATTACCCGTAATTTCCGGTCGGAAACGCGGGGTAGGTAATTTAAACAGCGAACCAAGTGGGATTACCGGTCCGCACCGAATTCTTTCCCGGCACCTAGCAATACTCGTACTTTACGGTTCGATTACGACCAACCAAGCAGGGCCTTAGGTGCTAATTTTTTTTATAGATATTAGTACCCTACATACATGAATTTGTGAGGTGGGAGCAAATACATACAAAAAGTTGTAAAAGTGCACTAACTCATACATCAACTTGTTAGGTGGGAGCAAAAACATACAAAACTGTCCTAAACACGCCACATCAGCTGCCATGTAGGTCGTAATTTTGCTACCTTGCATAGTTATGACTGTCACAGATTGGTTTGGGAAGGCAAATTTAATGCCAGGTGCCCATTTTCTTGCATAATTATGGTTTAGTCCATGGTCAGTTATTACGTGGAGGAGGCCCGACAACCGGCCGCGGGGATTGGCGCATCTTCTCACTTCCAATCGTTAGTAGGGCTTGATTTTGAGATAGCATCTGAAGTTTTTGTGTGGTTGTGTTCGTCCTATTGTGTACCATTGTGCGGAAGATTTAGGAGTAAAATTTGGTTTTGGGTTGCAAATCCATGGTGTGTATGCCATGAGTTGTGTTTTAAATGTGGAGCGAAGTGATGTCGAGCATGCCCTGTTTCGGCTTATTTTGGCTTGTTCATGCTCATTGTCAGAAAAGATGTGATTTTTAAAGTTTTGTGGCTTCGAATTGATGCAGAAATGTGTGTTGATTGTTCAAATATGAATGTACTTAGCAGATGACACATGTTGGTCTGCATATTTGTGCACATTATGAAGTGGGAGTTAACTCAATTTACATACTGCAAGTGTTAACTGAATTTACTGCAATTCTATTATACTGAAAATTGGTTGTGATGCTTTGGTGTATTTTGTAATATAGGTGGTGATCCTGATAATTTCTCAGTTCAGATAGATCACGATGGCTTTTTTTTGTTTGAGAGGGAAATTGAGCTATGATGATGGCACAACTCATTGGTTTGACCATTGTGATTCAGACACATGGCTACTGCTGTGGATTCATGATCTGGTGAAGCAATTAGGCCATGAAATTGAAGCAAGGACCAGAGTGTACTAGTGCCTTTCTGATAAAACTTTGCAAGACGGGTTGATCTGCATTGAAAATGATGCTCATACATTACAAATGACTAAAGCTGCAAAGGAGCATAAGACACTGAGTTTGTTTGTGGATCACACAATTTTTTTTGAGTATTTTAGGCCGGATGTTCTTGCAAATGTAGGTCTAGAACTACCCCCTCTTAAGATTGGAGATCAAGATGGGGCGGACAATGATGTTGATGAACCAGATCAAATGCAGGCAGCAAGAGTTAGGATACCTAGAAGAAGAAATGCAGGTGATGGTCAGGGAGAAGATGACAATGATGATAAATCAGAGGAAGATGGGGCAGACAATGAATTTTATGACAGTGATTGGGATACTGAGGATGGAGATGATGACATATTTGCAGCAAATGTTGACAAGGAAGTGAATGACAACAATGAAATGGTTGAGATAGTGGAAGAAGAGGATGATGCAGGTCTTGAGCATGAAGACCTCCATTTGACAAAAGAACAAGAGCAAGAGTTGAAGTACAAGTTCAGTGTCTTCAATCTAGAGGTTGACATGGCATGTCCAGTGTTTAAAGTTGGTTAGGTGTTTAGTTGTAGTTACAGAGATAAGAAGTGCAATATAGGCATATAGTGTAAATGAGAGAGTCAAGTTATTGAAGAAAAGGAATGCGCCTACTAGAATACATGTTGTGTGTGTGATGGAGAGTGTGAAGGGGGTTGCTCATGGTTTTTGAAAGCATCTATGGACAGCAGGACAAAGGCAGTGGTTGCGAAGAAATGTTGTGGCATACATAAATGTGTGAGAGTTTGGGAGGTGAAGGACTTGACAGCCAGGTTCTTGAAAGATTTTTTCATGGATGAATTCAGAGACAACCAAAAGATGGATTTGCAGACATTCAGGAACATAATTAGGAGGAAATTCAACATGTGACCCAACAATTGGAAGTTGAGGATAGCAAGGAAAGCTGCTTTAATTAAGATTCATGGTGATGAGGCACAACAGTTCAACTTGCTGTGGGACTATGAGAAGGAGTTAAGGACATTCAACCCTGGTTCTTCATTTTTTCTGAGCACAAACAAGTCAAATGTAAATGGAGAAGTGAAAGAACATCTGGCAACACTGTATTGATCGTATGAGGCCCACAAAAGAGGATTCCTTGAAGGATGCAGACCAGTAATTTGCATTGATGGTTGTCACATCAAGACAAGATACAAGGGCCAGATACTCACTGCAGTTGGAGTTGATGCCAGTGACTGCATATTTCCTATTTCAATGGGTGTTACTGAAGTAGAATGTACAAGTTTTTGGGAGTGATTTCTAACTACACTAAGAGATGACCTCAACATCACTAGTAGTGCTACTTTCACAATAATGAGTGACATGCAGAAGGGCATGATCAACTCAGTGCAGAAAGTCTTCCCTCATGCAGAGCACATGCATTATGTTAGGCATATATATCAGAATTTTCACAAAAAACACAAAGGGAAAACATTGAAGAATGATCTATGGGACATTGCTAGGTCATGCAATGTGCCTACTTGGGAAAAAAAGAAGATGTAAGTTGATTCAAAAGAAGCATTTGATTGGGTTGAGGAACTGTCACCAAATACCTTTATCAATACCTTCTTTAGTGATTTTCCTAAGTGTGACATGCTGCTAAACAACCACTCTGAAGTCTTCAACATCTATATTTTAGATGCAAGAGAAATGCCAATGCTCTCCATGCTAGAGCATATCTTCTACAAACTAATGCACTTGATTGTTGGAAAAAAAATACAAAATGTGAATCCTGGCCTGGAAGGATCTGTCCTAAGATCAAGAAGAACCTAGATAAATTCACTGAATGGGCAGCAAACTATGAAGTGTTGGTAGCTGGTGGAGGAATTTTCAAAGTGGCATCACTAGAATTTAAGAGAGATTACTGTGTGGATTTCAATACAAGGAGCTGTGACTGCAAGAAATGACAGCTGACAAGCATACCATGCCATCATGCAATAGCCTGCTGCAGGAATGAGAGAATTGATCCTGAGCAAATGGTTCATAGCTGCTACACTATAGAAACTTACATGAAATGTTATGCTTACAACATGGTCCCTCTGAGAGGTAGATGCCACTGGCAGAAGCAGAATGGAGTTCTTGTGCATCCACCACTCTTCACAAAAGTAATGGGAAGACCTAAGAAGAACAGGAGGAAAACACCTGAAGAAATTGAGAAAGATGGTGCCAAGAAAATCTCAAAATCAGGTGTTCCGATGCACTGTTCTATTTGTAAAAGAGAATGCCACAACAAAAAAGGGCATGCTAAATTCATGCAAGAGCGGGCTAGTGGGTCTGCTCTAACTGAAGATGAAAATGGTGATGTGGATAACCCAACAATATTGCAGCTACTTATCTAATTATGGTTGTGCATTATTTTCATTACAATTTATGTACCGACTCTCACTCATTTTGGCAGCACATTACTCCACAAAATGTTATACCTGCCTTGTATCCTTCTCATCAGAGACACATGATGGTATACAGAATGTGCCAAGAGGACAGAGCATTGCTACCAATACCCAGGCCAACTGTCCCTTTGCCCGAGGAGAGTGGATTTGTTGTATCTGCAAGAAACTCACTTCCCCAGGGTAGAGTAATGATGGTGCATATGTTGCACTCGTTGGGATACCCCAAGAGGAGGTTGTGATGAGCACAGCGGTAGGAGTTTTCCCCTTAGTTAAGAACCAACGTTGTCAATCCAGTAGGAGAAAAATGACCTTCGGAAGGTTGATACCACTTACGGTGGTGATGGTGCTTCACCGGTGTCAGCAACACCGGTGATGCACAGCGGTAGAGATCCGTGATGACTCCTATATATTCAACGATGACTCTCGTGATCGTGTGAACCTTTCAACGTCATAACGATTTCCCTTTGTCTCGTGATATTTTACTTGTCCAAGATCCGACCATCGGTATCAACCATACCTTGTTCGATCTCGTTACCCGACAAATACTCTTTTCTCGTTCCCGTGATATTACATCCTTGTGATCATATCACGTGCTTGCAAGAGGTGTCGAGGTGATGTCACTGAGAGGGCCCTGGGTATATCTCTCCG
This sequence comes from Alopecurus myosuroides, assembly GCA_028641055.1. NCBI lineage: Eukaryota > Viridiplantae > Streptophyta > Magnoliopsida > Poales > Poaceae > Alopecurus > Alopecurus myosuroides. The sequence goes on along the minus strand of CM054060.1, from coordinate 249,709,516 downwards.
TCATATTGGATGGACAAATCCCACTCTTGATCCATGAGTTTCAACTAATACTTACCGAATACCTAACGTCACCTTTATAGTCACCCTGTTACGGTGTGACGTTTGATGTCATCAAAGTATTCTTTCGGTATTAGTGATTAACATGATCTCATGGTCTAAGGAACAATGTTACTCCGAATGTAAGACATAACAACAAACCTAAATGACTTGATCGTATTGTTATACTTAGTTAGGGTCTAAGTTCATCACGTCATTCTCCTAATGACATGACCCCGTTATTAACAACATCCAATGTCTATGATCAGAAAACCTTGATCATTTGTTAATCAACGAGCTAGTTAAAAGAGAGGCTTCACTAGGAACGTTGGTTTGTTTATTAATCACACATGTATCAATGTTTTCGGTTAATACAATTCTAGAATGAAAAATAAACATTTATCATAAATAAGTAATAATATAATAACCACTTTATTATTGCCTCTCGGGTATATTCCCTTCAGTCTCCCACTTGCACTAGAGTCAATAATCTAGTCTGTAAGCACTTAACACATAGGGCGTTCCATTGTTATTACCATGCCTCGCATGTGGTAAATATAATCAAAAAGATCTGAACTTGTTTAGGTCCTATTGTATTTACATTTTCTTTGCGTCTACACGCATCACTCATTCTCTATGAGATGGCTTTGTATATATTTGGTCAAGCGGTGAAACCTTAATTCCTTAGCTTAAATCAATGTTACTAACATTGTGAAAATGTAGCTTCATAGTTTCAGCATTCTTGGAAATTCACCAAGTTCAATAAAGAACTCCTTGACACAAAATACTCATGTTATTTGTTGTCAACACAACGATATACTTAGCCTTTGTAGTATTCGTCACAATACTTTAATTTTGAAACTCTTTCAAATCTAGCATGGAACTTTCTTCCAGCCTATTGTGCTACCCTTCATCACATATTTTAATTGAGATAAAATTATTTGAATATATGACAAGACTATTAGTGTAACATATTACAACAAATAGTTTGTCATCACTATATAGGAAAAAACATCCTTAGCATTTCTAAAATGGCATAAGGATCTCTCCCACTGTTGTCTAATCATCATATGAATTATCCTGCTATAACATTTTATAGCATAGGACTCATCTGGCTGTGTACATAGCATTGAACATGTAACTTAGAAATCTCAATTTCATTGTGCCCATCATGTGTCAAAACACTTGAATATTGCTCAATTGTTTTCCATGTGGAAATAACTCCTTGACATTTGGATATTGACTTCTTTCAATATTTCATCTATGTAATTTGCCTTCAATCATATCAGGCGAATCCATCTCTTATAGATATTGATGCCCAATATCTCCTAAGCCTTTTATCAATATAAAAATCTTAACCGTGTTAATTTAAAACACATATTTTCCCATCAACCATATGTCATCTACATAAAGCTTTGGAAATATGTCATAGCGCTCCCACTTAATTTCTTGTAACTTTACAAGCATCTTTATCGTTCATGATGTAATCAAACTCTTGATAACTCTATTAAGGTAAAGATTCCTACTTCGTTATGCTCACTTCAACCATTGAAGTTTGCATACTTTTCCAACAACCTTTTGAATTCTACAAAATTCTCATATTGTGTAGAGCACACATCCTAGATCAAACTTCCTTGAGAGGAAAGTTGGTTTTGTTATTCAACCGCCATATCATAATATGTAACTTTTGTTAGAACTATCCGCAAAGATTAAAGCATCACTACGGAAGATCAAAATCTTGTAGTAGTCAACTCTCTGAACTTCGTCGAAAACATCTTTTCGACAAGCACAATGTCGTGGTGGTATCATTGCAGATGCCATAGGATGGCTAAAGTGTTGGGGCCGATGGACGCTGGAGGTATCCGGGGAGGGATCGCACGACGAGTAGCCGCGCGTAAGGTATCTCTAGCACTGTAAACAACAAGATCTACCCAAGTTCAGGGCCCTCGTGAGGAGGTAACACCTCTACTCCTGCCTACCTCTATTTATGTATGATCTCCGAGTAGCCACAGTACAAAGTATGTCTCTTGGCCGAGTAGCCACTCGGCTATTCTCTCTAGCTCTAGTGCTGGTTCTAGCAATAAAATGCGAAGTGAAGCAACGTCCCTCGCGCAGGAGGGGGCAGGGCACCTTATATACTGGTGCCCAGCCGAATAAAGAAAGACTATAAGGTACACTTTATGGGACATGCACACTGCAGGACAGCGCACGCCTCCGGCTTCTCGCTGACGCGGGTGCGGGAAGTCGTCGCGCCGTTAGGGAGATGGGACATGTCCACCCTGTTAGTGAGATCGAGTAGGCCCCGATAGGACTTGACAGACGCCTTCCTCACTTTAGCCATGCCGTAGCGCGGATAATCACGCGCTCCGTAAGTTGAACCGCACGCCTGTACGGATACAGGATATGCGGGATCCTGTCAGAACGGCTCCATTGACTTTTGGCCCGAGTAGGATTGCTGTCCCTCTACCCGGACCACAACTTCTTTACTCGGACGAATATAACTTCCTCAATATCTTCTTCTGGTCTTCAATGAATACGTCCGGATAGAACCTACCGGGTAGCTAATAGCCGGGTAGCCGTCTACCCGGTCAACAGCACCTTGACCTTCACTTTAGCACTTGCCTTACCCCTACTCGGGGGTAACCCCCCGACACACAACTTTCAAAAGTATGTAAAAATCCATGTCTTTGTTTCTATATAGACCCTTTTTGCTATCGTTAGGCATCATGCCTTTCGAAAGAACTACCAAGTCAATACTTGATATTCATGCAGGGATACTATCGCGGATATAATGACTCATAGCCAATTTTAACGAAGTCAGGGCCCATCATTTACTTCCTTTATAAGGTCCATGTCCTTTTTTGTCAAAACAACACTTTACTCTTAAACCACAAGTTGGTCTAAGTACAAAGTTTTTAGGACTTTTGTGGTTCAGTTCGCAAACTCATTCGAAGTATCTACAATACATGTAGTGTCTTATACATTGTCAAAATATCAAACCCCGGAACAACTTCCAGTGCTGCGCTACTCTTGACATGGTAACTAAGATTCTCTAATCTTGTTGAGTTTGTATTTTCCGCCCACTTACTTATTTCGCAAGAACTACTTTCTCGAGAAATCAACCCTTTCTGACAAACAACATTTGTCTTTGGTCGGTGATAGGAGAAATACCCAATGTATTCTTTAGGATAACCTTATAAATATATATTTATCCCATTTTGGTTGTAAACATTTTACACATGCTATGCATACCAAAACTTAAGAAAAAGATAATTTGGGTCATTACCCAAACCATATCTTATATGGTGTCAATTTCAATGGATCATGATGGCGCTCTTTTCAGTGTAAAAGTGGTTGTCACTAATGTGTAAACTACAAAATCATAATGGCATTTTTATTTATCTTACCATGTCAAAACAAGGTTTGATTTTGTCTCTCAAACACTCCACACTAATGTGGGTAATTTGAGTAATATAAGTTGTAGAACAATTCTGCAACTTCTCAGATGTTTTGCTGAACTTGTAACTCAAACTTTATCCTTTATGATCCAATCATAAATACTTGATTATCTTGTTACAATGATTTTTTACTTCATATTAACAACCATTTGAACCAATTTAAAATGTCAAACTCCGTTCTCTTAAAATAGATATACTCACATATCTACTCAAATCATCGACAAAATTTTATGTAGGAAAAATTAATCCACCATACATGACTACACATAATGGACTATATACATAAATATGTATAATCTTCACTAAATTAGTCGTCCATTCTACTTTGGCCTATGAACGTAATTCTAGTCATCTTTTGGAAGAGGTCTCACAAGCGTCAATTTATTCAAAACCAAATGACTCTGAAAGTTCATCAATATGGAGTTCTTTCATGTTTTCCTTTCCGATATGAACTAAAAATGGTGGTGTCACAATTTAAGTGAAACTCTTTTACGTCTTGCAACATTTAGCATTTAGTCTTATAGATGTTTACTTTACCAACATGATTTATATTAACATATCCATCAATTATGGAATATGGTCATAGTTTGAACAATCTCATTTGTTCTCACAAAAGACTAGAACAAAATAACAACTTATTAAGTTCTTAAAATAAATCTTGAATGTTTGGTTTGATACGACAATGAACACAATAACACTTTATTTATGTTCTTGTCATAATCGATTCCACATCTATTACTAGTTACTTTTAGTCCCTTGTATTTCTTGCATTGCGTTGCTTTGTATGACAACTCATACCAACCAATGTGGTATCAAAATACCCAAAAATTACTTTGTTAACTAGTAACACATCTATAACTTTTATATCAAGCATATACACCTGAGCTGGACCTTTCCAGTTATATTCTTTTCTGCCATATACCTTTTGTAATTCTATTTTCAATATTTTCTTTCCTCTATAGAAGAATTATTCAACATCAAAAAATGCTAGTCGTACTAGCACATTTTTCTTGGCGTGTTAGTCATGTACTATCACCCATTGAGTCATACTTTAACTTTGATTGTTCTACTAATATCACCATATTAATAGTATTCTTCCAGATTCCACTCTTAGCAATCTTCAAGTAAGGCAAATGATTTTTACCCATACTTTTAATCCATCCCATCACAACAATTTTATGATTAAGCTACTATAGCTCGAAGGAAGGAATTTAGAGGATAAAGTTTCGTGCCCAATTTCTTGGAATATTCAAACGCCCAACGTCTTCAATCATTGCATATATTCAAATAATATAAGCATACATTGTCATTCTAAATTATACTCAGTCATGTTGCTACAAATAAGTTTCTAAATATCACTATATCTTTCACTTGATTGTTTCTGAAAACAACTCTTTTCGGTTCCTAAATCATCTTGATCAACAAAACATTCTTTTGAAGATAAAGTAATACGGAAGCAACCATGACTCTGGATTCTAAGTAGGAATTATTTGCTCTCTAGATCAATCAAGCATTAATCATATGGAGCTAGGTAGGAAATACCGAAAATCTATAATAGGACTCAATTTTAAATTTCACTAATACGGTACCAATCTTTAAATGGTATTTACCAGATCATAACAGTTATATCTCAATTAACAATCTAAGTGTAAGGAGGTTTTGTGGATGCCAGTGAATACTACAATTTGTGCAAATTCACTTTGATTGGTTGTTCATGATAAATAAGTTCAAGTTAATTCAAAATTATGCCATGAACTCCCACACAAAAACAACATCCCTCTTAGTCGTCTTTAGTGATTACACGAACCAAATTCACTACACCAAAACCGATCATCACGTGAGATGATGTAGCTTCAAAGGCGAACATCAACATGTTCATCATATCATCCATATGACTCATGCTTTACCTTTCGGTTACGTGTTCCGAGGCCATGTCTGTACATGCTAGGCTCGCCAAGTAGAACCGTAATATTGCGTGTGTTTCAAGGCCATGTCTGTACATGATAGGCTTGAATACACCCGTTGTATGCGAACGTTGAGTCTATCATTCCCGATCATCACGTGGTGTCTCGACACGACGAACTTTCTTAATGATGCATACTTAAGGAAGAACACATTATTATCTTGATATTAAGTGAGAGGGATCATCTTATAATGCTACCGTCGTGATCTAAGACAAAAATAAGATGCATAAAAGGATTAACATCACATGCATGGATAATGTGATATGATATGGTCCTTCTTGCACTTGATCTCCATCTTGTGCATCATGGTATGATCTCCATCATTCCACCGGCATGGCACCAAGGTTCGTGGCACCTCCATCTTGATTGTCCATTACAACATATCACATGGATATGATATACAACACGCAGGCCATAAAAATAAGACAACCATATGGCTCCAGCCGGATGTTTGTAACATTGACCATATCACATCACATGCCCTGCAAAAACAAGTTAGACGGCTCTAATTTATTTTTGCATATTTTACGTGGCTTGGTCTTACGGGGATATAACCGTTCATACCTACGTACAAGAGCCACAACGTTGATAAAACATATTTTTTAACAACCCTTTGTAGATTAGATCTTAACTATAGTAGGAGAAACGGACACCCCCTCAGTCACAAGTGAGACAATTCTCGCGTACATAGTACACGTAAACTTAGTCTATGGCAGCTTCATCCTACTATGCCACTAAGATCATAAAATACTCAAAGAGGCAAAAACATGATCATCAACGCCCACATACTCCTATGTGTTCTACCCGTACAAATCATCTACGCATAGATCCGGCTCTGATACCACTAAAGGGTATGTTACATACAAAACAAAAAAAATCCTACGCGCGATAAACCCGAATGGCGAAGATCTAATCTAGAAGATGAAAGGTAACGGGGAGAAAGAGAGTCTTGAGATAATATACCCTCGAATACTCAAAGTGTTACGAGATCAAATCTCGTTGTTGGCGTAGTCGTACTCACGCCGATCCCGAGCGAGAAGATGTGCACCGTAATCCGGCGATGCCTCCGTGGTCGGTCACACGTTCAGCTCGATGAAGACCTCCGTTCCCTCGATCCAGCGGGGTAGCGGAAGTAGAGGATCCCCCGGAACTCCAGCAGCACGACGGCGTGGTGGTGGTGAAGAATCCCACGGTCAGGGCTTTGCCAGGCCGGAGACCATGGAATGTAGCAGCGGGTGGAGGGAAAGGGAGGTGTGCAAGTGTGTGTAGGAGGGGGAGCTCTCACCCTCCTTTTATAGGGGAGGGGGAGGCAGCCCAAGGGGGGTGCGACCAGCCATGGTGTGCTCCCACCTTTTCCCCTCTTCATGTGAGTGGAAGCTCCACTCACACCCACTCATGCTCCCTTAATTTTCCACTTAGAAAATCCAACGGTTTTTTCTTTAATAAATAAATAAAACATTTTTATTTTTTTATTTATATTTGTTAATTCTATTAACAAAAATTTGCATGCAGCACCTCGAATCATTTGTTAATTCCATTAACAACTATTCGAGGAAAAACCCCTTGAACTATTTCAATTTTCCCCGAAACAATTTCGGAGCTGCCCAAAACATTCTTGGTATTCCGTATCCTCTCAAACGCTTCTCGAACCTTAAGTGTGTCACCCTACGGTTCGTGAATAATATAGATATGATCGAGAATCCTCTCCGATCAATAATAAAAAGCGGGATCTGGAGATCCGTGATGACTCCTATATATTCAACGATGACTCTCGTGATCGTGTGAACCTTTCAACGTCGTAAGGATTTCTCTTTGTCTCGCCATATTTTAATTGTCCGAGATCCGATCATCGGTATCAACCATACCTTGTTCGATCTCGTTACCCGACAAGTACTCTTTTCTCGTTCCCGTGATATAACATCCTTGTGATCATATCACGTGCTTGCAAGAGGTGTCAATGTGATATTACCGAGAGGGCCCTGAGTATATCTCTCCATCATATTGGGTGGACAAATCCCACTCTTGATCCATGAGTTTCAACTAACACTTTCCGAATACCTAAGGTCACCTTTATAGTCACCCTGTTACGGTGTGACATTTGATGTCATCAAAGTATTCTTTCGGTATTAGTGATTAACATTATCTCATGGTCTAAGGAACAATGTTACTCCGAATGTAAGACGTAACAACAAACCTAAATGACTTGATCGTATTGTTATACTTAGTTAGGGTCTATGTTCATCACGTCATTCTCCTAATGACATGACCCCGTTATTAACAACATCCAATGTCTATGATCAGGAAACCTTGATCATCTGTTAATCAACGAGCTAGTTAAAAGAGATGCTTCACTAGGAACGTTGGTTTGTTTATTAATCACACATGTATCAACGTTTCCGGTTAATACAATTATAGCATGAGAAATAAACATTTATCATAAACAAGGAATAAGATAATAACCACTTTATTATTGCCTCTTGGGCATATTCCCTTCAGTCTCCCACTTGCACTAGAGTCGATAATCTAGTCTGTAACCACTTAACACTTATGGCGTTCCAGTGTTATTATCATGCTTCGCATGTGGTAAACATCATCAAAAAGATCTGAACTTGTTCAGGTCCTATTTTATTTGCATTTTCTTTGCGTCTACACGCATCACTCATTCTCTAATGAGATGGCTTTATATATATTTGGTCAACCGTTGAAACCTTAGTTCCTTATCTTAAACCAATGTTACTAATATTGTGAAAATGTAGCTTCATAGTTTCAGCATTCTTGGAAATTCACCAAGTTCAATAAAGAACTCCTTGACACAAAATACTCTTATTATTTGTTGTCAACACAACGATATACTTAGCCTTTGTAGTATTCGTCACAATACTTTAATTTTGAAACTCCTTCAAATCTAGCATGGAACTTTCTTCCAGCCTATTGTGCTACCCTTCATCACATATTTTAATTGAGATAAAATTATTTGAATATATGACAAGACTATTAGTGTAACATATTACAACAAATAGTATGTCATATCTATATAGGAAAACACATCCTTAGCATTTCTAAAATGACATAAGGATCTCTCCCACTTTTGTCTAATCATCATATGATTTATCCTCCTATAACATTTTATAGCATAGGATTCATCTGGTTGTGTACATAGCATGGAACATGTAACTTAGAAATCTCAATTTCATTGTGCTCATCATGTGTCAAAACACTTGAATATTGATCAATTGTTTTCCATGCGGAAATAACTTCTTCTTGTCATTTGGATATTGACTTCCTTCAATATTTCATCTATGTAATTTGGCTTCAATCATATCAGGCGCTTCAATCCATCTCTTATAGATATTGATGCCCAATATCTCCTAAGCCTTTTATCAATATAAAAATCTTAACCGTGTTAATTTAAAATACATATTTTCCAATCAACCATATGTCATCTACATAAAGTTTTAGAAATATGTCATAGCGCTCCCACTTAATTTCTTGTAACTTTACAAGCATCTTTATCATTCATGATGGAATCAAACTCTTTTGATAACTTCATTAAGGTAAAGATTCCTACTTCGTTATGCTCACTTCAACCATTGAAGTCTGCATACTTTTCCAACAACCTTTTGAATTCTACAAAATTCTCAGACTGTGTCAAGCACACATCCTCGATCAAACTTTCTTAAGAGGAAAGTTGGTTTTGTTATTCAACTACCATATCATAATATGTAACTTTTGCTAGAACTATCCGCAAAGATTAAAGCATCACTACGGAATATCAAAATCTTATAGTAGTCAACTCTTTGAACTTCGTCGAAAACATCTTTTCGACAAACACAACTTTCAAAAGGATGTAAAAATCCATGTCTTTGTTGCTATATAGACCCTTTTTGCTATCGTTAGGCACCATGCCTTTCGAAAGAACTACCAAGTCACATACTTGATATTCATATAGGGATACTATCGCGGATATAATGACTCATAGCCAATTTAACGAAGTCATGGCCCATCATTTGCTTCTTTTATAAGGTCCATGTACTTTGTTGTCAAAACAACACTTTACTCTTAAACCACAAGTTTTTCTAAGTACAAAGTTTTTAGGACTTTTGTGGTTCGGTTCGCAAACTCATTCGAAGTATCTACAATACATGTAGTGTGTTCTACTTTGTCAAAATAGCAAACCCCGAAACAACTTCCAGTGCTGCGCTACTCTTGACATGGTAACTACGATTCTCTAATCTCGTTGAGTTTGTACTGTCCTCCCACTTACTTATTTCGCAAGAACTACTTTCTCGAGAAATCAACCCTTTCTGACAAACAACATTTGTCTTTGGTCGGTGATAGGAGAAATACCCAATGTATTCTTTAGGATAACCTTATAAACATATATTTATCCCATTTTGATTGTAAACATTTTACACATGCTATGCGTACCAAAACTTAAGAAAAAGACAATTTGGGTCATTACCCAAACCATATCTTATAAGGTGTCAATTTCAATGGATCATGATGGCGCTCTTTTCAGTGTAAAAGCGGTTGTCACTAATGTATAAACTAAAAAATAATAATGGCATTTTTATTTATCTTACCATGTCAAAACAAGGTTTGATTTTGTCTCTCAAACACTCCAAACTAATGTGGGGTAATTCGATTAATATAAGTTGTAGAACAATTCTGCAACTTCTCAGATGTTTTGCTAAACTTGTAACTCAAACTTTATCCTTTATGATCCAATCATAAGTACTTGATTATCTTGTTACAATGATTTTTACTTCATATTAACAACCATTTGAACCAATTCAAAATGTCAAACTCCGTTCTCTTTAAATAGATATACTCACATATCTACTCAAATCATCGACAACATTTTATGAAGGAAAAATTAATCAACCATACATGACTACACATAATGGACTATATACATCAATATTTATAATCTCCACTAAGTTAGTCGTCCATTCTACTTTGGCATATGAACGGAATTCTAGTCATCTTTTGGAACAGGTCTCACAAGCGTCAATTTATTAAAAACAAAATGACTCCAAAAGTCCGTCAATATGGAGTTCTTTCATGTTTTCCTTTCCGATATGAACTAAAAATGGTGGTGTCACAATTTAAGTGAAACTCTTTTACGTCTTGCAACGTTTAGCATTTAGTCTTATAGTGTTTACTTTGCCAACATGATTTATATTAACATATCCATCAATTATGAAATATGGACATAGTACACGTAAACTTAGTCTAGGGCAGCTTCATCCTACTATGCCACTAAGATCATAAAATACTCAAAGAGGCAAAAACATGATCATCAACGCCCACATACTCCTATGTGTTCTACCCGTACAAATCATCTACGCATAGATCCGGCTCTGATACCACTGAAGGGTACTCTGCATAGAAAACAAAAAAATTCCAACGCGCGATAAACCCGAATGGCCAAGATCTAATCTAGGAGATGAAAGGTAACGGGAAGATAGAGAGTCTTGAGATAACATACCCTCGAAGACTCAAAGTGTTACGAGATCAAATCTCGTTGTTGGCGTAGTCGTACTCATGCCGATCCCGAGCGAGAAGATGTGCACCGCAATCCGGCGATGCCTCCGTGATCGGTCACACGTTCAGCTCGATGAAGACCTCCGTTCCCTCGATCCAGCGGGGTAGCGGAAGTAGAGGATCTCCGGAACTCCAGCAGCACGACGGCGTGGTGGTGGTGAAGAATCCCACGGTCCGGCTTTCGCCAAGCCGGAGACCATGGAATGGAGCAGCGGGTGGAGGGAAAGGGAGGTGTGCAAGTGTGTGTAGGAGGGGGAGCTCTCACCCTCGTTTTATAGGCGAGGGGGAGGCATCCCAAGGGGGGTGCGACCAGCCATGGTGTGCCCCCACCTCTTCCCCTCTTCATGTGAGTGGAAGCTCCACTCACACCCACTCATGCTACCTTAATTTTCCACTTAGAAAATCCAAAGTTTTTTCTTTAATAAATAAATAAAACATTTTCATTTCTTTATTTATATTTTTTAATTCTATTAACAAAGAATTGCATGTAGCACCTCAGATCATTTTTTAGTTCCATTAACAATCATTCGACGAAAAACCCCTCGAACTATTTAAATTTTCCACGAAACAATTTCTGAGCCGCGCAAAACATTCTTCGGTATTCCGTATCCTCTCAAACGCTTCATCGAACCTTAAATGTGTCACCCTACGGTTCGTGAATAATATAGACATGATCGAGACTCCTTTTTGATCAATAATCAACAGCGAGATCTGGAGATCCGTGATGACTCCTATATATTCAACGATGACACTCGTGATCGTGTGAACCTTTCAACGTCGTAATGATTTCCCTTTGTCTCGCGATATTTTACTTGTCCGAGATTCGATCATCGGTATCAACCATACCTTGTCCGATCTCGTTACCCGACAAGTACTCTTTTCTCGTTCCCGTGATATAACATCCTTGTGATCATATCACATTCTTGCAAGCGGTGTCGATGTGATATCACCAAGAGGGCACTGAGTATATCTCTCCGTAATATTGGATGGACAAATCCTACTCTTGATCCATGAGCTTCAACTAACACTTTTCAAATATCTAATGCCACATTTATAGTCACCCTATTACGGTGTGACGTTTGATGTCATCAAAGTATCCTTTCGGTATTAGTGATTAACATGTTCTCATGGTCTAAGGAACAATGTTCCTCCGAATGTAAGACATAACAATAAAACTAAATGACTTGATCATATTGTTATACTTAGTTAGGTTCTAAGTTCACCACTTTATTCTCCTAAGGACATGCCGTTATTAACAACATCCAATGTCTATGATCAGGTAACCTTGATCATTTGTTAATCAACGAGCTAGTTAAAAGAGAGGCTTCACTAGGAACGTTGGTTTGTTTATTAATCACACATGTATCAACGTTTCCGGTTAATACAATTATAGCATGAGAAATAAACATTTATCATAAACAAGGAATACGATAATAACCACTTTATTATTGCCTCTCGGGCATATTCCCTTCAGAAAGGGCAAAGGTGGTGGAGCTCTAAGGACCCCATACCCATAGTTGGCGCGACCACGGGGACCCGCGCCACCCTATGGTGTGGCCCCCCTGTTGCCCGTCTTCGACTCCTCTTCGGTGTTCTGGATGCTTCCGGGGAAAATAGGAACTTCGGGTTTTGTGGGGTCCAATTCCGAGAATGTTTGCAGAACAACTTTTCTGAAACCAAAAACAGCAGAAAACAGGGAACTGGCACTTGGCATCTTGTTAATAGGTTAGTCCCGGATAACGTATAAAAATGCTATAAATAACGGAGAAAACAAGTAGCAATTGACAAAATATGATCATGGAGCATCAGAAATTATAGCAAAGAAAGATAAATGTTTATTTCAGGTATAGAGAAAGCATGGCAAAGTGATATCTCGATAGTCCTTAAGAGCTGGGCAAAACAGAAATGCGAGGACACCTTCAAAGTTCATGAGGAAGACTAGAACAAATAATTTAAGAACAAATCATATCACATCATGAAGTAATTATTGATGCTTATGGGACAAATGCACATAGAACTCAGAATGACAAAAATGCTCTCTCAGTTGTGCATAAAGTTAGAAGATGGAGACTCAACATAAAAGTAAAAGAAAGGCCTTTCACATAGGGAAGAAGGGATCACTCATGTGCTTGAGATTTTATTTTATTAAACAGAGGTATTAAAAGTTTGACACTCCTCCCATCCATCTTTCACAAACCATGGCTAACCGAATGTAGCGGTCCCACCTTTTAATAAAGGCAAGAACCTCTGTGTTACTGTGCTAGTCCCTGGATCAATTGCTAGCACCACGGTACAAGATGAAATATCATGCAAATGCGTCAACATCTTTATTATATCGTATGATCCAGACTTTACAGAATGGTTTTACAAATTGCATAGCTCAAGGCTAGCGTAAATACAAAGTTCTGCAGCGGAAAACATAGTACATCAATGAGCCTCATCATCTTCATGTGCCACAAGCAAAACATGTTGGTTGTAGACTCGAGAACCTAAACGAAATCCTCACTCGTCATCGGAATCGTCTGCACGTTGGAATATGCAGCCACAAGGGAGTCAATACAATTTAATGTATTGGCAAGTGACACTATGGTGGATATAAATGGCAAGTTCCTAATCTACATGCATATTTGGCTGGTGGAGTTTCTGGGCTAGTTTGCATAAAGACATTTGTCCTATATTTTAATAGAAAGTAATTTTTGCACATAATTGGACACTTTGGTTGATAGCAAAGTGCTCCAACATAATTGGACACTTTTGTTGATAGAAAAGTGCTCTTACCCTTTTTGGATTAGCATGTTGAAACACCATCAGGCACTTCTCCAATAACCCATAGTCAAATTGGTAGTAATCAATAAAACAAGATGAACGAGATATGTCATGTTTCCCATCTAGTTGTTGATTTGTCCCTAACCAATGGAACACGGCTAAGATCTTAGTTTTAACCCTCGCGAGGTTGGTGCCCTTTACCCGTGTTGCCTAATCGACCCCAAACACCATGATACATCATTAGTAACATGGAAGGAAAGAAGATTAAGGCAGAATTCATAAGAAGTAGATCCCCAAACCATCCACGAGCCGGACCATCCTACTACTATTCTACATCTCTGGACACGTTGGGTTCGAGTCACCACAACCTACAAATTCTATCTAGCCCATACTAATATGAAACACGGCTGCACACAAGAAAAAACTACATACAGAAACTAAACATAATCTCAAGATACTGGGCGGCGGTCCCCACCAAAATTTGTACTCTGATGACATGCTAGCAATCCGCCGAGTGGTTAATTAATTATCATGTTTTTTTCATAAGCAATTAAAATAACGATTTTCATCATAACATGATAATAATCCCAACCACGAATAACTATAAGCATGGCTAAGCAATCTAACATTACGGTGTTTGCCTAACATATGGATTGCTACATCTAGGGATAACATATGATTACTCCACTTGGGTGTTAGTGAAGAAATCTAGCATAGCGATAACACATAACTCCTACTAATGCATCGCTACAATAAAACTCTAATGCATATATTAAAATAGTAGGATCATGTGTGTCACTTGACTTGACAGAAATTGGAGTCGTTCACGCACTCGACTCAGTCGCAACCGTAACAGCCACAGTCCTCACACGAACAGCAACCGCAACTCTCGCAATCTACACGTTGCAAGCATAACACAATAAATAACCAAACCAAGCAAAACAACAATGCACATATGGATGCATGATGATTTAATAATGCAAAACATCTAATTTACTAGTTCTATGGTTGCCTAAACAATATATGATGCATGAAAAAATTTATAATGCAACAAGAGACAAAAAACAGTTTAACCAAATTAAATAGGGTTAATTAACAATCTACAAGATCTTCTCGAAATAAAGTTCATAAAAAGGTACATCTAAATATAACATACTAATAACATGCTAAAAGCAAATAAAACACCCAACGACAACTTTTTAGATGGATAAGAACGAAGTATAGATTTGAAATTTCGAGTTACTCCGGTGGGAAAAAGTAGATCGGAATAATCTAAAAAGATCAGTTGCTTAAATCGAAAAACTCAAAGAATGAAAGTTTTAGATAATGATGAGATGCAGCTACAGTAAAACTTTGAGCGAAAACGGACAAACGGTTGAAGAGTAATTTAATTTTTGCCGCTTCAGACCTGAGAGAGTAGATCACGAAATTATCCGGCTGTGGTGGATGTAAAGAGGTGAGGTTTCTCGGGATGGATCGGTATCACCGATATCTAAAAATCTCGCAAAGACTTGAACGTCAACCGAGCAACTCACGGACCATGGTGAGCAAAATACTCAGAAACAAATCTGAAGTCGAAGTTCCGAGTTTGGGATGATCTCACGACCGGGGCTGAGTATTTATGGATGGGGAGGTCGGTGGAAAGTTTCTTCTTGGAGTAAGGAACAAGGCAAAACAAACGGATTCAAATTTAGACTCTCTAATGAAGAGATATTCGAGTTTGAATAGAGATAGGTCAAGAAAAAAGGGACTAGTACGGGATGGATCGATCCTAGAAACAGCGAGCGTGCCTACGTGTCCTGGTGCCCTTGCTGGGCGGGCCCATCCGGAGCGAGCTGGGCTCGGTTTTTTTTCTTTTGTTTTTATCTTTTTCTTAAAACCTTCGCAACTGCTGAAATATAACTCGGAATCAACTCAAACAAGTTTCTAAAATCTTGAAATTTAAAACTCTATCATATTTGACTATTATTGAGTGGTTTTGGGTAAAATAAAATATCCAAATATCGTTTGTCTTATAAACTCCTTTTAGGAGGATTTTGAGCTTTTAATACATGATTTTGTTTTGGGGTTTAAAATGCAACAAACAAATGCAATTTTTGAAAACATGCCATGCTATGCATATGCTCTAAATGAAAAACATTCCAAATGTAAAATTTGGGATGTTACAGACTACCACCCTTAAAAGAAATTTCGTCCCGAGATTTGAGAAGTCTAGAAAGAAAGATAGGTTTGGGTATCTGGGTTCCAAGGGAAAACTGGGTGGACTACCACCCTTAAAAGAAACTTTGTGGGTATACTAATCTCATGGCTTGATTGTGTAGTTTGTCTCAAGATGGCTTGAGTAGAACTTTTCTTCGTAGTAGGGCTGAAGACTAACTGGTGTCTCTTGAACTTCATTTGATACCGAGGGGTCACTTTTTGGGTCAATCAAAAAGTCCAAGTTGAGAGGATTTCTCAACATCATCTCATCCTTTTCATTGATGTTCTTAGTAGGCTTCCATCTTGTCGATTTCTTCCTTGAATGCAACACCATGCTATTTCTAACGAAACTCTCATGGTGGGCAATATCTTCCATGGCATGTTACCTCCAAGGGTTGTTTGATCCTCGCCGAAGATTAATACGATTCAGCAACACTTGCCTAACATAGGGTTATAATTATATCCTACCATTCTATGGGTCAGGCTTAACATCGTCGTCTCTTTAATAGGTATGGCACTCAGATTTACCATTCCTCATAGGAAAAGTGAATAATGTGAGTAGTCATCATGGGGGCCAATCCATGTTGCACCCAATCATTCCTTTGTACTTAGATTGGCGAATCTTGTATAATAACACTAGGTCACCTCACTTGTCTAACAAAAAGTGACCAATCTGTAAGACAGACCTGAGCTAAACTATCGGTTCTTAAACTAGTAGGTTTTGAGTAAACTCCTGTAATACACTAATTAGATAGTTGTAGCTTCTTCATCTATCCTTCTCATGGTGTAGAAAATTCTTCATAACCTTCATAGCTCATGTATTCTTGATTCCACATTTCATTCCTTACTTGTAGATTCACTTGTTGATCCTTAGGATAGAGATGGTATTTATAATGGATGTGATTGTTCCTTCAGTCAAAAGAACACAATCCTGCGATCTGTGGCAATTCCTCATCTGGAAGCATTTTTCTCTCAATAGGGAACGTGCCATAACATTTTTCGGTGTATTTCTTGTTGTTGCACTTCATATGGTAGCTCACTATGGTTGGTAAATGGGTATGTGGTTTTTTGTTTGGATTAGCATGGATGAGTAGATATTTAGAAAGAGACTAAAGAAGAATCCTACCCAACACAACAGAGTATGGAAATTCATCTTACAAACAACATCTAACAAGCATTCATCACACCAAACAACTGATTCAGCAAACAACCTAGTATTGTCATACCACACTTATTTATATGATCAATACACTAAAACGATATCGTTGTTCTAACCAAGTAACTAGAATGGTGGTCTTATCTATATCTTCTTGAGTTCTTCAACTTCTTCCTTCACTTCTATGAGGTGCTTCTTATTATTGTGAAGTCTAAGTCATTCTCTAATATTTTCAATGGTCTTCCTTGTAGTTCTTCATGTTGAATCCAATGGTGTCATATGAAAAATATTTTTTGCACTCCATGGTATGGTTATCTAGAACAAGAGAAGAAAGTTATGAAGGTGAATAATAGATGAGAGGATATGAGAAAAGAGTAGAATGATAAGTTGTGTTTGTAGAGAGTTTGGACAAAATAGATTTTCAATCCTAGGGTCTTTTCCTAGTTCTAAACCAAACTTAGGTCTCGAATCCTACAGGCAACACAATGCTCCGATACCATCTGTAGCGGTCCCACCTTTTAATAAAGGCAAGAACCTCTGTGTTACTGTGCTAGTCCCTGGATCAATTGCTAGCACCACGGTACAAGATGAAATATCACGCAAATGCGTCAACATCTTTATTATATCGTATGATCCAGACTTTACAGAATGGTTTTACAACTTGCATAGCTCAAGGCTAGCGTAAATACAAAGTTCTGCAGCGGAAAACATAGTATATCAATGAGCCTCATCATCTTCATGTGCCACAGGCAAAACATGTTGGTTGTAGACTCGAGAACCTAAACGAAATCCTCACTCGTCATCGGAATCATCTGCACGTTGGAATATGCAGCCACAAGGGAGTCAATACAATTTAATGTATTGACAAGTGACACTATGGTGGATATAAATGGCAAGTTACTAATCTACATGCATATTTGGCTAGTGGAGTTTCATGGCTAGTTTGCATAAAGACATTTGTCCTATATTTTAATAGAAAGTAATTTTTGCACATAATTGGACACTTTGGTTGATAGCAAAGTGCTCCAACATAATTGGACACTTTTGTTGATAAAAAAGTGCTCTTACCCTTTTTGGATTAGCATGCTGAAACACCATCAGGCACTTCTCCAATAACCCATAGTCAAATTGGTAGTAATCAATAAAACAAGATGAACGAGATATGTTATGTTTCCCATCTAGTTGTTGAATTGTCCCTAACCAATGGAACACGGCTAAGATCTTAGTTTTAACCCTCGCGAGGTTGATGCCCTTTACCCGTGTTGCCTAATCGACCCCAAACACCATGATACACCATTAGTAACATGGAAGGAAAGAAGATTAAGGCAGAATTCATAAGAAGTAGATCCCCAAACCCTCCATGAGCCGGACCATCCTACTACTATTCTACATCTCTGGACACGTTGGGTTTGAGTCACCATAATCTACAAATTCTGTCTAGACCGTACTAATAGGAAACACGGCTGCACACAAGAAACAACTACATACAAAAACTAAACATAATCTCAAGATACTGGGCGGCGGTCCCCACCAAAATTTGTACTCTGATGACATGCTAGCAATCCGCCGAGTGGTTAATTAATTATCATGTTGTTTTCATAAGCAATTAAAATAACGATTTTCATCATAACATGATAATAATCCCAACCACGAATAACTACAAGCATGGCTAAGCAATCTAACATTACGGTGTTTGCCTAACATATGGATTGCTATATCTAGGGATAACATATGATTACTCCACTTGGGTGTTAGTGAAGAAATCTAACATAGCGATAACACACAACTCCTACTAATCCATAGCTACAATAGAACTCTAATGCATATACTAAAATAGTAGGATCATGTGTGACACTTTCCTTGACAGAAATTGGAGTCGTTCACGCACTCGACTCAGTCGCAACCGTAACACCCACAATCCTCACACGAACAGCAACCGCAACTCTCGCAATCTACACATTGCAAGCATAACACAATAAATAACCAAACCAAGCAAAACAACAATGCACATATGGATGCATGATGATTTAATAATGCAATATAACTAATTTACTAGTTCTCTGGTTGCCTAAACAATATATGATGCATGAAAAAATTTATAATGCAACAAGAGACAAAAAACAGTTTAACCAAATTAAGTAGGGTTAATTAACAATCTACAAGATCTTCTCGAAATAAAGTTCATGAAAAGGTAGATCTAAATCTAACATACTAATAACATGCTAAAAGCAAATAAAACACCCAACGACAACTTTTTAGATGAATAAGAACGAAGTATAGATTTGAAATTTCGAGTTACTCCGGTGGGCAAAAGTAGATCGGAATAATCTAAAAAGATCAGTAGCTTAAATCGAAAAACTCAAAGAATGAAAGTTTTAGATAATGATGAGATGCAGCTACAGTAGAAATTTGAGCAAAAACGGACAAACGGTTGAAGAGTAATTTAACTTTGCCTCTTCAGATCTGAGAGAGTAGATCACGAAATTATCCCGCTGTGGTGGATGAAAAGAGGTGAGGTTTCTCGGGATGGATCGGTATCGACGATATCTAAAAATCCCGCGAAGACTTGAACGTCAACCGAGCAACTCACGGGCCGTGGCTAGCAAAATACTCTTAAACAAATCTGAAATCGAAGTTTCGAGTTTGGGATGACCTCATGGCCGGGGCTGAGTATTTTATGGATGGGGAGGTCGGTGGAAAGTTTCTCCTTGGAGTAAGGAACAAGGCAAAACAAACGGATTCAAATTTGGACTCTCTAACGAAGAGATATTCGAGTTTGAATAGAGATAGGTCAAGAAAAAACGGGACTAGTACGGGATGGATCGATCCTGGAAACAACGAGCGTGCCTACGTGTCCTGGTGCCCTTGCTGGGCGGGCCCGTCCGGAGCGAGCTGGGCTCAGTTTTTTTTCTTTTGTTTTTATCTTTTTCTTAAAATCTTCTTAACTGTTGAAATATAACTCGGAATCGACTCAAACAAGTTTCTAAAATCTTGAAATTTAAACTCTATCATATTTGACTATTATTGAGTGATTTTGGGTAAAATAAAATATCCAAATATCGTTTGGCTTATAAATGCCTTATAGGAGGATTTTGGGCTTTTAAAACATGATTTTGATTTGGGGTTTAAAATACAACAAACAAATGCAATTTTTGAAAACATGCCATGCTATGCATATGCTCTAAATGAAAAACATTCCAAATGTAAAATTTGGGATGTTACAGACTACCACCCTTAAAAGAAATCTCGTCCCGAGATTTGAGAAGGCTAGAAAGAAAGATAGATTTGGGTATCTGGGTTCCTAGGGAAAACTGGGTGGACTACCACCCTTAAAAGAAACTTTGTGGGTATACTAATCTCATGGCTTGATTGTGTAGTTTGTCTCAAGATGGCTTGAGTAGAACTTTTCTTCGTAGTAGGGCTGAAGACTAACTGGTGTCTCTTGAACTTCATTTGATACCGAGGGGTCACTTTTTGGGTCAATCAAAAAGTCCAAGTTGAGAGGATTTCTCAACATCATCTCATCCTTTTCATTTATGTTCTTAGTAGGCTTCCATCTTGTCGATTTCTTCCTTGAATGCAACACCATGCTATTTCTAACGAAACTCTCATGGTGGGCAGTATCTTCCATGGCATGTTACCTCCAAGGTTGGTTTGATCCTCGCCGAAGATTAATACGATTCAGCAACACTTGCCTAACATAGGGTTATAATTATATCCTACCATTATATGGTTCAGGCTTAACATCGTCGTCTCTTTAATAGGTATGGCACTCAGATTTACCATTCCTCATAGCAAAAGTGAATAATTTGAGTAGTCATCATGGGGGCCAATCCATGTTGCACCCAATCATTCCTTTGTACTTAGATTGGCGAATCTTGTATAATAACACTAGGTCACCTCACTTGTCTAACAAAAAGTGACCAATCTGTAAGACAGACCTGAGCTAAACTATCGGTTCTTAAACTAGTAGGTTTTGAGTAAACTCCTGTAATACACTAACTAGATAGTTGTAGCTTCTTCATCTATCCTTCTCATGGTGTAGAAAATTCTTCATAACCTTCATAGCTCATGTATTCTTGATTCCACATTTCATTCCTTACTTGTAGATTCACTTGTTGATCCTTAGGATAGAGATGGTATTTATAATGGATGTGATTGTTCCTTCAGTCAAAAGAACACAATCCTGCGATCTGTGGCAATTCCTCATCTGGAAGCATTTTTCTCTCAATAGGGAACGTGCCATAACATTTTTCGGTGTATTTCTTGTTGTTGCACTTCATATGGTAGCTCACTATGGTTGGTAAATGGGTATGTGGTTTTTTGTTTGGATTAGCATGGATGAGTAGATATTTAGAAAGAGACTAAAGAAGAATCCTACCCAACACAACAGAGTATGGAAATTCATCTTACAAACAACATCTAACAAGCATTCATCACACCAAACAACTGATTCAGCAAACAACCTAGTATTGTCATACCACACTTATTTATATGATCAATACACTAAAACGATATCGTTGTTCTAACCAAGTAACTAGAATGGTGGTCTTATCTATATCTTCTTGAGTTCTTCAACTTCTTCCTTCACTTCTATGAGGTGCTTCTTATTATTGTGAAGTCTAAGTCATTCTCTAATATTTTCAATGGTCTTCCTTGTAGTTCTTCATGTTGAATCCAATGGTGTCATATGAAAAATATTTTTTGCACTCCATGGTATGGTTATCTAGAACAAGAGAAGAAAGTTATGAAGGTGAATAATAGATGAGAGGATATGAGAAAAGAGTAGAATGATAAGTTGTGTTTGTAGAGAGTTTGGACAAAATAGATTTTCAATCCTAGGGTCTTTTCCTAGTTCTAAACCAAACTTAGGTCTCGAATCCTACAGGCAACACAATGCTCCGATACCATCTGTAGCGGTCCCACCTTTTAATAAAGGCAAGAACCTCTGTGTTACTGTGCTAGTCCCTGGATCAATTGCTAGCACCACGGTACAAGATGAAATATCACGCAAATGCGTCAACATCTTTATTATATCGTATGATCCAGACTTTACAGAATGGTTTTACAACTTGCATAGCTCAAGGCTAGCGTAAATACAAAGTTCTGCAGCGGAAAACATAGTATATCAATGAGCCTCATCATCTTCATGTGCCACAGGCAAAACATGTTGGTTGTAGACTCGAGAACCTAAACGAAATCCTCACTCGTCATCGGAATCATCTGCACGTTGGAATATGCAGCCACAAGGGAGTCAATACAATTTAATGTATTGACAAGTGACACTATGGTGGATATAAATGGCAAGTTACTAATCTACATGCATATTTGGCTAGTGGAGTTTCATGGCTAGTTTGCATAAAGACATTTGTCCTATATTTTAATAGAAAGTAATTTTTGCACATAATTGGACACTTTGGTTGATAGCAAAGTGCTCCAACATAATTGGACACTTTTGTTGATAAAAAAGTGCTCTTACCCTTTTTGGATTAGCATGCTGAAACACCATCAGGCACTTCTCCAATAACCCATAGTCAAATTGGTAGTAATCAATAAAACAAGATGAACGAGATATGTTATGTTTCCCATCTAGTTGTTGAATTGTCCCTAACCAATGGAACACGGCTAAGATCTTAGTTTTAACCCTCGCGAGGTTGGTGCCCTTTACCCGTGTTGCCTAATCGACCCCAAACACCATGATACACCATTAGTAACATGGAAGGAAAGAAGATTAAGGCAGAATTCATAAGAAGTAGATCCCCAAACCCTCCATGAGCCGGACCATCCTACTACTATTCTACATCTCTGGACACGTTGGGTTTGAGTCACCATAATCTACAAATTCTGTCTAGACCGTACTAATAGGAAACACGGCTGCACACAAGAAACAACTACATACAAAAACTAAACATAATCTCAAGATACTGGGCGGCGGTCCCCACCAAAATTTGTACTCTGATGACATGCTAGCAATCCGCCGAGTGGTTAATTAATTATCATGTTGTTTTCATAAGCAATTAAAATAACGATTTTCATCATAACATGATAATAATCCCAACCACGAATAACTACAAGCATGGCTAAGCAATCTAACATTACGGTGTTTGCCTAACATATGGATTGCTATATCTAGGGATAACATATGATTACTCCACTTGGGTGTTAGTGAAGAAATCTAACATAGCGATAACACACAACTCCTACTAATCCATAGCTACAATAGAACTCTAATGCATATACTAAAATAGTAGGATCATGTGTGACACTTTCCTTGACAGAAATTGGAGTCGTTCACGCACTCGACTCAGTCGCAACCGTAACACCCACAATCCTCACACGAACAGCAACCGCAACTCTCGCAATCTACACATTGCAAGCATAACACAATAAATAACCAAACCAAGCAAAACAACAATGCACATATGGATGCATGATGATTTAATAATGCAATATAACTAATTTACTAGTTCTCTGGTTGCCTAAACAATATATGATGCATGAAAAAATTTATAATGCAACAAGAGACAAAAAGCAGCTTAACCAAATTAAATAGGGTTAATTAACAATCTACAAGATCTTCTCGAAATAAAGTTCATAAAAAGGTTGATTAAAACCTAACATACTAATAACATGCTAAAAGCAAATAAAACACCCAACGACAACTTTTTAGATGAACAAGAACGAAGTATAGCTTTGAAATTTCGAGTTACTCCGGTGGGAAAAAGTACATCGGAATTATATAAAAAGATCAGTAGCTTAAATCGAAAAACTCAAATAATGAAAGTTTTAGATAATGATGAGATGCAGCTACAGTAGAAATTTGAGCGCAAAACGGACAAACAGTTGAAGCGTAATTTAACTTTTGCCAGTTCAGATCTGAGAGATTAGATCGCGAAATTCTCCGGCTGTGGCGGATGAAAAGAGGTGAGGTTTCTCGGGATGGATCGGCATCGACGATATCTAAAACTCTCGCGAATACTTGAACGTCAACCGAGCAACTCACGGATCGTGGCGAGCAAAATACTCAGAAACAGATCTAAAATCGAAGTTTCGAGTTTGGAATGACCTCACGGCCAGGGCTGGGTATTTATGGATGGGGAGGTCGGTGGAAAGTTGCTCCTTGGAGTAAGAAATAAGGCAAAACAAACGGATTCAAATTTGAACTCTCTAACGAAGAGATATTCGAGTTTGAATAGAGATAGGTAAAGAAAAATCGGGACTAGTATGGGATGGATCGATCCTGAAAACGGCAAGCGTGCCTACGTGTCCTTGTGCCCTTACTGGGTGGGCCCGTCCGGAGCGAGCCGGGCTTTTTTTTTTCTTTTTTTTCTTTCTCGTAAAACCTTCGTAACTATTGAAATATAACTCGGAATCGACTCAAACAAGTTTCTAAAATCTTGAAATTTAAAACTCTATCATATTTGACTATTATGGAGTGATTTTGGGTAAAATAAAATATCCAAATATCGTTTGGCTTATAAACGCCTTATAGGAGGATTTTGGACTTCTTAAAACATGATTCGAGGATGAACCATACGTGGATTTCATCTCCAGATGGACTGCAATGAAGAATAGTTGTTCTGGAGTAACTGACGTACAAGCAATGCATGCGTTCGTCAATGGCCTAAAACCCGGACTAGTACCGTTCATGGTTGGTTTCAAACAGCACAAAGATCTCGGATCTATGCTTACAACCGCCAATGAGCATGCTGTCGCACCCTGACTTCTAGGGGATACTCACCGTACGAACTGGATAGCAGATGCTTGGATTATGGGGCATAACTGCTCCCACGTCCCAGCTTCCTGGTAGGCCTGCGCTTATGCGCGACAACACAAGCCCTGCTATTCCATCGTCGATGTAAACTATCCACTAGAGATCAAAGGCACTTCCGTCGACGTACTTCAAACCATACACACATGGTACGTCAACGGCGTTTAACAAGTGATATCACAACAGATCTCTACGACACAAAAGATTGAAATAAGTTGCAAATGGCTCTCATTAGAGCAGAGATAGCAAATACAATCATTCAGAGGGCACCTGCCCCAACAATACATCATTACAATACAGCGGAAGCATTCAACATGTCTGAGTACAGACAAGAACCAAATAGGCCTAAGAGGCCGGAAACAAACAGACGGAGCCCATCCACGAAGTCTCGGATCCTGCCCGGGTCCGCTATCTACTCGTCAGCAGTCTCGTCATACTCCACGTAGTAGCCACCATGTAGATCCTCGGAAACGTCGTCTGCGTAAACCACAGCCCCAAAGGGGTCAGTACATAAACGTACTGGCAAGCAAGACTCACAGTTCACCAAAGTGTAGCCCGTCAACACCAAGCACAGATGCTTTGGGTTCAACGGAAGGAAAAGGGATATAAAAGATGTTGCAACTGACTGCGCTAACCAACTACAGAGATTCTACCAATGCCGGCTACCAGAAAGGAGATAAGATCGAGGATTGTAACCAACTGAAAGATAACTTCAAACAAACCCATCCTGGATCTCGCCCCTTATCCAAAGAAGCAATCCGAGGATAACTCACACAGTTGTAATAATGATGGTTCAAATTATTGTGTCAATAAGCCTATTACTAGTCAAGTTATTAATCATGGGGTGTAACATATTTGATCATTATGTTTAAGTTGTCCTGAGTACTTGTTAGCCAGTACTTTCACCAAGTAATCCATAACCGCGGAAAACACGGCTTCTCGAGAAGATTATCCCTGCAGGGTTGCACCAATTTGGCCGTACACTCAAGAATAACCCGCCAGATGGAAATGCACTTCCACCAAGCGGGGTACTCTACACAACCAACCATTCTTCGCATCAAGCCCAAAGAACCTTGGGCGCACGGCTAATCGAGCCCAGAAGAAAATGGACCCTCATAGCACTCTAAGAACGTGTCCCCCTATATGCCGACTACAAAAGTTCCACCCTGGCCTGGGCTCGCAAAAACATGATGCGGCAAATGGAAAACACGAACTAAATGAGGCGATTTGGACGAGATGCGAATCAGGTCAAGTTGAGGGGGGCGCCCATACTCGCTTCCCAAATGCGGGTAGTGCGCTCATCATGGATCAGTAGACAAGACCCTTTTCCTATTAGGGTCGACACTAGCAGGCTTCAAAACCTCTCATGGGCCTCCTGCCGGTGCCTTATCATCAAATTATTATTTATCAATATCATTAGCATGATTGATTGATTAACATCGAGCCCCCAGAACATAATGAAATAGTAACAGAAAGTAAAGGGTAATAGACTCGAGCAAAACAACCTAAGCATGCTAGTAAGACACGGGCTCAAACAATGGTTATAGGTATGGAGGTGAGGCAATATCAGGGTTAAAGGATACATGTGATGGGTTCGTAACAGAACAACTACTACTAAGGCTAGCAGAAAAGAACAACGGAAAGTATCGGTAACCAATGTTGAAAGGAACACGGTGGTTCATGTGAGTGATAACTTGCCTGCAAAACCCAGTAGCCTGGTACTGAGCTAACTCCTTAGAAGGGGTGTCGTAAGTATCGTCGGTCTCAACGTCGTCGTATATCCGGGAAGAAGCAAACAAACAAGGCAGAAAGATAAACAATCAATATCATGGCATGGGTGCACAAACATGGGATGATGCATGTCATGTTAATAGATGCATCAGAATAAACTACTTGACAAGATAACACAATTTAATTGGACCCATATGCAATGAGAATTGCATATGGATGCAAATGGTTTAGGTTGAAGCAATGATCTACATTTGATTAACAAGTGTAAGTGGTTAAACATGATGCTTGCATGATGATGATGACAAGATAATAACAAAATAACATTGATAGATGCAAAGGAAAAAGGGAATAAAACAAGTTTGGAAAATGATTTGTTAATTTTGGAAAGTTTTGGTTACCTAGACATGTCACACAAACAATTATTGTTTTCACCACTTTTAATTGTTCCAAATAGATGACAAAGTTTATACTTGAAAAGAAAACAAGATTTTGGGTGGATTACATGTTTCACTTGTTGAAAAAGGATTTCAATTAAATTATTTAGGAATTAAACAAGTTTAAGCAAGAATTAATTCAAACATGAACTTATTTGAGTTTTTATTTGTGCAAAACATTGAGTGAAGTTCATAGTTGAAAAGGTTATGCTTTGATGGTTTGAAAACATAATTTGCATGTTCAAAAATATTTTATTTTGAGCAAGTTATTATTTTGGCAATTTTAAATGCAATAAACAAGAAACAGTTGTTTTCAGCAATTTAAATTATTCAAAACAGCAAACAAAATTTATATTTGGAAAGTACATGAAAAATTGATTGAAAAACATATTTGGTTTGTGAAATTTGGAATTTTTATGAACAAGTTATGAATTTTGCAAATTTAAGTGAATTTGACAAGAATTCAAATGTTTCACCAATTTAAAATATTCAAAACAATAAACAAATTTTATATTTGGATAGAACATTTAATTTGGTATTGAAAACATATAAAAAAATGTTGGATTTGGAATTAAAATGAATTAGTTATGCAATTTCCAATTCTAGGGTGCAATCTGCCATTTTTTATCACAACTAGGGACTTAGAAAATTTTTCCAGGGGCTAGAATTATTGTGCAAGGGCATAGCTGTGATTTCCAGGAACTTTGTGGATCTGGAGGATTGAAATAAAAAAGATGGGTAATATGCAGGGGGTGGGATTCGATCTCCCCACCTCCTGATAGCGCACAGGAACCTGAACCAGTGGGGCTGGGCATCGTGTTGTGATAGAAGGGGGGTGGCGAGGAGGATAAGTTGATGTTCGCGGGTATTCTCTGAAACTAACTGAACCTGTTCGTGCTGTACTCGACAGGGACCTGCGATCGTGGCCAGCGGAGCAGCGATCGATGCTGTGGGGCGCCGTGGCGCTGCGGCCTAAGGGAGAGGGAGGCAGGGAGATGCGAGAGGAGGAAGGGGAGCGGAGGGAAGGAGAGAGGTGGGACCTCACCTCGAGAGGCAGGGGAGGCAGTCGGTGCAGCAACCTGCATCAGCTCGTCGTTGTGCAGAAACGGCGGAGGTCTCCCGCGACGGCGCGGTCGACTCGGCCATCCTCCCGCCTCCCAGCCTTCAACAAACATGACGAGCACGAGGGCGTGGTTCCATTTCTTCCACCAGAAGGGCCTCGAGGTGGCTGCTGGGATGGGACGGTGGAGGTGGTCTCGGTGGTCAGGCTGGTTCAGACAGCGAACTAACAGAGAGATGGGGAACTAGAAGGGACGGCGGCGAGGGAAGGAGGTGCTGTGGTCTAGGGTTAGGCTAGAGGGCTCGGGAGTGGATAGGTACTTAAGGGGAAGGGGGAAGGCAGTACGGCTGAGCATCCACGGGGGGGAGAGATGATCGGGTGGTGTTCCTCTGTTCGTACAGAGGTGACATCACCCAGAGGTTGAAGACAGCGACAGATAAGGGGGTTGGGCCAGAAAAGAATGGGCTTGGGGGGGTAAGTAGATTGGGGTGGGCTGGATGATGATGGGCTGCTGCCTCCTCTTCTCTCACTTTATATTTTTTTTTTGTTGTTTGTTTTATTTTATTTTTTGTAGTAACCCAAATGGAAGAAAAGAAATATTTTAGGTTAGTAAAATTGTAGGAAAAAGAGGCTAAGTCAATTAGGTTAAAAGAAAACACTCCCAAGTTTTTGTTTTATAGAAAGTTTGAAAATAATTGATGTTTGGGATTTAAACCAAAATTGAAGGCATTTTAATATTATTTAAACATTATGAAAAACAAGCATTTTAATAGGGTGACCCCTATATATTAAAGGTTTGAAATTAGTTGATTTGTTTAGGAATTTCAAAAACTCAAGTGGGTTGTTGTTTGATGACTTGGATTTGCAATTGTAGATGATTTGAATTAATTGGTGGAATTTAATTGATTGATTTAAAGCAACAATTTAAAATAGTTTGAACCTCAGATTAATGGAAACAAACCATTGATTGGTTTTGCAATTTTCATAGCTCTCAAAAGGGTTGTTGTTTTGGAAGGAAAACATAATTGAAATTGAGAAGGGTTTGATAATAAATGAATTTTTGATAGAACAAAATAACAGTTTTGAAATCACACTTTAATGGAAACAAATAATTGTTTTATTTTGAAATATCATTTTAGAAATTGTAACATCACAAGGATGAAACAAAGGGTTTGAATTTTGAGTTGCAATTCAAATAGAAAACAAAGGAAAACAGTTGGAAAACAACTGAAAACAGAGGAAAACAAATGGAAAACAAACAAAACAAATGCAATCAACATGATGCCATGATGCAAAACATAAAATAACAGAGAGCAAAACATTCTAAAGGCTATTTTTCAGACTTGGGATGTTACAAAACGCCCCCCCTTGAAGGAATCGCGCCCCGAGATTCCTACTGGGAAAAGAAAAGGTCCGGAAACTTTTTGGGAAGATCTTCTTGAGCTGTGACACGTGAAACACATCGTGCACATTGGATAGACGTCAGGGAATTTGCAAACCACCGGAACATTTCAAGTAAAGGGGAGAGATTTTGCACCAAGGGTGTATAGTTGGATAGAATTTGATTCATTTGGAGAATAGATTATCTGGCTAGAATGGTGGAACAGAATTATTGACATCAATGCAACACCAAGAATAACATCAATGTCAGAAACAGCAACATGGGAGTAACGAGGAATATGTGGCCTCCCATTAGAATTGGATTGTTCTTACTTATGTTGGAAGTCAACATTTGAGATCCCGGGGAGTGAACAGAGTTTTGATTGCTTGGTGGAACCAGAATTGGGTTTTATGTTGTGGAAAAGATTGTTGACACAAGGGAATGTGATGCTCCGGTATCAAATAACACTTTAGCTGGAATAGAGTTTAGGAGATGAACGGGGAAATTTTGATTAGACGCCGGTAGAATAACTGAAATGGAAAACAACAACAAGATTTCAACGGACGAAAAGGATGTTGAGAAGAACAGAATATCAACATCGGGGAAAACGAGAACAAAACTCCTGAGGTACTACGGAAAAACCCATCCGGGCTTCTAAAGGATCAATATCTACTGCTTAAGGAATAGAGGATCTGCTTCCGGGGCCTATTTGCCACCGTTCTCAATCGTGAGTAGGCAACATGATAAATCATGTCACAACCACCTCCATTCCTATGGACTAGTAGATATAACTATCCCAGAGAAACCAGGATTCGTGAAATCCTAACTTGAAAGTTTAGATGAGAAGGGAAAACAACGTTGCACTTCCTTACCAGAAAAGGGAGGGTGGGTGGGGAAAGAAGAAAAATGAACAGAATTCCTACTCTCACGTTTCATTTTTCCTATATAGCTACAAAATAGTTTCTAGACTCAACTGCGACCAGTAAAAAGGGATCCTACAGGCAGACAGGCTCTGATACCATTTGTCGCACCCTGACTTCTAGGGGATACTCACCGTACGAACTGGATAGCAGATGCTTGGATTATGGGGCATAACTGCTCCCACGTCCCAGCTTCCTGGTAGGCCTGCGCTTATGCGCGACAACACAAGCCCTGCTATTCCATCGTCGATGTAAACTATCCACTAGAGATCAAAGGCACTTCCGTCGACGTACTTCAAACCATACACACATGGTACGTCAACGGCGTTTAACAAGTGATATCACAACAGATCTCTACGACACAAAAGATTGAAATAAGTTGCAAATGGCTCTCATTAGAGCAGAGATAGCAAATACAATCATTCAGAGGGCACCTGCCCCAACAATACATCATTACAATACAGCGGAAGCATTCAACATGTCTGAGTACAGACAAGAACCAAATAGGCCTAAGAGGCCGGAAACAAACAGACGGAGCCCATCCACGAAGTCTCGGATCCTGCCCGGGTCCGCTATCTACTCGTCAGCAGTCTCGTCATACTCCACGTAGTAGCCACCATGTAGATCCTCGGAAACGTCGTCTGCGTAAACCACAGCCCCAAAGGGGTCAGTACATAAACGTACTGGCAAGCAAGACTCACAGTTCACCAAAGTGTAGCCCGTCAACACCAAGCACAGATGCTTTGGGTTCAACGGAAGGAAAAGGGATATAAAAGATGTTGCAACTGACTGCGCTAACCAACTACAGAGATTCTACCAATGCCGGCTACCAGAAAGGAGATAAGATCGAGGATTGTAACCAACTGAAAGATAACTTCAAACAAACCCATCCTGGATCTCGCCCCTTATCCAAAGAAGCAATCCGAGGATAACTCACACAGTTGTAATAATGATGGTTCAAATTATTGTGTCAATAAGCCTATTACTAGTCAAGTTATTAATCATGGGGTGTAACATATTTGATCATTATGTTTAAGTTGTCCTGAGTACTTGTTAGCCAGTACTTTCACC
The DNA here is from genome assembly GCA_028641055.1 of Alopecurus myosuroides. Classification (NCBI taxonomy): domain Eukaryota; kingdom Viridiplantae; phylum Streptophyta; class Magnoliopsida; order Poales; family Poaceae; genus Alopecurus; species Alopecurus myosuroides. Next base: position 249,678,022 of record CM054060.1, on the reverse strand, counting down.
AAGTAATCCATAACCGCGGAAAACACGGCTTCTCGAGAAGATTATCCCTGCAGGGTTGCACCAATTTGGCCGTACACTCAAGAATAACCCGCCAGATGGAAATGCACTTCCACCAAGCGGGGTACTCTACACAACCAACCATTCTTCGCATCAAGCCCAAAGAACCTTGGGCGCACGGCTAATCGAGCCCAGAAGAAAATGGACCCTCATAGCACTCTAAGAACGTGTCCCCCTATATGCCGACTACAAAAGTTCCACCCTGGCCTGGGCTCGCAAAAACATGATGCGGCAAATGGAAAACACGAACTAAATGAGGCGATTTGGACGAGATGCGAATCAGGTCAAGTTGAGGGGGGCGCCCATACTCGCTTCCCAAATGCGGGTAGTGCGCTCATCATGGATCAGTAGACAAGACCCTTTTCCTATTAGGGTCGACACTAGCAGGCTTCAAAACCTCTCATGGGCCTCCTGCCGGTGCCTTATCATCAAATTATTATTTATCAATATCATTAGCATGATTGATTGATTAACATCGAGCCCCCAGAACATAATGAAATAGTAACAGAAAGTAAAGGGTAATAGACTCGAGCAAAACAACCTAAGCATGCTAGTAAGACACGGGCTCAAACAATGGTTATAGGTATGGAGGTGAGGCAATATCAGGGTTAAAGGATACATGTGATGGGTTCGTAACAGAACAACTACTACTAAGGCTAGCAGAAAAGAACAACGGAAAGTATCGGTAACCAATGTTGAAAGGAACACGGTGGTTCATGTGAGTGATAACTTGCCTGCAAAACCCAGTAGCCTGGTACTGAGCTAACTCCTTAGAAGGGGTGTCGTAAGTATCGTCGGTCTCAACGTCGTCGTATATCCGGGAAGAAGCAAACAAACAAGGCAGAAAGATAAACAATCAATATCATGGCATGGGTGCACAAACATGGGATGATGCATGTCATGTTAATAGATGCATCAGAATAAACTACTTGACAAGATAACACAATTTAATTGGACCCATATGCAATGAGAATTGCATATGGATGCAAATGGTTTAGGTTGAAGCAATGATCTACATTTGATTAACAAGTGTAAGTGGTTAAACATGATGCTTGCATGATGATGATGACAAGATAATAACAAAATAACATTGATAGATGCAAAGGAAAAAGGGAATAAAACAAGTTTGGAAAATGATTTGTTAATTTTGGAAAGTTTTGGTTACCTAGACATGTCACACAAACAATTATTGTTTTCACCACTTTTAATTGTTCCAAATAGATGACAAAGTTTATACTTGAAAAGAAAACAAGATTTTGGGTGGATTACATGTTTCACTTGTTGAAAAAGGATTTCAATTAAATTATTTAGGAATTAAACAAGTTTAAGCAAGAATTAATTCAAACATGAACTTATTTGAGTTTTTATTTGTGCAAAACATTGAGTGAAGTTCATAGTTGAAAAGGTTATGCTTTGATGGTTTGAAAACATAATTTGCATGTTCAAAAATATTTTATTTTGAGCAAGTTATTATTTTGGCAATTTTAAATGCAATAAACAAGAAACAGTTGTTTTCAGCAATTTAAATTATTCAAAACAGCAAACAAAATTTATATTTGGAAAGTACATGAAAAATTGATTGAAAAACATATTTGGTTTGTGAAATTTGGAATTTTTATGAACAAGTTATGAATTTTGCAAATTTAAGTGAATTTGACAAGAATTCAAATGTTTCACCAATTTAAAATATTCAAAACAATAAACAAATTTTATATTTGGATAGAACATTTAATTTGGTATTGAAAACATATAAAAAAATGTTGGATTTGGAATTAAAATGAATTAGTTATGCAATTTCCAATTCTAGGGTGCAATCTGCCATTTTTTATCACAACTAGGGACTTAGAAAATTTTTCCAGGGGCTAGAATTATTGTGCAAGGGCATAGCTGTGATTTCCAGGAACTTTGTGGATCTGGAGGATTGAAATAAAAAAGATGGGTAATATGCAGGGGGTGGGATTCGATCTCCCCACCTCCTGATAGCGCACAGGAACCTGAACCAGTGGGGCTGGGCATCGTGTTGTGATAGAAGGGGGGTGGCGAGGAGGATAAGTTGATGTTCGCGGGTATTCTCTGAAACTAACTGAACCTGTTCGTGCTGTACTCGACAGGGACCTGCGATCGTGGCCAGCGGAGCAGCGATCGATGCTGTGGGGCGCCGTGGCGCTGCGGCCTAAGGGAGAGGGAGGCAGGGAGATGCGAGAGGAGGAAGGGGAGCGGAGGGAAGGAGAGAGGTGGGACCTCACCTCGAGAGGCAGGGGAGGCAGTCGGTGCAGCAACCTGCATCAGCTCGTCGTTGTGCAGAAACGGCGGAGGTCTCCCGCGACGGCGCGGTCGACTCGGCCATCCTCCCGCCTCCCAGCCTTCAACAAACATGACGAGCACGAGGGCGTGGTTCCATTTCTTCCACCAGAAGGGCCTCGAGGTGGCTGCTGGGATGGGACGGTGGAGGTGGTCTCGGTGGTCAGGCTGGTTCAGACAGCGAACTAACAGAGAGATGGGGAACTAGAAGGGACGGCGGCGAGGGAAGGAGGTGCTGTGGTCTAGGGTTAGGCTAGAGGGCTCGGGAGTGGATAGGTACTTAAGGGGAAGGGGGAAGGCAGTACGGCTGAGCATCCACGGGGGGGAGAGATGATCGGGTGGTGTTCCTCTGTTCGTACAGAGGTGACATCACCCAGAGGTTGAAGACAGCGACAGATAAGGGGGTTGGGCCAGAAAAGAATGGGCTTGGGGGGGTAAGTAGATTGGGGTGGGCTGGATGATGATGGGCTGCTGCCTCCTCTTCTCTCACTTTATATTTTTTTTTTGTTGTTTGTTTTATTTTATTTTTTGTAGTAACCCAAATGGAAGAAAAGAAATATTTTAGGTTAGTAAAATTGTAGGAAAAAGAGGCTAAGTCAATTAGGTTAAAAGAAAACACTCCCAAGTTTTTGTTTTATAGAAAGTTTGAAAATAATTGATGTTTGGGATTTAAACCAAAATTGAAGGCATTTTAATATTATTTAAACATTATGAAAAACAAGCATTTTAATAGGGTGACCCCTATATATTAAAGGTTTGAAATTAGTTGATTTGTTTAGGAATTTCAAAAACTCAAGTGGGTTGTTGTTTGATGACTTGGATTTGCAATTGTAGATGATTTGAATTAATTGGTGGAATTTAATTGATTGATTTAAAGCAACAATTTAAAATAGTTTGAACCTCAGATTAATGGAAACAAACCATTGATTGGTTTTGCAATTTTCATAGCTCTCAAAAGGGTTGTTGTTTTGGAAGGAAAACATAATTGAAATTGAGAAGGGTTTGATAATAAATGAATTTTTGATAGAACAAAATAACAGTTTTGAAATCACACTTTAATGGAAACAAATAATTGTTTTATTTTGAAATATCATTTTAGAAATTGTAACATCACAAGGATGAAACAAAGGGTTTGAATTTTGAGTTGCAATTCAAATAGAAAACAAAGGAAAACAGTTGGAAAACAACTGAAAACAGAGGAAAACAAATGGAAAACAAACAAAACAAATGCAATCAACATGATGCCATGATGCAAAACATAAAATAACAGAGAGCAAAACATTCTAAAGGCTATTTTTCAGACTTGGGATGTTACACATGCTGCAGCCGAAGACGATATCAGAGCAAGATGTGGCAATATCGACACACTGATACTGGCCAAGAATAACCCTCGCTCTGAGAAAAAAGGAACTTCAGACGCAACACCAAAACCCAAAGAAGTTAATATAGCCTTTGGAAGTGAAAAAGGGAGCAAATGGAAAGGACGCAGTTCAGAACCAATCAACTACACTAAAGAAGAGTGGGAGAAGATTAAGTCGGAACCCTGCGTCCACCATTCGCAATTTGGGAAACCCACCCATACGAACGCACAATGCCGGCTGAATAAGCACATGAAAGGCAGTGCAGGATCCGGAAACAAGGGGAAGAGTTCCAAAAGGAAATTTTCTAAGCAAAAGCCAGAAACTGATAAAGAAGACAGTGAATCGGACACTGACGAAAAAATCCAGGAAAAACAGCGGAAAGGCGAACCCAAGTTTCCGAGAGTTGATGGAGAATGCGCCCTAACTTTCCTAGCAACTCCATCAGCAAAGGTGGCGAAAAGAACACATCGAGAAATAAACGCGGTTGTTCCGGCAACCCCGAAATTCTTGAAATATTCGAACACACCAATAACCTGGGATCAGTCTGATCATCCCGGAAATATCCCTGAACCCGGCACACAAGCTATTATTGTAAGCCCTATTGTCCAGAACACTAGGCTAAAAAGAGTGCTGATGGACGGAGGATCCAGCATCAACATTATGTACCTGGATACATTAAGACATCTGAAGATCTCCGAGACCCAGCTCAATCACAGCAATATACGCTTCCATGGCATTGTTCCCGGCAGGCAAGCACGATCCCTAGGAGAAATTTCCCTAGATGTCACCTTCGGAGAAAAAGATCACTTCCGTCAGGAAAAAGTATCCTTTGAGGTGGTGCCGTTCGAAAGCGTGTATCATGCGATACTCGGACGTCCAGCTTTCGCCAAATTTATGGCAAGATCATGTTATATCTATAACAAGCTGAAGATGCCAGGGCCGAAAGGAGGGGTAATCACCATAACTGGAGACTTCAAGCTGGCGAACAAGCTGGAAAAAGAAAACACCCTTTGCGCTGAGAAAATCATAGCAAAGGAAGAGCTGAAGGAGCTGGCTAAGGAGGTATCGCCGACAGAAATGCCGGCAGGAAAAGAAACTCGGAAGCCAGCAGATAGCTTCAAGGCATCTAAGAATACAAGACATGTAATCCTAGATCCTAAAGATCCGACAAAATTTGTCGTAGTAGGAACTGGGATGACCGACAAATAGGAAGGCGAGCTCATCAAGTTCCTCCGTGAGAACTGGGATATTTTCGCCTGGTGTCCAGCTGACATGCCAGGCGTACCCAGGGAACTTGCTGAGCATCAACTCAAGGTGATTCCAGGCTCCAAACCCATCAAACAAGGTCTCCGCCGATTCGACGGAAAAAGGCGGAAGGCTATTGGCAAGGAAATTATCCGGCTTTTAGCAGCAGATTTCATTCAGGAAGTAATCCACACTGATTGGTCTGCAAACCCGGTATTAGTACCGAAGAAAGACACTACTGCTCTTAGAATGTGTATAGATTACACCGGCTTGAACAAGTTGTGTCCCAAAGATAGTTTTGCGTTACCGCGAATCGATCAAATAATAGATGCCACTGCAGGCTCTGAGCTTTTATGCTTTTTGGATGCTTATTCCGGGTACCACCAAATACGCATGAAAAAGGAAGATCAAATTAAGACTTCTTTCATAACCCCGTACGGGACGTATTATTATGTAACCATGCCATTCGGCCTGAAGAACGCAGGCGCAACTTACCAGCGTTGCATGCAACGTTGTTTGCATAGTTAGATTGGCAAAAACGTCCACGTTTATGTGGACGATATTGCTGTCGTAACCAAGGAAAAAGACACACTCCTTGAGGATTTGCGAGAAACCTTCGAAAACTTGCGCACTTACAAGACGAAGTTAAATCCATCAAAGTGCGTATTCGGGGTTCCCTCAGGAAAACTTCTGGGTTTCATCGTTTCTCATAGAGGAATAGAAGTTAACCCGGAAAAGATCAAAGCCATCTTGAACATCTCCAAACCTTCGTGTGTGAAAGATGTCCAAAGATTGATGGGTTCCGTTGCTGCCGTCAGCAGATTTATTAGTCGGCTGGGGGATAAAGCCTTACCACTCTACAAGTTGCTGAAAAAATCCGACAAATTCGAGTGGACAGAAGAGGCCGACGCAGCGCTAACCCAGTTAAAAGATTAAGAATACAAAGTATTCTCATGAAAAAACGGAGCGTGTCACTCTCCAATAAAAGAATGCTGGGGTCCAACCAACCTTTGAAAAAGTAAAAACAAACTGAAAGCAAAAACAAAAACAAACTGAAAACAAAAATAAAAGACGCTCTAAGTAAAGCACATAAGATGCGACTGAATAAAAATATAGTTTCACTATAAGTGACATGATAATTTGTTGATGAAGAAGGGGATGCCTTGGGCATCCCCAAGCTTAGACGCTTGAGTCTTCTTGGAATTTGTTTGTATGTACCACCGGGGTATCCCCAAGATTAGGTTTTTCACTCTTCTTGATCACATCATATAATCCTCTTCTCTTGACCCTTGAAAACTCCCTTCACATCAAAATTCTCACAATCTTCATTAGCAACATTAGTGCAATTGAAATAATAAATTCACATGGTTCAGTTTCAACACAAGTCTAACACACAAAAATACATTAGCTACTGTCACAATTTTTTTTAAACTATTTTTTCTGAAAAGAACACCAAAAGAAAGAGATTAAGATGCAAATGTGATAAATGGCAGAAATCTGTCAAAACAGAACAGCAGGCAAAGATCAATTTTTTCAAAAATCTTCTATTGCCCAAATAAAAAAGTGGTCTTCTAAAAAAAGTTGCGTATATAACTCAGGATTAAGCACAAAAAGCTCATCTCATTTTGAATTTTCTGTGATGTTTAACGGAATTAACAGTGGACAGTAGAAATCTGTTTCCTGCACAGAAATCCGAAATATAGGCTCAACTTTCCACTAGAGGATTTACTTGGCTCAACAAAAACTCAAGACAATTTACAGAAGGGTTGCTAAGAAAATAGACAACACCCAAGTGCAAAGGACACCAAATAAAACGAAATAAAAAGGGTTGAAAACAACGAAATAAAACGGGTTGTCTCCCGGTAGCGCTTTTCTTTAACGCCTTTCAGCTAGGCATAAAAGGGCAACTCAAGTATTTTGAAGTAAAGAAGCATCAACATCATATTTTTCTTAATAATAGAGTCAAAGGGTAGCTTCATGTTCCAAACCTTTCTTTAGGGAAATTGATATTTAATACTCCCTTATTTCATATCAATAATAGCACCAATAGTTCTAAGAAAAGGTCTTCCCAAAACAATAGGACAAGAAGCATTGTGTCGGATATATACTGATTAGGGGTATATCAGATGGTAGTCAAAAGTGTCGGATTACCCGGGTGGCCCAACTGGTAGTGGGCTATGGTCCATTGGGCGGCCCAGTAAGCTGACGCGCAGAAGCCGGATTCTAGAAGGGCCCGGATCACGGCCCACGTGATCTGGCTTGGAGGAGAAGACGGATTCCTTACTTTCCAAGTTACTAGCTATCGTAGTCTTCTAGGTTTCCTATTCTGTATGCCCTAATCCGGCTATTATATAAAGCCGGACCGGAGATGAGATAAACAAGAGACACGAAGCCACAGGCCAACTCGCCGAGAAGTTGATCCTCCGCGAGTAGCTAAACCTAACCTCACATTGTAATTGTTTACACAGGCTTTAGCCCTGATTAGTGAGATTGCAGGAGTAGGAACGTCGTATTATCACGACGTACCGAATCTGGGTAAATCATGTGTCTTTGTCACCAACGCGATACCGTTTCCCCACGTCTCTACCCGTAGTCTCATGGCACCCCCGTCTATGAAAACTACTACGATGTCTCGACAGTTGGCGCCCACCGTGAAGCAAACGACGTCAGGCGTTAAGTTCCGATCTGGGATACTCGGTGGAATCGGCAGTTCCATAACTGTCGGAAGCCCGGAGTTCGACAATGACGTCGGACGCTTCCTCGACAACGGATCCTACATACCGGCGCAAAATCATCTAGTAAGTGCCTGCGTGTTACCGATTGGATCTGCTAATATCTTTATCGGATTAACTGCAGAGGCCATGGGGTTTTGCGGTGGAAGCAAATTTATCCCACCCGCCCTGTACCCAGTCGAAGATGACTACGATCCCGGATTTTGCTCAGATCGCCGACATAAAAGTGATACACACTTTATCGGTATGGTGCAATCCGAAGTCGCCGAGAACACGGATGACGGAAATCCCGTGCAGGAGGCAGAAAGAAACAAACCCACTACAGAGGTGGACGATCCAGCTTTCGCCGAAAACACGGATGAAAGTAATCCCGTGCAAGAGGCAGAAAATAGCAAACCCACTACAGAGGTGGAAGATCCGACACCCGCCAATCCAGCGATGAACTCGGAAGCTGACTCTGTGCTAGCCGCCATTGAGGCGAGATTAGAGTCAGAAACCGGATCAGATGATTTCGATTCCGAAGACGAAGACGTGGACGCCTTCGAAAGAAAAGTTAAATCTTTCCAAGAGGGATTCCATGAAGTACTAATGGCGAAACCGGCTGAAACCACGGACGCCGGCAGTCAGGAAAGCCCTAAAACCCCTCCGCCAGAGGAAGAGAGAAAAGATGGAGAAACCTCTCCGATATTTCCCAACGTCAAGGAATTGACAGAGGAAGAACCTGTTAAAAAACCTCCCTCTTCCAAGAAAAAGAACAAGGCCGCTAAAAAACTCCAATACAAACTCCGGAAGAAGAAATTGGCTGATCCAACTGATGAAAGCCCGGAAGTAGGAGATGCAAGCGGAACAAAACCTGCAGATAAGAAAACAAAAGAAATCCTTGTTCCGCCAATGACAGAGCAAGAAGAACATGAATTGTTACAAACGCCAGTGGGATTACATGAACCCCCTGAAGTGCTAGAAGCCAGGAGACAAGCTCTCCAACGGCAACAGCAACATCTATTCAGAACTCGTGAACACCTCCAAAAAACCCAGGATGACATCAAACTCATGAAGGTAGAAATCGAGGAATACGAGAGAAAGAATAGATCTGGCATTAAACCTACAAGGTTACCCGGAATCGTAAGACCGGAAGTACTGCCGCCAAAAGAAAGGTTTCACAACCCATCTTGGCAAATGCAGGTAAACGGCAAAGATGCCAGAGGCGAACCAATATACAAAACCGCAGCAGAAAATGCGGAAGCAGCGTTTGCCATCCTCAACAATGACTTGTACTCCAATGGTGAAAAACTCCAAGGGGTGTATGCTTTCCTAGGAAAAGCATTGCAACAACAACAGCGAGCCCAAGAGCGATCAGGGAAGTTGCATGATAACTCCGCCCTATGCAAAACAGCTACTTGCGCCGCTGGAGCACTTGGACCGGAAGAACCTGGAGATTCAGGTAATTCAAAGGATAAGAAAGCGGATCCGAGAAAAGACAAGAAAAATCCCGACAATAGGGACAAAGCGTTTAGAACCGGATCTCATCTACCGAAAGGTGGAAGTAAACCCCATGATCGGGAAGAAAAATACTGGAAAGATGGCAAAGCAATGCCACCTCCGAGACACCCTGCTGAAAAAGCCGGAAGACATGATGTGCCTCACAGACGTGAGAGATCTCGGACACCTCCTAAGGATAAAGAAAGGCATAGGAGTAGAACTCCGCCTCATCCAAAAGGGCGTGATCTTGAAAGAAATAGAAACGATCCCGGAAAAGCGCGTGAGTGCAATAATGGAAAAGAAAGGAGTAGATCCCCTTCTGTCCATTCAGCCGGCAGATATTCCGCACACATGGATAGAGCGGAAAAGGATGATCTATACTTTGTACCTAAGTGTTTCACTGATAGGATCCGAAGAACAACCCTGCATACTGGCTTCGCCAAGGTCGGTCCAACGTACCAGAAATACACCGGCAGTACAAACCCGGATACCTGGCTCTCAGACTACCATACAGCCGTCCAGATAAACAATGGGACAGACCTGGAAGCTGTAAAGTTTCTTCCCCTAATGTTGCTGGATGGAGCCAGAGATTGGATCAATGGATTGCCGTCAAGAACTGTCGACAGCTGGGATGATATGGCTCGAGTATTCACTCAGCATTTCCGGGGAACGTACAAGCGCCCGAACAGCATCAACCAGCTGAACCGTTGCACCCAATTCGAGGATGAACCATACGTGGATTTCATCTCCAGATGGACTGCAATGAAGAATAGTTGTTCTGGAGTAACTGACGTACAAGCAATGCATGCGTTCGTCAATGGCCTAAAACCCGGACTAGTACCGTTCATGGTTGGTTCCAAACAGCACAAAGATCTCGGATCTATGCTTACAACCGCCAATGAGCATGCTGCAGCCGAAGACGATATCAGAACAAGAGGTGGCAATATCGACACACTGATACTGGCCAAGAATAACCCTCGCTCTGAGAAAAAAGGAACTTCAGACGCAACACCAAAACCCAAAGAAGTTAATATAGCCTTTGGAAGTGAAAAGGGGAGCAAATGGAAAGGACGCAGTTCAGAACCAATCAACTACACTAAAGAAGAGTGGGAGAAGATTAAGTCGGAACCCTGCGTCCACCATTCGCAATTTGGGAAACCCACCCATACGAACGCACAATGCCGGCTGAATAAGCACATGAAAGGCAGTGCAGGATCCGGAAACAAGGGGAAGAGTTCCAAAAGGAAATTTTCTAAGCAAAAGCCAGAAACTGATAAAAAAGACAGTGAATCGGACACTGACGAAAAAATCCAGGAAAAACAGCGGAAAGGCGAACCCAAGTTTCCGAGAGTTGATGGAGAATGCGCCCTAACTTTCCTAGCAACTCCATCAGCAAAGGTGGCGAAAAGAACACATCGAGAAATAAACGCGGTTGTTCCGGCAACCCCGAAATTCTTGAAATATTCGAACACACCAATAACCTGGGATCAGTCTGATCATCCCGGAAATATCCCTGAACCCGGCACACAAGCTATTATTGTAAGCCCTATTGTCCAGAACACTAGGCTAAAAAGAGTGCTGATGGACGGAGGATCCAGCATCAACATTATGTACCTGGATACATTAAGACATCTGAAGATCTCCGAGACCCAGCTCAATCACAGCAATATACGCTTCCATGGCATTGTTCCCGGCAGGCAATCACGATCCCTAGGAGAAATTTCCCTAGATGTCACCTTCGGAGAAAAAGATCACTTCCGTCAGGAAAAAGTATCCTTTGAGGTGGTGCCGTTCGAAAGCGTGTATCATGCGATACTCGGACGTCCAGCTTTCGCCAAATTTATGGCAAGATCATGTTATATCTATAACAAGCTGAAGATGCCAGGGCCGAAAGGAGGGGTAATCACCATAACTGGAGACTTCAAGCTGGCGAACAAGCTGGAAAAAGAAAACACCCTTTGCGCTGAGAAAATCATAGCAAAGGAAGAGCTGAAGGAGCTGGCTAAGGAGGTATCGCCGACAGAAATGCCGGCAGGAAAAGAAACTCGGAAGCCAGCAGATAGCTTCAAGGCATCTAAGAATACAAGACATGTAATCCTAGATCCTAAAGATCCGACAAAATTTGTCGTAGTAGGAACTGGGATGACCGACAAATAGGAAGGCGAGCTCATCAAGTTCCTCCGTGAGAACTGGGATATTTTCGCCTGGTGTCCAGCTGACATGCCAGGCGTACCCAGGGAACTTGCTGAGCATCAACTCAAGGTGATTCCAGGCTCCAAACCCATCAAACAAGGTCTCCGCCGATTCGACGGAAAAAGGCGGAAGGCTATTGGCAAGGAAATTATCCGGCTTTTAGCAGCAGATTTCATTCAGGAAGTAATCCACACTGATTGGTCTGCAAACCCGGTATTAGTACCGAAGAAAGACACTACTGCTCTTAGAATGTGTATAGATTACACCGGCTTGAACAAGTTGTGTCCCAAAGATAGTTTTGCGTTACCGCGAATCGATCAAATAATAGATGCCACTGCAGGCTCTGAGCTTTTATGCTTTTTGGATGCTTATTCCGGGTACCACCAAATACGCATGAAAAAGGAAGATCAAATTAAGACTTCTTTCATAACCCCGTACGGGACGTATTATTATGTAACCATGCCATTCGGCCTGAAGAACGCAGGCGCAACTTACCAGCGTTGCATGCAACGTTGTTTGCATAGTTAGATTGGCAAAAACGTCCACGTTTATGTGGACGATATTGCTGTCGTAACCAAGGAAAAAGACACACTCCTTGAGGATTTGCGAGAAACCTTCGAAAACTTGCGCACTTACAAGACGAAGTTAAATCCATCAAAGTGCGTATTCGGGGTTCCCTCAGGAAAACTTCTGGGTTTCATCGTTTCTCATAGAGGAATAGAAGTTAACCCGGAAAAGATCAAAGCCATCTTGAACATCTCCAAACCTTCGTGTGTGAAAGATGTCCAAAGATTGATGGGTTCCGTTGCTGCCGTCAGCAGATTTATTAGTCGGCTGGGGGATAAAGCCTTACCACTCTACAAGTTGCTGAAAAAATCCGACAAATTCGAGTGGACAGAAGAGGCCGACGCAGCGCTAACCCAGTTAAAAGAAACTTTGATGAAAGCTCCGATTTTGGCATCCCCAAAAGATGAAGAACCTATGTTATTGTACCTTACGGCTACAAACAGGGTTATTAGTGCAGTAATTGTTGTGGAACGGAAGAAAGACGAACAAATTATACCAGACCAGCATCCGGTATATTACATAAGCGAAGTTTTCTCCGAGTCCAAGCAAAGGTATCCACACTACCAAAAACTGGCATATGGCGTATTTTTCGCATCTAGAAAGTTACGTCATTACTTCCAAGGACATTCCATAACAGTGGTATGTAAAGCACCACTAGGGGATATAATAAACAATGCGGAGGCAACTGGCCGAGTAGCCAAATGGGGTATCGAGCTAGCAGCTTTCAACATTAAGTATCAGCCAAGGACGGCAATAAAATCCCAGGAGTTCTGGCAGATTTCGTCGCCGACTGGACGGAAGCAATGGAAAATACGCCAATGCCGGAGTCCGAGTACTGGATCATGCATTTCGACGGATCCAAGATGAAGGAAGGCGTCGGAGCTGGTGTAGTCTTAAAATCCCCTAAAGGAGATACAATGGAGTACGTATTACAAATACACTTCAACGCCAGCAACAACGTGGCAGAATACGAGGCATTGCTTCATGGCTTGCACATTGCAAAAGAAATAGGGGTCAAACGCATCTTATGCTACGGCGACTCGGATTTCGTACAACATCAGCTCAACCAAACCTGGGATGCAAAGAGCCCTATAATGGCCGAATATCGGAGAACAGTGGACGAGTTCGCCATTTGTTTCTTTGGTTTCGAAGTACTCCACGTAAAAAGGGAGGAAAATTGGAACGCGGATGCATTAGCCCGCATGGGGGTCAGAAAGGGTAAAAATCCTACCACCAGGTGTATTCGTCCAGCATTTGTACGAGCCATCCATAAAAGGTGGAGATATCGATTACCCTCTGGCTTCCGAGTCAATTGAAGTTATGCTCGTTAACCCGGAGTGGACAATTCCATATTTAAACTTCTTAGTCAACCAGAAGTACCCGGAAGGAGCAGACGAAGTCTTGCAGAGGCAAATTCAGCGTCGATGCAAAGGATACACGGTAATTGATAATTGCCTGTATAAACGCAGTACTTCCGGAATTTTTCTACGGTGTATTTCACCAGAAGAAGGACGAGAAATCCTGCAAGAAATCCATGCTGGAGATTGCGGACACCATGCTCAATCAAAAAGCATAGTTAAAAAAGCATTCCGCGCCGGGTTTTTCTGGCTAACAGCCAAGACAGATGCTGAACACATAGTTAACACATGTGAAGGGTGTCAATATTACGCCAAGCAGACCAATATGCCGGCCCAAGCACTCAAAACTATCCGAATTACATGGCCGTTTGCGGTCTGGGGGCTAGATATGATGGGACCGTTCAAAACTGCGCGAGGCGGACTTACGCATCTACTTGTAGCTGTGGACAAATATACCAAGTGGGTGGAGGCTAAACCCATTAAAAAACTTGATGGTGTAACTGCCAGAAAATTCATCATTGACATAGTCATGAGATATGGCGTTCCACACAGCATAATAACCGACAACGGGAAAAATTTCTCCATTGGAGAGTTGGCAAAATATTGCCGACAAACGGGAATTCGCCTAGATCTTGCATCTGTGGCACACCCGCAATCCAATGGCCAGGTTGAGCGAATGAATAGCTCAATCCTGCAAGGAATACGCCCAAGACTCGAATCTCCTCTTCATAGAGCAGCTGGAGATGGGTAGAGGAGTTACCTTCCGTGCTTTGGAGCATTCGAACGACGCCAAACAGGTCAACTGGGCAAACCTCGTTTTTCCTAGTTTACGGTGCGGAAGCTATTCTTCCAACGGACATGATCCATGATAGCCCAAGAGTGCGGGATTTCGATGACTCAGATGCCGAAGAAGCACGACAGGATGCCGTCGATCTCTTAGAAGAAGAACGAGAGCTTGTGCTTCAAAGATCCGCCATTTACCAGCAAGGTTTACGACGTTATCATAGTCGGAAAATCAGGCATCGGTCTTTTAAAGAAGGTGACTTAGTGCTGAGATTGGTGCAGCAAAGAAAGCACAAATTGGCCCCAGTTTGGGAAGGACCATTTGTAATCAGCAAAGCTATGAAAAATGGGTCATATTATCTTGTAGATATTCGGGACACGGAAGATGATCCCGAGAAGCCGAATCGCAAAAGAAAGAGAAAGATAGATGATGAACTAGGAGAGACAAAGATGCCTTGGAGCATCCAGCAGTTACGTCCCTTCTATACTTAGTTTAATTTCTATGTAAACATCTTTGAGATCATGAAATAAAGTTGTCGGAATTCTCATATCCATGTTTTTACAAGTTCATTATAGTATAAAGCATGATTCCACCTTATCTATTTCCCAATGATCTTACAAAATATTCAATGTTAACCCGAATTCTGTCTGCGTGCTCGGTGTTTAAAAACTGAATGATTTTCAGCCTGCTAACGGCTAAAGGAAACTTTGATTGTGCCTGCGTGCCCAAGTTTCAAAAAATTCCTTACTTTTCTCTAAAGTATTATCTGATTGTTTGTATGTTGGGTCACTGGAGCTAGTTAGTAAAAATGCCTTTAGTATGATCCATGTTTTCGAGTTTAAACTGATCGGTTATACCCAGTTACTCGGCATGATGATTCATAATACTATCGAGCCATTTCAAACACCAAGGACAGTTAAAACATATAAACCAGAGAACTTAGAAGGCAAAGGAATATTAAAACCCGAAAACCTTGCAAAGAATTTCATAATTAAAACTGCAAAAGGCGGAGTTCTTGTTTATACAAAAGGAATAGAAGCATTACAATATGAATTACATTGTAAAAGTGCAGTAATGCTCCTATTGTCTACTTTCACCATCCAGGTTCAAGGCAGCCCTTCAAGCGTCCGAGTCTTCCTCGCTGCTATCATTCTCGGGGGCTTTCGGGATTTCCTCTTCTGGATAAGTGATGGAGATGTTCACCATGGAGGCGATCTTGGTGGCGTGGCCTTTGATTTCATCAAAGATGGTGGATCGCTGAGTTTCCGTGTATCCTTGGGGGATACCGGACGCCACGCGCCAAGACTTTGCAC
Source organism: Alopecurus myosuroides (assembly GCA_028641055.1). Taxonomy (NCBI): domain Eukaryota; kingdom Viridiplantae; phylum Streptophyta; class Magnoliopsida; order Poales; family Poaceae; genus Alopecurus; species Alopecurus myosuroides. The sequence continues at coordinate 249,662,632 of CM054060.1, read as the reverse complement.
CAGGGTAGTGCATACGCATAAGGCCGAGTGCCATGCGTGCACCACCCTGTGCAGCGGAGCGTAGGATGGATTCCCTGGACTCCGCCACCTCCAAGATGGCACCCGGAAGTTTTTCAACTTCCGAGAACTCCCCAGTCCTTGTGGGAAGGAGCTTGTTGACCAGCTGCATGCCAGCAGATCTGATCGCAGTGCACGTCTTCCCAAAGGCTCGGATTCTATCAATCCGAGTGATATCTGGGTTACCTCCTGTTTTTTCAGACAAAACAACCAAAAAGGTTAAGTGAAAAAAGCAGAGAAAGAAAGCAAGACATGGACAAACGGTAAATGAAGTAAAACTTACCGATGATCTGGTCGATTTCGGAGCCTTCCTCCAGGCGCAGATTTAGGGCATTTTCCAAGTCCTGAATGGTGGACTTGTCCTTTTCCGCCTGTTCAGAAGCCTTGGAATGAGCAATTCCAAGGGCCAGATTGCTGGCTTCCAGATCCTTTTGGGCCTTCATAAGTTTCTTATGAAGGTCCAGGTTTTCCTCACGGAGACTGGCAGTGTTTTCGGCATCTTCAGCTATTTGCTGGGCCTTAGCCAAAGCAGCTGGAAAGTAAGGAAAATTCCAAGTTTAGAAAAAATCCCTGAAAAGTACTTAGACAAAAAGCTGAATAAAAAACTTCAGAGAAAAAAAAAGTTTACCTGTTGTTTCCTTCAGCTGCAGCTGAGACGATGCCAGCTCCGTCTCTTTCACCTCAAGAATAGAAAGAAGATTTCTAACTTCCTTGTTCTTGACGGAAAGTTTATTGAAAACTTCCATGTTAATGGTTTCGGCGGTTTGCTGGAACACGACAAGGAAAAGAGTAATTAAAAAGCATCAAGGCAAAAAGTATACATTTTGTCTAAATGCTTGGGGGCTAGAGTTAAATACATGGCTCATTCGCTGTAAACCCGCCAAGTTTTCATTGAACTCCTTTGTGTACTCCGCAAAAAGAATTTCGGCCGCGCTTAGGCCGTCGTTGAGGTTCTTGAAGTCCTTGTCGAAGGTGGGAATCTCCTCATCGATTGTCCGAGAAGAATTTCCCACCTCTGGGGCCGCCCTTTCCCTCGTGTCCGTGTCCGGCACAACGGGCTGGCTGGGCTCCAACGACTCGGTGGTGGGAGCTGTAGCATGCTCTTCCGCCATCGTAGACGGTGTGTCCGGGGCGATGACGGGAGAAGGTTGAGAGCCTCTGCCGGATGTAACCTTGTGCCTTTTTAGCTTCTTTGGCTTCAAGGTGGAGGGAGGCAGGCTAAAGGCAAAAACAAAAACCCGGAAAGATTAAAACTCCGAAGACGAAAGAAAACTTCGACAAAAGAAATAAACCCGGATGTTCTAACCTGGAGGTAGCGACGGGAACCCCGTCAAGATCGATGATTTCCTCAGAAGAGGAAATCTTCTTGCGCTTGCGCCCACCTACAAAGGAGGCGTGCAACGCCTCCAGATCAGCTTCGAAGGCAAGCTCCGAGTCAGGAAGATCAGCAAGCTGTCGAAAAGAAAAAACAGAGTTAGAAGTGAAAAATCCGAGAAAGTATGGTAAAAGACCACCCAAAATGACTGAAAAAATACCTTTGGAGCCGGATTGTCGGCTGTATACATCGGACAACTCGCTTCGTATTGGTCGCGCGATGCGACCAATTGGTTCACGCGCCGCCTCAGATCCCTCACGGCCCAGTCTTTGCTGGTTGTCCGCATTTTGTCGTTGGCGCCCGTGTACTCGCAAAGTAGACGGCCGCCATGATTGGCTAATGGCTGGATCCGCCTTTCCAACCTGCAAAGGACCGTGTCCATGCCGGTTAGAGGCGGATCCAAGGAGGTGAGCTTGGCGATGCGCCGCTTGATCCTTAGTAGATCAGGCGGCAGGACTTGGACGGCTTCTGTTCCCCAATTCTCTTGGGGAACAGCAGCGGTGTTGGTGAAAGGTGGAACCCCGATGGCCTTTGTCGGAAAACGAACATCGGGATGATAGAAGAAGGAACCCGTCCAGAATTTGACGGATTCCGAGGTTCTAATCTTGGGGAACCATTCCTCCCTAAACCTCCTAAGGGTGAAGGAGATGGTCCCGCAAGTCGGGAGTGCGCCCTCCGAAGAGTTCCGCTTAACCCTGAAACAATACAAAAAGAAGTCTAACCTAGGTTCTATGCCTAGGAAACCCTCGAAGAGGGCCTGAAACCCGGCCATATAGAGAATGGAATTGGGTGGCAGGTTATGAGGTTGAATGTTGTAGTGGGAGAGAACTTGGAGGAAGAAGGCGGAAGGTGGCAATCCCATACCTCTTAGGAGATGGGAGGAGAGAAGAACTCGTTCACCGTCGTTTGGCTGGGGTTCGTTCTCGTCCTCAGGGAGCCGCCATTTCCCTTTGAGTACCAATCCCTCCTTTTCCATGATTGGAAGGAGGGATGGGGGAATGCTGCAGGCAACCCAGTTGCCGGCAGATTCCACTTCTTCGTCCGCTCCGGCGGCGGCGGACGCGGCGGCCTCCGCAGCGGCGAGCTCGTCGCCGAGAAGCTTGATTTTCTCCTCCGCTGTTTGGGGAGCAAACGGCGGAGAGGGCGTGGCGCTTGAGCCCGCAAGATCCGCCGTGGCGGAAGGATTTCCTCCGCCCACCGTGGAATCCGCCGTCTTCACTGGTTCGTCGCCGGCGCGCGTTGGGGAGTCCAACTGCGGATCCATGTCGTTGATGATTTTCTCGATGTCGCGCGTCACGGTGCGGGCAGGAGAAGACGATGAGGATGCCATCAGGTGGCGGCGCAGCTCGTCTCCGGTGACATTCTGGGCGCAGCGTGCATTCGGGAGTGCTCTCTCTGCTCGGGAGCTTGGGCGCTGTAATGGCGTTCGAATGGTTGCGGAAGGTTTTTCGTGAGGACGACGAAGGCTATTTATAGCCGGAAATCCGTCACGATACGTGCTAACGGCTCTTTTGACCGTTGGATGATCAACGCGTGTCACTCGCCGGAAAATCCGGGAAATGAATCGACAGGATAATTATGGTTATCTCCTCGTTTCCCGCGAGAATCTGTCAGAGATATGTTTCTGGGTTTCCCACTCAAAACCCAAACGTCCCTTACGTCAGCAGGAATAAAGTGCTGACGTAGGAAGTTCCTTCTCTGTGAAGGATCGTGAGAGAAAAGCCGGATTCTCCGAATTCCGAGTTTTACGTTACCATCTCTTTTCAAAAGAAGAATAAGAAGAATCAAGACTGCTGGCCAAAATTTCTTGGACAATATGCATTTGGCGAAAGACGGCAAATCAGAGTTTTAATCCTTCTTGGGGGCTACTGTCGGATATATACTGATTAGGGGTATATCAGATGGTAGTCAAAAGTACCGGATTACCCGGGTGGCCCAACTGGTAGTGGGCTATGGTCCATTGGGCGGCCCAGTAAACTGACGCGCAGAAGCCGGATTCTAGAAGGACCCGGATCACAGCCCACGTGATCTGGCTTGGAGGAGAAGACGGATTCCTTACTTTCCAAGTTACTAGCTATCGTAGTCTTCTAGGTTTCCTATTCTGTATGCCCTAATCCGGCTATTATATAAAGCCGGACGGGAGATGAGATAAACAAGAGACACGAAGCCACAGGCCAACTCGCCGAGAAGTTGATCCTCCGCGAGTAGCTAAACCTAACCTCACATTGTAATTGTTTACACAGGCTTTAGCCCTGATTAGTGAGATTGCAGGAGTAGGAACGTCGTATTATCACGACGTACCGAACCTGGGTAAATCCTGTGTCTTTGTCACCAACGCGATACCGTTTCCCCACGTCTCTACCCGTAGTCTCATGGCACCCCCGTCTATGAAAACTACTACGATGTCTCGACACATTGCATTCAATGTTCATAACAACAAAATCAACAGGGGAAAGGTTATTATTAACCATAATAATAACATCATCAATTCTACCAAGAGGTTTCTTCTTATCATTATCAGCAAGATGAACATCCAAATAACAGTGTTCCAACGGTGGTAAATCAAGCATGTCATAAAGCTTTTGAGGCATAACAGAGATACTAGCACCAAGATCACACAAAGCATTGCAATAAAAATCATTTACTTTTATCTTAATGATAGGCTCCCAACCATCATCTAATTTTGTAGGGGTAGATGTCTCAAGTTTCAATTTTTCTTCCCTAACTTTCATGAGAGCATTGGTAATATGTCTAGTAAAGGCCATATTCATGGCACTAGCATTGGGACTTCTAGCAAACTTTTGTAGAAACACAATAAATTCAGAGATATTGCAATCATCAAAATGAATATTATTATCATCAAAAGTAATGGAACCATTATCTCCCACATCTCTAAAGATTTCAGCACTTTTATCAGGAGCAATTTCAGCAGTTTGAGGCAATTTAACACGTTTCACCAAAGGAGTAGGGACTTTATTAACACCAACTATATTACCATTGATAGTAGGAGGTTTACTAGCACTTGGAGCTTAATTTTTACTAGTGGTTGTGATAGTGCAAACTCTAGCAATATTATTCTTTCTAGCCAATTCATCTTCTCTTTCCCACCTAGCACGTAATTCAGCCATCAACCTACCATTATCATTAATTCAAACTTGGATGGCATTGGTTGCAGCAAAAGGATTATCTTCAATGGTTTCAGTTTTAGTAGCCATTTTATTGATCAAAGAAAATTGTGCCTCTGATAGGGCCGAAATACTAATCTCAGCACTAGAAATTTTACCCTGCAAACCAGAGATTTCTCTATGCAAATTCCCGATTTGTTGGCTAATAGTTCTCAACATAGCAGATTGTTCTTCCATAGTTTTAGTAAACAACTTATTTTGTTCATATTGCATTTGCATAAAGTTCTTAGTTGCTTTTTCAACTTCTACAATCCTTACCTCACTAGGCATTCCAGATCTACCATAAGAATAACCAATACCACTATTAGGAGGATAGGGCTTATAATTGTTTGCACCAAAATTATTTCTATAAGCATTGTTGTTAAAATTATCATTTCTAATAAAGTTCACATCAACATGCTCTTCTTGAGCAACCAAAGAGGCTAAAGGAACATTATTAGGATCAACTTGAGATTTACCATTAACAAGCATAGACATAATATCATCAAGCCTTTCACTCAAAGAGGAGGTTTTCTCAACAGAATTTACCTTCTTACCTTGTGGAGCTCTCTTAGTGTGCCACTCTGAATAATTTATCATCATATCATCAAGAATCTTTGTTGCATTGCCCAAAGTTATGAACATAAAGGTACCTCTAGCAGCTGAATCCAATAGGTTCCTTGAGGAGAAATTCAGTCCTGCATAAAAGGTTTGTATAATCATCCAAGTAGTCAGTCCATGAGTGGGACAATTCTTCACCATAGTTTTCACTCTTTCCCAAGCGTTAGCAACATGTTCATTATCAAATTATTTAAAATTCATTATGTCACTTCTCAGGGATAATCTTAGCAGGAGGATAATATTTTCCAATGAAAACATCTTTACACTTAGTCCATGAATCAATACTATTTCTATGAAAAGATAGCAACCATTCTTTAGCTCTTCCCCTAAAAAAGAAAGAAAATAATTTCAGTTTAATAATATCTCCATCCACATCTTTATATTTTTGCATCTCACATAATTCAACAAAATTATTAAGGTGGGCAGCAGCATCATCAGTACTAATACCAGAAAATTGCTCTTTCATCACAAGATTTAATAAAGCAGGTTTAATCTCAAAGAAAGCAACAATAGGATCAGGTGGAGCAATAGGCGTACAAATAAAATCATTGTTGTTTGTGCTAGTGAAGTCACACAACTTAGTATTCTGAGAGGAACTCATTTCACCAGAATAAAGCAAGCAAATAAATAACAACTAGGAAGTAAACTAATTTTGGTGTGTTTTTAATATAGAGAAGAAAAACAAGACAAAAATAAAAACAAGACAATAAAGAAAATAAAGAGGTTGAGAGTGAGAGACTCCCCTTGCCAGAAGACTTCTTCCTCCCCGGCAACGGCGCCAGAAAAAGTCCTTGATGGTGCAGATCTTGCACTCGTTGGGATACCCCAAGAGGAGGGTGTGATGAGAACAGCGGTAGGAGTTTTCCCCTTAGTTAAGAACCAAGGTTATCAATCCAGTAGGATAAAGAGGACTTTCGGAAGGTTGATGCCACTTACGGTGGTGATGGCGGTTCACCGGTGTCAGCAACAACGTGGAACCTTCACACAACACAACCAAAATACTTTGCCCCAACGGTACAGTGAGGTTGTCAATCTCACCGGTCTTGCCGAAAACAAAGATTAGACGTATAGTGTGAAAAATGATGTATGCTTGTAGTACGTAAAGAAAGCAGGAAATTATTGTGGTTTGTTTAACAGTGTGGAAAAATGGACCGGGGTTCATAGTTTCACTAGTGGTGTTTCTCCATAAAAGATAGCATGCTGGGTGAACAAACTACAGCTGGGCAATTGAAAAATAGAGGTTGCACCATAGTGCACAATATGACATGAAGATTACTAAGATATTTAGTGCGGGCATTACAACAATATACATAGACCGACATCCATCTGCATCTATGACTAATAATCCACCCTCAGGTTATCATTCGAACCCCCTTAGGTATTAAGTTGCAAGCAATAGATAACTGTATTAAACGAAGTGTGTAATGTAAGCAATGATTATGCACGCGGGCACTATCACCGTTGTTTTCTCCCTAATGGCAACAACACATCCCCCCTTCACGTTTCTGTCACTCGAGCAAGGCGGTGAGGAGGCATGAACCCACTATCAAGCATAAATACTCCCTCTTGGAGTCACTAGCAACTACTTGGCCAGAGCAACCACTAGCAACGGAGAGCATGCAATATCACAAATAGCATATGCAAATAAAGACTATAATCAACTTGGCATAAGGTGAATATTCATCGGATCCCAGCAAACACAACATATAGAATTACATAAGATCAATCTCGATCATGATAGGCAGCTCACGAGATCTAAACATGGAGGCATATATGGAGAAGACACCCATCTAGCTATAGCTATGAACCCGTAGTCCAAGGATGAACTAGTCACGCATCACTCCGGAGGCATGCATGGTGATGTAGAAGCCTCCGGTGATGATCTCCTCTCCGGTAGGGTGCCGGAAACAGCTTCAGAACCCCCCTGATTTAGGGTTGACGGTGACGGCGGCTGCGGAACTTTTCGGGGATTTTTTATCAGGTTCTTAGGATTTTCCATCCGGGAGCTTAAATAGGCGAAAGGCCAAAGGCAGTGGAGCTCCAGTGCCCCACATCCATAGGTGGCGCGGCCAGGGACCCGCGCCACCCTATGGTGTGGCCCCCTGTTGCCCGTCTTCGACTCCTCTTCGGTGTTCTAGATGCTTCCGGGGAAAATAGGAACTTCGGGCTTTGTGGGTCCAATTCCGAGAATGTTTGCAGAACAATTTTTCTGAAACCAAAAACAACAGAAAACAGGGAACTGACACTTGGCATCTTGTTAATAGGTTAGTCTCGGAAAACGTATAAAAATGTTATAAATAAGGGAGAAAACAAGTAGCAATTGACAAAATATGATCATGGAGCATCAGAAATTATAGATACGTTGGAGACGTATTAAATAACTATAGCAATGAACAGAGGAGGCATATCAGGTGGAACTGCAAGAGGGAGGACTAGCACAGTTGGAAGAGGAAGGGGAAGGACCAACAATTCTGCACCTTTTGATGAGGAAGCAAGACAGCAAGAAGAGGCACATCATCCAGAGGAAGAGGTAGAGTCACAAAGAGAGGCAGAGATGCAGAAACAACAAAGAGAAGTAAAGAAGCAGAAAATAAGAACTGGCACTGTGGCATCTTGTTAATAGGTTAGTCGCAGAAAATGCATAAAAATGCTATGAAGTGTAAACAAAATATGTGTCAATATATATAATAACAACATGGATCATCAAAAATTATAGATACGTTTGAGACGTATCAAGCCCGTCGGTGTAATTTTATTTCGACTCATCGTCAGATGATTTTGATATAGAATACTTTACTCACGAAGATGATATTGAGAATATTGTCTTAACGTTCGCCGTCCAATAACTCGGGGACGAAAAAAGAGAGTCCATCGAGTCTCGACGGTTGGCCATTTTTTATTCCACGCAGCCGAGTTCTCGACCATGATATGCTCATGAAATATTATTTTCCAAGATTTTCACCTACGCGCCTCATTTCTTTGACGTTACCAAATGTGGAGAGACCTTTTTCTCCGCACTGTGGAAACTTGCAACGCAAACTCTCTATTTTTAACTCGCGGGAGGAATTCAACTTGTTTACTCAGATTTAGGTCATACCAAAAGATATCGTCTGCAATGAGAGTGATAGCATATGACGCTGACTACACAGTTGAGTACCTTCACATTAGAGAAAATACCACGCTCAAGTGTGTGTGGTTGTCTTTTAAGGTGTTGATCAAAGTTTTTGGAGCCGAGTACCTCCAATCTCCTAACGAGGAGGACACATAGAAGTTAATGACGATGAATGAAGAAAGAGGGTGGTCGGGCATGCTTGGGAGCGTGAATTGCATGCACTGAAGGTGGAAGAACTTCCCTTCGGGTTGGCAGAGACACTACATTGTTAACCATCGTGATCCCACTATTTTTTGTGAAGAAGTCGCTTTCGAGGACTTGTGAATTTGCCTTTTTTGTTTGTTTGTGGTGATCTTACTATTTAACATCAATTTTTTTTGCAGAGATATCATCTTTTTGTAAGATATGCTAGTGGGGATGTTCCGGCTTGCAACTATACCGTCAATGGACATGCTATACGATGGGTATTATCTAGCCGACGACATCTATCCTTCATGGTCAACATTTGTGAAGACATCCAACATTCAAAGGGTAAGAGTCAATCTTTTTTTGCAGCTGCTCAAGAAACAAGACGAAAGGATATTGGGATAGTATTTGGTGTGTTGCAAGTTTAGTTTGCTATTGTTCGGGGTCCTGCACACCTTTGGGATAAGAAATCTCTCTCAAAATATCATGACAGCATGTCTGATTCTACACACATGATCATCGAGCATCGAGGATGAGAGGGGTTTATCTTGTAAGTATTTTTTTGACAATGTTCATAGCCATGTCAAACCTAGCGGGGATACAAACCGGATCCAAACTTTTCATGAGACTTGTCTAACAAATTGAAAACCAGGCGACCCATCACCAATTTCGTGATGATTTCATTGAGCATCAGTGGCAATTATATGACACACAGTCCCCGTTTTATTCATTTGATTTCTTGTATCTATGTGTGATTTGAACTATTATTTGTATTCTAGATTATTTGTTTTATTATTTGTATCTGAAAAATTATTGTAATTTTGATCGTTTGTTGTTCTATGATGTTAAACTCTAGCCAGTTTTTTTTTATTAATACAAAATCATCAATATAGGCTAGATCCGAAAACGGTATCGCACAAGTTTGGATGGAACAGATCCTGGAAACTCATCCACCAAGATCAACTTGCAGAGAAAAGAAGAACACATGATGATAGCCTCCACCAAAGTGGCATGGAAGAACCGGGTAAATTTTGAAGCACCACCAATGTCGGTGGCTCAATTTTCACATTTTCCTAAAGTGAAAGACTGTTTTTATTCTTGGGAGAAAATTCAAGTGAGTTGTTAGAATTTTTAAAAGAAGGTAAAATTCTACATCCTACTGTACGCATCGGAAGCCTACAACGTTTAGCCGTTGTTACGGCCCAGAAGTAAACAAGCATCCTGTATGTGACTATACATTAGGGTGTTTTTTTTTAGGGGAATATGACTACAATTAGATAGTTAGCGCGCATACCGTCCTTCTAACGCATTAATGGGCTGATGAATAGGCTGGATGAGCAAAGTTCAAACTAGGCAGGATTCGGTGCCGCACAGAAACAATCACCTGAAGAGGTCCCCAAATGGGCTGCACCGTCTTTGTATTTTTGTAAAATATTTACTTTATGTAAATACTTCATAGTGTTTTAAAATGTACAAAATTCAGTTCTAAAAACGTAAAAAATTGGAAAATAGTTGTTCATGCGTCTTGTAGCTACAGATGTAGTAATATTTGTGAAGAAACAGATATTTTGAGTTGAAATTTTGAAGAATAGCTTTGAGATATCTACAGCAATTTTAAGTACACATTTAAGTCAACACGCCCATCTTGATAGTATGCATGCCTATTGAGTCAAAGCTGGAAATTTCATGAAAAAAATCCTATGGAAACCTCAAACTAAGGATTTGCTATCAATTATCACTTTCGGGTCAACATTGAATTGGTTCCAACTAGCATAGGGACAAAACATAACCATTCTTTAGGGCATCTCCAGTCGTCCCCCCAGGACGCAAAATAGCGATGTTTTCCTCGAAAAACGCCGTTTTTCTACCAGTCGCCCCCCGGAACCCGAAATAGCGCCGTTTCGGCGGAAATTAGCGCCGTCGCACCCAGGCGGAACCCAGCCCATTGTGTTCGGCCTGGGGGGGGGGGGGGGAGGGCGGCGGAAGGAAAAGTGCGCGTGGGCCAGCGCTGTCGGCGAGGGAGCGCTATTTGCCCCACTTTCCCCACCCCGACTCGGCTTTTCCTCTCGCTCGCCTCGCCATCGCCACCCCGTCGACCACACCCCACGTCGCCGCCGTCGGCCGCCATCACACACGAGCGGCGAGGCAAACCACCGCCGGATTCTCCACCACATCGTCGCCGCCGTTTGCTCGCGTCTCCGCCGCGGAGGAGGTTGTGCCCAGTGAACCGCGTCCACCACCCGCAAGGTGTTCGACGTTCTGCCCGAGCCATGGACTCCGACGCCGAGGAGATGCTCGCCGAGCTCTTCGACGAGGAAGACCAGGCCGCCATCAACGATGAGGAACACCTGCTCGTCCTGAGCTGCCTGGCCGGATTGCAGGCCCAGGACGCCGAGACGCGCCGCACTGGATCGAAGCCCGGTCGCCGCAAGAGCAAGTCGAGGCAGCGGTACGAGGGCTACTGCATCCTCTACTCCGACTACTTCGCCGAGGATCCCACCAACGACGAGAAGGTGTTCCAGCGTCGTTTCAGGATGAAACGCACGCTCTTCCTCAAGATCATGCATGCCATCCGGGAGTTCGACACCTACTTCAAGTTGAAGAAGGACTGCACCGGCACGGTAGGCTTTACCTCTATCCAGAAGTGCACGATGGCCATGAGGTTGCTTGCATACGGTGCTCCCGCAGATGCACAAGATGACTACCTGCGCATGAGCGAGTCCACGGCCCTCGAGTGCTTGAACAAGTTCTGCCGGGCAGTGGTTGCAGTTTTTGGCCCAATATACCTGCGATCACCCAATGCGCAAGACACTGCTCGCCTCCTCGCAGAGAATGAAGCAAGAGGGTTTCCTGGGATGCTTGGCAGTATCGACTGTATGCATTGGCATGGAAGAACTGCCCATTTGACTGGCAGGGGATGTATAAGGGAAAGGAAGAAGAGTGCTCGGTGGTTCTCGAGGCCGTGGCTTCGTACGATCTATGGATTTGGCATTCATTCTTTGGTACGCCTGGAAGTCACAACGACATCAATGTCTTGCAGTGCTCGAATGTCTTTGCCGAGCTTGTCGAAGGCCATGCCCCCCTGTGAACTATGAGATCAATGGACACCAGTATACAAAGGGGTACTATCTTGCAGATGGCATCTACCCGAAGTGGGCAATATTTGTGAAGAGCATCTCCAACCCTGTCCCAGGAAGCGCAAAAGCTTGGTTTTTCAAGTGCCAGGAGGCTTGCAGGAAGGATGTTGAGCGGGCATTTGGTGCGCTGCAATCTCGATTCGTTGTTGTCCGGTACCCAGCTATGACTTGGTCGAAGTCCAACATGTGGGAGGTGATGCAGTGTTGTGTGATCTTACACAACATGATCATTGAGAGTGAGCGGGATGACCCGGTGCCTGACAGTGAGGCAAGCACACCATACTACCGGCAGACCCCTGTTGCAGATGTTGATCACCAGGCGTCGGCATCATGGACAGACTTCATCACCAAGCGAGAGGAGATTCGACACGCTGGAACACACCATGCTCTGCAGAATGACCTGGTGCAGCATTTGTGGGCGCGAAAGGGGAATGGCAATGTTGAGGATGATGATGACTAGTGTAATTTATTTTTTTGTTTAAATTGTTAAACTATTTATTTGTGTGGCAAAACTCTATTTATTTGGTAGCAAAAGTTCAATTATTTGTGTGCCAAAACTCTACCTGCCCAAATTGGGCCGAATCGCCGACCGGGGGGGGGCTGGGTTTCACGGCTGGGAAACGCGCTCCCCCCCCCCCCCCCCCCAGTTTCCGGAATAGCGCCGTTTCGCGCCGCGGCGGGAAAAAAGGCGGGGGTTTTCCGTCCTGGGGGCCGAACGGCTGGAGATGCCTTTAGTTATTTAGATATTTTTATTATAAAATAATGGAAACACATTACGGGGCGTAAATGCACTTTCACATCAGCATGGTCTCGTGTTCGCGAGCGTCAAGGTCAGACCCTGATCGACCGATCCCCTTTACCCCCTTTCCCTAATTTCTCCTGCAGGTCAGCTTGTAATGATGACCAGACCGCAACGAAGGCCTTGCGTCTCAAAGCCTCTGGAGCAAATGTTCAATGAGTATTTTTTTTTCATCAAAAAGAGAAAGTATGAAACTCTTTTAGGAAGTCGTGCTCGTCTTGAGGACTCTGCAACATTGCATTCTCTTTTAAAACCATAGCTCCAAATTTAGTTCTCATGTCGAGTCAAAGGACAAAGCCTAGTTAAGGATGACATCCCGACTTGGTTCATGGGACTCTTACTAAGATGATCATCTAGTCGAAATCCAGAATAACATCGGTCGAAATTGGGGTGCGGCAATTGGGAATCAAGACGATCCGCCATTGAGCGACTCGTCTCGTGAGCCGCTCCCGCGACTCACGGGGCGCCCCCATCGCCACCTCCTAGCTCCAGCTCCGGCCCGCCCCTGCTCCTCGCCGCCGTCGCCGGCGGCCGCCGGCCGGCCCGCGGCGGCGGCGGGGCCTCCCCGCCACTTCCTCTTCCGTTTCCCCTGTCTTTCCTCCCCTGCGGGCCGTTGGCCGGAGATCCGCCGGCAGCCATGAAGCGGAGCTGCTGCGTGCCCCTCGTCTTTGGTGGTCGCTGCGGTGAAGATACTGGCCGTTAGGAGGCCGCCGTTTCACTGGTTGGCCTGTGGTGGATTTGGATGCCCCGACCGGATCTGGAGGGCCAGATATGATGCGCTCCGTTCCCCGCCGCGGCCCCTTGCTCGGGTGCAGGGGTGCAGTGTTCTGTGGCTGGCCGGCCCTGGTGGTGATCTCTTGACCTCTCGGTGCAGTTCTTCATCACGCAGTGCAAGATGCAAAATTTATCTTGGGTGCTCTCAGATCTGCTAGGGTTTGTGGCGAATTTCTTGGCCTCGTGATGCAGTTGAGGAGGGCAGGGGCTCTAGGAGGAGTTGCTTGTCGCGGTAGCCGGGGTGGTTGGCTTCGTGCTTGCGGGTGAGGTTGGCATTCTTCGGAGGTCGGGGCAGCGGCCCTGAGCGGTGGGCGTCGTGGTGGCTTGGCGGCGGGCTGCACAACGCAAGGTGCTGGACAGTCCCTCGGACCGCGTGGGCGGCGAGGGTTCCGTCGTGGGTCGATCGTGGTCGAGAGCTCTCTTGCTCTATTCCAATCTTTGGTGTCCCGGTTGCTCTAACTCCACCTTTGTTACCGATGTGACTTCATGGGACAATGACATTGGTGTCCAGGTGAAAACCTTGCCTAGCTCTGCTGGGCCAACGACGGCGACGCTTTTGGGTGCCGCGTTCCCCCTTGGGGGCGTCGTTGAGGGTCCATACCAATGTCCTCGGGCCCGGATGAAAATCTTTGGTCCACGTGTTGGACCGGACGACGACGACACTTTGGTGCCGCTCCCTTGTTGAAGGCGCCGTCTTGGGTGCCCAGTGTGTACCGGCTAACAGGGTGTGAGTGGTGTGCTTCCGTAGGCGGTGCCCTTCTCGTCGTGCTTCGGTCCCGGGCGGGTTCTATCCTTGATCTCCCGTGGCATCCCTGTTGTCCTCTTACCATCTGCGCTCTAGGGTGAGCTTCTCCAACTCCGACGGTGCGGCGCTCTTCGAACCGAGCGAGGGGGCTGGGGCCCTCTTCGGATGTGGAGACGGATGGTGCCTCGACGACAGGTGTTCTTCAGGTTGCAGAGGTGGGCATGTTCCTGCAGCGGTTCAGAGGCTTCGTCGTCAAGTTTGCGCTCGTGTCACCTTCAGTCGATGATCGTTGCGGCCGTCATGGATTTGGAGGGTATCAAGCTGTGTGTCTTGCTTTTTTCTTTTGCTTGTGGTTCCTCTTACTTGTACGCTGATTTCCTCAGCACCTGTAATCTCTAGCCGTACTGGCTTTATTAATTTAAAGTCGGTTGTTATCACCTTGTATCTAAAAAATTGGGGTGCGGGTTCTAGAGAACCGTTAGCACGGAGCCAAGCGGAATATAGAAGAATAACTTTGAGATATCCGCAAGAATTTCAAGTTCTTGTTTAAGTCAACCAACCGTTCATCTTGATAGAACCCATACCTATTGACCCAAAGTAGGAAATTTCACAAAAAAATGTATGGAAAAACTTAGGCTAAGGTTTGCTATCAATTTTATCATTTTCGGGGCCAATATTGATTTGGTTCCAACTAGCATAGGGACAAAAATCGAACATTCGCTAGTCATTTAGTTGTTTTTCCTTGATCAATGAAACACATTACAGGGCGTGAATCCACTTCCACATCATCATCGTCTCCTGTCACCAGCCTCAAGGTCAGACCCTGTCCGATCCCCTTTACTCCTTTCCCTAATTCCTCCCCTGCTCTTCCTACCCCGCGCTCCTCCTGCAGGTCAGCTTGCGAAGATCGGACCACAACGAGGGCGTTGCGTCTCAAACCCTGCCGAGCAAATGTTCAATGAGGAGTTTTGTTTTTCGAAAAATGAAAAATGAGGAGCACGTCGTATTTTTTTTTTTTTTAGAAATGGGAGCCTGGGCCCCGGCCTCTGCATCAAAGTGATGCACACAGCCGGTTTTTTATTAAATAAAAAGAAACATCCAGAGTATAAAATTTATTACAATCATGGGTCGGACAGCGTGGCCACAAAGACAAGCCACCGAAACATAGACGAACTACGCATTAATTCGCCTAGAATTAAGCCACCCAGCCTGGCTGTAAATAGCCCGAACGACCGCCATCAATCGAGCACAGCCGGAATCCATAAGTCCTCTCTGATCCAGGGGGAGAAGGAATGCCCACATCTGGATAGAATAGACCGTCTTGTTTACAACCTGCAAAAAGTGAATATTCGTTTGCTTGTTAAAAACCAAATCATTGCGGTAATTCCAAATTGCCCACAGGAAAGCAGCCGCACCAATTCGTATTCGTGCTTTTGTTTTTCTATCAATACCATTTAACCAATTACCAAACATATTCGCAATGCTAGTAGGTGGATAGATGCTATAAGTAAAGTGTATGAGACGCCAAATATCACGGGCAAACGGGCATGTTATAAATAGGTGTTCCACAGACTCATCTGTATCGCAAAAAACACACTTTTTACAACCATGCCAATTCCTCTTTATCAAATTATCTTTAGTAAGAATAACTTTTCTATTAAGAAACCAGAGAAAGATCTTAATCTTTAATGGTACCTTCAATTTCCACAAATATTTTCGTAAAAATGTTGTGGATCCATGCATCAAGTCAGCATAATAAGATTTGACCGTGAAAACCCCATCCATTGTGAGATTCCAACGGAACACATCTGACTGATTAGTTAATGACACGTCCATCAACCTTTCAACCAGATGCAACCAACGGTCCCTCGTGTAGCCAATCAGATTTCTCCGAAACCGAACATCTAGAGGATTATGGGCTAACACCGCCGCAACCGTAACGTGTTTACTTGAAGCGATGTTATATAACGATGGATAGGATTGTGATAACGGTTTATCGCCTAACCATGTATCTTCCCAAAAACGCACCTGCTGACCGTTACCTAAAGAGAATTTGCCCCGTGAAAAGAATTCATCTTTAACTTTCAATAGACCTTTCCAGAAGGGTGAATCAGTTGGCTTGCTCTCTACCTGAGACAACGTTTTATCTCCTAGGTATTTATTAGATAATAGCTCTTGCCAAACCCCCTCCTCAGTCAAAATTTTATAAAACCACTTACTCAACAGACACATGTTCTTAACTTGTAAGACCTCTATTCCTAATCCCCTTTGATCTTTAGGACGGCAAACAATATTCCATTTTGTAAGGCGATATTTCCTTCTTTTGACATCGCTTTGCCAAAAAAACCTTGAGCGATAGAAATCCAAGCGTTTCCTCACACCCACTGGTATTTCGAAAAAGGAGAGCAAAAACATCGGCAAGCTGGATAGGACAGAGTTTATCAGCACGAGGCGATCCCCGTAAGACAACAATTTCCCAGCCCAAGAACTGAGTTTGGAATCAAATCTATCCTCAATCGGTTTCCACTCTTTATTGAGAAGTTTTCTGTGGTGAATTGGTATACCGAGATATTTTAAAGGTAAAGTTCCGATCTCACAACCAAAGATAATTTGGTAATCATCTTGGGTCTCCTTCGCTTTACCGAAACAAAAAATCTCACTCTTATGGAAGTTAATTTTAAGACCGGACAGAAGCTCAAACATCGCAAGTATGAGTTTCATGTTCAGTGCCTTTTCTACGTCATGTTCCATAAAAATAATCGTATCGTCGGCATATTGGAGAATGGACACCCCTCCTTCGACAAGGTGAGGAATCAATCCTCCCACTTGACCATCCTCCTTAGCTCGTTCTATGAGGATAGCCAACATATCTGCTACAAGATTAAAGAGAATAGGTGATAACGGATCACCCTGTCTCAAACCTTTTAGCGTTTGGAAATAATGACCGATATCATCATTAACTTTTATCCCTACACTACCCCCTTGAACAAAACGAGCAATCCAATCACACCACTTAGGTGAAAAACCTTTCATCCTCAAAACTTGCTGTAGAAAAGACCAATTCACCTTATCATATGCTTTTTCAAAGTCAATTTTAAACAAAACCCCGTCCAATTTTTTCCTTTTTATCTCATGGATCGTTTCATGTAGTACCACAACTCCTTCAAGAATATTTCTACCGGGTAGAAACGCTGATTGAGTTGGTCGGATAACTTTACTCGCAATAGAAGTTACCCTATTGGTACCCACCTTGGTGAAGATTTTGAAACTAACATTAAGCAAACAAATTGGTCGATATTGCTCAATACGACTCGCATCCTCCTTCTTTGGAAGTAACGTGATAACCCCAAAGTTTAATTTAAATAATGGTAAGTCTCCATTATGAAGTTGAGCAAACATCGACATTAAATCAACCTTAATCACCTCCCAAAATCTCTGATAAAACTCCGCTGGGAATCCATCTGGACCCGGGGCCTTATTGTGTTCCATCTGAGAGATTGCTTCGAATACCTCCTTATCCGTAAAAGGAGATGTAAGAATGCAATTTTCCTCTTGTGAAATTTGAGGCAAATCGTTCGTCCTCTCCTCTACCAAAGAAACAGTACTCGGCGCCGGTGCCCCGAATAATTTCTTGTAGTATTCAGAGATAAAAGTTCTAAGGTTAATCTCCCCTAAAATCGTTCCCTCATCCTGCTCCAATTGAAAAATCCTTTTCTTCCTATGTTTCCCGTTTGCAATGAGGTGGAAGTATTTCGTATTATTTCCTCCTTCTTGTATATGTTTAACTTTTTCCCGTTGCGCCCATTTGGATTCCTCATCCCGTTTCAACTTTCGTAGGTAATCATCGGCCTCCTTTTTTGCAGCCCGTTCGGCCACTGTCAAAGGAGTCGATTCCGCCTTAATATCTAGCATATCAATGAGTGCCGTTAATTTTTCTTTTAGTTTTTTATATTCCCCACTCTGGTTTTTCGCCCATCCTCGTAAGAATTGTCTCAGGTGTCTAATCTTATTTTGCCACCTGTCTAATGGGTTTTGCCCACAAGAAACCGACCTCCATTCCTTACAAACCAGCTCATAAAAACCTTCTTGGCGTATCCAAGAGAGTTCAAAGGAGAACTGACTCTTATTACCCACATGTGCTTGAGTCCCAGAGTCTAATAGCAACGGTGTGTGATCTGACCCCGTTCGAGTCAGAGCATGCACCGTAACCATAGGATATTTTTGTTCCCACTCAATACTGTTAAGAAAACGATCAAGCTTTTCATACGTCGGATTATCTCCCCAACTAGCCCAAGTAAATTGTCTCCCGGATAAAGTAATTTCTTTCAAGTCCAAACTATCGATAATAGCATTAAAAATAAACGGCCATCTCGCATTAAAATTATCATTGCTCTTTTCTTCCTGCCTCCGAATGATATTAAAGTCCCCCCCCCCCCACTAGAATCGGAAGAGTTTCATTGTCACAAATACGTACTAGCTCAGCAAGAAAATCTGGTTTCTTTGAGTCTTGTGCAGCCCCGTAAACTACTACAAAAGCCCAATCAAAACCATCCGCTAAAGTCTTAACATGAAACTTGAGGCAGAAATCTCCAGACACAACGGTTTGTGCCGAAAGAGTAACACCATGAAAACCTACAAGCATCCCTCCAGAGCGACCATGAGGAGGCAAACAGAACCACGTGAAGTCCCTACCCCCGGCAAGAAAATCCAGAAAATGCGTAGTAAAGGAAGATCTTCCAGTTTCAATTAGAGCAATGAAATCAACCTTATGTTCTTTAATAAATTCATGAACCGCCAAATGTTGAGCATGATCCCCAAACCCATTACTATTCCAGATTAAGCCTCTCATCTCACTTCTTGAATTGTTTAATCCTAGTGCTTCTCCTAGGTTTGGGTACAGAACCGAGGTTCTTCTTGCGGTTACGTTTAACCGTCTTTGAGAGCAAAGGATGATCCGTGTGATCATCCTCGGGCTCAACCTCATCATTAAGATCCTCACTCATGTTTGATGCTTTCGTAAGAGTCAAAGATGGGTTGGAATCAATTAGATCACCATCTAACATATCTTTTAAATTATTCCGAAGAAAAATAAGAGACCTATCTTTTTCCTGTTCTAACAAACCATGAATAGACGCATCAATTTGCTGTTTGTTTCTACCTAATGACACACCTAATTTATCCGCACGCGCTTTAATTTTCGAATTAGAAAACGAAAGTAATGATAAACCAACGGGGATGGGTGGAGTACCTCTAGGAAAGACGACGTCCTTGCGATGCGCAAGGGCCATCGCCCGCAGCTCCTGGGGAAGATCCGCATCCGGTTTCGCCCGTAAGCGTGCACTAGAGCGAATCTCCGAATCAGCTGCCGCCAGACCCCCATAAGCCAACACCGCCGCCATCGATGGACGCGGTGTCGAGGTCAACACAGCTGCCAACCCCAACCCGCCTGGTTGGGGTGAGCTATGGCCGACCGGGGTCTCCACCGTCGAAGTAGATGCCACGGCCACCGTCGACGCCCCCACATCCAACCCGCCTGGTCGGGTGCAGGGCATCGTCGGCGACAAAGTGGTAGCCGGAGAAGATCTGACGCCCTCTCCATCCAACCCGCCTGGTTGGAAGGAGGAGCATGCACCGTGAAACGCACCGTCGAGGCACCGTGGCTCCAAAGCTCCGCTACCTCGCACGTGGCCAGAAGGCGAGTTGACGGATGGCATAAGGTATCCGTTTGATACCAAGGCCACCCGCCCATCACCCGTCTTCCTAATCACCTCATCGGGGTAAGCACTCCCATCCGAAACCAGGATGTCAACCATCTCCTCCGCCGAGCCAGCATGGGGTCCCAAAGAACATGAGACCGTGTCGGCGACCTCCATCTCAGAAGGCTGTGTAGTCTCGATCCGCGTGTTGCTCATCGAAGTAAGAAAAAGTCTAGCCTCTCTGACAGAACTAGCCACTGATGGTGAAAGGACCACCCCGGGGGAGAACGCTTTCTTCACCCCTTTAGCCTCCGTCTCCTTCGCGGCCGGTTCCGAAGATCCACTGGTACCACTAGTGGACGGTTTGGACCTATCGATGTCCATAGAACCAACAGCCGGACCCTTTTGTTTGGAACTCGGACCATCATCCTTGTCATCATCACGAGAATCATCTTTAGAGTCCACAACCATCTCATCCTCATTATCAGAATTAGGATTTTCCACCTGAAATTTCAGCTCATAAAAACCATCACGCAGAAACACCGGCCATCCATCAGGAACAAGTGTATAATCCATGCACCCCACAAGAACTCTCAAAACACCATGCTTACGGGTAAACTTCATATCCACTCTCAGGGTCTTACCGAATAAAGAACCAAGACTCCACAGGAGTAAGAAATCACCACGATGCTTAGGTGGAATATCAGATACTCTAATCCAAATCTCAGGCAGTAGCCACAAAGGCTTCATCTCCGTAACCCAGGCCTCCACAGTGATGACACAGCTGGTGTTAGGAATATGACACGCACCGAAAACGATCATACGATCTAACTCAGCTCTAGTAGGAAAAGAAACCTTATAAACATTGTCACTTACAGGAACTACCTCCCATCTGAACTGCTCGGAAGGCACTAATCTCTGGAGCTGAGAGATGACCTCATCAACAGAAAGCGATCCTCCTGTGATAGTCAGCTTCCCCAGCCTGACGGAGTCAATCTTGGGCTTGTACGAAGCCGTAGGCACTGCCTCATAAAACATCAGCCCCTCGTTAAGAAGACCATGTGTGATCACCTGTTGTTTAGCAACTGACAGCAGATGACAATCTTCAGGAGCATGGCCCATACCCTCGCAATATTCGCAGACCACTTCAGTACACGCCGCACTGACATGGCCTTGCACCCCACACAGAAAACATTTTGCCTTCTCATTCTTTCTTGCCTTCTTCGCATTCGGATCGTCTATCTCTTCCGTCGAGGGGCCAGCAATCACCACGGCCTTGGGCTGCACCGTAGTCCCACCGGATGTAGACGCAGCGGCAGCCCGGGCCGCGTGGTCTCTGCCCGTCACCGGCAGAGGAACACGCACTGCGGCAGCGGTAGAGGAGCCGGCAGCCGCGGCAGAGATAGGCGCTGCCGTGCGCATCACGGAAGGAGGATTTGGCACCGCGGCAGGCGCAGCTACCGCACTCGGTGCGATAGCGGCAGAGCCCGAGGCTGCCGTCTCGGCCATGGCGGCAGGTGGTCGATTCACCGCCGTCACCCCCTGTGCACAGAGGGCCTCCGTGACCCGCCTAACGACAGCCTCCACCGACGCTTCGGTGAAGCCCTCGTTGATAGGAATCGCCGCCGTGGCTACCCGCGGCGCCACCGGTCCACGACCCCGACCTCTTCCGCGAAAATTTCCTCGCTGCATACCTCCACCCGCCCCATTACGATAGGGGTACCGGTTTCGATCTCCACCACTGCCGCCGTTGCCGTACTGAGCGCCATTGAAACCCGCGCCCACGTTGAAGCCACCGAACGGCGCATTGTTCCCAGGTCCATACTCCCCCCGGCCTTGATTACCACGTCCATTAAAGCCGCCACGGAGGTTCGGGCCGTAGCCACCCCTCGCCGGCGGACCACCACGATACGGAGGAGGGCCGTTGCCGCGATCTCCACGGCCGTCGCCGTAGAAGCCCCGCCCTCCGCCTTGGTTAGCCATCGCAGGGAGTATCCGAGCTGATCGCGTCGCAACACGGTGCCCTAGGCTGGAGATACGATATCTTGCCAGGAGCTCCCGTAACCTGTAATTAGGGCCCGTTTGGCCCTTTTCCTTTTTAGTTTGCAGCCGGTACGATACCATGTCAATACGTACTATACGGCCGTTTGGCCAGTGGAGTAATGTACGTACGAATTTGAAATAATCGATCCGCGAATCTCGCTGACACTGGATCTCGCCGGCGACGATTCGCCGGAGTAGAAATCCCTTCTCCTTCCTCCCTTGCGACACACCGTGATCCAAGGTGAGCCGTCATCCGCACTCTCGAACGTAGAGGGTGGGATGCTAGGTATCTTCAGCCGAGAACGCCGGTCCGCAGACATCAGCTTCGTCGGAGAAGCAGATTTCGCCGGAGAACGGCTAGAAGAATTTTATTGATAACCCCGAATTCTTCTTTCTAGATTAACCCCTTTGCGCGCGTGTGGGTGTGGGAGCTAGCTCGGCACAATTTTAGGCCGTCGCGAACCTGATACTTTTACAGGGACGAGCAGGGTACGCACACACGCCGCGAGCTGGACAGTCATTGGCTAGCACTCACGCATGACCTAACACTCACATCTCTCGAACCTCGATCTCGATCTCGTAATGATGGTTTCATTTCATCGAATTGATTGGGAAAAATTGATGGTAGCTATCATACGTAGGCACGCACGGCCACGCTACGCGTGTACACTGAATTTAAGAATCTGTCGTGATCAGGTGCATGGTCGCTTTCCGCCATGAGACAGTCGGCATTAGCTGATGCTGACCTTGTACCTCTCAGTGCAAGGAGGAGAGAGAGGGTAAGATTAAAGAACGACGACGCCTGAGTAGGAAGTGGTCGCATCGATCTCTAGCTCTCTCCCACTGTGCATGCAATCAGCATCATCGATGGAATCGAGAAAACGGCCGACCGCTGCACACAAGCTCATAAATCGTTGCATTGGATGCTCTCTCTTCCGAACGATCGATCTCTTTCCGGACTCTCTCTCTCTCTACGATCGGATGACGCGGACAAGCTAACCGATCGAGCTTAGCGCGCGCGCGTAATGGCGGATCGACATGAACTAAGTTTTAATTGGTAGACATAGGTAGGTCACTCTATTCGCGCGTACGGTACGGCGGTGTCTAAGCTAGGTCGATCCATCCTAGCTAGATAGTACGTATAGTAGCTACGAACAGAGCCCGCGGTACGTATGATGGGGTTTTGGCCGTCTCGTCTAATGTGGAATATGGACATCTGAGATCTTACGTACGCACGTTCAACTGGAGCTCTCGATCGTACGTGCATGGACGCTACGTACCACCGTTGTTCTCATTCTTTGTCCTGTCCATGGAGGTGGCTTTCCTCGATGACTCCGATGTGCGACTCAGCTACGAGTACGTGATTTTGTCGATCGTTGCTGGGAGAAAACACGGTTGACGACGGCTTTCTTCTTCGATGGCGGTGAGACCGGTCGTGAGAGAGGCAGCTAAGTAGAGGCTTGTGTTCCGGTTGGGTTGTCTGCAATGCTGACAGCGGAGGAGGGACTATCATTTTGATTCTGCAACAAGTGTATCTGGCCCATAGCTGGCTGGGCTTGTTAGCTTCTTTGGGCTGCGGTTGTTTTTCTTTTCGACAAGGCAGAAAAGTTTAAGGTGAGAATAAGCTCCCGCCAAAACGCACTGCTTCATGTCCTATTGTCCTGCCGGTGTTAGGATTGGTTCGGCGCCATCGACGACCGACCGTGAACTTAAGAATTTCCAGTCAATTTTTTCATACGAGGGCGGGAAACGTCCTACATTGTGGAACGGAGGTAATATATGTTAGGGAGTATATCAAAAGCTTTAGCAAGAGCATCTCCAACTGGTCTTGACAAATTTGACCCCCTATATGTCCAGGGACAGGGTCATCCAACCTCCATTTGTTCTCCCGCAACCACGCCCCTCGTTTTTAAGCCTCAAATAACCACAACTCCATGTGATGTAGATAATATAGAAAATTACATAATATTAAAGTACCTACTACGATGTACATAGCAATCTATACTACACTGCTCCTCCTAGTCGGAGATAACTATGATCTCCGCGTCGGAGCTGGAGCCATCGGCCTCATGCTCGTTGGTGGCGAGGGGCATCTCCTCCTACTCCTCCTCGTCGTCGTCGTCCTCGTCAGAGGAGATGTCCCAGTCCTCACTGCGGATGGCGCAGTCATACTCGAAGGACTCGCAGATGGCACGGTTTTCCTTAACTAGGACGGGTCCCTTCTCAAATCGGCGATGACAGATCGGTCCATGGCTTCGCCCACGAGCTGCTGCTCTGTCACGATGTGCTCGTCCTCTAAGTGGGAGAGGTCTCCACCTCCATGGTGATGTGAAATTGCTCCCACGCCCTGTAGATGGACATGGTGATGCGCCGCGTCCTAATCCTCGCCTTCGATCGGGACTATATCCTCACCATCCAAGCACGAAGGACGACGACAACAAGGGCAAGGATCTCCACCTCACGGACGTGCATCCCTGCTTTGAGCTCCACGCGACACTCCAGGGTCAACAGCTTGTACCACGTAAACTTTAAGTGGGGCATTGTGGCGGCACTGGTGGAGGCGGACGTGACAGGGAGGGGAGGGGGAAAGCTTGTGGTGAAGCGGACGGGAAGGGGAGGATGTGGGCGAGTTGGGTTTGGCCGGACATGTAAATATAGCTGGGAGTGACTCCTCGATCGGTTTGTCAACCAGTCCGCCATGAATGCAGAAGACTGACTCGTGGTGCCACTCAGTTTCTGCATGGGTCTGTCTTGTCAGTCCGATGTTGCGGATGTGTCCGGGCGTCCTCAAATCCGCCCCCACAAATGGATTCGATATGTGGGTTTCAGACATCCTGGACATTTTTGCCTAGGTATGAGGGTTTCAGACAAACAACATCCCTCACGCCGCCCAATTCACCGCACCGGCGACACAAAGCCAGAATAGTACACCTAAACCCCAACCTTAACCCAACCTTTAACGAATTTCCACCACCATATAATCAGCTCTATAGCCCGTACCCAACCCACCAGCCATACTTCCACCTGCCGCTTACGATGATACCATACCAGTATCCATACACCCACCAATCGACACATGTCTAGACTCAAACTCCTGTCACCCAACTCGATCAACCCCCTACCCAGCAAATATGGCAGCTTGAACCGGCATGACGAGCATTGGAAGCGCCACATCGTGTGCAGGAAGCTCATATGGGAACACTGCATGTCGAGCTGCCAATCTTCGGTGGCATCGCCCCAAGATCATGGATGATGGAATTTGAGGACATATTCAGGCTCGTTGCGATACCTGAGGAGCAGCAAACACAATGGGGCCTCGCACACATCCGTGGCCTAGTAAAAACTTTGCTCAACAACTCTGGCCTAGACATCACCGCTTGTCCTAGCCTGAATTAGGCAGAGTCCTAGTAGACAGATTTCCAAATGCTCAAGCAATAGACCCCATGGATCAGTTACAACACCTCAATCAAGTATCTACAGTCGATAGCTACATTAATGCTTATGAGGACTGGATACAAGTGATCAAACGGTATATGCCATATCTCACCACAAGTTTTTTTGTGGACAGATTCATTGGAGGTCTCAAGGACAACATC
Organism: Alopecurus myosuroides; assembly: GCA_028641055.1. NCBI lineage: Eukaryota > Viridiplantae > Streptophyta > Magnoliopsida > Poales > Poaceae > Alopecurus > Alopecurus myosuroides. The sequence goes on along the minus strand of CM054060.1, from coordinate 249,637,327 downwards.
AAGCACATGGTGAAGTGTCAGAAACCATAAATCCTGTTATCCACATACTGGTATGTGAGACAGTATGAAAAAGCATACCTCTCTACTACACACGGAATGGCAACTTCACCTGTCTCCACAGGATTACAAGCAAGAAACTTACAATTGAGAGAAGCAAAAGCCAGCGTTCCCAGTGACAGACCCAAAGAGCCTAGAAAATGCTTGTATTGTACTGAAAATTGGACATTTGGGCACAAATGTAAAGATCTATCAATGCTATGAAGATGCAGAGCAACGAAGAAGAAGATTAAAGTGATGACGGTGAAGCCCTTCTTGAAACTCAGTTACTTCTGGCAAATGAACAAGCCACTAAGGCTGCACCCAAAAAAGCAGACAACTTAATGCATATTTCTGCAGCAACCTACAAGGGAGCTCCTAGTGACTCCACAATATCCATATCCCTGGCTTTCAAGAATGAAAAAGCATTTTCCTTGGTAGACATAGGGAATACAAACACCTTTATGGACCTGGAATTTGCTATTGCCAACAATATCAGCTTCACTCCTACAACAGCTAGAAGAGTAACAGTAGCAAGAGGTGGTGAACTACTATCAGAATCGGTTGCACTTAATTGCAAATTCACTATCCAAGGGGAACAATTCTGCTCTAACTTTAGAATTCTTACACCACGGATCTGAAATAATATTAGGGGTCAATTGGTTCAAAAATCACAATCCGGTCAAATTTGACTTTGTTGCAAGGACCTTAACAACGGAAATCAAAGGGAAACCAAGAGTTTTTCATGACCATTTGGTTCCTACACAAAACTACTTATTTCAACTGAAGAATGCAACCAGCTGCTAGAGCAAGGGGATACAGTATATTTTATACATTCCAACTGACAACACTGAAGAACAAGATCATACAGCAAAGCCACATGTGCAAGAAATTCTTGGGGACTTATTACATCAATTCTAGTACATTTTTCAGGAACTCACAGGGTTACCTCCACATAGAGCAGCTGATCATAGATTTCCCCTCATGCCAGGTGCTAAGCCACCCAATCTAAGACCCTACTTGATGTCACCAAAGCAAAAGTCTGTAGTAGAAAGCCTTATATAGCAAATGCTCAAGAACAAAGAAATTAGACAAAGTTCTAGCCCATACTCCTCACTAATTATCCTAGTCAAGAAGAAAGATAAGTCCTGGAGACTATGTGTGGATTTTAGGTGCTTGAATGATCTGATAATGAAAAACAGATTCTATATCCCAGTAATACAATATCTAGTGGATGAATTTTTTAGAGCCACAATATTCTCCAAATTGGACTTGAGGTCAGGGTATCACCAAATAAGGATGCAACCGGAAGATATGGAGAAAACTACATTCTCAAGACACATGGGGCACTATGAATATTTGGTAATTCCCTTTGGGTTAAGCAATGCCCCAGCTACCTTTCAATATTTAATGAAATCGGTCTTCTCTCAGTACCTCAGGAAATGTGTGTTGGTTTTCTTTGATGATATACTTGTCTAAAGCAAGAACCTCACAGAAAATGCCACACATCTGAAGATTGTCCTGCAAACATTGAGAGAACATGAACTAAAGGGGAAAATTTTCCATGTGTACATTTGGGAAAGATCAAGTGGAATATTTTGGTCAAATTATCTCTTCTGCTAGAGTACCTACTGACCCTTCCAAGTTAGAAACAATTACTAAATGGACAATCCCCGTTACACCTAAGAAATTGAGAGTATTTCTTGGTCTCACTGGTTATTACAGAAGATTTATTAAGGACTATTCCACTATCTCCCAGCCTCTATACTTTGACCTAAAAAGGATAATCCATTGGGAAAACCCTCAACAACAGGCATTTGAGGCATTGAAAAAATCAATGACAACTCCTCCAATTTTGGGTTTACCTGATTTCTCACAGCCTTTCATCTTGGAAACATATGCTTGCCACAATGGTATCGGGGTAAGGTTTATGAAGAATCACAAACATTTGACCTTCTTCAGTAAAGGCTTGGTTCCAAGACTCCAAGGGTACAATCTCAATCCATCTATGAAAAAGAAGCCTTGGTAATCTTATGGGCACTTAAGCAGTGGAGGCACTACTTCTTGGGTAATCAAGTCATCATCAGAACTGACCAACACAACTTAAAATACCTTCGCAACCAAAGGCTAATTGAAGGGATTCAACACAAGCTGATGTTGAAATTTCTGGAATTTGACTACACTATTGAGTACAAAAAGGGAAAGGACAGCACAATAGCAGACAAACTATCCATGAAATTCACTGAGTACGAATCTAGCAAGACATTATCAGTGGACATACCAACATGGATGCAAGAAGTGACTACATCTTACCAAAAGGACACACATTTCTTAAAGCTGCTCTAGGAATTGGCAATTGATTCAACAAGCAACCCAGGTTTCACACTGCAATCTGGCATGTTAAGGTACAAAGGGAGAATATACATTGGAGCGAGCACAGACCTGAGAACAAAATTATTCCACACATTTCATTCCTCTCCAATGGGAGGACACTCTGGCAATAGAGTCACACTTCACAAGATGCAACATGTATTCTATTGACCATATTTCAAAAAGTTTACAACTACTATCATTGGAGAGTGCCCTTTCTGTCAAATTAGAAAAACTGAAAAATTGCAATACCCTAGACTGGTCAACCCATTAAGCATGCCCAAGACAAAATGGGAAGATAACAGCTTGGATTTTGTAGAAGGTCTGCCCAAATCAAAAGGCAAAAATGTCATACTAGTGGTAGTTGACAGATTGACCAAGTATGCACATTTTATACCCTTGGCACATCCATACACATTTACTAAAGTGGCTAATATGTTGTTGGATAACATCATTAAGCTCCATGGACCTCCTTCTAGCATAGTCAGTGGTAGAGACAGAATATTCACTAGTACCCTTTGGAAGGAATTTTTCACATCCCTGGACACATCACTCAACTTTAGTTCTGCTCACCACCTTGAATATGATGGACAACCATAAAGGGTAAATCAATGCTTAGAACAGTACCTCATATGCATGGTCTTCCAAGAACCAAAAAAATGGGCAGATTTGCTCCCTACTGCTGAACTCTGGTACAATACATCTTATCATACAACAATAAGATGTCTCCTTTTGAAGCACTATATGAATACCCTCCCTCAATAATGAATCACATCAGCATACCTATTGAAGCATCACAAGAAGCTCAAGTAACTCCAACAACTAAGGACCACATGCTTAAAACCTTGCACCACAACCTCACTCAAGCACAACGCATGCTAAAGAACTATGCTGACATGAATAGAACTGAGAGATCTTTTGATATGGGAGACATGGTTTATCTCAAAATGCAACCCTACAGGGAAAAAACCTTGGGTCTCATAATTTCTTTAAAACTTACCTCAAAATGGTATGGTTATTTCAGAGTCATGCAGAAGGTGGAAAAGGCTTCTTATGAACTCCAGCTTCCAGATGGTAGTCAAATCCATAATGTCTTCCATGTTAATCAGCTCAACAAACACATTAGGCCTAATGTAGTTCCTAATGTAACATTACCTTTGGTCACCCCTGATGTAAAGATCAAGATAGCCCCAAGAGCAGTCCGTCGGCAGCGCCAACTTGACAGGAAAAAGAAAACTCATCCACTCCAACCTTGCAATAACTTACTCAATGGGAAAACATGCTGCCAATAGAGGCCACCTGGGAAGACACCTCCTTCATCAAGTCCACATTCCTTAGATTCAAGCCTTGAAGTCTTGTCTCAAGGGGGCAGCACTGTCGGGATCCTTCATCCTTGATGATCACCATAAGTACAAGATCACTTCTATTACTTGTATTATTCCTAGTAATTGTAATCCTTGCAAAACCCTAGAATTCAGCCCTAAGGGAAATCTTGTAATAAGTTTGGCTTGCCTTTCGATATAAAAGGCAGGAGAGGGTGGTTGGGAGGACCAAGCTATAAAAAAAATAATTTCATTTGCAATCTAGTTGTTTTCCTTATCTAGTTTTAGTAGTAGATCCGAGCATCGGCTCTCCCATCTGAACCTCCTTCCCAAAACCCATGTTAGAACCCCACTGGTCCTGACATAGAGCCTCGGCTCCTTCCCTATGGTGTGGGGGCGTTGGCTCGAGCTAAAACTCCTCCATGGAGGGGCGGAGTGGAGGCCCCTGTTCTTGCTCTCTGGTCGCTCCGACGTGGGTTGTGGGTATAGCGTATATCTTGTTGTGATTCTGTGTTGGCTTCACGATTAGTCATATCTGGTCGGGATCGACCCGATCTGGCCCTCTAGCTCCTACTAGTGGCGAGTTTAATGATTCATACATGGTGATGGAACTGCCTCTGCGTGTGTGCTTGGACAAGTGGGCTTGCGGGCAAACAAGGCTACAGGTCTTCCCCGCCTTTGTTTAGAAGTGTGGGTACATAGGAAGATTTACTCTGGGCGAAACCTTGACAATGCGGTGTTAGTTGAGGTCGCACTCCTCCTTGGGGTGTCGTCGTGGAATTTGTTGACCCTCTCATCCCTCATGTAACATCTTTGGTTCAAGGCCTAGACCCTGATGAGCCAAATCAGACGCGGGGTTAGACGATAGTGTTGATCTCGTGTTGCTTCTCCTTTTGAGGGCTCCGTCTTGAAAATTGTGTTCCCCGTGTGCTTCCCGGGCTAGACTTCCACGACATCATGGTTGGGAAGTAGCGAGTGGTGATGTGGGGTTCTGCATGATCGTTTGTGCGCAAGGAAAATACCGATGAGTGATGGTTCAGACGTGGCAAGACTTTGGAAATCGGCTTTTGTTCCGGCGTGTCCAGTGGGTCTTCGTGTTGGTCTTCCCGTACTACAAAGTCAGAGTTGTTCTCGCATTTGTCGAGCGGCAAAGATGAACTTTGTTGGATGGTCCGGTCATGAAGGTCTCTTTTGGCGGGGGGTCTTGCATATCTCCTCTTCGGAACTTGTTAAATGGCTAAATTACAAAACGAACTAGTTGCATTTACCAAGGGCCTTAGAGAATCATCACAGACACCCCAACTTCTGTCCGGCACCCCCCCAACTTTTGTCTACTTTGGGGGTGACACATGCTTGTCTGACACATTGGGGGGTGTTGCCCACAATGCCCCTCGCCCAATACAAAAAACATAAAATATAAGGAGGAATTGCAATTTAATTCAAATTTAGGAATTATTTTACAAATTTTGAACGAATTACAAATTTGGGCGCCGCTAACCTGAAAGATTGAGAGATTAACTAGAGGGGGTTGAATAGGTTAGCTACACATTTTAACTTCTTTTTCGATTTAGCAAGATAGTGCTCAAATATCGATTGTCTAGATTATGCAACTAGGTGAACAATCCTATATGTTGATCAAGTACGACTAGCACAAGGTATATATATAACTAAGCTAGGAGCGATAACCAAACATAATGACGCGGAGATTTATCCTGAAGTTCACTTCCCAATGGAAGCTAATCTCCGTTAAAGCGGTGCGGTGCCACCAACGTGGACCACCGAGTAGCCCTCAAATGGCACACCGTATTTCCGTCGAGTCCTTCCACCGATGTGGAGAGGCTCGAATCACTATGTTGCCGTTGAGGTTGACAACTAGAACCTTTACAAGGATGAGGCACACTCCACAACTTTGGAGGGTCCTCACCAAATCCCGAAAGCCACCAAGACTTCGAGAAAAAGATCCACGAGCACAAGAGCTCCGGGGATATCAACAAGGCTCCGAGCTCCGATGAGCTAAGAGCAACAAGGTTCTTCGCTCCGATGAACTAAGAACTACAAGATCCCTAAGGGATGAGCGGGCTGATTTCTAATTGGCTTGGTGGAGTTGTAGATCGGGGATGTCTCCTCCAAATCCCAAAGTATCACAAGATTTGGTTGGGGATTTAGGGAGATGTTTGAGCTTGGAGGTGGTCAACAATGGTGGAGAGAGTAAGTTTAATTGACACCCACTAAAGGTAGGGGATAAGCCCCTTTTATACCCGGAGACAAAAGACGTCTGTTGGGGGGAATCCCCTTCACTGGAGTGCACCCTAGCCTAAGGGGCGGCCAGGCCAGCCAGGGAGGCCAGGACATCGCCACCATCCCACCACGGCCTCATGCCTATGTGGGGCCGGCTGGCACCCGGCCAAGGGCCGGAACACCCTTTCCACCTCGGCCTTGTGCCACCTAGAGGCCGACGGGAGCCGGCCTAGGGCTGGCGTCCCACCCCGGCCTGAACCCGGCCTAGGGACGGCGTGGAGCAAGGACAAGGCCGGGGCAGTGCCCGAACGGCCCGGCCTCGTGCCCGGCCTGGGGCCGGCGTGGAGATGGAGCAGGGCCGGGGCAGCGCCCGTGGCACCCAGCCTCATGCCCGACCTGGGGCCGGCGTGGAGCAAGCGAAGGCCGGGGCTGTGCCCGAGCGGTCCGGCCAGGGAGGCCGGCGCCCCTGTTTTCTTTTTCTCCTTTCCAATTTCTTTTCTTCCTTTTTGCTGTCAATCACATGGATGTCTAAGAGGGTATATGATTGCATTTCTCCATGGTAGATTCTGAACACACTTAGGGAAAATATTAGACGTTCCATATGTTGTGATCAAACACCAAAAACAAGATTAGGAACAATGTCCTTTCAATCTCCCCCTTTTTGATGTTTGATGACAACACATGGATTTGCATTACGAATAACTTATAATGGCTATTTGCAAGGAGATAAAACTTATAGAGGTACTCCCCCTATTTGTGTGCCCAATCATAAGATATATATTTGATAAACAAATGGAGTGCAATGATTTTGATCCTCATCTCCCTTTATGTTTTATAGGTCAATAGCATATGTGATGTGAGCATGATATTCATATGTGAATGTGAGGATGATTAGAGAATGATCTAGCACTATAGATGGATATGTATAAGCTATGTGTTTGTTGAATCAAATTTGAACCAAGTAGCAAAAATATATGTATAGGCATGATGAAATCTTATATAAGTGATTGTATTGCACACACAAAAAATCTCACCATAGCTTTCGTATCATAGTAGATAAATAGATAGTATGATAGATAGTAGAGACATAGTCTTACAATAGGAACAAAGTTCAACGAAACACACAAATAGTAAGATCAACTAAGATCGAGGAAAGCAATAGCGATGATAAGACGCAAATGGATGCATGATATGCAATGCGAAGCGTTGAGGATCGTAATATTTATCCCCCTCGGCATCAAAACACCAAAAATGGAGAAAATAATGCACATCCAATCACTCGTCATCATCCATCCCATCATCCGATGTTGGAACTTCCTCAGTGGGTGCCTGACTGGAGCTAGCTGCAGCTGCAAAGGAGGCCCCAAAAGGGCCGAGAGAACTAGCATCATCACCAAGCCAGAAGGTGTGTTTTGACTTCCATGTGTCCTCCATGAGCTCCTCCGAGCTAGAAGAGCCGAGTGGAAGTTGAAGAGCTGTCATGGTAGCCCGCTGGTTGCCACGAGAGGCCTTGCCCTTGCTATAGGAGTGATAGTCTTGCTTCAGCTTGTCAATGAAGAAGCAATTCATCTTCTGAAGAGCCCTCTTGATGCTGAATGTGCAGAAACTGGGACAGTAGGGTTTCGATAAGAAGAGCTGGGGATACCATGAGATGTACTAGTCCAAGTGGACAATGTGCAGGTACACTTGGGGTGTTGAGCAGCAACCATCTCAGCCTCAGCAGCCGTGAGAAGAGTAGACTGTTTGGGAGTCACCTTGGAGTAGTTGTTGATGAGACCAGCTGGAATCTTAGTCTCAATGAGTATCTGAAGGTATGAGCCATAGATGGGAACCCTCTTATCACAAACCACAGTCCTCATCTCATTCCACATGTAATCCAGAATATCCAAATGCTTGTTGTTTCTCATAGCAGGGCCAATATGAAAGAGGAGATTCACCAACCACTTGCGGACCTCGCCCTTCCCACCAAACTTGACATTGATATTGTTCCTTAGAATGGTGTGCACAATGTACCAAAATTCAGTGAAGTATTTGACCTTGGGAATATGCTGAGATCCAGTACCTACCGGGTAGCAATGACGCAGACCATCATGAGCCTTGAGAAGGTACTTCGGATCACCATGGATTCTAATGTAGGACATGGCATCAAAGATAACCGGCGGAAGACCGAGAAGGGAGAGAAACTCAGTCATGGTGGCGGTACATTGGACACCACCACTCATCCAAGTCAAAGTGCGAGGGCCCTCGGTGGAGAAGAAAACAGTGGCATAGAATTCCTTAAGCAGCTCGGGTGCAAATGGGCGAGAGTTAGAAGTCCCCATGAGAGTAGTGATACCATGAAAATCCATAAGCTCCATAACCCCTGGCCAATGCTTGTGGGCTGATTCCACATCAAAGAAATGTTGATCAACATGAGTGTTCTGAAGTTTACCAAGGACGAACTCATACACAATCTGATGCATCTTGCAGTAGAACCGGAGATCAGCACAAGTACTCTGCCCAAAAGCATAAGGATTGAACTTCAACCGAGCAGTCTCAAAGTCATCGGCGCTCAGACCGCCCCCAATTATTGAACACTGGCTCAGCTGGATTGAAAGGAAGTGGAGCACCCTGTATCTGAGAAGGAGTAGAGCCATCAACATTAGCATCACTTTTCTTGCGGGGACGAAGAGCATGTGGTCCCTTGCCTCGTGGTGCATCGGCATTTCCTCAGAGGAATGATGCATGGATATGGGCAATTATAGTAAGTGCACATGGTCGTTGTGGTGTTTATAAAAAAAATTCCATGGTGATGAGTTATAATGACAAGAGCGGGAACAAACCCATCTAGTGAGTAATAAGAAGTAAGAAAAATAGCCTAGATTATATGAGCATGGCAAGAGTAGAGTGGCATGCATAAGTTTGGACTATATCTTGAGTACCACAACTAGAGGAAAGTAATAGGTCTAGGTTATGGCAAAGGTGACATATGAACTAGATGAGGAACCCTATGTAGATTATATGAGCATGGCAAGAGTAGAGTGGCATGTATAAGTTTGGACTACATCTTGAGTACCACAACTAGAGGAAAGTAATAGGCCTAGGTTATGGCAATGGTGACATATGAACTAGATGAGACACCCTATGTGAGAGCTAGTATAAAACTAGATGCGATTTGAGCCCCCAAAATAATGAAGCAAGCCATCATACCGAGAGATATAGAGCAAATAAAACACGGTATAGAAGATGATCCCTAGAGGTTACCCGAGTTGGAGGCCATCTTGAAAAGAATCCCACAATTTAAAAGGAGAGGATCTCCCCCAAGAGGATTCCACGGAGAGGAGAGCGTGGAGGAGACCGAGGGCTTGTAGATCTGTGAATTTGGGTGGTAGGGTGGGCTAGGTTGTGAGGGGGGAGAGCTCCAAAGGAGGCTCTAATGGTGGTTGTGTGGGGAAGAAAGGGAGAGGCTAGGGATGGGTTCGTGTCCCCTCCCCCTTGTGTTGTGCGGGTTCCCGGCCTGGGGAGCCGGTCCGGCCGGCGTGGGTGCGTGCGGGGCCGGGCGTGTGGTCGACCCGTGTCCCGGCCAGAGGCCGGCATGGGGGCGAGCGGGGCCGGGCGTGCAGCCGAGCGACCCGGCCAGGGTGCCGGCCTGAGGCTGGCGTGGGCTGGGGGAGAGGCCGGGCGTGTGGCTGTTTTTTTTTTGTTATTAAATGTTTTTCTCCCCCTTTTTTAAAAAAATAGGCAGAATTCCTCCCCGTAATATTTGTAAAAATACAAAATAAAATTTATTTAAACTAGTGATGCAAAGGTAACTTTTATTTTAGCAAGTTTTACTTTATTGTTGTGAAATTGTTTTACTTGACCATGTGCACAAATGTGATGAGATGAAATGAACATGATGGTTTCCATATGCATCCAATGGGAGAAAAAATAGAAAAGTGAACAAACAACATTGGATGCAATATGAAATATGAAGAACGAAAATGCATATGAGTGGAGCACAAAATGTCTTATCAATATGAAAAACCACACAAAACTCGAATCGTTGATTTGGGCGGTGGCCTTAGACACCATGTATGAGTATGCTCGATATGACACCGCGAAGATATATCTTGTGTGCATTGTCGAAAGTCATCATTGAAGCACATTACATCATTTAAAATGACCATCATGCATGATTTGTTTATTTATGTATTATAGGAGTAGTGTCGACTCATTGATTGAGCTACACTCCTCCTATGTATATGCGTACATCTAAGAGCCAAATAGGAGTCTAGTAGAGGTGTGTATGCAAGATTTTCAATCAACTAAAATTGCTTGCACATACGACATTGAGCTCACTCCTTAATTGCTTGAATCTCTTCTCATCTAGAGGTTTTGTAAGGATGTCGGCAAGTTGATCTTTGGTGTTGATATAGGAAAGTGAGATATCTCCATTGGCCACATGATCTCGAATGAAATGATACCGAATCTCAATATGCTTGGTCTTGCCATGAAGTACCGGATTGTGACCAATCTTTATAGCACTCTGATTGTCACATAAAAGAGGCATTGTCTTAATCTCAATTCCAAAATCCTTAAGACATTATCTCATCCATAAAAGTTGAGAGCAACAACTAGCGGCAGAAATATACTCCGCTTCCGTGGAGGAGGTGGCAATGCAATTTTGCTTCTTGGAAGACCAACACACAAGCGACCTACCAAGGAATTGTCAAGCACCCGAGGTTGATTTTCTATCCACCTTGTCACCTCCCCAATCTGCATACGAATATCCCACAAGATCAAAAGTTGTGTTTGATGGATACCAAAGGCCATGTGTAGGAGTGTCAACCAAATATCTAAGAATCCTTTTGACTGCAATCATATGGCTTTCCTTGGGGTTAGATTGAAATCTTGAACACAAACCCACACTAAACATAATATCCGGTCTAGATGCACAAAGGTAAAGAAAAGATCCAATGATAGAACGATAAAGTTTGGGATCAACCGGTATACCTTCGTGATCCATAGTAAGATTCACGGTTGTTGACGTTGGATAAGCTAGTGGCTTGGCATTATTCATATCAAATTTCTGGAGCATGTCTTGAATATATTTTGCTTGACAAATAAAAGTTCCTTCATAATATTGCTTGATCTCAAAACCAAGAAAGAACTTCAATTCGCCCATCATAGACATATCAAACTCACTTGTCATTAGTTTGGAAAATTGGTCTACAAAACTCACATTAGAAGATCCAAATATAATATCATCAACATATACTTGACAAACGAAGAAATGTCCATCTACACTTTTGGTAAAAAGTGTGAGGTCAATTACACCAAGTACGAAACCACGATCTACTAGGAACTCCTTTAGATGGTCATACCAAGCACGTGGGCCTTGTTTGAGGCCATACAAAGACTTATGGAGGAAGTAGACATGGTTAGGATACTTGGGATCCTCGAACCTCGAGGTTGTTTAACATATACCAATTCATTTAGAGGACCATTTAGAAAATCACTTTTAACATCTATTTGATGCAAGATGAAGTTATGGCTAGTGGCAAATGCAAGTAATATACGAATGGATTCAAGTCTAGCTACGGGAACGAAAGTTTCATCGTAGTCAAGTCCTTCGACTTGAGAGTAACCTTGATAAACCAATCGAGCCTTGTTGCAAATCACTTGTCCATGAGAGTCTTGCTTGTTCTTGAATACCCATTTTGTTCCAATGAAATTATGATCCTTGGGTCTTTCCACTAGGAACCATACTTTGTTTTTTTCAAAATTATGGATCTCTTCATGCATGGCTTGGACTCAATCTTCATCTTCAAGAGCATCATACACTTTGATAGGTTCAACATGAGAAACATATGAGTGAATACCACAAAACTTGAGCACTTATCCATGAGTGGAGACACTTCTTTCCAAGCCACCAATAATATTCTTTTGATAATGTGACTTTTGTTGCAATCTTGAGGCTTGATGAGTCATGATGTGAATTAGTGCATCATCGACATTCTCATTTGGGGGGATATCCTCATCAAGGCCATGATCTATCCGGAGTGGAGTTCTTGGTGAAGAGTCACCAAAATTATTTCCACCATTATCATTGGGTGGATGTTGATCACTTTCTTGATGAGAGGTATCCACTTGAAGGTCTTGTTCTTGTTCTTGGTCTACCATTTGATTGGTGGTTGATGTAGAGGGCTCCACTTGGGTAGATCTAGTCACATCCACATTTGCCACAAGGTGTCCCTCAATGGGTATAAGTGGACCTATACCCATTCTTACTATGGCTATGGAGGAAGGTTCATCGCCTACATCATCACAATCAATTTGCTCCACTTGGGAGCCATTATTCTCATGAAACTCCACATTCATAGATTCTTCAACACACCCTATGGATATGTTGTAGACTATATAAGTGTGAGAGTTCGTGGCATAACCAAAAAATATGCCTTCAAAAGTTCTAGGATCAAATTTAGACAATCTAGTCTCTTTAATGTAAACTTGACATTTACACCCAAAAAATCGAAGATACTTGAGGTTGGGTTTGTTACCGGTTAGGAGTTCATATGGAGTCATACCAATCATCGGACGAAGGAAGAGTCGGTTAGATAGATGACAAGCGGTGTTGATGGCTTCGGCCCAAAAGTTATATGGGGATTTGAACTCGGCCATCTGAAAGTGCATTTCGTTTTCCCGGTGTTTTGTGTGTTAGTTAACAATACTAAGTACATTATTTATCGTGTTGTTTAGCGTGCAGGTGTTATATTTAACATCGGCATTGATCACCGAAAATTTCAGTGAAGTTTGACCTAAGAGTTTTGGGACAGTTGCCAACCGGATTATTGGTACCGGATTATTCTAGAGGAGCCGGATATTCCGGTTAAGAAAGTTTTGGTCCAATTTCTGGACAGAGATGAGCCGGATATTTGGTACAGGATTATTCATCTCTGACCGGATATTCCGGTTGTGGAGTTTTTTCTCGAAAACGGCTAAGGACTGAAGATGGAGCTGATAGAGATCGACTGAATTATTGGTACCGGATTATTCCGGAGGAGCCGGAATATCTGGTACGGTTGCCTACGCGGGACAAAGTCAAGCCGGATTATTGGTACCGGATTTTTCAGAGGCGACCGGATATTCCGGTTGGAGTCATCAGGATTCGAGCAGATAAGCAGACCGGATATTCCGGTCCAAATTTGGACCGGATATTTCGGTACCCCAAATCCTGCAAAACGGCTAGTTTTGAGGAGGGGGTATAAATACCCATCATCTTCCTCCTTGAGCTCTAGTTCTTCCCATTGGCATTCAATAGCATTTAAGATCTCACCAAATCCCTCATAACTCCCAATCCCTCCACCCAAACTCGAAGATCTTTGGAGGATTGAAGGAGAAGGCCCCGATCTACATCTTCACCGACCCGTTCTTCATTTCCCCTCTCTAGCTTGAGGGATCTAGCCTAGGGTTTCCTCTTGTGGAGAACCTAGGCATCTTGCTACTTCTTGGCGATTCAAGATTGTTGGGAGCCCCCAATTCGGTTGTGGGTGTGTGCCCCAAGTTGTTTGTAAAGGATTCGATTCCCGCCTCAAAGGGGATCAATAGTGGAAGGTGGACTAGGACTTTATGGCGGGGTTCATCGGAGAATAGGGTGAGGCCTTTGTGGCGTTGAGTAGGCCTTCGTGGCGAGCTCACACCCCTCCAACGAGACGTGCTCCCTTAACAAGGGGGAACTCGGGATTACATCGTGTCTCCTCGTGCTTCATATCGGTTACATCGTTCCCTTACTCCCTTTACTTGTGCTTGCATTGTGATTGTTATTATCCTTGTCATATAGGTAAATTCACCGTAGTTGCATTATCTAGAGAATTTACCTTTGTGTCAAGCCTAAACTACAAGAAAAATTAAAATTGGTCGTCGCACCTATTCACCCCCCTCTAGGTTCCCATGCTTTACTTTCAATTGGTATCAGAGCCTCAGCTCTTCTATCGGGGTTAACCGCCTAAGAGTTTAAGTATGGGTGAAGATTCGGACGCTGAAGGTTCCGTGCCTAGGGTGTCCACGGATGATCTCAATGAGTTTAGAAATTCATTGACCTCATCCATAGACACCAAATTTGATGAGCTGTGTCAAGTCTTGGCGGAACTCCTCAAATCCAAAGGACCGGAGGTCGCCGACTCTACTCCTCCAGAAGTTCCTCCGGAGGGCGCCAAGAAAGGGGTAGATGGTGAACCATCTAAAATTGCTTCCGCCAAAAACTCCACCGAGAAGGGTACGGAAGGAGAGGGAGAATTTCACTTCGTCAAAGGACATTATTCTTCCGATCCCCCCGTCCCTCATCCTCATATAATCCCTAGGGGAGATCCACCTAAAATTGATGCCTTTTCTTTTCGTGAATGGCAATATTACATGGAGACTCACTTGAACTCTTCTTGTATAGAGATTTGGAGAGTCACTCGTGATGGATACAAACCTCATGACTCCAAGAACCTTACAAGAAGGGAAGTCGTAGATTGTCAAATCAACTACACCGCATTGTCAGTTCTTCAAAAAGCCGTGGGGTCCTAACCACATGCCGCATCTTCAACAATATTCCACCGCCAAGGAAACATGGGACGCTCTTGTCATCATGTTTGTGGGCAATGAGAGTATGCAAAAGGAATAGATATGATGCCTTGACCAATGAGGCCGAAGGCTTCTATATGCATTATGGAGAAGACCATGTAGACATGTACCAAAGACTCAAGACTCTTGCCACCGCCTTCTCAAATGTTGGTGCCAAGTACATTGATGATTCTTGGATCAAAAGGAGGTACATGATTGCCCTAATGCCATTTGAGGGCGCGTACTTGAAGAGCATTCAAGGAAGACATGATTTCTCTTCCATGACCTCAACTAGAGTGATGCAAGAAATGTGCTCCTATCAAGTGCAAACCAAGAATGCTCTTGACAATCGTGCTAGGGCTATTGGAATGCACAAAGGGGCATCGGTTGCTTTGAAGGCCAAGGTTTTGTCAAGAGAGGTTGAGTATGAAGAAAAAGGAGAAGAGGCGTTGCCTCCCTTGAAGGAACAATACTATGATCCCGTGCTAAAGGATCTCATTGCTCTCACCATGCAAAAGTTTTGGCGGAATCCTCCCAAGGGCAAGAAATTTGTTGAGGAGAAGACCAAGTCTCGCTATGGCAATGATGGGGCTCAAAAAGTGAGGTCTTGCTTCAATTTCCAAGATAAGCACCACTTCATTGCGGAGTGTCCCTATGAAAATAGAGAACTCCATAGTGGCAAGCTCATTCGCAAGGACAAGTCCAAGGTTGAGTATAAGAAACCTCATTTCAAGAAAAAAACAATTCAGCAAGAAGTCTCCCACCAAGTTTGTGCTATTGACTCAAGAGGAGTATGATTCCGGGAGTGATGAAGAAGAAGAACCACAAATGAAGTGGCCGCTCTAGCTATTGCTTCTACTCCATCATCTTCATCTCTCTTTGAATCCCCCAATGACAATCATCCTCAACGAAATGCCAAGTGCTTCATGGCTAAGGCCACGGAGGTATCACCTTCCTCCAACTTTAGGACCCCTAGTGAACTAGAACATCTTGCTAATCTTAGAGTTGAAGATGAGAGGATCTCCTTGGAACGTTTTATGTCTAACATGCAAGGGGAGACCAAGAAGTACTTTGAGCATCTCATGAGCCAATTGGGAGAGGCCCAAGAAGCTCTTGAGAATAAAGGTGAGGTTTAGAGAAGGGATGTGGATGAAATTGCATCCCTCACTATGACTCTTGAGGAAGAGCATGATGGTAGAGTTTCTCTTGAGGAGGAACTTGAATCTATTGAAGAAACTCATAATGAACTTGTTTCTAATATCACTAAGGAACGTAATCTTGCTATTGCTAAATATAAAAAGGCTAAAAAAGGATAAGGTTGAGTTTGGGGTTGGTCATGGTAAACTAACCGAGGCTCACAAAGCTTTGGAGAGTCAACATTATTCCCTCAAAGAGTTGCATGAACAACTTCAAACTCAACTTAATCAACTTAACAACCCTAGCACCTCTACTTCTTCTTGTGATCATGCAAATATTATTGAGGAAAATGCTAGGTTGAAGGTTGAGCTTGCAAGGCTCAAGGGAAAAGGCCCTCAAGTTGAGAAGTGTGTGCCCCACAAGTGGTTGCCCCTAGCACGAATGTGGTCATTGCTAGACCACAATTGATTGCTCCAAAGCCACAAGTGGGAAAACAAGGTCTTGGCTATGTTGCCAAGAAAAAGAACAAGAAGAAGAAGAACAAGAAGAAGACCAACAATGGTGCTTCGGGTGGTATTTTCATTAGGGACAACACTACTCGTAGCACACCCGCACAAGCAAGCAATGTTGCCTCGAGTAGTAGTGTCATGAGGGACAACACTACTCGGAGCACCTCCGTGGGAACTAACAATCCACACCATTTCTTATATGTTGATTATTATGGTGTTGTGCAAGCTAAATATGCTGGTCCTATTGAGGGTTTCATTGACTATACTATTTGGGTTCCTAAGACCCTTGTTGCTAACATGAAGGGACCCTCCTCGGGTCCTAACTCTAGTCAATGATCTCTTGCAGGACTATGCTTCCTGTGGGTCTAAATGGATAATTGATAGTGGATGCACTAGTCATATGACCGGAAGCAAAGAACTTGTGACGGAGTTGCGCCCAAATGACATACAAGCAACCGTCACTTATGGAGAATCGTCCTCGTCTAAGGTATCCGGGTTTGGCAAGGTTGTGATTGCTCCCGATATCACTATCGTCAACGTCATGCTTGTCGAATCCCTTGGTTTCAATTTACTTTCCGTCCGCTCTCTTGGAAAGATGGGTTTTTCCGTCTTTTTTGATGTTGATATTGTGGTCCTTTTGAGGAGCAAGACTCTTGACGTCGCTTACGTGGGACATGTTGAAAATGAGTTGTTCGTGGTGGAGTTTTCGAAGTCCACCAACTCTCAAACAATGTGTATTTTCGGAAGGGCGGACGTGGGATGGTTGTGGCATCGCCGCTTATCCCATGTCAACATGAGAACTTTGCAAAGTCTTCACAAAGGTGGCCTTATTGTCGGACTAAAAGAAAATGTTTCCTTTTCAAAGGATCGCGTTTGTAGGTCGTGTGTTGAAGGAAAGATGCATGATAAGGTGCAGAAGGCCAAGACTATTATTTCATCAAAGAGGATCTTGGAGCTTCTCCATGTTGATCTCTTTGGTGTCGTGCCCGAGGAAAGTCTTGGTGGCAAGAAGTATTGCTTGGTGATTGTCGATGATTATTCAATATACACTTGGTTTTATTTCTTCAAGTGAAAGAGTGAAACTCAGCAAACCATCATCGACTTCTCCAACGAAGTGCAACGTCAACACAATGTGCAAATCATGGCTATAAGGAGTGATAATGGTTCAGAGTTCAAGAAATACACTTTGAATGAATTCCTTAGTGAAGAAGGCATTCGTCATCAATACTCCGCCACTTACACTCCTCAACAAAGTAGGAAGAATCACACTCTCTTGGATATGGCAAGGACCATGTTGGCGGAGTACACTTCTCCCCAATATTTATGGGCCGAGGCCATATCCACCGCATGCCACTCCTCCAACCGCCTCTACATCCGCAAAGGCTTGGACAAGACTCCATATGAGATCCTCATCGGCAACAAGCCCAACGTCTCCTACTTCCGTGTATTCGGTTGTAAGTGCTTTTATTTGATCAAGGGTGTTAGGTTGTCTAAATTTCAATCCAAAACTATTGAGGGTATATTTTTTGGTTACGGTGCCGAATCCCACACTTATCGGGTCTTTGACAAAGCCTCACGGATTGTCATAGAATCTTGTAGTGTGGTTTTCGAGGAAAATGATGGATCCCAAGTGGCGCAATTTCATGTTTCTAATGTAGATGTTGAAATACCTCAAGAAGCCATAGGAAGAATGGGTGTGGGATTTTTCCGCCCCATTGAGGGACACCTTATGGCGACTCGAGAAGGACTATGCTCTACTCAAGTGGAGCCCTCCTTTATAATAGAAGAACAAGCCAAGGAGCCAAGTGCTACACCTAACCAAGAACATGATGAAGACCCTCCTCTTATTGACCAAGTTACTATGCAAGATGCAACCACTCCTATCATTCATGCTAGTCAAGGTGAAGGACAAGATCAACCATCCTCTTCATCCTCTCCTCAAGTTGAAGCTAGTGGTGAATATATTATTGTTGATGATGATGATGATGATGATGATCAAGGCCAAGTTGGTCAAGATGGGGACACAAATGATCAAGATGATCAAGTGATTCCTCCGCGCAATAATGCGGAGATCGAAGCCCGTCGTGCTAGAAGGATAAGAAGAGATTTGAAGCATATTGATGCCCAAGACAACAAGGTCTTGGAAGATATTCAAGCTAGAAGATCCACAAGAAGGCAATTGGCACATTTTAGTGAGCATCAAGCTCACATATTTATGGTGGAACCAAAGAAAGTGTTTGAAGATCTTGAGGACTCCGATTGGGTTGAAGCAATGCATGATGAGCTCAATAATTTTGAGCACAACAAGGTTTGGAGATTGGTTGAGAAGCCCAAAGATTGCCATAATGTTATTGGCACTAAGTGGATATTCAAGAACAAGCAAGATGAGCATGGCATTGTCATAAGGAACAAGGCAAGATTGGTTGCTCAAGGTTACACTCAAGTTGAAGGCGTTGGCTTTGATGAAACCTATGCACCCGTGGCTCGCCTTGAGTCTATCAGTATCCTCCTTGCTTATGCATCTTCGCATAATTTCAAATTGCAACAAATGGATGTTAAAAGTGCTTTCTTGAATGGTCCACTAAAAGAGGAGGTATATGTTAAGCAACCTTCGGGTTTCGAGAACCTAAACTTTCCTAACCATGTCTACAAACTCGACAAAGCTCTCTATGGTCTCAAACAAGCACCACGTTCTTGGTATGATCACCTTAGAGAATTGTTGGATGATCGTGGTTTCGAAGTTGGGAAGATCGACCCCACTCTCTTCACCAAGCGAGTAAAGGGAGAGCTTTTCATATGCCAACTCTATGTGGACGATATTATCTTTGGATCAACTAATCAAGCTTTCAATAATGAGTTCTCTAAGCTTATGACTGTCAGGTTTGAGATGTCTATGATGGGAGAGCTTAAATTCTTCCTTGGATTTTGAGGTCAAGCAATTGGCTCGTGGAACTTTCATTTCTCAAGCCAAGTATACCCAAGACATGATCAAGAGGTTTAACTTCCAAAATGCAAAGATCAAGTCTTCTCCCATGCAAGTCAAGTGCCACCTATCACGTAACCCGAAGGGTAAAGATGTGGACCAAAAGTTGTATCGTTCTATGATTGGTTCTTTGCTTTACCTTTGTGCATCTATGCCCGATATCGTTTTGAGTGTAGGTGTGTGTGTAAGGTATCAAGCGGCTCCTAAGGAAAGCCATTTAATGGCGGTCCATGGGATCTTTCGGTATTTGGTTCATACCCCAAGGTTTGGTTTGTGGTACCCAAAGGGGGCACAATTTTCTCTCAAGGGCTACACGGATTCCGATTGGGCGGGTGATCAAGATGATAGGAAGTCCACTTCCGGGGCTTGCTAATTTCTTGGTAGGTCTTTGGTGAGTTGGTCTTCCAAGAAGCAAAATTGCATATCTCTCTCCTCCGCCGAAGCCGAGTATGTAGCCGCCGCAAGTACTTGCACTCAATTGCTATGAATGAGGCAAACTCTCAAGGAATATGACGTTCATTTGGATAAGGTGCCTCTTTTGTGTGACAATGAAAGTGCCATCAAGATTGCCTACAACCCCGTGCAACATACAAGAACGAAGCATGTTGAGATTCTCCATCATTTCATCCGAGACCATGTGGCAAGATGGGATATTGCTCTATCTTATGTGCCCACCAAGGACAATCTTGCGGATATCTTCACGAAGCCACTCGACGATGCAAGATTCATGTTCTTGAGGAATGAATTAAATGTCATTGATTCTAGGAGTTTTACTTGAGGATCTTGCACACACCCCTATAGATGAAACGTGTTTGGGTTTAGGTGTAGGCATGGACATAGGGGGAGTGTTATCCTAACACATTGGGTTCTCCCTCCCCCCATTATGCCCAAAGAAAATATTCATTGTTATCTCTCTTTTTCTAATGTTGAATTGTGAGCTTCAATGTCGAGAATTGGAAATGCACCCAAGATATATCTTCGCGGTGGCATACCATGATCTCTTACATGGTGGATTAGGCCACCAACATCTTCTTTTCGAAGAGTTGGATCTTAGTTGGGATTTATTTGATATTTCGTTGCATTTCTTGGTGTTTTCCCTTCTAAGTGTTCTTTCGTAGGAAAATCTCACTCAATTGGTCTTTTGTTTGTTTGATTCTTACTTTTGAGAGGGATAAGTACTACTTTCAGTTTGGTGTTTCTATCCTAAGCCATTCTACCTTAAAACCAACTTCTTCTAGCACATGTGTCGTTCCATTGAAACGAGGAAATTTCGAAACAGTAGGCAGCCGGAATTTCCGGTCCAGTTCTGGACCGGAATATCCGGTTCAAACTTGAACCGGAATATCCGGTCCGGCGAAAATCACATATCCTGGACAGGGACGGGGAAGGGGCAGTTCGTTCCCTTTCTTCCCCAACTCCTCTCCTCCACCCCCTCACATCGTCGCACTGAATCTTGGCCCCCCGGGTCATTTCCTCCGCGGGATCTTTGAGCTATTGCCCAGATCTTGTTCCCCTCGTCCTCGGGATCGTTTCCATCCAAGTATTTCTTGTCCATGGATGTCGGTAAAGTTCAATCTCGTTGGATCTTGGTGCTATAACCATACTACTCCATGGATTTGTGTTTTTGTTGACAATTCTTGGTAGAAATTGCTCCCTAGGGTACCCTATGCATGCTAGATACAATAGTCTAGATTCACTTGTCACCGATCTAGTTTTGAACTCTAGATTAGGATCGATTTTGTGATGTTTTCGCAGTACCGGAATATCCGGTCCAGGTTTGAACCAGAATATCCGGGTGCACCGGAATATCCGGTTCAGTTCTGTACCGGAATATCCGGTTGAGTGCAGTACCGTTTGAGAACAGTCCAAAATTGATCCTTGCTAGAATTCTTATTAGATTAATACCTGGAATCTTTTCTATTGTTTTTATGCATGATTCATCCATTGCTTGGCATATGTGCACTCATCCCGATTGCTTTCCATCTATATTCTTGTTCACAGGTGGCTCTGGTGTTGAGAAGATGAAAACTCGCAAGCGCCCCTCCTACAAGGAGACTAGTGATGAGGATCAAGGCGTTAATCGCCCTCCAAGGAAATCTAGTGGTAAGAAGGTTGTCTCATCTAGGCACAAGAAGAAGAACACTCGGCCCAACTATAAGTCCGATATTAGTGTTCCTGATTACACTGTGATAAGGTAGAAGGATTGGTACAACACTCCACGGGATGGTACTTGTAATGATCCTCGTTTCTGGTGTCTGGAGCAGTCATACATCTATGCAGATATCTACTGTGACTCCAGGTTTCCTATCCGTGAGATGCACCCATGTGAGTTTGCTGTGATGAAGGATAAGGAAGAGTTTGCTGATGATGCCAGCATAGTTGAGCGGTTTGGTCTGGTGAAGCTGATGGAGACCCAGTGCCCGTACAACACCGAGCTCGTCACTCAGTTCATGTCCACTTTGGTGTTCAGCAAGGACTCAGTGTGTATCCTTAAGTGGATGACCCAGACCACTCCTTGTGAGATTCCTTTTCATAGACTGGCTCGTCTTCTTGGATACCGTTACATCACTTATCCTATTGCTGATCACCGTATGCATGAGGCGGAGAGACCTCGGAGGGAGAGGTACATGGCAGAGTTATATGCTCCAGGATTTACTGTTGGGAAGCTGGAGGGACTTCTTCCTCTCTATGATCAGCTTGTGCGTATCTTCATATCTTTCTTGATGCCGAGTGGAGGTAATAATGATGCTCTCACCAACCCATTGTGCAATCTTCTCTTTTTGGCAAAGCGGTGCATTGAGGATCAGGATCCACTACTTCCTATACTGTGGATGGCATGGACATTATCTATCATGAGTTGTACAACGCTATGATTGGTGGGAACACCATTCCCTATGGTCCTTATATCATGATGCTGATCAAGGATGTGATGAAGAGTGATTTATCTGAGCTACCCATGGTGCCTCACAATGTCAAGAAGTTGTACATAAAGAGGAAGAAGGCCGTACCTGCTGCTCATGCTCCTCCATTTGAGGGTGGTACCTCTATGGGGGGTGTGGCCTCTTCTAGTGCTCAGCCTGCTCAGCCTACTTCCACCCCTGGTTCCAACACTCTGTGCCATGTCAGAAAGCTCTCCTGGTTTCAGCGCAATGTGTTGTGCATAAAGGTGGACATCCATAAGGAGCAGTACAAGGCCTACTGCAGAGACACAGCTATGTCCAGTTACCAGAGTCAGATTCTTCACCACGTGAGTGGTGCTACTGGTGACCTGCCTGCTCCACTTGTTCCTCAGTCTTACACTCAGTGGTCTGCTGGTGATCGCACTCCTTGGGAGCGCATTGAGGAGGCTCTCCGTACCACTTCTGCTTCTTCCAGGGTTCCTGTTGATGAGTATGATGAGGATACAAATGATGATCTGGAGAGGGCGGCTGAGGGAGCTTCTGACGCGTCTGTAGGAGAGTCTTCTGAGCATTCAGATGCTTATACCTTGTTGGGACGTTAGCACAGTTGTTTCTCTCCTTTTTGGTGTCTCGATGCCAAAGGGGGAGAAGTAACTTCTAGATTACGGGATTTGCATGGGTTTCGGGCACAAGTGTATGCTTTTACCATGTTGTGAGAGCCTGTGTCCATTTAGTCTTACTTTCGTGAACTTTGCTCGTTTTATTGTTGTTTAAAACTATGTGTTATTGTGTTGTGAGACTACGTTTGGTTATCATGGATGTTATCATGGATTATCTATATGTTAGTGGTTATCTGGATTATCTATCTTATGTGTTGAGGATATATCTATTGTTGTGCTTGGTTATTCTTGTTATCATCTCTACGCACAAGGTATATATTTCTATCTTATTCTCAACATATATGTGATATTGTTACTTTGGCATGTTTGCTACTTGTTGGAAATTGCTCCCCTTATATTATTGCACTTTTTGCATTTGAGGCAAACAAAAGATATGCATATGGATAGGGGAGACATTTCCATTTTGTTTCAAACATGTTCTCGTTAAGGTTTTATTGAAAATCTTAGTATTGTCATCTAACACCAAAAAGGGGGAGATTGAAAGTGCATTTCGTTTTCACGCTGTTTTGTGTGTTAGTTAACAATACTAAGTACATTATTTATCGAGGTGTTTAGTGTGCAGGTGTTATATTTAACATCAGCATCGATCACCGAAAAGTTCGGTGAAGTTTGGCCTAAGAGTTTTGGGACAGTTGCCAACCGGATTATTGGTACCGGATTATTCCGGAGGAGCCGGATATTCCGGTTAAGAAAGTTTTGGTCCAATTTCTAGACAGAGATGAGTCGGATATTTGGTACCGGATTATTCATCTCTGACCGGATATTCTGGTTGTGGAGTTTTTGCTCGAAAACGTCTAAGGACTGAAGATGGAGCTGACACAGATGGACCAGATTATTGGTACCGCATTATTCCGGAGGAGGCGGAATATCCGGTACGGTTGCCTGCGCGGGATAGAGTCAAGCCGGATTATTGGTACCGGATTTTTCAGAGGCGACCGGATATTCCGGTTGGAGTCAGCAGGATTCGAGCAGATAAGCAGACCGAATATTCCGGTCCAAATTTCGACCGGATATTCCGGTACCCCAAATCCTGCAAAACGGCTAGTTTTGAGGAGGGGGTATAAATACCCCTCCTCTTCCTCCTTGAGCTCTAGTTCTTTCCCTTGGCATTCAATAGCATTTAAGAGCTCACCAAGTCCCTCATAACTCCCAATCCCTCCACCCAAACTCAAAGATCTTTGGAGGATTGAAGGAGAAGGCCCCGATCTACATCTTCACCAGCCCGTTCTTCATTTCCCCCTCTCTAGCTTGAGGGATATATCCTAGGGTTTCCTCTTGTAGAGAACCTAGGCATCTTGCTACTTCTTGGTGATTCAAGATTGTTGGGAGCCCCCAATTTGGTTGTGGGTGTGTGCCCCAAGTTGTTTGTAAAGGATTCGATTCCCGCCTCAAAGGGGATCAATAGTGGAAGGTGGACTAGGCCTTTGTGGCGGGGTTCATCGGAGAATAGGGTGAGGCCTTTGTGGCGTTGAGTAGGCCTTCGTGGCAAGCTCACACCCCTCCAACGAGACGTACTACCTTAACAAGGAGGAACTCGGGATTGCATCGTGTGTCCGCGTGCTTCATATCGGTTACCTCGTTCCCTTACTCCCTTTACTTGTGCTTGCATTGTGATTGTTGTTATCCTTGTCATATAGGTAAATTCACCATAGTTGCATTATCTAGATAATTTACCTTTGTGTCAAGCCTAAACTACAAGAAAAATTAAAATTGGTCGTCGCACCTATTCACCCCCCCTCTAGGTGCCCATACTTTACTTTCACCATCATAGTTCTTGCCATATCAATAAGTGTGCGATTCTTCCTCTCTGCTACACCATTTTGTTAAGGGGTGTACGCAGTGGAATATTGATGCCTTATGCCCTCTTCACTCAAGAATTCATCCATGGTGTAGTTCTTGAACTCAGAACCATTGTCACTCCTAATTGACAAGATCTTGGTGTCATATTGGCGTTGCACTTCCGTGGCCCAAGATATGAACTTTTCTTGAGTCTCACTCTTCTTCTTGATATAGAATACCCAAGTGTATCTTGTATAATCATCAACAATCACCAAACAATACTTCTTGCCACCGATACTATCATATGTGGGAGGCCCAAATAAGTCCAAGTGAATACGCTCAAAGGGCCTTGTTGTGGAGATGATTGATGTCTTGGGATGATTCTTCTCATGCATCTTTCCGGCAATACAAGAGCTACAAGGGCGATCTTTGGAAAAATTCACACTTGTTAGTCCTACCACGTGGTCACCCTTGACAAGAGTTTGTAGGTTTCTCATACCGACGTGGCCCAAGCGGCGATGCCAAAGCCAACCCACGTCAGATTTAGCCATTAGAAAAGTGGCGATATGTGTAGTTTCTTTCGAGAAATCCACTATATACATACCGTTTTCCACAAATCCAACAAAGGCTACTTTAAGAGAAACAGTGTGAAGGACAAGCACGTGATGACGCCCAAATACACATGTAAAGTTGCATTCGCAAAGTTGCGAGACAGAAAGAAGATGATAGCTATGGGACTCAACAAGGAGGACTTTCTCAATGGATGAATCCGGAGAAATGACCACCTTGCCATGTCCCAATACCTTAAGTTGTGAGCCATCACCAATAGTTACATGAGCAAATTTGAGAAGTTGGATCTTTAGGTCATCTAACACTTCCTTGCTTCCGGTCATGTTTGCAGAACAACCACTATCAATCATCCATGATGTTCCACCGGAAGCACAACCCTACAATGAATCAACTTCTTGTCTTAGGTACCCATTTTTGGATGGGTCCTTTCTTGTTAGTCACAAGGGTTTTAGGAACCCAAATAGCATACTTTTAATCATCACCATATGAGGTGCCAACATATTTTGCATAAACATGATCATCAATAGATTTAAGAAGCACATAAGATGGGTTGTACTTTCCCGCAAAGTTGTTGTGAGTAGTAGTGTTTCTAGGAACAATACTCTTAGCAATCATATCAAACTCATCTTCATCATTAGCCAACTCCCCCTCCTTCACAAAAACAATAGAGTTAGTGGAGGGAGTTGACTTATTCTTGTAGGCCACCTTGGAAGTGGAACCAAAACCAAGACCTTCCTTGCCAATAACTCTCTTTTGACTACTCAAAAGATCATTAAGGTTCTTTTGCCCTTGTATGCATGTGGCAAGACCTTTGTTGAGTTGTGCCTTCAACCTATTGTTCTCCTCAATCAGAGTTGCCTTGATACACAAAGGGTTAGTAGCACAAGAGTTTGCATTTATATTTTTTTAACCCTTTTAAGGTTTTGAGCTCATTTGAAATTGTTTGATGATCAATTTTAGGCTTATAAAAATCCTTAATGAGTTCATTGTAACCTTGGTTAGTTGCATCATTTAAGGCCATGAATTCCGTTACCTTAGCAAAAGCATGCTCACAATCAAGTTTTACTTTATCTATGTCAATTGCAAAGGTATCCTATATGCTTTCTCTAAAGCAATGTGATTCATCTAGAGCTTTCTCAAGCTCCTCAATTTTATTAGCAACATCACGAGAATTTTTTTCAAGTAATGTTATTCTCTCCTCATTTTCATCAATGAGGCCATGTGCCTCACTTAATTGATCCATGAGAGAGACAAAGATAGATTTAATTTCTCCTTCTAGTTTTTCCATAAAGTTTGTAGAGGGTTTTCCTCAACACAATTCAATAGTGAAGGAGTAGAAGAGTTTGCAAGTTTGAGTGTAGAAGTCACCTTTGGGGATATACCCTTGGCCATGAAGCACTTGTGACTCGAGGGAACCTTGTTGTCATTAGGGTTGGAGAAGAGAGAGCTTAAGTTAGGAGGTACGACGCCCTTAGCCATGGCCGCCATACCTACTTGTTCATCATCACCATCACTCTCTTCACCACCGGACGTGTACTCAACTTGTTTTGCAATCATTGCCCTAGAAGGGCCTCTCTTGATGAAGTTCTTGGACTTGGGAATGAAAGTGGATTTCTTGATGAGTCTTCCACCATTTTCAATTCTACTCTTGAAGGGGAACTCGGCAACAAAGTGCTCGTTATCTCCACAATTGAAGCAAGTCCTTGCCTTCTTCATGCTTGAGACTTCCTTTCCCTTGTTCTTGGTGGCGTTTGATCTAAAATCTCCCTTATTCCACCACTTGTGTTGAGCAAGGGCCAAGCATTCTTCATGTGATGTCTTCATCTCTTTATTGGAGATCTCGTGTGTGGATTCACCATCATCACTTGAGTCATTCTCTTCATGGGAAGTGGCCTTGGCCTTCAAGGAAAGAGAGGGTCTCTTCATTCCGTTTACACAGGACATGATATCATCGGAGGTTTGCTTCATGACTTTTAGAGTGATGAAAAGACCCAAAACATCATTGGGGGATAGATCCAAGTAATCGGCCCTTGATTGCACATTCATCACCATGTTTTCATTGTATGGAATCAAGGTGAGTAGAAATTTCTCCTTGACCCAATTCTCCATACAATCCTTGAAACCACAATCTCTCATGTCATTTACGAGAGCCTTGAGTCTTCTAAACATGTCTTCAATATTCTCCCCATCACTCAAATGAAAGTGTTCAACTTGTCTTTGGATGATTGACTTCTTGGATCGTTGAAGGTTGATGTTTCCATCATACATATCAACAAGGCAATCCCAAGATTTCTTTGCACTTGAGAAGGATCGGATGTGCTCAACTCCTTCCTTTTCCATTGCCTTCTCCAACATGTGCATGGCATTAGCGTTGAGTTGCTCATCTATGATGTCACTTGAGCTTAGGTTCAAGGTATCCTTTGGCTCATACCCCTTATCAACAATTCTCCATATTTGCATTGAAGAGATGCACATGTAAGACTTCATGGAAGCTTTCCAATTAGTAAAACGATTCCTATCTACCATAGGAGGTGGACCAAGATGATTAACATGTGGATGTTGAACATTAGGAGAATTGTCATAAGCAAAGCCAAAGGAATTTCCACCACTACCATTTCTAGGTGCCGATGTTGCGGATCCTTCCTTAGATGGAATGGGGTTTCCATGTTCATCTAAGACAACATTCTCTCTAGATTGATTAGATGAAGATGTCAATTCTTTTATTAGTCTCTCCATCTTTTTCTCGGAGTTATCAATCATAGTATGGATTAGCTTTTGAATCCCCTCCATGGTGACAGGATTATTAGCCATCCTTTCCTCCCCTTTAGGTTGTAAAGCCCTTAATAAAGGGACGAGGCTCTGATACCAATTGAAAGATCGAGAGGTTAACTAGAGGGGGTGAATAGGTTAACTACAAATTTTAACTTCTTTTTCGATTTAGCATGATAGTGCTCAAATATAGATTGTCTAGATTATGCAACTAGGTGAACAATCCTATATGTTGAGCAAGTACGACTAGCACAAGGTATATATATAACTAAGCTAGTAGCAACAAGTAAAGGTAAGTTGAGGGATAACCGAACACAATGACGCGGAGATTTATCCCGAAGTTCACTTCCCAATGTGAGCTAATCTCCGTTGGAGCGGTGCGGTGCCACCAATGTAGAACACCGAGTAGCCCTCAAATGGCACACCGAATCTCCTTCGAGTCCTTCCACCGATGTGGAGAGGCTCGAATCACTATGTTGCCGTTGAGGTTGACAACTAGAACCTTTACAAGGATGAGGCACACTCCACAACTTTGGAGGGTCCTCACCAAATCCTGAAAGCCACCAAGACTTCGAGAAACAGGATCCACGAGCACAAGAGCTCCGGCGATATCAACAAGGCTCCGAGTTCCGATGATCTAAGAGCAACAAGGTTCTTGGCTCCGATGAGCTAAGAACTACAAGATCCCTAAGGGATGAGTGGGGTGATTTCTAATCGGCTTGGTGGAGTTGTAGATCGGGGATGTCTCCTCCAAATCCCAAAGTATCACAAGTTTTGGTTGGGGATTTGGGGAGATGCTTGAGCTTGGAGGTGGTCAACAATGGTGGAGAGAGTAAGTTTAATTGACACCCACTAAAGGTAGGGGATAAGCCCCTTTTATACCCATAGACAAAAGACGGTCGTTGGGGGGAAATCCCCTTCACTGCAGTGCACCCCGGCCTAAGGGGGCGGCCAGGCCGGCAGGGAGGCCGGGACATCGCCACCATCCCACCATGGCCTCGTGCCTATGTGGGGCCGGCTGGCACCCGGCCAGGGGCCGGAACCCCCTTTCCACCTCGGCCTTGTGCCACCTAGAGGCCGGCGGGAGCCGGCCTGGGGCTGGCGTCCCACCCTGGCCTGGGGCCAGCGTGGAGCAAGGACAAGGCCGAGACAGTGCCCGAACGGCCCGGCCTCGTGCCCGGCCTGGGGCCGGCGTGGAGATGGAGCAGGGCCGAGGCAGCGCCCGTGGCACCCGGCCTAGGGCCGGCGTGTAGCAAGCCAAGGCCGGTGCAGTGCCCGAGCGGTCCGGCCTAGGAGCCCGGCCAGGCCGGCCAGGGAGGCCGGCGCCCCTGTTTTCTCTTTCTCCTTTCCCATTTCTTTTCTTCCTTTTTGCTATCAATCACATGGATGTCCAAGAGGGTATATGATTGCATTTTTCCATGATAGATTCTGAACACACTTAGGAATATTAGATATTCCATATGTTGTGATCAAACACCGAAAACAAGATTAGGAACAATGTCCTTTCATAACCCTAACCCTAGCTACTCCTCATCGGCATCGTCGTTGCCCTCGTCAGTGGTTGCCGCTTTGTCGAGCTCCTTATCGGTGCTATCTTTGTAGCATGGCCGACGGAGCATGGTGCCGTCAAACACACTGATGGAGAGCACGCCTTCCCCTGCATATCTGAAGAGAAGAAGGTAGTCCTGCTACAGGTTGTGTATACGGCAACTGCGCCCACCCGCGGGCAAGGAACATGTCCTCATCGTCCCTGAGCACGTCCACCTCTAGGGGGGGCATTGAGACAATCCTCCGTTTGTAGCCAGAAGGAGCGGCGCTCATGGCCTAGGAGCACCTCTGCTATTTTCTTCGGCAACTTCGGCCGCCTCCCCAATGGCTGGTATAGCTGCATGAAGAACTCAGCCAAAGAAACGCCTGATGAGGCCGCTACACGGCCGTCGTACCCATGGTGGCCACGATTACGGACGGTGCACCCATGCCCACGACTGTGACCGCTGCTGCTAGAAGCCTCCACATCGTTGGCCTAGGAATGTTTGTTTCCGCACCTGCCTCTGTGTTGGCTGCCCCTTGGAGCTCTCGCCATGGCAGTGAAGGAAGAAAAGTGGTGTGGGAAGAGAAATTGGAAGAGGTGGTGGAGGCAGAGATTATCCCCTCTCCGGCGAGAGAGGATTTTATAGAACCTGGAACCCCACGTGGGAAAGTGGGGGGGTGGGGACGTCTCCTCGGTCTCCTGCACGGCGTGGGGAATAATGGCCCACGTTGGGAAGGCACGAGTCAGTCGCCTCGCCTGCCGCCGCGGCCCCACCTCGAGAGACGGCGTGTCGCCTCGGGATGCAATGCATCCCGTCGGGAGAAGATAAAGGACGCCCGCTCGCCTCCTAGGGATTTTTTTTTACCGCGCCCTCGAAGGAGTTTTTACCGTACCTTCGCCCCGCGCCCCAATTCCCGTCGTCATGTCGGTTCCGGAGAAGATTGTCGCGCTGCCGGACCAGGAGGAGCGAGTCGTGGTGGTGCCGGAGAAGAAAGAGGAGGAGGCATTGTCGGCTTACACACCGTGGAGACCTTGGTCCTCATGGGAGTCTTCCTTGCGTCTTGCAGACACGCGGTCGTTTGCCCCGCCGTGGGCACTTCTGGCGGCTCCTGGCCTCCGTCAAAGCGGAACGAGGCTGCAACTCTGCCGCCACCATCGGACGAAAACGGTGAGTAGTTAGTAGTTTGTAAAGCTGCCATTTATATTTTAAATTTATATATAATGTGAAACCCGGATGTTTATGAAATGGCTATTTGAATCTAATATATATGAAGTTCAAATTATTTTATGTCTACAACACGGGATCTACCTGTCGGACGCGCTGTCTGTGCCTGCCCGGCAGCCCCCAGTCCACCCCCAAGTTTGGATGCGCATTAGATGTACCGCACAGAAAATCTTGTAGGTCCCACTTTTGGGGGTGTTGTTGCGGCTTGTTTTTCTGTCCGGCACCCGAATGGGTCTTTGAGGTCCTTTGGGAGGTGCCGTCGAGATGCTCTTACTTCTTATCGCATGGTAACTACTGATTGTTACTGGGAATCATGTCAAGCAACTAAAGTTTAACCTATGAGTTTGTGTGCGAGTCTGTGATTGTGAGCTTTCTGATTAATCAAGGGAGCAAGCCCAAGCCGCGTAAGGGCAACCACAGTGTGTGCCAAATTTGGGTGCCAAATAGCCTATTTGGCTTTTGGCATCGGTTCCCTACGTTGTAGAGGTGACAAATCTTGGTGCCAAAGCCAAATAATTTGGCGTAGGAGCAATTAGAAGATCCAATGTCAAATTCTTTTAAGTGAATAAAATAGTAGAATGGAGGGGTGAGACAAGAGAGAGAGTGTGCAGCCCAAAATAGTTTATTATTACTTTATACATGGTGGGCCACACAATAGGGGATTTGGTATTTGGTATTGAATTTGACACATTGTAGATAACATAGCAAGTTTAGGCCTAATGCCAAATAAATCTATGTGGCAAAATTGGCTTTGGCAACACTGTGGATGCTCTGATGACTGTCATCGGGCTATCAGGGTTAAGATATACTAAAAGCTCGCGGCATCGATGGATAAAGCTACAGCGGAGTACAAAATTGTGATGGTTCGGCTCACTTGTGACACAAACGATGCTTGTGTGTGCAACTCTCATTAACGAAGTAAAGACATAACGTACTAGTGTGAGTTGGCGCTTGCTTGCTTTGCGCATAGATTATCCATGCACGAGAAAGAGAAAGCTACCGCAAGTTGGGAGTCAATAACAATAAGAGAGTGCTTAATTAAGGCCAGCTTGATTGCCCTGTCTCCCAGATTTGTCCTTTCAGCGACTTTATTGTTAGAAAGAAGAAGAAGAAAAAAACAACGATCACAAAAGTATGAACCAATGCACAACTACCCTTATCCTACTTACCCTTATTATTTCCTTCACCGAACAGCCCTTTGATGGTCAGATCAGGGTCGCTCCAATTGGCAGGTTCAGAAAATACAGAGAAAATATTTTTTTTTAAAATGTACGAATGAAACGTCATGCCATTAGAATCCCCCGACCGAAGAATACGTCCTCGAAGTTGTTTAGTTGCAACACACACAAAGAAAACATATTTACTTGAAGCATCCTGTGTTTGCCATAGTAATCATATAAGTAACAGCTAAAAATTTACTTTGAAAGTGCAAGCAAACTAGTCCATAAATAAGAAATTACTATCCTTTAGGTAGGATAAGCAACGAACTAATGCCAAATGTAAGACTGGAAAGTATCCAACTGTTTAGCGGGGTCTGATGAGGACCAGTGACATCTTAAATTATGTTTATTACCGCTGAAAACCAATAATCCAAATATATCCTTTAACTTTGATATTTTACTCCGTAACATTTTCAGCACACGGTATACAGTATATTTTGTACACTAGCTGCAAATATAAAGAAATTTCGTTTCACGTTATCTAAAATGTCATTTACTATTTGTCCACTAGGACAAAATAGAGTGCATCACATAATAATAAGGGGCAAACAGGGCACTGCACCTTACGCTGTTTTCCCTTCATTTTATAACTGAGATTTTTTCTACTTATGCACAACACATTGAGTTAGTATTGTGAGACACAGGGAAGAATAAAAAAAACATTAGAGGCCAGCCAGCCATATTCCATCCCCTTATCCCGCTAAGGTCCTGCCGGAGACTAATGATTTTGCCGACACAGCCTGACAACATATGGTCCCTAGACCCTTGTAGTATATCCATCCATTATATCTGGCAAAATCAAGCAAAGAAATCCATCTGTAATGTGTGGGACGAGCAAAAAGGTAATACATAGCACTAAAGCTTATAGGGACTAAATGTACAAAAGAGTCTATACATGTGAACTCTCAAATTTAAGGAGCATTGACAGAGGTGGTAAATTAAATTGTGAAATGGTCCAGTTTCTTAATATATACACTGCTGCCAGAATGTACTTGCCACGAGGAAAGGGGGTGCGTGGTGCGGACAGTGTCAGAAGAACAGATGAGTGGCAGAAGCTTCGTATCCAGCAAAACCTGACACAGATGTCTGTGGAGCCTGCAAATACCTGTTTCTCATTAACTGAGTGGACAGGGGTAACGGGCTCCAGCAAATCTGATTCACTTCCACACTCAAAAATAAATTTTGGACAGTTGCGTGGTGAAATATACGACAAGACTCCAACTAATGCAGACCAACTGTTCGACACTTAAATGTCGATATCACCAGACTGCCTAGGACGCCCACGGCCTAGTACTGTTGCCGTGCATTGGCAGGGCATCTACCTCATCTCAGCAAATTTGTCGACAGTTAATTTAAGAGCAGCAAGATGACTACAAATTCAAAGTTAGTAGATATTCAGATTGTATGAAAAGAGTTCTAAAAGGCACAGAATATGCAGGTACAATATTTTGAAGATAACCAATAAGATGTCTAGAACGATGTCGCCAAACAAACAGAAGGTTACAAATTTGTACTATCAAGCAAACTGGCAGTTAGACAAAGTGCAGACCGACACAGGCACCACAATCAAGCGCACAGAAGGGCAACCAAGCATATTCACTAGAAGATCTAACCCCAGAATTTGGAATTAAAACTAATTTGTGGTTCAAGTTGTGCATAGAAACAGAATTACTTCTCCAACTGTCCTCCTGTTCAACTTCCTGACATAGTCTACATACTCGTGACAAAATTGCAGACTTCAATACATTATATCACGTTATCCACCGAGCAATAAGTTAATTATACCACAACAGTCAACAATATGTCAGAAGATATAACTTCTGGACCTTTCGTGAGCAAAGAGCGTCAACCAAACATGAGCACACACCATCGTGATCACCAGGCTGTGCATGGAGCTAACCTTAGACAAGCTTAAATGCCAACCAACTCCAGGAATGGATCCCAGAGCTAAAAATATCAGAGCAACAGGAAACTTGACAGTTCTTCCAGCAAATCTTACTCAAAACCACTCTGTCGAGTCTGAACGCAACCTAGACTCGCTTAAAATCGCCACTTTGTTGCACATTTCAAGCCCCCACATTCTATGGCTGAAACAAGAATGGGCGTTGAAAGACAAAAGAGAGGTTGCAAATGAAGCAAAAGAATCTCGAAGACGGTCATCACACAGAGAGCACGAAATATCACAAACACGCTATTTTTCCACCACAAGTCTTACCATATTGACGATCTTAAAAGAAGGTCTTACCACATCTGTCCTCGTAGTTAAGTACGACGTCCATGCGTCTCATGGCACTCAAACCCATGATGGGACATTTGGACCACGGCCATTAGCTACAGAAGACTCAAGGTATCGAGCTCCTTTTATTTATCTTCATGACTTCATCAGGCTTCGCTTTACTCTCGCGTGTCCTGGATGTTATCATCATTGTAATAATTTTTCTTTTTTAGCTCCTCAAGGCTTGTGTTGAACAGCTGTTACTACCGACTGTTGAGCCTTTAATATAATTTGGGGATCTTATCTTTCAGAAGAAGGAAATGTTATCCTTAACAGGAAAAACATGGCTAGTTGTAGGAGCTTAGGTGAATCAGCTCGGCCAGGGCAGCCCAGCCCAACAATAAATGTGGCTGGCCACGGGTGTAGGTGAGCGTGTTTATTACCACTGTACTGGCGGAGAGGGTGGTTATGCTATGCATCTACTCAGTTCACCGACAGTCCACCCTGCGGACCCCCTTCAGACTTCCGTTGCGCCTCCTCTGCTTTCGCTCTTCGTCTCTATCTTCTGGCTTAGTTTCGTTTTATCCCTTGGCACACGCTTGCTATACTGGTACACTAGTGACCCCAGCCAGCAGCAAGCACCCATGCTCTCCGGTGTATACCTTCTAATCATGGCCAGTGAAAAACCTAGACCAAGCACACACTCTCCCTCTTCTGTGTGTGGGCGTGAGTGACACTGTGCCACGTACTATTTGACTACCTACGCAGCTAACCACATTTAACACGGCAGTGCACAAGCAAGTACAGACTGGGCAGTTTATATTCACTCAGACCAGAGCTCTCCTCCCACACAACACCTTGGCGGGTTCAGAGCCTCACTCCCTCCTTTGTGATAGACAAAGACAAATGGTGCAACCCAAGAAGAAGTTTCGTGGAGTCAGGCAGCGCCACTGGGGCTCCTGGGTCTCTGAGATCAGACACCCCCTCCTGTAAGCCCCTACTACAAGCTCTGCTTTCATTTCCTTCTAAGTTTCTGTTAAGGTCAGTAGTTTTGATCCCTCTACAAGAGTCTAAATGCATGACATGTTTGTGCAGTAAGAGGAGGGTGTGGCTTGGTACCTTCGAAACGGCTGAGGAGGCCGCACGGGCCTACGACGAGGCTGCCGTTTTGATGAGCGGGCGGAATGCCAAGACAAACTTCCCCGTCCAGAGGAGCAGCACCGGTGATCCTGCCCCAGCGGCAGTCCGCGATGTCCGTGGTGGTGGCACGAGCGGTGGGAGCTCCTCCTCGACGAGCAACCTATCCCAGATTCTCAGTGCCAAGCTTCGCAAGTGCTGCAAGGCGCCGTCTCCGTCCCTGACATGCCTTCGCCTCGACACCGAGAAGTCCCACATTGGTGTCTGGCAGAAGCGCGCAGGAGCTCGTGCCGACTCCAACTGGGTCATGACCGTGGAGCTCAACAAAGGGGCGGTGCCCATCTAGCGATGCAGTGGTGCAGTCCACGATATCAGCAGCCACAGCTTCTTCACCGGTGAGTACAATGGATGATGAGGAGAGGCTCACACTGCAGATGATCGAGGAGCTGCTGAGCAGGAGTGGTCCAGCTTCACCTTCACATGGTGAAGACCAAGGCAGCTTCGTCGTCTGAAAAAGGCATGGATGAAACAGCATAGCGAGGTCGCCATCCGAGATCAGGATCCTGTAGGCTGGTTGGTACACAAGCAGTTCAGGTTGCTCCAGTAAGATAGATGTGTCTATTACTCAATCCAAGTTACAAAAATTATAAGTTTGCAATTGTGTGCAGCTATATATATATGTACTTACATTGTTACTATATACGCAGTCACCGTCAAGATACGTTGTAACACATCGATGTCAGTTATATAGTTTCTCATAAAGAAAATAAATAGATATTGTGGTTCTGTGTTGCCTCATCCCTTCTTCGACTTCAGACTCCAACGTGGACTATGTAGAGTAATCTAAAATCATGATGAAAGTGATATTTGTGAAGCAGATCTCAGCTTTATACCATATAATCATCTCTAAGGACCATGGACTCTAGAGGTTTACGTGTACAAGAAGAAAGCACCAAATATTTTGGTGTATTCATGCCTATTGTGTATGCATTTATTGTGAGGAAATACACTTACAGGGGATATAAAGACAAACCAGCAAGAAGCCAAGCATGAATACAATTCAGTCAGAAGAATTAGGTGCAAATCCATCGGACGCCTACAACTTGGAATTGTGTCTCAGCTAGCACACAATCCATCATCTTTAGTCACAAGGAAGGTAATATTTCCTTTAAAAAGGGAGGTAAAATATTTCTGAATGTTCTATTCCGCACCACCAGACAGAGATATGAGGACATATTTTCAGGAAGCTCTCTTCTGCCACTAATGCTGTCAGCATCATGAAATCATCATATTTCGTCGATATAGATGTATGAGTATTTATTTTCCAGATTTCGAACTAAATCCTAAGAAAAATCTAAAATCCCCCGACCAAACAAGTCTTAAGGGCTTGAGTGATCAACCCAATGGTGGACCATAGAAAAACTATTGAGGACAGGTGTACAAAAAGACCTGGAGAGTCGTATTTCGCCTCATTCAATTATGAAATGCAATGGATACTTAAGTGACAATTAATAATAATAGGTTAGCTAGGATGAGCACATGCTATAATGACTAACAAATCATTTGCCTTCGGACTAGGAACAACTGATAGTAACCTCGGAGCATTCAACTAATAAGTAAGAACCAGACAATAAAAGCAAATCACTAGACAGCTTCAGCTCATGTCAATTATGCAATAAAGAGACGGCCATCATATAAAAGGTGAGTTTGTGAAAACAGTTTACATACCGGTGATGGTAACCACCATCATGGTGATAGTAAGACCAATGAAAAACTGTTGCGAAGTTAGTAAATAGTGAGCTGGAAGAAACTTAATGGTAAGGGCTTGTTAGCTCGGATGCTAACTCAACATTGGCAATTCACAAGAGTTTATATAGCAGTGTAAAAAGAAAAGATAGACACAATCAAGAACGGTTCCCTTTTTTCTGTCGACTCCTAACTTCAGAACATGGAGAAAGACAAATTAGGATCAGCTTCGTGGTTGAGTTTCGAGGATGGTGCAAAAGCAGGCAGTCAGTGCTTAAGTGCCCAATCAGTTAGTTGGTCAGTCATTATAAACAACTGGATCAGCAAAGAAGAAAATAATAACATAGATGTAAAAAAGTGCCAACCATAGTCTCCGCTGAGTCACTAGGTCATGGAATAAATGGCATTTCACAACTTTTCCTAAGATAGTCAAGTGCTTACCTTTTTACTCCCTCCGTTCCTAAATATAAGATGTTTTAGCTCTTTTCCACATTCACATATGTCTATATGTATCTAGACAACTTTTAGTATATATGTTCACTCATATTAGTATGTATCTAGTCACCCTGAGAAATAGCTAGAACATCTTATATTTAGGAACGGAGGGAGTAGTAATTATCCATACCTATATGGAATGTTTGGATGGAGACTGAATGTCTTTTCGCCTATCTATGTCTGTCTTACTCACATATTTTATATGAAGTTCTGTTTGATTGTTTGTGTTTCGTTCAGCAGGCTGTAGTAGTCCTTGCCTTAAATTCCTGAATACATCCGCCATTAGTGCCACAGGTTTCATCCTCACACGGATCCTTCAAGAATAAAGTAAAGCTTTCTCCGCCTGTTTCTCCAGACTTCTGCCAACATTTGCAATGAAGTGCATGTAGTATCATCTCTAAATCATCCCCCTACCCTTTGCGCAAGCACCATGTAGTATAACTACACACCTCTCTCCATTCATGGTGCACCAATAACAGAATAGAAGAGCAGGATCCTATGAAGTTCGAAGGTACCAGTCCACAGGGATTTATATCCTAAAGTTGGTCTTTTTCGTCTTTTATATACAAAAAGTCGATGAGTGTTATATACCAATTGCTAATTACTACGGTATATCACTTATAATGGTGGACTTTAACATGCATATGTACTACTGGGTGAATTTGCTGGCCTGTTGGATCACTCTGTCAGTTCAATACATAAGTTACACACATCCATATACTAAGAAATTTTAGCATGACAAACACATAGCACCGTTACTTTTGAATAGACAAGAATAAGTGAATTAGTTAGGTAATTATATCCTCATTGTTCAGAAGAGCAGGATATTGCTACCCTAAATTTTCCAGTATTATTTGTTCCATAATTTCTGGTACCACATAAGCTGATCTAGGAACTCCCATGTTGCAAAAGCATGAATTAAATATGTCCAGCAAGACAGCTGTGGTGGTCCTCCGACATTAACTCTGCCCTTTGCTTCAATACTATTCAAACAAATCAGTGAGCCATCTTAATTAAGATTGAAAAACATATCGCATTAAGTTACTTACTTAGTGATATTTTCATATGCTATATCTAAATAATATGGTTTAAATAAGATTGCATGTACATGTGATCTGAGCATGTACTACTGGTTACAGTACATACAGCATCAGTGACTTGATGGTTCCACATGATAGAAATATCAGAATAAGTTGGTGAACAGAACATCAAAAAAACCATGTTCTAGTTAGTCCATTAGACTCAATAAAGCATTATTTCCATTTGGATGTTATTAGCCCCAACACCATGCTTAGAAGAATAGCTGTTCAAAATATTAACTAATAAGTTGTTGTTCAACTGAAAGAACAAATGAAAAACAAAAGTAACATGGAAGCAGTACCGAGCGATCCACTTAAATGTGAATTGTTAAAATCAGATATCTAGTGAGAACCAGTTGTTATAGTAGTTAAAATGGAACCTCAATGTAGCTGTAAAAAGAGGTCGCGGTACAGTACCGCTTGCAAGACAACAGAATATTGAAGTGCCTGTGGAAGGATGTTTATACTGAAATAGTGGTAGAGAATGCTATAAGATTGTGATTCCACCAATTCGCTTTATATGGCTAGTTCACTGTTTTTATTTATTTTGGAACTATGGCTAGTTCACTGTTGTACTTGAACTATTGCACCAGTGATTTTTTTTTAGTAAATGAAACAAATATATGTTTCCTAAACATATATTGGGGGTGTTTGGTTCCCAGCCACACTTTACCAAGCCTAAGTTTGGCAGTTTGGCGTTATTGCCACACTTTATTATCCATATGGTCAACCTGTCATAGAGTAAATTTTTTGGCCAACTTCTGCTACACTTTTGGTATCCAATTTCTCAGCCACACTTGCCAAAGTTAGGCTTGGCAAAGTGTGGCTAGGAACCAATCACCCCCACAGTATGAAAGAAGAAAAAAAAAGTAACAAATAACGAATATTCTCAGTGAGGGTATAAGCTAGGTATGAAAACAATGTCTAGAGTAGCAACATTTATTAGAACATATCTCGTCCATACAACCCATTTCATAGCTTTGGCAAGGAGCAAGGATAGCCAGTAGAGTATAGGATCAAATCTGCCACTTTGAGTAGGTCTAAGTACCAGCAAACAGTTGGTCCTGTATTGTGCTTCTACTAATAATATGGCCCATTAATCATTTTTTTTGTTGATACTTGATCTATCTAATATCCATATTGTTATAGGTTTACTACCCTCACAACTCTTATGTAATTGTTCATGAGCAACAATTAACCATACTTATTCGAATACTTAGTATTCAGTGATTTTCACAATTCAATGTCCTCTCCGAGCTTCCATAATTTAGATTATTATCCAGGATCACAAATAAAACAAACTAGAACCAGAAAATCAATAATATAAAGTTAGAAATGAATCAAGGATACTTAAATTGTACCATCGTTAAGTCAACCGCAGTACTGCACTGTGCGTGTTTGACTTAAATTTTGATGAAAACATATGATAACTTCTTACATTTTGCACGTGAATTGATTCCAGGCACATGCCCTGAGGAATCATCTTAGACTGGTTGACTACTCTGGCTCAGGAAGCGCCAGGAAGTTCCTATACATTTCAGAAGTTGCATATTCCGATATCTGGCCTATCCACAGGGAGATGGATGCACAGAGGTACTGTCTTCCTGGTCAAGGTCGGCCCCGAGAACTCAATTTTCTCTTCCTGTCAGTGCCAAGAGGAATATTGCTGGTGAATTTTGAATTAGAGAGTTCTCGGGGAATTGGAGCTCCTGCAGTCTTCAGAACCTGAGCAAGTTCTCTGAAGAGTTTCCTATCCTCATCATTCACGAAGATAATAGCCATGCCCTCCTCACCCATTCGAGACGCTCTTCCAACTTGGTGAACATATTCATCAATAGAATTTGGCATGTCAAACAAAATCACTTGACGTACTTTCAGGAGATCCATTCCACGTCCCAAGACCCCTGTACAAACAACAACAGATACTTCTCCTGTGAGAAATCTTCTCAATCTTTCTCTTCTCTCTTTCATTGTCTTCTCACCATGAATAGAAACAGCCTCCAACCCAGTAGCAGCAGTAATTGCTTCAGACAAAAGATCAGCACCAACTCTGGAATTCACAAACACAATGGCAGGAGGTTTAAAGTGCTGCTTACTTCTCATTATCTCAAAAATCTTCTGCTTCTTCTGCTTAGACTCCACCCAAATGACCACTTGTTTAACTGATTTGCTTGGTCTACTTGGGTTTCCACAAGTAATATGCATCATGTTGTTAGAAAGTGAGTTTGACATATCCTCAATTTCTGAATGTACTGTTGCTGAAAACATCATAACTTGTGGACATGACAGTGCCCGAAAGATCTGCATGACCTGATCTCTGAATCCCCTCTCTAGCAGGCAGTCCACTTCATCCAAAACAAATACAGAAACATCTGTAAGGTCAACACTGTGTTTCATGAGAAGATCAATTAGTCTCCCTGGGGTGCCAACAATTAACTCAACACCATTTTCAATTCTATATATTTGTTGGGCTAATGGATCTCCACCAACAACTAAAGCAGTTTTAAAAGTTAAACCCTTTCCAAGCACTTTTGCTTGATCTTCCACCTGTATGCAGAGCTCTCTAGTTGGAGCAAGGACTATAGCTAAGGGTCCACGCTTGCTTGTACACTGCTGCAGCCGCCCCCGTGAACAATGTGCAATTATAGGAACTAGAAAAGAAGCTGTTTTCCCTGAACCAGTATCTGCAGAGACAAGTAAGCTTCTATTACTTATTGACGCAGGGATGACTTGCATCTGCACCGGAGTGGGCATAATATATCCTGCAGTCTCAAGATTATGCACAAGCTTCTCAGGAAGACCACATGAAGAGAAACACATGATTGGATCAGGAATATCCTTGCCCTTGACACAAATGTCAAGTTTACTTCTTAGCGAGGCAATTTGGCTAGCATGCAAACTCGGTACATCAGGAAAATTATTGTCTCTGACACAGAAGCTTTCGTCACCAAACGGAACATTTACACGCACAGGTGTTTTTGCTGGCATCTTTGTTTTAGCGGCAATTCTAGCAAGAAGAGCAGTCTTGCATTCGACACTGCAGACATCATCATCAGTCTGATCACATATATACTCGCCGTATCGACCACATATAATGCAGCGAGGCTCCCCTGGAAGAGCTTCTCTCTGCTCAGAGCACTTTTCTTTCACGCGTAGATCTGTGAGAGTAACAAATATCATGAAAAGGATGTTTTCGTTCCTTGACTGAATGTGTGGAGCGGACGGAAGGCTATCATCTAATATTGGTACATCAGAGAGGTGCAGCACAGCAGGTAATACGGAAAAAGACTGGTATTATGTTGCAAGATAAGAGGGAAGCAAAACTATAACATGAGAAAGCAAAACGTTCATCAGCTACTAAAGTAAAATACCATAAATGATGTCAGCACCAGACAACAGATTCCTGAACTTCTAAGTACCAACTATTGAGATAGAAAGTTCACAGAAAACCTTTTTCTTTGGTAAATGTATTCTCTGAAGAAAATAATTTAATTTATTCCTTTCTTTTCCCGAAGTTTGCCCTTGTTTTTTTTATGATGCATTCGTGTCCAATTATTTGGCCTTTTCCTTGCAAACTTTGTTAATCTTCGCGTTAGCAGTAGGCGGCATGTTATACTTTCTTTATTTTGTTACACCGGGATACCAAGCCTGGTTCAATTTTCCGTTATCTGCTGATAAGTGGAACACGGCCTCTTGTTAGGTCATATGGGAAAAAATTGGCCTATGCAAGTATACAGCTCTGATAAATTCAATGCAATTCACCACTTTGTATCGGTTAAAGCAGCGCAAAGCCTGTTTCGAGGATAAATTCAATGTAATTACCTTCCACTTCGAGCTCATTCCTATCATCAGATGGAGCGACATCAGATGAACCTTTCTCCCCTTGCCCCATTAAATCGAGGAGAGAAAGAAGTACCAGAAACTGCATAAGACGGAAAGGAGAAAGGAAATTAGATCCAATAGACCAAATACCTTGAACAATAGTTAGCGGATTCGTCCAGACCATCGTGGAACCCCAGTTCTGATCGATCATGGAGTTCGATATTGGATTAGCTACAGGCACAAACAAGAAGAAACATACCGCGGTTATTGTTGAAGTAATCCTCACAACTGCCACCGAACTATTACTGTCTGCCGCCGGCCTCGCTGGATTATCGCCACGCTTGCCATCGATGCGCGTCGAGAGGGGAAGCTGGGGCCTGGGGATCCAACCTGCAAAACGCCCAGATTATGGATCATATCGCGGTTGAACTCGATCGAGGAAAAAAAAGTGACTGAAAGAGGCGGACCCGGGGGCTAGAAGGAGCCCGCCATGGGGTGCAGATGGAGGTGGCCGGGCCCCATAGTAAGGACGCTCGCGAAGCGGAGGTGGGGGATGGGGACGCGGCGGACGGCCGGGGAGAGAGAGGACGCCGTAGGGCCGCCGGAAGACGAGAGAAGGAGGGCGCGATAGAGTACACACCCTCCCTTCTCTTCTCCCCTCGCGGGAACAGCGCCCACAGGAAACAGGCCCAGCGGCGGCGGCGAAGCAAGAAGCGGCGCTGTGAGCGCGAGGCGACCTTCCAGGCGCCGGAGCAGCACGGGTTCGAAGCTGCAGCGTGCGGCTGCCGGCTGGTCTGCGGGGATGCGAAGCCCGGCCGTGGTGCTGCTCAAAGCCGGCCACCTGTGCCCGTGCCAGCCGGCCGGCCTGTTAGCACGTGTGCCCGGCCTGTCAAGGTCCGGCCCGGCACGTGGCTAAACTGGCCGTGTCTGTCCGCTGCACGCACGTGTGTCCGGCCTGTCAGGGTCTGGCCCGGCATGTGGTTAAACTGGTTGTGTCTGACCGCGGCACGACTAGGGCCGTGCCTGAGTGTCCATTAAAAATGTAAGTGAGACGGACGAACCCAACATGCCCGCCTCCCGTCCCACCGACCACCAGACCCACTTGTGTAAGGTTAGTATTCCACGGGTTAGTATTCTACTTGTGTAAGGAAAGGGCAATGCTATTCTACGGGTGACATGTAGAAAGGTTAGTATTCCAACATATTAATTCCATTTATGACAACTTTGAAAAGAAATCAGGAGATAAACGGAAGGTAAAAATAGGAAGTAAACACCGGAGAATAGAGAGAAAATGTTGCATATAGTTGGGCCCGTCCATTATCTTGCATGCATGCACAATCAGGAGAGAATGAGGAAAGATATGTTCGTGTGGTGGAAATTGACCTTTGCACCGATCACCCGTAAAGGAGCTATCCGGGTAAGGAAAACGCTTCGCTTAGGGCATCTCCAGCCGTCCCCCCAGAGCCCCCCAGGGGGCTTTTTTCGCGGCGGAAGCGACGAATAGCGCCGCTTCTTCACCACTCGCCCCCCCCCCCCAGCGGCCCAAATAGCGCCGTTTCGGCGCTAAATAGCGCCGCGGCACCCAGGCCAAACCCAGCCCGCTGGGTTCGGCCTGGGGGGCCGAAACTGCGCGGCTGCGCGCGTGGGCCAGCTCGGTCAGCGACGCGATGAGAAAGCGCGGGAACAGAAGCCACCGCCCGTGATCGTCTTCTCGGCTTCCGCGCGGTCAAAGGCTGCCGGCGTTTATGGCGTGGCGGCCGCCCAGTGCATGCGCCCCGCCCAAAAGGCTGCCGGCGTAATGGCGTGGCGGGCGGCACCGAGGGGACGCGCGCGCAGTAAATGCCCGGCCGCTCGCCGCGCTATAAGACCCCCCCGTCGCGCGCCTCGCCCCGCCATTCTCCACACCGGCGAGCTCTCCCTTCTTCTCCTCGACTCTCTCCTCCTCCCTTCTTCTCCACGAAAATGTCTGACGGAGCGGCGGCGGACGGGTT
Organism: Alopecurus myosuroides; assembly: GCA_028641055.1. NCBI lineage: Eukaryota > Viridiplantae > Streptophyta > Magnoliopsida > Poales > Poaceae > Alopecurus > Alopecurus myosuroides. The sequence goes on along the minus strand of CM054060.1, from coordinate 249,593,005 downwards.
CCCACGCCATAACCTGCGCCGGGGCCAGGCGATGGCGCTGTACCGCGCGGGCTATCCTTGCCCGCCGGACGTGCGCCTCTCTAGCTCCGCCGCGGGGGCGAGCCGCTGGGCACTCAGCGCCGGCGGTGTCCCCGTCCCTCCCCTTCCCAACTCCGATCCAGAATTCCGTCGCGCCATCCACGAGATGCGCGCCGGAATGCAGAACCCCGAGAACTATCCACTCACCGGCGTGGATCAGTTCTGGTGGGAGCGTCTGACGACGCGCCGCACCCGGGAGCTGGAGTCCCTCAACGACAACGGCCCTGTCGAGGGCCGTTTCAACTCGTACGGGCGGCGCCGCTGGTGGAGTGCCCCTGGGAGGACCCTCGACGAGGTCCTCCAGCACATCCACGCCGGCAACCAGCCGCGCCTCGCGATGCCGCCGCCGGAGGCCACCCAGCCGTGGGTGGCGCGGCGGACCGGCGCGTCCTCGTCGTCTGCGACGTCGAGCTCCTCCGCCGGGCACTCCACCTCCATCTCCCCCCCTTTCTTAACGCCGGTGCGCCCGCCCGCAGGCGCAGCGGTGGCGCGCTCCGCCTCGGCGAGCCACGCTTCGAACGCGTGGTTCGCCCGAAGACGGAGGACGGCGACGGCGACGACGAGTGGCCCGACCAAAAGGTCGCGGAGCAGCTGTCGCTGAACACGCTGCAACCGCTCGACGTCGAGACCGCCGCCCAGTGGAGCCTGCGCGACAACACCCAGGCCGAGCTCGCCCTTCAGCGCCGCCTGCTGGCTGAAGCCGAGCAGCGCAAGGCGGCGCGCGAGCGCGAGGAAGCCACGGCGGCGGCCCTCCTCCGCGTCCCTCCCCCACCAAAGCAGAAGGAGAACGTCTACATCGTTCTCGACGAGGACTCGGACGACGACGACGTGATCCAGCAGGCGCTCGAGGTGAGCAGGTGGGATTGCGGCGGCGGCGACGAGGGACAGGGGGAAGCAAGCGCCCCGGCGACGCCCCCAGCGACGATGACGACGACGACGGCGGCGACTACAGCCAGGCGATCGCCGCCAGCCTCGGGCTTAACTAGTTTAGATGTAGTTTAAATTTATCGTTTTAGCTTTAAATTCGCGCCGAATATGTACGCAGTTTCAAATTTCAATAAAATTTTGACTAGTTTTTCAACTGCGTTTGTTTGGGCCGATTTGTTGGGCTCGGGACGCGACTGGGAAACGCGCCCCCCCAGGTTCCAGAATAGCGCCGTTTAGCGCCGCGGCGGCACCAAAACGGCGGCGTTTTGGGCCCTGGGGGGGCGCAACGGCTGGAGATGCCCTTAACCCGAAGAAACCAGGCGCGCGTGCTCCGCTCCTTCCGCGTGTCGCATGGCCAGAAAAGAAGACACCACCAGGCCCCTCATCCCAACAACCAGCACCCAGTAGATATCCCAACGTCTCGTTGCATGACCAGCGGCTATAATAACACAACCTTTTCTTCGACGATGTCAACTTTTTCTAAAAGAGCACAACTTTTTTGCTGCACTTGTTATGATAGTACAAATTATTTACTAAAAAAAATCCGGCGAGAGTCTCCGGCACTATCTCTAACGAACTCAGTTTTATTGTTTCAATAGAAAACTTTTTTTGCTATAATTGTTCTTCGATTTTGCTATCGTAGTACAAATTTTTTGCTACAATATCTCCGTCGAGATCTTCGGCGATGTGTCTAGCGAAGTCAAAAAATCTACTACAAGAGCACAATTTTTTTGCTGCAATTATTCTTCGTGTTTGCTATAATAGTATAAAATATTTGCTATCACGTTTCTGACGAGTCCAGTCTTTTTGTGTTATGTTTTTGTCCACGAATTTTTTTGCACCCTGCAGCAAAAGCGGAAAGTTGTGCAGCAAAAGCGGGAAGTTGTGCATTAAAAGTGGGAGTTGTACAGCAAAAACGGATTTTTGGGGTCTTTTTGGGGGACACGTGTCAGCTGGAGGATTAGATTTATGTCCGCCCGGAGGACGCTCAGCGATCACCTTTGTGTAATCCCGATTAGCGCCGACGGGATTAGCGGCAGCGTCCGTTTATCCCACCTTTACCGCGAGGCATGCAGTAGAGCCGTTTGCATAGGCTGACACAGGATGAATTGTTTGGCGGGTCCCGCTTACCCATGTATCCCGTTTCCTAATATCTCGCTAATGTCGTTTAGTCTCGGCGGGCAAAGGGAGGCGGACATCCCGTACACGCGCCACTTGCATTGTGAGTGTCGATGTGGGCTGACACGACATGACCTATTTAACTTTTTTATTTTTTTCAGCAGGCTAAAATTGGTCTAAATCACTCTAGAAATATTCTCCCTTTAAAAAAAACTAAAACTTGCTAGTTTATTGTTGTGTGTGGATGGGTATAAAATAGATCTTATTACTAAACTTTGAACTTCACGACATTTTTTAAATACAACCTTTCATATTTTGGTGGAGGTGAATTTAATCTAATCAGAAATGGTTCTAAGGCATATCCCAATGCAAGTCTCTTAGCACGGTTTCATAGGCATTTTGCTTATGTGGCACTATAGTTAATGAAGAGAGATAGTGAGGTTGTATCTCTAAGATACAACATTGACACGTGGCCATAGGCAAAAAAAGTCTCTAGGCCAATCAAATGCATGCATGAGCCCAACATCATTAATTTAGATACAACATCTAAGATACAATGCATTGTATATGTTGTCTCTTAATTTTTTATTACACATATGATAACGTGCTAAGAGACGGTGCATTGGGACATGCCTAACACAAATAATGCCAGCATTAATCAAATTATGGATGATCTTTTAATAATGATGCATTAGTAATGAAGCTCGTGTTTGAGCTCGACGCGCTCAATCTCAAGACGAGTGATCTTCAGATTAAACTCCTTTTTCTTTTTCACAAAGCGTGCCTCCTGGGCCTTGAGATTTTCACCATACTCCTTGAGGCACGCCTCGCGGCTCTCCTTCATCTTCTTCTTGTTGCAGCGGTCGCGATGTCCTTCCTCTTCGAGAGCTGGGCGTTGGCCTTGTCGATCTAGTCTTGGATGCCAGTCTCCCGGCGGGCTACTGCCTGCTCCCGCTCGGCGAGTTTTAGTGAGGTCTCCTCCGCCCGTTTGTCCCTCTCCTCAGTCTCTCGGGCAATGACCGCGCCTTCGCGCTTAGAGAGATTCTCCTCGAGGGAAAGCATCTCTGGTAGACGGGCGGAGAACCTCTCCTCTCGAGCATCAAGGTTCTCCTCTCGGGCGAGCAGATTTCGCTCGCGAGTAGAGAGTGTGCCTGGAACTCCTACCGCTTTGCGAGCTCCTCCGCTTCTAACACAACCTCACAAGAGGCCACCTGCTCGGCGCGATCGTGGAATGCCCCCCAATATAGATTCGGCCTCCCAGGCCGTGCTGTCGCGGATCTTCTGGGCCTGAGCATTGCCCTCCATGCGGCGCTGCTCCGCGATCTCGCATCGCTTGCAATGGCAATCGCACTCGGTTGTTAACTGAATTGCTTGAGGACAAGCAATGCGTCCAAAACGTATCTTCTTTTCCGAACACTTTTGTTGTTGTTTTCTTCTAAACTTGTGGGTTTTGGATACAACTAACACAGAATAACGTTGTTTTTAGCAGAATTACCACGATGTCTTGTTTTTTTGTGCAGAAAATCAACTTTCAGGAAAATACCCGGAAAAAGTCCCAATGCTCCTATTTTACCCGAAGACCCCCAAAGCCAGAAGATGGGTTGGAGAGGGGCCAGGAGGGGCGCACACCACCTAGTGGCGCACCCCCTGGCCGCGCCACCTGATGGTGTGGCTGCCTCGGGCGCCCCCTTGTGACGCCCCGAGATCGGGCACTATGCAGATTTCAGCATTTCCGCCAAAATCCACATAATAACCGATTCCAGGTTGCCACTTGTGATAACATTACAATAGTTCACGAATAATCCACAACAACAACAGAGGAGGTATATACAAGACGACTCAAACGAGTCAAGGATACAACTGATACAATACAAAGATCCAAATAACAGCGGAAGAAACAACATAGTGCCCGACTACGGACAAGATACAAATTGAACTAAGAGTCCTGAAGATAACCGATGGCGTCCAATCCCTGCCCAGGCCAAGCCGGAGGGATTCCCAAGCTAACGTCGTCAGACTTCAAACCTGTTGACTGCAATGTGGAATATGCAGCCACGAAAAGTATTCGTGGGTCGGTACGGTTAAGTACTGGCAAGTGGATAAACCATACTCACGAGATACCAGCGTAACCAATCATCACAAGATACAAATACTTTGGGTTCAACGGAAAGGGAAGGATTATTGCAAAGAAGCGGCAGCGGGCTGCACTAACTAACTACAGAGACTCGCTACAACATCCGGCTAAAAGAAAGGGATAAGATAGCGTATCAGAACCAACTACAACTACCTCACCAAACAATACCCATCCAATGTTACCCCCTACTAAGGAAGCAACCCAAGGAAACTCACACGGTTGATTAAGGTGACATTCATTTTTATGGTGGAGGTAATCTATGTTACTAGTCAAGTTATCATCGTTAAGTGTAAGTTGTCTGAGTACTTGTTAGCCAGCACTTTCACCAAGTCATCCATAACCGCGGACAACACGGCTTCTCGAGAAGATTTAACCCTGCAGGGATGCACCAATTTGGCCGTACACGTAAGAATAACCCGCCAGACGGGGGATCAACCCACCAAGCGAGGTACTCAACACAACCCAACTCTTCTTCGCATCAAGCCCAAAGAACCACGTGCTGTGCGTGCGCGGCTAATCGAGCCCCCACGAAGAAAAGGGGGACCCTCATAGCACTGGAAGACCACGCCGCCCTAAATGTCGACTACAAAAGTTCCACCCTGGCGCCAAGGGCTCGCACCTGCATATGCATGCATCAAATGGAAAGCCCGAACTAAGTGTGGCGATTTGGACGAGATGCGAATCGAATCAGAATTGCGGGGGGCGCCCATACTCGCTTCCCACATGCGGTTAGTGCGCTCATCATGGATCGGAGGACAAGACCCCTTTCCTAATTAAGTTCGACACTAGCAGGCCTCAAAGCCACACCGGGCCTCCTGCCGGTGCCTTATCATCAAATTATTATTACCCAAAACATTAACATGTTGTTGATTGAATTGAAACCCAACTATCAAACTAAACAGGTGATAAGATAAATGACGACAAGACTCGAGCACAAACAACCTAAGGATGCAACTACGACACGAGGGCCAACGGGATAAACAAACAACATGTAATAGGAAGTGGAAGGAAGGCTATATCCTGGCTGCAAGGTAACATATGATAGGATCGAGACACAAGCATCGAATCATAAGGCTAGCATAAGAACAACGGAAAGCATCGGTAACAAGTGATGAAAGGCAGCCATAGGTAGCAAGTGAGTATACTTGCCTGGAATCCAGCAAGTAGAGGTACATCCGAAGAACTTGTCGTTGCTCACATCATCTCAACGTCCTATCCGCGAAGAAGCAACGAACTAGAACAAACACCGGATGCAACAATTACTACTACGGCAAAAGATCCAGCATGATCAAGATATGGATGCATGACAAGTTTAAGGATGCATCAAAGATAAACTAGTTGACATGGTAAACATGTTTAAATGGGCCCATATGCAATTTGGATTGCATATGGATAAGCCCATGAATTAATGTTGAATTAAATGATCTACAAATAACCATCAAGTGAAAGTTGATTAGAATGATGCATGGATGAGGAAAACAATAAGAAAACAACAATAGCTTCAATTTGAAAAGGTGTTTACCAAGTTTAGAATTTTACTTATTAAGTTATGAAATTTGGCTTCTTAAATGATTTACACAAACATTTATTGTTTTCACCCATTTTAATTGTTCAAAACAGATAACAAATTTATATTTGGAAAGAACACAAAATTTTAGATGGAATACATATTTCATTTGTTGAATTTGGATTTTAGATGAGCAAGTTATCAAATTGACAATTTTAAATGCATTAATTAAGAAATAGTTGTTTTCAGCAATTTAAATTGTTCAAAACAGAAAACAAAGTTTATATTTGGAAAGCTTATTCAATTTTGCATGGAAAACATATTTTACATGTTGGAATTGGTTTTGAATTGCCCAAATTATGAATTTTGCAATTTAAAAGGTTTAATTAAAGCATTGAATTATTGCACCACTTTTAATTAGGAAAAACAGTAAACAAATTGCATTGAAAAGGTTGAAAACATGTAGCAAATGTTTCACTGAACATTTTGAGCTATTAAACATAATTTTTGGGTTATTATTGAATTTATTATGCAATTTTCATAGGCATTTCTATTCTGCCCCTTTTAGTAAACAGAGGGAAACATGTTCAAATTTAATTCAATTGTGACCAAATAAAATACCAATGTGTAGAGTTTGTTAAGACAAATTTTTAGAGCCCAAGTTTGCTCAAATTGGATGAACAGAACTAAAGTTATGAAATTCCAAAGTTTCCAATTTTTATTGCATTTTCAGTAATTAATTATTTAGTGCAAAAATTATTATAGAAACATGTTGCAACTTTGACATTAACAGAAAGAGCACAAAATTATGAATCCACAGGAATTTCAATCGTTGAAATTGGATCAAAATTCAATTTGTTATTGATTTTACAATTAATGCATCAGATCTGTTTTCTGGAATTCGAGAGAAAAAAGAAAAAAAGCTGAGAAAAGGGGGTGGCTTTTGCGCCTAAGTGGAATCGAACCCTGGACCTGCTGGACGCGCGCAAGGTGTGCTACCAGTGGGGCTGCTGCTCGGGTTGTTGAAGGTTACAGAGGCGCGGGGGTTTGAGGTAAGGGGTGCGGATATATGTGAACGTAACTGAACCGATCGGGAACAACAGGAGACGACTGCCACGATCGACGGCGAGCTGCTCGCCGGCGAGGGTGATGGGCGTGCGCCCGCGGGGCAGAGGGAAGAGAGGGGAGAGAGGAGAGGGCGAGGGGCGGACAGGGGGGAGCTCACCTCGGGCCCGATCGGAGGCAGCGACAGTGAGGTGATGGCGGCGACGGCGGCTTGGCGGCGGCGAACGGCGCCCTCCCTGGGCTCGCCGAGGAAGCGAGGAGGGAGGCCTTGCCCCGGGGGTTCCATTCCCGGGCACGGCACGGCGCGGCGACGACCGCAGCGGCCTCGCCATGGCCCGCAAATTTCGGCCATGGAGGCACCTTCCATGGTTCAGAAGATTCAGAGAAAAAAGGAGAGAGAATTGGGGGAAGGGAGAGCCGGCGGCGGTGGAGAAGGAAGAAGGGTGGAGGAGAGCTAGGGTTTGGGAAGGAGGGTAGATAAGGGGGAGGGAGAGGGAGCAGGTGCGTGCACATGGGGGGGAGCTCGAAATCCCCTTCCTGCCCCCTTCCGTACGAAGAAGAAGGGTATGGTGGGTTGGGGTTTGGTGGGGGATGGTAGGTGGGCTGGCCCATTCGGGCTGGCCTGCCTCTCCCCCTTTTTTTTTTTGCTTCTATTTTTTTCTTTTTTTGCACATTTTTTTGTAGAAAGAAATAGAGAGAAAAAGAGAGAGGTTTTGGGGTTTTCATTTTATGAGTTAATTTTTTATTGAATTACAAAACAGTAATGTCAAGGTTTGTGAATTTTATTTTCAAAAATTTAAAATGTGAGTGTGATTTGAATTTGCTATTGAATTTCAAATAGGGTTTTAATGAAAGGGGATTTTATTAACCAAGCAAATTTTAATTCCAACTCAAATTCTTAATGAAAACAATTTGAGTGGATAACAAAGGTGCTTTGTTTGAGAAGTTAAAATTGGTTTGAATTTTTAGGTTGGTTTGAAAACAAGTGCAATGCATATGATGCATGATGCTATGCGATGAAAAAGAAAACAACAAGCAACTTTCTATTTGGGAAAAACCCCGGGTGTTACAGCCGACACCACTAACAAGGGGATTGCGCCCTCGCAATCCACCCAAGGCAAGGGGAAGAGAGGTTTCAACTACGGAGTCTTCGTGTTGCGGTTGATTTCTCGGGTCAGTGGGCGGATCTCTTCTTTTCGACACCACTAACAAGGGATTCTTGCTCGGATTGATGACGATGTTCTTCCACCAGGAATCTTCCGATGATCGAACCTATTAGATTAAAGGCTCAGAAAACATCCACCCACGTAGGATCCTAACACTTTGAAAGATAGGTACGAGAGTAGACTCCAAAACAAATGGGGTAGAAGGAGAAGTAGAATAGAGGAAAGGAATAAACAAGAATCCTATTGAGATGTCTCCAAAATAGTTTAGCAGAAATAGTTTTTGACACTCTAGAAACAACGACAGTTAGCGAGGTTATCCTACAGGCTTTGCGGACCCGTTGCTTCGATAACCATTCGTATCGAAACAACTTTGGGAATCGGAAACCTGGCTCTGATACCATTTGTGACGCCCCGAGATCGGGCACTATGCAGATTTCAGCATTTCCGCCAAAATCCACATAATAACCGATTTCAGGTTGCCACTTGTGATAACATTACAACAGTTCACGAATAATCCACAATAACAACAGAGGAGGTATATACAAGACGACTCAAACGAGTCAAGGATACAACTGATACAATACAAAGATCCAAATAACAGCGGAAGAAACAACATAGTGCCCGACTACGGACAAGATACAAATTGGACTAAGAGTCCTGAAGATAACTGATGGCGTCCAATCCCTGCCCAGGCCAAGCCGGAGGGATTCCCAAGCTAACGTCGTCGGACTTCAAACCTGTTGACTGCAATGTGGAATATGCAGCCACGAAAAGGATTCGTGGGTCGGTACGGTTAAGTACTGGCAAGTGGATAAACCATACTCACGAGATACCAGCGTAACCAATCATCACAAGATACAAATACTTTGGGTTCAACGGAAAGGGAAGGATTATTGCAAAGAAGCGGCAGCGGGCTACACTAACTAACTACAGAGACTCGCTACAACATCCGGCTAAAAGAAAGGGATAAGATAGCGTATCAGAACCAACTACAACTACCTCACCAAACAATACCCATCCAATGTTACCCCCTACTAAGGAAGCAACCCAAGGAAACTCACACGGTTGATTAAGGTGACATTCATTTTTATGATGGAGGTAATCTATGTTACTAGTCAAGTTATCATCGTTAAGTGTAAGTTGTCTGAGTACTTGTTAGCCAGCACTTTCACCAAGTCATCCATAACCGCGGACAACACGGCTTCTCGAGAAGATTTAACCCTGCAGGGATGCACCAATTTGGCCGTACACGTAAGAATAACCCGCCAGACGGGGGATCAACCCACCAAGCGAGGTACTCAACACAACCCAACTCTTCTTCGCATCAAGCCCAAAGAACCACGTGTTGTGCGTGCGCGGCTAATCGAGCCCCCACGAAGAAAAGGGGGACCCTCATAGCACTGGAAGACCACGCCGCCCTAAATGCCGACTACAAAAGTTCCACCCTGGCGCCAAGGGCTCGCACCTACATATGCATCATCAAATGGAAAGCCCGAACTAAGTGTGGCGATTTGGACGAGATGCGAATCGAATCAGAATTGCGGGGGGCGCCCATACTCGCTTCCCACATGCGGTTAGTGCGCTCATCATGGATCGGAGGACAAGACCCCTTTCCTAATTAAGTTCGACACTAGCAGACCTCAAAACCACGTCGGGCCTCTTGCCGGTGCCTTATCATCAAATTATTATTACCCAAAACATTAACATGTTGTTGATTGAAACCCAACTATCAAACTAAACAGGTGTTAAGATAAATGACGACAAGACTCGAGCACAAACAACCTAAGCATGCAACTACGACACGAGGGCCAACGGGATAAACAAACAACATGTAATAGGAAGTGGAAGGAAGGCTATATCATGGCTGCAAGGTAACATATGATAGGATCGAGACACAAGCATCGAATCATAAGTCTAGCATAAGAACAACGGAAAGCATCGGTAACAAGTGATGAAAGGCAGCCATAGGTAGCAAGTGAGTACACTTGCCTGGAATCCAGCAAGTAGAGGTACATCCGAAGAACTTGTCGTTGCTCACATCATCTCAACGTCCTATCCGCGAAGAAGCAACGAACTAGAACAAACACCGGATGCAACAATTACTACTACGGCAAAAGATCCAGCATGATCAAGATATGGATGCATGACAAGTTTAAGGATGCATCAAAGATAAACTAGTTGACATGGTAAACATGTTTAAATGGGCCCATATGCAATTTGGATTGCATATGGAAAATCCCATGAATTAATGTTGAATTAAATGATCTACAAATAACCATCAAGTGAAAGTTGATTAGAATGATGCATGGATGAGGAAAACAATAAGAAAACAACAATAGCTTCAATTTGAAAAGGTGTTTACCAAGTTTAGAATTTTACTTATTAAGTTATGAAATTTGGCTTCTTAAATGATTTACACAAACATTTATTGTTTTCACCCATTTTAATTGTTCAAAACAGATAACAAATTTTATATTTGGAAAGAACACAAAATTTTAGATGGAATACATATTTCATTTGTTGAATTTGGATTTTAGATGAGCAAGTTATCAAATTGACAATTTTAAATGCATTAATTAAGAAATAGTTGTTTTCAGCAATTTAAATTGTTCAAAACAGAAAAAAAAGTTTATATTTGAAAAGCTTATTCAATTTTGCATGGAAAACATATTTTACATGTTGGAATTGGTTTTGAATTGCCCAAATTATGAATTTTGCAATTTAAAAGGTTTAATTAAAGCATTGAATTATTGCACCACTTTTAATTAGGAAAAACAGTAAACAAATTGCATTGAAAAGGTTGAAAACATGTAGCAAATGTTTCACTGAACATTTTGAGCTATTAAACATAATTTTTGTGTTATTATTGAATTTATTATGCAATTTTCATAGGCATTTTTATTCTGCCCCTTTTAGTAAACAGAGGGAAACATGTTCAAATTTAATTCAACTGTGACCAAATAAAATACCAATGTGTAGAGTTTGTTAAGACAAATTTTTAGAGCCCAAGTTTGCTCAAATTGGATGAACAGAACTAAAGTTATGAAATTCCAAATTTCCAATTTTTATTGCATTTTCAGTAATTAATTATTTAGTGCAAAAATTATTACAGAAACATGTTGCAACTTTGACATTAACAGAAAGAGCACAAAATTATGAATCCACAGCAATTTGAATCGTTGAAATTGGATCAAAATTCAATTTGTTATTGATTTTACAATTAATGCATCAGATCTGTTTTCTGGAATTCGAGAGAAAAAAGAAAAGGCTGAGAAAAGGGGGTGACTTTTGCGCCTAAGGGGAATCGAACCCTGGACCTGCTGGACGCGCGCAAGGTGTGCTACCAGTGGGGCTGCTGCTCGGGTTGTTGAAGGTTACAGAGGCGCGGGTGTTTGAGGTAAGGGGTGCGGATATATGTGAACGTAACTGAACCGATCGGGAACAACAGGAGACGACTGCCACGATCGACGGCGAGCTGCTCGCCGGCGAGGGCGACGGGCGCGCTGGGCGTGCGCCCGCGGGGCAGAGGGAAGAGAGGGGAGAGTGGGGAGAGAGGAGATGGCGAGGGGCGGACAGAGGGGGAGCTCACCTCGGGCCCGATCGGAGGCAGCGACAGTGAGGTGATGGCGGCGACGGCGGCTTGGCGGCGGCGAACGGCGCCCTCCTGGGGCTCGCCGAGGAAGCGAGGAGGGAGGCCTTGCCCCGGGGGTTCCATTCCCGGGCACGACACGGCGCGGCGACGACCGCAGCGGCCTCGCCATGGCCCGCAAATTTCGGCCATGGAGGCACCTTCCATGGTTCAGAAGATTCAGAGAAAAAAAGAGAGAGAATTGGGGGAAGGGAGAGGGGAGAGCCGGCGGCGGTGGAGAAGGAAGAAGGGTGGAGGAGAGCTAGGGTTTGGGAAGGAGGGTAGATAAGGGGGGAGGGAGAGGGAGCAGGTGCGTGCACATGGGAGGAGCTCGAAATCCCCTTCCTGCCCCCTTCCGTACGAAGAAAAAGGGTATGGTGGGCTGGGGTTTGGTGGGGGATGGTAGGTGGGCTGGCCCATTCGGGCTGGCCTGCCTCTCCCCCTTTGTTTTATTTTATTTTTGCTTCTATTTTTTTTTTTTGCACATTTTTTTGTAGAAAGAAATAGAGAGAGGTTTGGGGGTTTTCATTTTATGAGTTAATTTTTTATTGAATTACAAAACAGTAATGTCAAGGTTTGTGAATTTTATTTTCAAAAATTTAAAATGTGAGTGTTATTTGAATTTGCTATTGAATTTCAAATAGGGTTTTAATGAAAGGGGATTTTATTAACCAAGCAAATTTTAATTCCAACTCAAATTCTTAATGAAAACAATTTGAGTTGATAACAAAGGTGCTTTGTTTGAGAAGTTAAAATTGGTTTGAATTTTTAGGTTGGTTTGAAAACAAGTGCAATGCATATGATGCATGATGCTATGCGATGAAAAAGAAAACAACAAGCAACTTTCTATTTGGGAAAAACCCCGGGCGTTACACCCCTCGGGTCCCCCTTTCGCCTACTTAACCCCTTTGACCTAAAAACAGAGGGGGGCTTGTCATATTACAGAGAAACACACCAGAGCACCGCCGCCACCTCGAAACCCGATTCGTGGATCAGAAGTTCCTGTTCTGGCACCCTGTCGGGACGGGGATCCAGAGGAGATCATCGTCATCGCCACCACCTCTTCATCAACCATCCATGATTCCCCCATCCATGTGTGAGTAATCCCCGCTGTAGGATGAGAGGGGTGGTAGGGATTAGATGAGATCGATCATGTAATAATGCCAGATTGTTAGGGCATGGTGCCTAACATTCGTTGTTACTGCTATATATCGTTGTTGCAACTTATTATGATTAATGCTTGTCACAAGATCCCGAGTGCCATGATCTCAGATTTAAATATGTTATTGTTTCATGAAGATAATAATATTTTTTATCCTACCTGCAAGTTGTTTACACATTGCTGCTTGTGATGGCGACCGTTGCGGGAGGAAGTCTTTTTATGTATGTTTGTTTTGTTCCCCGGCAACGGCGCCAGAAATTCTTTGATGCTACACCTTGATGGTGCCAGAAATTCTTTGTTGTGGATGGTGTGTTGGGAACCCCAAGAGGAGGGTGTGATGAGTGCAGCGGTAAGAATTTCCCTCGGTTAAGAACCAAGGTTATCGATCCAGTAGGAGAAAGAGGATCTTCGGGAGGTTGATGCCACTGATGGTGGTGATGGCGCCTCATCGGTGTCAGCAACAACGCGGAACATACACACAACACAACCAAAATACTTTGTCCCAACGGTACAGTGAGGTTGTCAATCTCACCGGTCTTGCTGAAAACAAAGATTAGACGTATAGTGTGGAAATAGTGTATGCTTGCAGTAAGTAAAGAAAACAGGGAATTGTAGTGGTTTGTTTAACAGTGTAGGAAAATGGACCGGGGTTCATAGGTTCACTAGTGGTGTCTCTCCATAAAAGATAGCATGCTGGGTGAACAAATTACAACTCGGCAATTGACAAATAGAGGTTGCACCGTAGTGCACATTCATGACATGATGACTACTATGATATTTAGTGCGGGCATTACAACAATATACATAGACCGTAATCCAACTGCATCTATGACTAATAATCCACCCTCAGGTTATCATCCGAACCCCCTTAGGTATTAAGTTGCAAACAACAGATAATCGCATTAAGCAATGTGTGTAATGTAAGCAATGATTGTGCAGGCGGGCACTCACACCGTTGTTTTCTCCCTAGTAGGAACATCGCATCCTCCCCCGTCACGTTTCTGTCACTCAAGCACATGCGAAAAGGAGGCATGAACCCAACTATCGAGCATAAATGCTCCCTCTTGGAGTCACTAGCAACTACTTGGCCAGAGCAACCACTAGCAATGGAAAGCATGCAAGATCACAAATAACATATGCAATAAAGACTATGATCAACTTGGCATAAGTTCAATATTCATCGGATCCCAGCAAACACAACACATAGAATTACATAAGAACAATCTCGATCATGTTAGGCAGTTTGTGAGATCTAAACATTGAGGAATAGGAGGAGAAGACAACCATCTAGCTACTGCTATGGACCTGTAGTCCAAGGATAAACTACTCACGCATCACTCTGGAGGCAGGCATGGTGATGAAGAGGCCTCCGGTGATGATCTCCTCTCCGGCAGGGTGCCGGGAGACAGCTTCAGAACCCCCTGATCTACGGTTGACGATGACGGTGGATGTGGAACTTTTCAGGGATTTTTTATCAGATACCTAGGGTTTTCCTTCGGAGGGGAATAAATAGGCGAAAGGGCAAAGGAGGTGGAGCCCTGGGGGGGGCCACACCACCCCCCGACACGACCAAGGGGGGCGCGCCACCCTATGGTGTGGGCCCCCCTTCGGGTCTCTTCGGGACTCCGTGAAACCTTCGGGAATTCTAAGACTTCCGGGTTTCGAATTTTCCAATTCCAAGAATATTTCAAGAACAACTTTTCTGAAGCTAAAAACAGCAGAAAACAAGGAAATGGCTCTGTGGAATCTTGTCAATAGATTAGTCCGAAAAATCAATAAAAATGACATAAAGAAGGGAGAAAACATGTAGCAATTGGCATAATATCATCATCGAACATCAGAAATTATAGATAGGTTGGAGACGTATCACACATGTTGTTGTCTGGAACCCGAGGCCCCAAAGTGACAGAAATTGGGACAACCGGAGGGGACGAATGCGATGGGAGGATCACATGTGTACACGGAGTGTTAATGCTTTGCTCTGGTGCTTTGTTAAAAGGAGCACGTTAATTACCAGTAGTTTTCCTTGAGGACCCACTGCAAACGGGCTGGTAGGACAATAGATGTTGTGCAAGTTTCTCATTGTGAGCACGTACGACTAAATATGGAACACATGCCTATGGTTACCTAGTACTTGGATGCTTTATTATTATCTATCTGCAATTGACCATGTTATGATTATTATATGAGCTATCTTATGAATGCAACGCCCGTTCATCCATTCCCTATGCCTACATTATTTTAATCCTGTTGTTTCCAACAATTGCTACCGCTTACTAATGCCACTGCTATAAAACTGTTACTACTGATAAACTGTTGCGAGAAACTCTACTTCTAGGTGCAGCTGAATTGACAACTCATCTGTTAAGGCTTATAAATATTCTTTGGCCCCCCTTGTGTCGAATCAATAAATTTGGGTTTTACTTCCCTCGAAGACTGTTGCGATCCCCTATACTTGTGGTCATCATCTCGCTGTAACAATTAGGGTTCTATACCGTTGTTTTCCACTAGATCTCTCTCCCGGCGTGAATTACTCGTTTGTAGTTGATGCTTATGAGATTTATCGGTGTTTGCACTTTATGACCAGATTGTTATTCATACATTTATCACCTCTGATCATGTACCATATGATGTGTTATGAGTAGATCATTTAGTTCTTGAGGACATGGGAGAAGTCTAGTAATTAGTAGTCATGTTTCGTTGAGTAATATTCACCGACTTGATATTTAAGTTATGTTATTATTTCTCTAGTGGTGTTATGTGAATGTCGACTACATAGCACTTCACCTTTTAAGGGTCTAGAGGAATGCATTGTGTGTTGGATTGCTTATGGTGGGTTGTTGGAGTGACAAAAATCTGAACCCCAGTTTGCAATACTTCACATAATGGAGTAGTAGATACCACGAGTTTATTGCTACAGTTAGATTTATTTCTTAATTGCTTTCTTATATTCGCGGACGCTTGCAAGTAGTGTGATCGTAAGTGTGCATTAGTCCTGGATAGGATGGTGCACTAGCATACGCCTACCCACATAACACTTACCAAAACGATAAAGATTAATCAACGGCGTGTGATGAAAATAACTAGACAAAACTTCCTATGTGTCCTCGGGAACGTTTTTGCCATTATAAGAAGTACCACCGGCTTGTGCTTTGTGCTAAAAAGGAATGGGTCACTTGAAGCAACTATTTATCTTTATTGTTATTTACTTTTTATCGCTTTGTTACTATTACTAAAATCCCTAAACAATTGTTCTCTATTGTTTACAGTAAAACCTTGCTCAAAACTATTTATCAATACCTTAGGCTCCTCGTTGGGTTCGACACTCTTATTTATCCAGAAAGCTACGATCGATCCCTACACTTGAGGGTCATCACCATTGATCATGATGCCACCATTGGATGCGGGCACCGTGAGCACCCAACGGGTCGGGACCGCCACTCAAGACCCTCATGTGAGGACCCAGAAACAGTCCGTCGAGGGATGCCATCTATCTCCTTCTCTATAACTAGCGCCGCGGTAGGTGTGACTCGACGACTCGCATCTTCTCCGGTCTGGTCGCCTAACAGAGTAGCCCCGGTGTGCTCACGCCCCCCAGTACCTCCGGAGGAAGGCTCGACTGGGGGCGCGCTGTCCAAATCCCCTCAGGTGTGCAAAGAAGGCAGAGCAGGGACGGGGAGGGCTTGTTCCCCCTCCAAAGCAACTTGGCCTCCACGCCCTCGGCTCCTTGGGCCACCTTGGCCCCAGCAACATGATGGGCTACAACATCCTCCTCCTCCATGGCGCCACCCTCGGGTGCTTCCGGAGGGGTACCCGTTATGGTCACCACCCATGACAATGAGTGACCCTCGTGGGATGTAACTCCCTGAAGCACCCCGGGCGCCCAAGCTGAAGGCGTCAGGGCCTCGGCGTGGGGATCACTTGCTCCCCCTATGGCCCCTCGAATGCGGGAGGAAGTTCGGCTCTTGCTGGTCTAGGGGCCCTGGCGGACGGTTCCTCCTGCTTGACCCGTTTAGCCCGAGGCTTACTGAAAAACAAACAGGGTGTAAAAACCCTGGCGAAGACGGGCAAAGCTGGCGGAGGTATGACCTTACTCTTCAGACGCAAAGTAGCCTCGTACCCCCTTTTACATCTGGGGGGCGCCTCATCAATCTTCCCCACGGGCGGTCCCGAGGCTCCTGCAGCGGTTACGACCGCCGCGGTCGCGCTTCCTGGGGTAGCCATGTGGCCAATCCTGTCCCCGTCGACGACAACTTTTGGGGAATCGCCTCAGCGTCATCGATGTAGTCATCCAAGACGTGGGCCGTCGCTGCAGGTGCAACCGTCGACGGGGCCCCTCGAGATGGTGCCTTTTCCAGCTTTGTACCTCGCCGAAGCTTGCGCCATGGGAGGTAGCGCCCCCATGGAGAGGGTTCTCGTCCCTCCTGGCTTCTCCCTCGGCGAGAAGGCTCTATTGGTCAAAGCGGGGCATGCTCGTGAGGATTTTCTCTTGGTCAACCGGGCCCAGCCGATAAAGAGGATGTGCCGCCAAGGGGAGGTCGCTCACCTCCTCGTGTCCCACCAAGACCTTGGTACTCGACGCGAGAGCCATCGAGTCGAGCTCCTCGTCCTATAGGTGGATTGTGTCCCTCGGGGCATAATACGCCCACAAGCAACCATTGTGCCTCTGCAAGGGTGCAATCATGTGCTGAAGGAATTCCTTGATCACCATCTTCTCGGTCAGGCCGACCTCCCGGAAGAAGACGGTGCATCGCCGGGGCCTCCGTTTTCGGGCATGTAAGCGTGTGTCACCCCTAGCACGACAACTCCACGACATGCGAAGAGGGTATCGCCAAATGGGGGCTCGCGTGATGGTCTCCCACGTACTCCCACCATTTCCAGCAATCCTCCACCTTCTTCGACCAGGACATGTCTATAAGGGGTGGGGAGTTCCTCTCGGCGTGGAGGAAGGCATAGGAAGAGCACCTGTCTCTCCCTGTGAATCCTAGAGAAAAGAAGTGGAAAAAGAGAGCTATAGATGGCTCTACGTTGAGGAAGGCCTCCCAGAAGAAGGAAAAGGCCACAAGGAAAGTGACAAGAGTTGGGGCGAAGGTGGAGGATCTAGATCTGATAATGATCCATAATGGAAAAAAAGAAACTTAGAGAAAGGGGGACCAAACCTGCCGCCAGGAAACGGACGAAGACAACATAGTCCGAATCCCTGACATCTCGAGGGGATGTTCGTCCTCGGAGCACCCTAGTGGCCCCCACTCGTTGTGCTTACTCCCCATGAGCTCTAACAGTTTCCGTGTTCCCTCGTGATTAACCACCCGGGACGGCAGCAGGGCCGACTGGGCAGAGTCCGAGTTGGCCCGGGATACTCCCGCGCCCCCCCCCCCGGCTCGTGGGATTCTTCCTGGTGATGACAAGTGGTGGCGGAGGGATCTGTTGCGGAGCAATTTTTTCGAGGAGGAAGAGAGAAGGAGGAGGGAGCTGTGCAGACGAAGGAGATGACGTGCGGAAACACCACCTCTGCTCTGTGCCCACATCTTTTTAGCCGCGTCGCAATGATGACGTGTGGGGGCGAAACCGAGGCATCATGATGATCATGGGGAACCGTCTCTGTGAACCGCCGCTCCACTTGCGCACTCTCGGCCTTGACGGCCCCGTCGTTTCGTCTCCTCTAGACACGTGCGCGACATGGGCCCAGTGGCTATTGTCGGAGTAATGGATACCAGGGTACCCAAACCTGTCTGCCAAGACCCGGTCAAAGCCCCGTGGCTGCGGGTGAACCGAAGCTGTATCAAGGAAGACTCTGTGCCACCATGACCTCGTGAGGGAAACGACCCTCACGAGGGAGGACTTTACAGTTTGGGGGCAGCCGCGCTCCACCTCGCCGTCCTCCGTGATGGTTCTACCTCGGGATACCTTCGCGGGGATCCCAGACGTCCTCGCGAGGAGACAACACTCCGTTCACCTGTGACCCTCTGACAGGAGGGCACATGTCCCTGCTCCGCCCTAAAGACAAAGCATGCCTACGCGGGATGACAAAGCGTATCACAGAGATGGCAATAACGCGAAAGGGCGCAGATGTCAAAGCCACTCATTTCTGTATTTAAAGACCACCGCCCATCTGATGTGCCCAAAGCATCGCCCGACACTTACTTCTTCGGTGCAAGAAGACCATGAAAGCATAAAGCTTCTCCGCAAGCGTCATCGTTGAGGTCATCTTGAAGACCCCATGGTATGCTCTAGACCACCGCTTTAATTGATGGTAGATTGTGGTTTCCCTTCCCATCCAATGAGCCGGAACAAGGAGCCGATGCGACATAAGAAGGGCGTTCTGTCCACCGAGCTAAGGCTTCACAATCCTAGCGCCCTAGCCTCCACTATACTGTAAACCTCGCCAAGCAATGAAACCAGAAAAGCAGGAGTAGGTCCTTACCTTGCGAGAGGGACCGAACCTGGGCAAACTCATGTGTCTCGTTGTGTCGTGTGTCTCTCTCATATCCTCGCCAAGCACGTGAGCTCTCGCATTCACTCCCCTTGTCGAATCAAGTAATAAGGAGCTTGAGTCCGTAGGACCCAAGAAACCACTCTCCGACAGCATGCGATGGGGCATCAACGTGAGAAGTCCGGAGCCACGAGAGGGGCGTGGAGAGGGGGTGCATCCAACGCCGGGAACGGCTCCTGGGTCTCACCCGCACCCGAAACATCATCGTTGTTCGAGGAGTCTCATCGCCAGAGGGCCCCACGTTGGGAGCGTGAGGGACAGGGAGCAAGAGCGGTCCTCTTCAATCGCCACGCGTATCACCGCACCTTGATTTTCGTCCCGCCCTCCAAAGTAGAACGGCAGTAGAAAATCGGAGAGCTTTGCTCGCTCGGGGCTCCGGACTGTGAGCCAAACCACGGTAGACTCAGCAAGAGAACGGTCATCAATCTCGACAATCTTCCTGAGGGGCGGAGACACCAACTCTAAGACCTCCTTTGACTTGGCCTTGTCCGGCAATCCGTGGACCCAGACCCAAGAGGAGAAGAGAGAGGTCGCCTACGGTGCAACAATAGAGGTCTTCATGGACACGTGGGTCTTGTTGGTCGGTAGGGTGAACGTGGTGCCCATGGTGCAAAGGCGGAGCATCTCAGCTCCTTGATCTAAAAAAATGTCTATACCGATGTTTAAGCTTTTTCTTTTTTTGTGAGAAAAATCCGGATCTATTCTAGAAGTTCAGAAGAAGTACAGAATACCCCAAACATAAAAAAAAGTACATCGACCTCTCTAGACCGCCTAATTACCTCTATCGCCGCTAGGGCGAGGCGCTGCTCCCGTACCAAAGCCGGCCTGACCTTGTTGATGAAAGTCGAAAAGTCTTTGTGCACATGCCCCTAAGGACCAGCGCCCCAAAGTCGAAGTCGTCATCATTGAACATTTGAATTGATCTAAATCTTCTGACATCAAACATGTAACATGCATAGACTAAACAAGATCCACCACTCCATGGGAGTAGCGACCGGACGATTTCTCCCCATGTAACACCTGGGGTGTTCCCCCTTAGTAGATTTGGTTGTTTCCTTTTTCTTTTTGCATCACGTGCATCACACGAGCATTGCATCCTGTTCACAAAAACAACTCAAATTTCAAACCAAATTAAACTTTCAAACATTGTCCAAATTTCCAATTTA
The DNA here is from genome assembly GCA_028641055.1 of Alopecurus myosuroides. Classification (NCBI taxonomy): domain Eukaryota; kingdom Viridiplantae; phylum Streptophyta; class Magnoliopsida; order Poales; family Poaceae; genus Alopecurus; species Alopecurus myosuroides. Next base: position 249,572,560 of record CM054060.1, on the reverse strand, counting down.
AAAATTGCAACCAAACAACTCCAATTGTTTTCAATAGTTTGAAGTCGATTTATTTAAATTGCTTATGAATAAAAGTCCTTTTATCAAAACCCTAATGGCAAATTAACTTTCAAATCAATTCATAATTGACATGATCAAATTGTGGTTAAACATTAAATTCTGGCAAACTATTAAGTTCAATAATGCTTTCATAATTGCTTGAGCTTATTAAATAAAATTTGTTTATTTCCAAAACCTCCCAATCAAACTAATAGTTGAAATTCAACTAACCATTTAAAATCAAACTAATAGTTCAAATTTTGAAATCAATACTAACCTTGCTTTTACTCACTGTTTTGCAATTAATAAAATTTAATTATAAAATAAAACCCCCCAACCACTATTTCTCTCTCTCTCTCTCTCTCTCTCTCTCTTTATCTCTTACAAAAAAAAAAGAGAAAAGGAAAAAAAATCCAAAAGAAAAGGAGAGAGGCAGCCAGCCCATCTTTTCTTCCCTCAGCCCACTACCCAAAGCCCACTGCCTCTTCTTCCTCCTTACGTCACGACAGTACGAACCACGCACCACCGCTGATCTTCTCCCCTCCCCCCTCCCGATTGCTGCCGTACCAAGCTCACGGCTCCATAAAACGCCACCCCCTCCTGCAACCCTACCCTCTCCCATCTTCCTGCCGCGCCGCCATCCCTCTCTCCCTCCTCGTCTAGCTGCCCCCCGCTCCTCTCTGTTTCTGTTCCCCTGAAAGCCACCGAGAGAATCCAGCGCCAACCACCCTCACCGATCGAGCGCCATGGAAACGGGAGCTCCACCTGAGGGCGGGAATGGAACGCCGTCGTTCTCTGCATCATCTACGCGGGAGTTGCCGAGCCGGAGATGCACTGGACGCCTCCCTCCCGCGCCGTCGACGGCGCCACCGAACTCCACCATCGTCACCACCTGCTGCTTCCGCGACGAGCCACTGTGAGCCATCCCCTTCCTCTCCTATTCCCCTAACGCTCTTGTCTGCACGACTCCACCAAGCCAGCGCACCCCACCACCCCGTCGTGCGCCTCCTTGGCTTGCCGCCGGCGATCACTGCCGTATTGCCGTCGGGTTCAGAAGGAAAATCGTTGTCGAGTTTCAGTTAACACGCGATGTTAACCTCTTGTTCAGTTAGCCCCGTAGGGTATCACAAGCCCCGCTTCACCCCAGTGGCAGTGAACCTGCGCGCGCACCGCGAGGGCGGGGGATCGATTCCCCGCTCGGGCAATTTGCCCCATCCTTTTTACCCTACCGCGCTGCGCTGCGGGCCCCGCCGGGCAGTGACCCCGTGGCCACCCCAGCTTCCAACCGCACGCGTGGCTGCCAGCGTGGCGCCTGGCCCACGCGTCAGTGACCCTGGGCGGCTGCTGCGCGGTGCAGACCCCTATCTTACGCAGCATTTCTCACACAGGCCCTATCCCCACGTATTTCACAGTCCAGTCCCTGTAAATTCACAAATCAGTCCCTGGACTTCAACCACACCTAGAAATTGCAAATAAACTCCAAATTGAAAATGTAAAATATGTTTTTCAGTCAAAATTCAATGTACTTTCTGTTTATCAACTTTGTTTTGCAATTTGGACAATTAAAATTAATGTTATTTAATAATCCTTAAAAATGACAAACCAAATGGCATAATTAATAACTTTCAAATGGTTGCTCCAAATTAAATACTCAAAACATGTTTTCCATCCAAAATTAAATGCCACACTTGAATATCAACTTTGTTTCTGGTTTGCAACAATTAATTTGAATAATTGTTTCATCTCTTAATTAATGCATTTAAAATAGGTAATATGCTTAACTAAATCATTTGAAATTGTTTTCCAACAAATAAAAATATGTTTTCCATGCCATTTTGAACCACCTTTTCAAATATAAATTTTGTTTCATGATTTGAGTAATTAAAATTGCTTAAATAATTTTAAACCTTGTTTAAATCATTTAAATTTGCTAAATTCATAACTTGCTCAAATTAAATTATTCTTGAACTTATAAAATATGTTTTCAAACCAGAAAAACATAACCTTTTCAAATATGAATTTGAATTTATGTTTTGAACAAATAAAATTCAAATAATATTCAAACTTGAATTAAATTCAATTAAAACTTGTTTAATCTTGTTTAATTCATAATTAAATCATTGTAATTCCTTTTTCAATAATTGAAACATGTAATCCACCTAAAATTTTGTGTTCTAATCAAATATGAACTTTGTTATCTGTTTTGAACAATTAAACTTGATGACAACAACAAATGCTTGTGTGACACCTTTAAGTAACCAAAATTCCAAAACTTAATAAGTGAATTTCAAAATGGGTAAACCTTATTTCCAATTGGTTCTATTGTTGTTATATTGTTGTTTTCCTCATCCATGCATCATACTAAACCACTTTCACCTGTTGGTTAGCTGTAAAACAATTGTTTCAACCTTAATTCATGGGCTTTCCATATGTAATCCAAATTGCATATGGGTCCATTTAATTATGTTATGTGATCATGTCAACTAGTTTATTTCTATGCATCCATTAAATTGTCATGCATCCATATCTTGATCATGCTGGATCTTTTGCCGTAGTAGTAATTGTTGCATCCGGTGTTTGTTCGAGGTTCGTTGCTTCTTCCCGGATAGGACGTTGAGATGATGTGAGCAACGACAAGTTCTGTGGATGTACCTCTACTTGCTGGAATCTCAGGCAAGTATACTCACTTGCTGCCAAATGGCTGCCTTTCATCACTTGTTACCGATTCTTTCTGTTGTTCTTATTCTAGCCTGTTGATTCGATGCTTGTGTCTCGATCCTATTATATGTTACCTTGCAGCCATGATATAGCCTTCCTTCCACTTCCTATTAACTGTTGTTTGTTTACCCTGTTGGCCCTCGTGTCGTAGCTGCATGCTTAGTGTTGTTTGCGCTCAAGTCTTGTTGTTCCTTTCATATCACCTGTTTAGTTGATAGTTGGGTTTCAATTCAATCAACAACATGTTAATGTTTTGGGTAATAATAATTTGATGATAAGGCACCGGCAGGAGGCCCGACGTGGTTTTGAGGCCTGCTAGTGTCGACCCTAATTAGGAAAAGGGTCTTGTCTACTGATCCATGATGAGCGCACTAACCGCATGTGGGAAGCGAGTATGGGCGCCCCCCTCAATTTGAATCGATTCGCATCTCGTCCAAATCGCCACACTTAGTTTGGGCTTTCCATTTGATGCATGCATATGCAGGTGCGAACCCGAGGCCAGGGTGGAACTTTTGTAGTCGGCATTTAGGGCGGCGTGGTCTTCCAGTGCTATGAGGGTCCCCCTTTTCTTCGTGGGGGCTCGATTAGCCGCGCACGCACAGAACGTGGTGCTTTGGGCTTGATGCGAAGAAGAGTTGGGTTGTGTTGAGTACCTCGCTTGGTGGGTTGATCCCCCGTCTGGCTGGTTATTCTTACGTGTACGACCAAATTGGTGCATCCCTGCAGGGTTAAATCTTCTCGAGAAGCCGTGTTTTCCGCGGTTATGGTTAACTTGGTGAAAGTACTGGCTAACAAGTACTCAGAACAACTTACACCTAACTAATGCTAATTTTGACTAGTAACAGGATTATTGACACAACAAGTTGAACATCATTAATCCAACAGTGTGAGTTATCCTTGGGTTGCTTCCTTAGTAGGGGGTAACATTGGATGGGTATTGTTTGGTGAGTAGTTGTAGTTGGTTCCGATACGCTATCTTCTCCCCCTCTTTTAGCCGGAAGTTGTATCGAGTCTTTGTAGTTGGTTAGTGCAGCCCGTTGCCGCTTATTTGCAATAATCCCTTCCTTTTCCGTTGAACCCAGAGTATTTGTATCTTGTGATGACTGGCTACGCTGGTATCTTGTGAGTATGGTTTATCCACTTGCCAGTACTTAACCGTACTGACCCACGAATCCTTTTTCGTGGCTGCATATTCCAAATTGCAGTCCACAGGTTTGAAGTCTGACGACGTTAGCTTGGGAATCCCTCCGGCTTGGCCTGGGCAGGGATTGGACGCACTCGGTTATCTTCCGGACTCTTAGTCCAATTTGTATCTTGTCCGTAGCCGGACGCTATGTTGTTTCTTCCGCTGTTATTTGGATCTTTGTATTGTATCAGTTGTATCCTCGACTCGTTTGAGTCCTCTTGTATATATCTTTTCTGTTGTTGTTGCGGAATATTCGTGAACTGTTGTAATGTTATCACAAGTGGCAACCTGGAATCGGTTATTATGTGGATTTTGGCGGACATGCTGAAATCTGCATAGTGCCCGATCTCGGGGCGTCACAAATGGTATCAGAGCATGGTTTCCGATTCCCAAAGTTGTTCCGATACGAATGGTTATCGAAGCAACGGGTCCGCAAAGCCTGTAGGATAACCTCGCTAACGGTCGTTGTTTCTAGAGTGTCACAAACTATTTCTGCTAAACTTTTTGGGAAACATCTCAATAGGATTCTTGTTTTCTCCTTATCTCTATTCTATTTCCCCTCCCATCTTATTTGTTTTGGAGTCTCTCCCCCTTGTCTATCTTTCAAAGTGTTAGGATCCTACGTGGGCGGACGTTTTCTAAGCCTTTAACCTAATAGGTTCGATCATCGGAAGATTCCTGGTGGAAGAACATCGTCATCACTCCGAGCAAGAATCCCTTGTTAGTGGTGTCGAGGAGAATCAACTAGAAGCATGAAGAATCGATAGTCGAACTTCTTTCCCCTCCCGGGTTAGCAGGTGGATTGCGAGGGCGCAATCCCTTGTTAGTGGTGTCGTCTGTAACACCTGGGGTGTTCCCCCTTAGTAGATTTGGTTGTTTCCTTTTTCTTTTTGCATCACGTGCATCACATGAGCATTGCATCCTGTTCACAAAAACAACTCAAATTTCAAACCAAATTAAACTTTCAAACATTGTCCAAATTTCCAATTTAAAAATTGCAACCAAACAACTCCAATTGTTTTCAATAGTTTGAGGTTGATTTATTTAAATTGCTTATGAATAAAATTCCTTTTATCAACACCCTAATGGCAAATTAACTTTCAAATCAATTCATAATTGACATGATCAAATTGTGGTTAAACATTAAATTCTGGCAAACTATTAAGTTCAATAATGCTTTCATAATTGCTTGAGCTTATTAAATAAAATTTGTTTATTTCCAAAACCTCCCAATCAAACTAATAGTTGAAATTCAACTAACCATTTAAAATCAAACTAATAGTTCTAATTTTGAAATCAATACTAACCTTGCTTTTACTCACTGTTTTGCAATTAATAAAATTTAATTATAAAATAGAAACCCCCAACCCCTATTTCTCTCTCTCTCTCTCTTTATCTCTTACAAAAAAAAGAGAAAAGGAAAAAAAATCCAAAAGAAAAGGAGAGAGGCAGCCAGCCCATCTTTTCTTCCCTCAGCCCACTACCCAAAGCCCACTGCCTCTTCTTCCTCCTTACGTCACGACAGTACGAACCACGCACCACCGCTGATCTTCTCCCCTCCCCCCTCCCGATTGCTGCCGTACCAAGCTCACGGCTCCATAAAACGCCACCCCCTCCTGCAACCCTACCCTCTCCCATCTTCCTGCCGCGCCGCCATCCCTCTCTCCCTCCTCGTCTAGCTGCCCCCCGCTCCTCTCTGTTTCTGTTCCCCTGAAAGCCACCGAGAGAATCCAGCGCCAACCACCCTCACCGATCGAGCGCCATGGAAACGGGAGCTCCACCTGAGGGCGGGAATGGAACGCCGTCGTTCTCTGCATCGTCTACGCGGGAGTTGCCGAGCCGGAGATGCACTGGACGCCTCCCTCCCGCGCCATCGACGGCGCCACCGAACTCCACCATCGTCACCACCTGCTGCTTCCGCGACGAGCCACTGTGAGCCATCCCCTTCCTCTCCTATTCCCCTAACGCTCTTGTCTGCACGACTCCACCAAGCCAGCGCACCCCACCACCCCATCGTGCGCTTCCTTGGCTTGCCGTCGGCGATCACTGTCGTATTGCCGTCGGGTTCAGAAGGAAAATCGCTGTCGAGTTTCAGTTAACACGCGATGTTAGGGTATCACAAGCCCCGTTTCACCCCAGTGGCAGTGAACCTGCGCGCGCACCGCGAGGGCGGGGGATCGATTCCCCGCTCGGGCAATTTGCCCCATCCTTTTTACCCTACCGCGCTGCGCTGCGGGCCCCGCCGGGCAGTGACCCCGTGGCCACCCCAGCTTCCAACCGCACGCGTGGCTGCCAGCGTGGCGCCTGGCCCACGCGTCAGTGACCCTGGGCGGCTGCTGCGCGGTGAAGACCCCTTTCTTGCGCAGCATTTCTCACACAGGCCCTATCCCCACGTATTTCTTCACAGTCCAGTCCCTGTAAATTCACAAATCAGTCCCTGGACTTCAACCACACCTAGAAATTGCAAATAAACTCCAAATTGAAAATGTAAAATATGTTCTTCAGTCAAAATTCAATGTACTTTCTGTTTATCAACTTTGTTTTGCAATTTGGACAATTAAAATTAATGTTATTTAATAATCCTTAAAAATGACAAACCAAATGGCATAATTAATAACTTTCAAATGGTTGCTCCAAATTAAATACTCAAAACATGTTTTCCATCCAAAATTAAATGCCACACTTGAATATCAACTTTGTTTCTGGTTTGCAACAATTAATTTGAATAATTGTTTCATCTCTTAATTAATGCATTTAAAATAGGTAATATGCTTAACTAAATCATTTGAAATTGTTTTCCAACAAATAAAAATATGTTTTCCATGCCATTTTGAACCACCTTTTCAAATATAAATTTTGTTTCATGATTTGAGTAATTAAAATTGCTTAAATAATTTTAAACCTTGTTTAAATCATTTAAATTTGCTAAATTCATAACTTGCTCAAATTAAATTATTCTTGAACTTATAAAATATGTTTTCAAACCAGAAAAACATAACCTTTTCAAATATGAATTTGAATTTATGTTTTGAACAAATAAAATTCAAATAATATTCAAACTTGAATTAAATTCAATTAAAACTTGTTTAATCTTGTTTAATTCATAATTAAATCATTGTAATTCCTTTTTCAATAATTGAAACATGTAATCCACCTAAAATTTTGTGTTCTAATCAAATATGAACTTTGTTATCTGTTTTGAACAATTAAACTTGATGACAACAACAAATGCTTGTGTGACACCTTTAAGTAACCAAAATTCCAAAACTTAATAAGTGAATTTCAAAATGGGTAAACCTTATTTCCAATTGGTTCTATTGTTGTTATTTTGTTGTTTTCCTCATCCATGCATCATACTAAACCACTTTCACCTGTTGGTTAGCTGTAAAACAATTGTTTCAACCTTAATTCATGGGCTTTCCATATGTAATCCAAATTGCATATGGGTCCATTTAATTATGTTATGTGATCATGTCAACTAGTTTATTTCTATGCATCCATTAAATTGTCATGCATCCATATCTTGATCATGCTGGATCTTTTGCCGTAGTAGTAATTGTTGCATCCGGTGTTTGTTCGAGGTTCGTTGCTTCTTCCCGGATATGACGTTGAGATGATGTGAGCAACGACAAGTTCTGTGGATGTACCTCTACTTGCTGGAATCTCAGGCAAGTATTGATGAGGGGATAGTAACCCGGTATGCTAACTCCCAGGTGTGACCCGGCCCAAACGGCGGCTGGACCAAATCCGGCTGAAGGCAAAGAAACTTCTGGAAGGCCCAGGGCTGGTAACGTTCGTAACCCGGTTTGTGGGTTGCGGTAAGGAAAGTTAGGGTTTGTATGTAGAGTTCGAGTGGGACTCAGGAAGCGCTTTGTAAAAGCAAGCCAAGGGGGATATGAGTGCTATATAAACCAACCCCTAGGCTTAGCCTCAAGAGATTCAAGTCATAGTTGTAATACCTGTTATCGAGTATCCAGCATTATTGATATCGAGATCCGGCGAGTTATTCTCCGGTTCTTAGATCGCTTTCGCCATGTCTTCCTTTGGGCTAAACCCTCTCCCGAATACCTGTGTCGACTTGCCCCAAGATCAGTTACCCCAGGTAACATCTGCCGTGATTATCCCACGACAGTTGGCGCCCACCGTGGGGCCTGCGTCCAAAGGTGTTTGCATCACGGGAGAAGCTCGGAAGAACATGAAGAATCTCATCGTCGGAGAAATCTACGTCAACAGCCAAGGAAAGAAGATGGTAGACGATTCTGGCTGGGGGCCAGAGTCGGACCACCTCGAAACCGGATCCGTCGTGACAATCGGCCGCGTCAACGTCTTCATCGGTATGGTATGTACTTCCAATTCGAATCGTGATAATCTTGGATCTGATTCCGTGTCAGGGGAAGACGAGCATGTTCAATCGGAAAAAGAAGAATCGATCGGAACAACGGATCAGACAGAGAGGGAGGATGATACCGAGTCTATACGGGATTTATCGAAGAATCGGTATGAGAAGGAAAACAGCGAAGAAGAACAGTACGAATCTACACCAAGCATTGTGCGCCGGGTTGCAGTTTACGCGGCTCCCGCGATCAATGCCGATCCAGAAAACGCGGCCGCGGCGCCAGTCGGGGCGGCGCAAGCGGTGGCCCGGCAGCAAGGTACGGTTGGCCCGGTCTTGGCCCAGGTCGATGGAGAATCGGCGTCAGTCACCAGTCGCCCCGCAGACGAGGAGCGGCACGCCAATATGTTTGGGTTCCAAGCAAACCGGACGCCGGGGGCGGGCCCCTCGAACCCGCGTCACCCGGCTCTGTTTGATAATAATTTGATCTTGGACCCCACAGTCCTCGCCTCGGTCATCACCCCAGAGAACGCAGCAGAGCGTGTAAGGGACCTGGACGTGGCTCGTCGCGCATTGGAGCAGCAAAGAAGGCAAGTAGAAGCAGAAAGGCAGGGGATGGCAACGCGGCAACGAGAGTTGGATGATCTAGAGACCCGGCTCCGGGAGGAGACGACAAGGATGCACCAAAGGCACCGAACTATGTTACCGGCAACGGGAGGGGTTATTAACCCGACTGCCCTGGTATTCACGCCTCAAGATCAGCCAATCCCACCGGCGAACCAAGGGACCATACCGCAACTAGCAACGGGAGCACAGCCGGTAAACGCGCCAGCCGGGTTACCCTTGCCTCGGACGGGGGCGACGGCCGGCAATACCATGCCGCCTCCACCGTCGCGATTCCGTACCCCAGCAGGTCACTACAACAATCCCATGGACAACGTGTATGCAGCAACGCTCGCGTTAAACCAGATTCCTGTAAGAGATTCGCCGCACGCAGAAGAAACCCGGCGAGCGATCGATCTGCTGCACACCGCGGTAGCACAGCAAGTCAATTATCCAGATCACAGAAGCGGAATGCATGGGACGCCGTACGTGAGTCAGCAACAGGGCAACATCCAAACAAGCACGGCACGACGAAGGGAAGAGCAACAGCAGATGCCACCCCCACCGCGCGTCCAGACAGTACCGGCAGTATCAGCAGCACAGGCAGTGGTGGACAGCTCCAGGGCCAGAAGAGCCGGGGCCGGGTCTGCAGCGCACGAGTTACCGGTGGTGCCGCACCCCGTGGCGCCCCCAGCCGGGTCACGTGTTTCCCGGGTAAGACCAGCCCCAACCACCCTTGCGGGACCCAAGTGCCTCTCGGACGATATCAGAGCAGAACCTTACCCGGAAAAGTTCAAAGAACCGGGGAAAGTAGTGAATTACGAGCCAACAATGGATCCGGAAACGTGGTTGAGCAGCTACGAGATGGCAATGTCAATTCGCAATGCATCCGAGAATCTCCAAGCCAAGTTCATGTACTTAATGATGTCAGAGGGAGCAGCAAAGTTATGGTTCACCAATTTGCCGGAAAAGTCGATCAAGTCGTGGGAGGAGCTAAAAACCGCATTTATCAAGCACTTCCATGGGACATGTAGGAAGTTATTCACTATTGATGATTTGGAAAGATGCGTCCAGAAGAAAGGAGAGTCAGCACGCAGCTGGGTACGCCGGGTTATGGAGATACTCCATTCGTCTACAGATATCCAACCAAAGGACGCGCTACAAGCTATGGCGAAAACATGTAAGTATGTTCCTTTAGTGCAAAAGCTAACCCGCATGAAATCCAGTAGGAATGCAGCGGAGGTTACGATGGGAGAATTAATGGATGCATGCAATAAACACGCTGCAACGGATACTACAGAGGAGGAAGTTGATGACAAAAAGGCAAAAGCAAACGCAAGTAGCAGTGGGAAAACCGGCAATGGATCGGCGCCAAACAATAATGGAAATAGCCAGAACAAGCGCCCGTTTGAGGGGAATTCCGAGTTTGTAGCCAATACGGAGGCCGGGTCTTCAAGGCCTAGATCCGAAGGGAATTTTAATACTGGAAATCACAATGGGGGACACTACCAAGGGCCTCCAAGACCAAGCAACAGTTGGGACATATTTAGGATGGCGTGCCCGAAGCATAGCAGGAATGGCAAACCGGCCAATCATTCATTGGAGCAATGTGCCGACTTACAAAGGTGGAAGAACGAGGAAGTGAACAGAGCCATGCGAGGTGCGGGCCGAGGAGGAGGCCCGGGTCTAGGTGGAAATTTGGGCAACGGACCGCCCCCAGCCGGTAATCCGCCAGCTGGAAATCAAGGTAGCAACCAAGGGGGAGCGGGAGGTTTCCAAGCTAACCCCAAACAGCTGGGTCAGTATCATGTGCACACTACTGGAGGTTCTAGCAAGGATAAGAAGATAATGAAACAAGCAGTTAATTCGGTCTCTTCCGCTGTTCCAAGATATTTGAGGTGGTCAGAACAAGAGGTAACATGGAGCAGGAGAGATCACCCGGACCGGATTGATCACCCGGGAGTCTTAGCTTTGGTAGTGGCACCACAGGTCAACGGTTACGAGCTGAAGAAAGTCTTGATGGATGGAGGGAGTAGTATCAATATCCTATATTGGGAAACTTTTCTGCGCATGGGCTTAAAGGAATCACAGCTGCAAAAAAGTACAACAGTTTTTCACGGGATAGTGCCGGGTCATTCGGCATGCCCCGAAGGAAAAGTGGCACTGGAAGTAGTTTTCGGGGAGTCAAAGGACAATTATCGAGTCGAGTGGCTTACCTTTGAGGTAGTAAAGTTACGCAGTCCTTATCATGCATTGTTTGGAAGGCCGGCTTATGCCAAGTTCATGGCAAGACCGTGTTACGTGTACCTACAGCTGAAAATCCCGGGTCCTAAGAAGACCATCACCATACATGGAAATCGAGATATAGCAGCTGAATGTGATGAGGGAGATGCGGCAATGGCCGAGCAAGCTTGCAGGAAGGAAGAGCTCAAACATTACCGTTCTAAGGTGGACCTAGAAGAGAGGACAACGTCAAAAAAGCCAACCCCTGAAGGGGGCAAAGCAAAAATTAGGGCAGAAAAGGACCTTAAGATGGTAGGTTTCATCAGGGGCGATCTTTTCAAATCCCCTAACAGAGAAGAAGAAGACGTACTTCCACACGCAGCTGATCACGCTTCAAGGACGGTATACCCGGATTGGCTAGCAAATCCGATACTCGTTATGAAAAGGCCAGGCGAATGGAGAATAAGCATCGGCCACGCCAGTGTGAGGCCGATTCCCGAGAATAACTAAAGCAGTGTAATCGATGGCGGGTTTCATACGCACTCTTTTCCTTACCAGGGTACCTACGGGGACTGGAAGGTTTTTAATGAGGCGGCCTGCTGATTCAAAAAAGAAATTTTTATCAATAAAAGAAGATGGTTTCGAGTTTTATCATGGCCTTTGCTCTAGTTACAAGTAAGTAACATTGTTATTATCAATACATCAGTATCATCGAAATACATTGCGTGAATATAGGTCTTCGGGGGGTGATCTGCTTCAATAAGTAATCACAAAACCCGGAGACCCGGCCATGATGCCTATGAGTTATGGGGGCTGATTACTCGTAGAAACGGGTGTGGCTGCAATCCTATAACTGGACGAAGGAGCCAAATTTCTTGATTATTCTTACTTAAGCTCGATGTGACTCGCTCTAAAGTGGCATGATCTGTTCACTTACGATTACAATCAAACTATGCAGCCCAATGGGGCTTGCTTGATCTTGTTTTTCGTATAGATGCAACGACATGGTATCCACGCGAAAGCCGGCTTATAGTACAAGATAATCAAAAGGGTCATCTAAACCACAAGTCTATGCAGAGTATAAGGCTAAAATAGCCGGAAACTCAACAAGTATTAAGCATGACTTCAGTATTTATGCGAACAGCTATTGGTCTTCAGCTTGGTAAACAGCAGTGTGTCATCTGAGAAAGCCCACGCCCCCATAGCTCGTACTTTGGGTCATGGGGGCTGGGGACTTCGAAACAGAAACAAACTGTTTAACTACTAAAGCCTGTAAACCTTAGTTTCCGAGTATTGGGGACTTAAAGAAAAGTCCATCTATCAAAACCTCCGATACTCGGTTAGCCGAGTCTCAAAAGGGAATCAAAAACAAAAATTCACAGTATCGAGAATAAGCTTATACGTAACACGAGGATCGAGATTATCAAAAGCCAGGGGAGGCAAAGAGTTATCATAAGTTAACAAGCATACAGTCATAGTATCAGCATCAATGGTGCACAGGCGCACCGCAAAAAAAAATCATATCAGTCTCGAGAAACGCAAAGCACTAGGCAGCATCCTACTCGGCATCCTGAGAGCGGTCCTCCGGGTCTAAGTCTTGGACTTGCTCCTTGGCCTTGCCAGCAGTTTTACCCGGGCTCTTCACATCTGGGCGAACAGGCGGAGGCACGGCTGGGGTAGAGGTAGACGGCTTTACGCCCAGCTCTGCTTCCCTCTTTGCAGCCTCTTCCTTCCTCCTAGCCAGATCAGTCGACCATTTGTCCAACATATCAATAGGGGGGGTGCCTCCACCAGGATAACCTTGCCCTCAGAATCATACGAGCTCATAATCGTGTTTAGATCCATCTTGTCGGCCAAAGCTGTGGCTGAAGGACGTACCGCAGATTGTATAGCTTTGAAATCCTGGGGCTTGAATTTGGATCCGTCAGCTTTAAACTCTGGGAACCCGGATACTACCTTCGCCGGGTCAAGCTTTGGAAAATAAGCCTTCGCCAGCGTTAAAGCCCGGGTCATCCCAATTCGGCAGGACGAACGCTTCAGTATTTCAATCCATCCAGGCGCTGTGGAAAAGGCCTGCATAAGGTTCTCATCGCCCGGGTATACCTCAGAAGGCCACTTGATAGCATCCAGCAAAAGTTTCGTGCCGGCAAAAAACGTCCGGAGCACAGTCTTCAGAGTTTTAACTTGAGTAATGGCATTCTCCTCCGGAGCAGCAAGGTTAGCACCTGCAATCGAAAAACACAAAAGCATATCAGTAATTTTGGTTATTACAACGGCAAAATGGAGGTAAGCAAGCTAGTTGCAAATAAACAAACTTACTTAGCAAAATACGGTAAGTGTCCGTAATCTGAGTCGATAAGTTCTTCAGCGAGGATTGGGCGGCATTGTACTTCTTCTTGTATGTGGAGACATCTTTTTTCAAAGTCTTTATCTCCGCTTCAAGGGCCTCCCTACGCTTAACTTCAGCCAGCAAGAGCTGCTCAGCCTTAAGTAACGCTTCATCTGACTGAGTAATCTCTGCCTGCAAAGACCGGGTGAAGCTGTAAGCCGGATATCACGAGAGTATTTCCTTTGAGGAAATGATTACCGAAAAGTATTATGCAAAGTACCGAGGATAATTACAAAAAAAAATTATACTCGGGACTTGGGGACTGGATGTATAATAAGGAGTATCAAGTAAAAGTTACCTGATGTGCTGCAGCCATACGCTCTAGGACGTTTCCTTCTGAAGCTTTCATGGCGAGAAGAGCGCTCATCAGCTGGTTAAAGTCAGCGTTATCCGAGTTAGATGGCTCGGGTACCTGGAAAGTGGGAAAAGGAGCGTTTCTTGTAACAGGAGGTGGCACCCGGGTCATCCGAATATCGGAGTTTGGTCCTCCTCCCGCGCTCGAAGTTGTTCCCGTCTCCTTCTCGCCTGCGTGCGAAGCGATGGGATACCCAGCATCATGCCTAGCCAGCTCCGGTGACGACGCTTGCTCGTCGCCAGTTGCAGCGAATGCGTCATCGGCCGGTTTATTCTCGACTCGGACCTCAACCTCCGTGCCTTCTTCGTCGCTAATAACAACCGTGGCTCTGTAGAAGGTACGAAGGTGCAGTTAGTCTTTAGTTGTGAAAAGGTGATAAAGTTTGGTATAACTCAAAGGAAAGGAGTTTACCCGGTGTTCACTGGGAAGTCCGAGGGGAAGCCGCCGCTAGACCCGGAAGAGACTGGAAAATGGCAAGAAAGGTCTGGGATTACGTTACAAAGGAATGTCCGGAAAGAAATTTTGTTTACGATAAATACCAGGGTGTTGAACCGGGGGCGACGAAGCAACCGGGTTAAGGATCTCGTTGCCCGGATGGTTCCGGGTTACTCGGCGCCTAGTCGCAGGTGGCTCCTTCAGTTGTGATAAAAAGGGGTAAAGATGGGGTTAGCCCCGGAGTGACGTTATGGGAACAAAAAACCAAAGTATAAGGAGATGAAGTAAAAACCTGGAGGGCTATCCTCTGGGATTTCCTCTTTGTTCCGGTTTTGGTGGCCGGCTCCGGCTCTTCCTCCTCGCTGGCGGACTCGCCCCTGCTGTCCGTTTCTTCTTCTTCGCTTCGGTCCTCTCGCTCTGGAAAATATCCGAGTTACAGCATAAAGAAGAAGAAAGGGCAGGATGTAACGTGTACAAGGGAATCAAGTATGTACCTTCATCCGAGTTAACAACATCGTCTTCCTCCTCCGCATCTTCGGAATTAGGAGGGGTGTCGACCGTCCAAAAGTCATCATCGGCCTGAGGAGAAGATGCCAGGATAGTGATTAATATCGAGTCAAGAGAAGCGAATAAAAGTAAGCTGTTAGAAGTCAAAATCAAAAGGTAGAAAACTTACTGCGGGGGCTGGATTCTCGAGGGTAAAAGGTTCTAATCCGGCTATGCTCCGGATCACCTCGAGCTTCTCTGTTAAAAAACCCTTGATCGTCTTGTTCATATCACTAGGAGCAAGGGTGTTAGGAGAGTATCGGATAGGGTCCGTGGGAAGACCTGAGTATTCGCACATCAGCTTCTCACGAATGGAGTTTGGCTGGATGCGGAAGCTGACCCAGGTCTTCACCAGGTTTAGCCCGATGAGACCTCGGGCTGACAAGATGGAGATCCTAGCTAGCAAAGGCAAGATCGCCTCCCTGTCCGAGTCAGGGGCGAAGGCGTTGAAAGTCTCGGAGATGTCAAGCTGACCCTCCGAGTAACCCGGCAACTTCTTTTCGCCGGGTGGAGAGGTATCCTGGCAGTAGAAGTATGAGAGCTGCCAGTGCTTCACATGAGAATTGAGTGTAATAGGAGGCATTAGGGAGTTCTTGCGGCGCTGGATAGAAACCCCGCCGCAAGTAAGAAGTGCGCCGTCGCCGCTTTCGCGACAAGGCTTGCACTGAAAAAGTTCGACGAAGAGAGCCAGACTTGGCGGAGTGCACAAGTAAGACTCGGAAAGAACGATAAAATGAGAGATGTTTAAAATGGAGTTCGGGCCTATATCGAAAATACGGAGTTTGTAGTGGTCTAGGACGTCACGGAAGAAAGGGTGGCCCGGAGGCCTGAAGCCCCGGGTCACGTGTTCAACGAAACATATTACCTCGTCCGTTGCTGGGGAAGGTCGGGTTTCGTTGCCTGGTACTCTCCAGTGGATAGCTTCCTGTGGAGGTAGGGTTCCAAGCTCGACCAACTCCTCCAGTTTGGCCGTGGTAACAGAGGATTTCCCCCAATTGGCTGATATGGAGTTTGTGGATTTAGCCTTAGCCGGCTGTTTCCCCTGCCTCTTGGGTGCCATGGGATTGACCTGGTAAAACATTGAAGGAAAGGGCGTAAGAAACAAAAACTCGGAAGTTAGCAGATAAGCAGTTACCGGCAATTTAAGCACAAACCGGGTATTGCCTTGCCGAGTCAAGTATGATGTGTCCGGGTATTGTGTGCTATTACAAAATCTACGGAGCTTTCCGTAAAAGCAAATGTTTGGAGAAGTTAGGAGGGTGTTTATATGCCTACCATCTGCGAATGATCCGGAGAAGTGAGATTTTCTGAGGAGGGAGAACAAGGGCGGAAATTTTATATGGCCCGAGCCTAGATTGGGGATCTTATTTCTAAATTTATGGCCATGTTAATGACTACAGGAGTTAGGAGAGTAATATAAGCTATGAATCCTATCTATGGGGATGTTTATGGTAAGTATCATTGAGCTAATCCAGCGCGGCCCGAGAAATCGCGGACTACTTGATTCAGATCTGATCTGAGGAAAAGATGAGAAATTGCGAGGATGAGCTGAGGGATACGAGGAACTTACCAAAGGGGATTGAAGTAGAGCTTTGCGGAGACAGATGGCGCAAGATTGATGTCCTTTCGAGGTTGTTGGTCGGCGAATCGGGCGCTTGGCGGCGGATTTGGGAGTTGGAGTGAGTCGCGCGGTGGCGGAGCGCAGGCGACGGCGGATGGGCTCCGGCGAGGTGCGTGGGGCTTCCGTGGTGGCACTCCGCGAGCTCAGATTTGAGAAGAAGTGAAATGGGGAAAATGAGCCGTTAAGAGTTGGGTTTGTTCCCTAAGCCCTTTTTATAACCGCCCGGATGGAAAAGCCTAGCCTAACGGTCGAGACCCGGGGGGTGCGGAGTAATAATTAGTCATTTCGAAATTTGAAAGGCGCATTCCATGCACAGACCAATATGATCCAGAGAAAAAGGAAGGGGAAATTGCCTTCCTGGTATCAGCGGTAATTATCAAGAAGGATGTGGGGTCAAGGAGTTTCCCATTAAGATTTAAGTCTGGGAGATTAAGGAAGAACCTTCAAGGCAGAGCCGGGTTTTTACCTGGCCTCCTTGGTACCAGTCACGGTTATTCGTCAATGCGATGCGTTTTGATCTTCATGTGCTTGTATCTAATATTTCTGTAGGGAATAGCCAGCGCTTCGAAGAGTAAATCTTGGAAGCCCAAGCTATTCTGGGGACTACTGATGAGGGGATAGTAACCCGGTATGCTAACTCCCAGGTGTGACCCGGCCCAAACGGCGGCTGGACCAAATCCGGCTGAAGGCAAAGAAACTTCTGGAAGGCCCAGGGCTGGTAACGTTCGTAACCCGGTTTGTGGGTTGCGGTAAGGAAAGTTAGGGTTTGTATGTAGAGTTCGAGTGGGACTCAGGAAGCGCTTTGTAAAAGCAAGCCAAGGGGGATATGAGTGCTATATAAACCAACCCCTAGGCTTAGCCTCAAGAGATTCAAGTCATAGTTGTAATACCTGTTATCGAGTATCCAGCATTATTGATATCGAGATCCGGCGAGTTATTCTCCGGTTCTTAGATCGCTTTCGCCATGTCTTCCTTTGGGCTAAACCCTCTCCCGAATACCTGTGTCGACTTGCCCCAAGATCAGTTACCCCAGGTAACATCTGCCGTGATTATCCCACGACAAGTATACTCACTTGCTGCCAAATGGCTGCCTTTCATCACTTGTTACCGATTCTTTCTGTTGTTCTTATTCTAGCCTGTTGATTCGATGCTTGTGTCTCGATCCTATTATATGTTACCTTGCAGCCATGATATAGCCTTCCTTCCACTTCCTATTAACTGTTGTTTGTTTACCCTGTTGGCCCTCGTGTCGTAGCTGCATGCTTAGTGTTGTTTGCGCTCAAGTCTTGTTGTTCCTTTCATATCACCTGTTTAGTTGATAGTTGGGTTTCAATTCAATCAACAACATGTTAATGTTTTGGGTAATAATAATTTGATGATAAGGCACCGGCAGGAGGCCCGACGTGGTTTTGAGGCCTGCTAGTGTCGACCCTAATTAGGAAAAGGGTCTTGTCTACTGATCCATGATGAGCGCACTAACCGCATGTGGGAAGCGAGTATGGGCGCCCCCCTCAATTTGACTCGATTCGCATCTCGTCCAAATCGCCACACTTAGTTTGGGCTTTCCATTTGATGCATGCATATGCAGGTGCGAACCCGAGGCCAGGGTGGAACTTTTGTAGTCGGCATTTAGGGCGGCGTGGTCTTCCAGTGCTATGAGGGTCCCCCTTTTCTTCGTGGGGGCTCGATTAGCCGCGCACGCACAGAACGTGGTGCTTTGGGCTTGATGCGAAGAAGAGTTGGGTTGTGTTGAGTACCTCGCTTGGTGGGTTGATCCCCCGTCTGGCTGGTTATTCTTACGTGTACGACCAAATTGGTGCATCCCTGCAGGGTTAAATCTTCTCGAGAAGCCGTGTTTTCCGCGGTTATGGTTAACTTGGTGAAAGTACTGGCTAACAAGTACTCAGAACAACTTACACCTAACTAATGCTAATTTTGACTAGTAATAGGATTATTGACACAACAAGTTGAACATCATTAATCCAACAGTGTGAGTTATCCTTGGGTTGCTTCCTTAGTAGGGGGTAACATTGGATGGGTATTGTTTGGTGAGTAGTTGTAGTTGGTTCCGATACGCTATCTTCTCCCCCTCTTTTAGCCGGAAGTTGTATCGAGTCTTTGTAGTTGGTTAGTGCAGCCCGTTGCCGCTTATTTGCAATAATCCCTTCCTTTTCCGTTGAACCCAAAGTATTTGTATCTTGTGATGACTGGCTACGCCGGTATCTTGTGAGTATGGTTTATCCACTTGCCAGTACTTAACCGTACTGACCCACGAATCCTTTTTCGTGGCTGCATATTCCAAATTGCAGTCCACAGGTTTGAAGTCTGACGACGTTAGCTTGGGAATCCCTCCGGCTTGGCCTGGGCAGGGATTGGACGCACTCGGTTATCTTCCGGACTCTTAGTCCAATTTGTATCTTGTCCGTAGCCGGACGCTATGTTGTTTCTTCCGCTGTTATTTGGATCTTTGTATTGTATCAGTTGTATCCTCGACTCGTTTGAGTCCTCTTGTATATATCTTTTCTGTTGTTGTTGCGGAATATTCGTGAACTGTTGTAATGTTATCACAAGTGGCAACCTG
This sequence comes from Alopecurus myosuroides, assembly GCA_028641055.1. Taxonomy (NCBI): domain Eukaryota; kingdom Viridiplantae; phylum Streptophyta; class Magnoliopsida; order Poales; family Poaceae; genus Alopecurus; species Alopecurus myosuroides. The sequence goes on along the minus strand of CM054060.1, from coordinate 249,553,531 downwards.
GAATCGGTTATTATGTGGATTTTGGCGGACATGCTGAAATCTGCATAGTGCCCGATCTCGGGGCGTCACAAATGGTATCAGAGCATGGTTTCCGATTCCCAAAGTTGTTCCGATACGAATGGTTATCGAAGCAACGGGTCCGCAAAGCCTGTAGGATAACCTCGCTAACGGTCGTTGTTTCTAGAGTGTCACAAACTATTTCTGCTAAACTATTTTGGAAACATCTCAATAGGATTCTTGTTTTCTCCTTATCTCTATTCTATTTCCCCTCCCATCTTATTTGTTTTGGAGTCTCTCCCCCTTGTCTATCTTTCAAAGTGTTAGGATCCTACGTGGGCGGACGTTTTCTGAGCCTTTAACCTAATAGGTTCGATCATCGGAAGATTCCTGGTGGAAGAACATCGTCATCACTCCGAGCAAGAATCCCTTGTTAGTGGTGTCGAGGAGAATCAACTAGAAGCATGAAGAATCGATAGTCGAACTTCTTTCCCCTCCCGGGTTAGCAGGTGGATTGCGAGGGCGCAATCCCTTGTTAGTGGTGTCGTCTGTAACACCTGGGGTGTTCCCCCTTAGTAGATTTGGTTGTTTCCTTTTTCTTTTTGCATCACGTGCATCACATGAGCATTGCATCCTGTTCACAAAAACAACTCAAATTTCAAACCAAATTAAACTTTCAAACATTGTCCAAATTTCCAATTTAAAAATTGCAACCAAACAACTCCAATTGTTTTCAATAGTTTGAAGTTGATTTATTTAAATTGCTTATGAATAAAATTCCTTTTATCAACACCCTAATGGCAAATTAACTTTCAAATCAATTCATAATTGACATGATCAAATTGTGGTTAAACATTAAATTCTGGCAAACTATTAAGTTCAATAATGCTTTCATAATTGCTTGAGCTTATTAAATAAAATTTGTTTATTTCCAAAACCTCCCAATCAAACTAATAGTTGAAATTCAACTAACCATTTAAAATCAAACTAATAGTTCTAATTTTGAAATCAATACTAACCTTGCTTTTACTCACTGTTTTGCAATTAATAAAATTTAATTATAAAATAAAAACCCCCAACCCCTATTTCTCTCTCTCTCTCTTTATCTCTTACAAAAAAAAAGAGAAAAGGAAAAAAAATCCAAAAGAAAAGGAGAGAGGCAGCCAGCCCATCTTTTCTTCCCTCAGCCCACTACCCAAAGCCCAGTGCCTCTTCTTCCTCCTTACGTCACGACAGTACGAACCACGCACCACCGCTGATCTTCTCCCCTCCCCCCTCCCGATTGCTGCCGTACCAAGCTCACGGCTCCATAAAACGCCACCCCCTCCTGCAACCCTACCCTCTCCCATCTTCCTGCCGCGCCGCCATCCCTCTCTCCCTCCTCGTCTAGCTGCCCCCCGCTCCTCTCTGTTTCTGTTCCCCTGAAAGCCACCGAGAGAATCCAGCGCCAACCACCCTCACCGATCGAGCGCCATGGAAACGGGAGCTCCACCTGAGGGCGGGAATGGAACGCCGTCGTTCTCTGCATCGTCTACGCGGGAGTTGCCGAGCCGGAGATGCACTGGACGCCTCCCTCCCGCGCCATCGACGGCGCCACCGAACTCCACCATCGTCACCACCTGCTGCTTCCGCGACGAGCCACTGTGAGCCATCCCCTTCCTCTCCTATTCCCCTAACGCTCTTGTCTGCACGACTCCACCAAGCCAGCGCACCCCACCACCCCATCGTGCGCCTCCTTGGCTTGCCGCCGGCGATCACTGCCGTATTGCCATCGGGTTCAGAAGGAAAATCGCTGTCGAGTTTCAGTTAACACGCGATGTTAGGGTATCACAAGCCCCGCTTCACCCCAGTGGCAGTGAACCTGCGCGCGCACCGCGAGGGCGGGGGATCGATTCCCCGCTCGGGCAATTTGCCCCATCCTTTTTACCCTACCGCGCTGCGCTGCGGGCCCCGCCGGGCAGTGACCCCGTGGCCACCCCAGCTTCCAACCGCACGCGTGGCTGCCAGCGTGGCGCCTGGCCCACGCGTCAGTGACCCTGGGCGGCTGCTGCGCGGTGCAGACCCCTTTCTTGCGCAGCATTTCTCACACAGGCCCTATCCCCACGTATTTCTTCACAGTCCAGTCCCTGTAAATTCACAAATCAGTCCCTGGACTTCAACCACACCTAGAAATTGCAAATAAACTCCAAATTGAAAATGTAAAATATGTTTTTCAGTCAAAATTCAATGTACTTTCTGTTTATCAACTTTGTTTTGCAATTTGGACAATTAAAATTAATGTTATTTAATAATCCTTAAAAATGACAAACCAAATGGCATAATTAATAACTTTCAAATGGTTGCTCCAAATTAAATACTCAAAACATGTTTTCCATCCAAAATTAAATGCCACACTTGAATATCAACTTTGTTTCTGGTTTGCAACAATTAATTTGAATAATTGTTTCATCTCTTAATTAATGCATTTAAAATAGGTAATATGCTTAACTAAATCATTTGAAATTGTTTTCCAACAAATAAAAATATGTTTTCCATGCCATTTTGAACCACCTTTTCAAATATAAATTTTGTTTCATGATTTGAGTAATTAAAATTGCTTAAATAATTTTAAACCTTGTTTAAATCATTTAAATTTGCTAAATTCATAACTTGCTCAAATTAAATTATTCTTGAACTTATAAAATATGTTTTCAAACCAGAAAAACATAACCTTTTCAAATATGAATTTGAATTTATGTTTTGAACAAATAAAATTCAAATAATATTCAAACTTGAATTAAATTCAATTAAAACTTGTTTAATCTTGTTTAATTCATAATTAAATCATTGTAATTCCTTTTTCAATAATTGAAACATGTAATCCACCTAAAATTTTGTGTTCTAATCAAATATGAACTTTGTTATCTGTTTTGAACAATTAAACTTGATGACAACAACAAATGCTTGTGTGACACCTTTAAGTAACCAAAATTCCAAAACTTAATAAGTGAATTTCAAAATGGGTAAACCTTATTTCCAATTGGTTCTATTGTTGTTATTTTGTTGTTTTCCTCATCCATGCATCATACTAAACCACTTTCACCTGTTGGTTAGCTGTAAAACAATTGTTTCAACCTTAATTCATGGGCTTTCCATATGTAATCCAAATTGCATATGGGTCCATTTAATTATGTTATGTGATCATGTCAACTAGTTTATTTCTATGCATCCATTAAATTATCATGCATCCATATCTTGATCATGCTGGATCTTTTGCCGTAGTAGTAATTGTTGCATCCGGTGTTTGTTCGAGGTTCGTTGCTTCTTCCCGGATAGGACGTTGAGATGATGTGAGCAACGACAAGTTCTGTGGATGTACCTCTACTTGCTGGAATCTCAGGCAAGTATACTCACTTGCTGCCAAATGGCTGCCTTTCATCACTTGTTACCGATTTTTTCTGTTGTTCTTATTCTAGCCTGTTGATTCGATGCTTGTGTCTCGATCCTATTATATGTTACCTTGCAGCCATGATATAGCCTTCCTTCCACTTCCTATTAACTGTTGTTTGTTTACCCTGTTGGCCCTCGTGTCGTAGCTGCATGCTTAGTGTTGTTTGCGCTCAAGTCTTGTTGTTCCTTTCATATCACCTGTTTAGTTGATAGTTGGGTTTCAATTCAATCAACAACATGTTAATGTTTTGGGTAATAATAATTTGATGATAAGGCACCGGCAGGAGGCCCAACGTGGTTTTGAGGCCTGCTAGTGTCGACCCTAATTAGGAAAAGGGTCTTGTCTACTGATCCATGATGAGCGCACTAACCGCATGTGGGAAGCGAGTATGGGCGCCCCCCTCAATTTGACTCGATTCGCATCTCGTCCAAATCGCCACACTTAGTTCGGGCTTTCCATTTGATGCATGCATATGCAGGTGCGAACCCGAGGCCATGGTGGAACTTTTGTAGTCGGCATTTATGGCGGCGTGGTCTTCCAGTGCTATGAGGGTCCCCTTTTCTTCGTGGGGGCTCGATTAGCCGCGCACGCACAGCACGTGGTGCTTTGGGCTTGATGCGAAGAAGAGTTGGGTTGTGTTGAGTACCTCGCTTGGTGGGTTGATCCCCCGTCTGGCTGGTTATTCTTACGTGGACGGCCAAATTGGTGCATCCCTGCAGGGTTAAATCTTCTCGAGAAGCCGTGTTTTCCGCGGTTATGGTTAACTTGGTGAAAGTACTGGCTAACAAGTACTCAGAACAACTTACACCTAACTAATGCTAATTTTGACTAGTAATAGGATTATTGACACAACAAGTTGAACATCATTAATCCAACATTGTGAGTTATCCTTGGGTTGCTTCCTTAGTAGGGGGTAACATTGTGGGTATTGTTTGGTGAGTAGTTGTAGTTGGTTCCGATACGCTATCTTCTCCCCCTCTTTTAGCCGGAAGTTGTATCGAGTCTCTGTAGTTGGTTAGTGCAGCCCGTTGCCGCTTATTTGCAATAATCCCTTCCTTTTCCGTTGAACCCAAAGTATTTGTATCTTGTGATGACTGGCTACGCCGGTATCTTGTGAGTATGGTTTATCCACTTGCCAGTACTTAACCGTACTGACCCACGAATCCTTTTTTGTGGCTGCATATTCCAAATTGTAGTCAACAGGTTTGAAGTCTGACGACGTTAGCTTGGGAATCCCTCCGGCTTGGCCTGGGCAGGGAATGGACGCACTCGGTTATCTTCCGGACTCTTAGTCCAATTTGTATCTTGTCCGTAGCCGGACGCTATGTTGTTTCTTCCGCTGTTATTTGGATCTTTGTATTGTATCAGTTGTATCCTCGACTCGTTTGAGTCCTCTTGTATATATCTTTTCTGTTGTTGTTGCGGAATATTCGTGAACTGTTGTAATGTTATCACAAGTGGCAACCTAGAATCGGTTATTATGTGGATTTTGGCGGACATGCTGAAATCTGCATAGTGCCCGATCTCGGGGCGTCACAAATGGTATCAGAGCATGGTTTCCGATTCCCAAAGTTGTTCCGATACGAATGGTTATCGAAGCAACGGGTCCGCAAAGCCTGTAGGATAACCTCGCTAACGGTCGTTGTTTCTAGAGTGTCACAAACTATTTCTGCTAAACTATTTTGGAAACATCTCAATAGGATTCTTGTTTTCTCCTTATCTCTATTCTATTTCCCCTCCCATCTTATTTGTTTTGGAGTCTCTCCCCCTTGTCTATCTTTCAAAGTGTTAGGATCCTACGTGGGTGGACGTTTTCTGAGCCTTTAACCTAATAGGTTCGATCATCGGAAGATTCCTGGTGGAAGAACATCGTCATCACTCCGAGCAAGAATCCCTTGTTAGTGGTGTCGAGGAGAATCAACTGGAAGCATGAAGAATCGATAGTCGAACTTCTTTCCCCTCCCGGGTTAGCAGGTGGATTGCGAGGGCGCAATCCCTTGTTAGTGGTGTCGTCTGTAACACCTGGGGTGTTCCCCCTTAGTCCAATTTGTATCTTGTCCGTAGCCGGACGCTATGTTGTTTCTTCCGCTGTTATTTGGATCTTTGTATTGTATCAGTTGTATCCTCGACTCGTTTGAGTCCTCTTGTATATATCTTTTCTGTTGTTGTTGCGGAATATTCGTGAACTATTGTAATGTTATCACAAGTGGCAACCTGGAATCGGTTATTATGTGGATTTTGGCGGACATGCTGAAATCTGCATAGTGCCCGATCTCGGGGCGTCACACCCCACCCCCAACTTTACCAGCGAAAACGCTCCCGACGAGGTGGACGAGGATGTGGGAATACCTTATTCTTGTCCCGCACAGCGTCATCATAGCCACCATAACGTCGTTGATGGTTAACTAATCTCTAAACTTTGGGGACCTTTCTATAGCACCGGGAGCAGGTACGAGGTCCCCACCCCCTCTGGCCGCCGGAGCAACTAGTAGAGGAGGTGGGGACTGATACGTCATAAACGTTTCCATAATTTATGATGTTCCATGTTGTTTTCATACTATATGCTACATGTTTCCTTTACACTTTATGCTTTTTTATCGATTTCCTAGGACTAATCTATTGACAAGATGCCACAGAGTCAGTTCCTGTTTTCTGTTGTTTTTTGTTTCAGAAAAGTTTTTCTAGAAATATTCTCGGAATTGGACGATTCGAAGCCCGGAAGTCTTAGAAAGGTTTCACGCACACGGAGTCCGGAGGGGGGGCCACAGGGGCCCCACACCATAGGGCAGCGCCCCCCCTCTGGCCACGCCTGGGGTGTTGTGGGCTCCCTGGCCGCCCATCGATGTTTCCCTCGCGCCTATATATTCTCCTCTAAGGATTAACCCTAAAAAGAGAAGCCTTTTCCACCAAAAACATCCGCATCCGCCGTCATCGTCAACCCTAGTTCGGGAGGGTTCTGGAGCTCTCCCCGGCACCCTGCCGGGATGGGGAATCATCACCGGAGGGATCTACACCAACATGCCCGCATCCGGAATGATGTGTGAGTAGTTCATCCTTGGACTACGTGTCCATAACAGTAGCTAGATGGTTGTTCTCTCCTCTTTATGCCTGATGTTTAGATCTTGTGAGTTGCCCTACATGATTTAGATTATCTTATTGTAATGCTACATGTTGTGTTTGCTGGGATCTGATGAATATTTAATGCTATGTCCAATGATTATCAATCTATCATGTTATTTTCATGTGTATGTTACTTATGATCTTGCATGCTCTCCATTGTTAGTAGATGCTCTGGCCAAGTAGATGCTAGTAACTCCAAGAGGGATTATTTATGCTCGATAGTGGGTTCATGCCTCCCTTTCACTCACGCTCAAGTGACAGAAACGTAAACGGGTGGGGGATGTGATGTTGCCATTAGGGAGAAAACAGCCATGCTTTTGTATAAGGATGATTTCATTGTTTACATTACACACTTTGCTTAATGCAATCATCTGTTGCTTGCAACTTAATACCCAAGGTTTTCTTGGATGACACTCTGAGGGTGGATTATTAGCCATAGATGCAGTTGGATGACGGTCTATGTATTTTGTTGTAATCCCCACATGAATCACATAGTAATCATCATGTCATGCATATGCACTACGGTGCAGCCTTTATAACTGTCAATTGCCCAGCTGTAATTAGTTTACCCAACATGGTATCTATCTATTCTGGAGAGACACAACTAGTGAACTGTGGACCCCGGTCCATTTCCTCATACTGATAATACAACTACTGCAATCACTGTTTTCATACTGTTCCTACTGTTTCCATGCTGCCATCACTGTTTCCTTCTCATCTACTGCAAACAAGTACTGTTTTCAAAACCATATGTTTAACCTCTTTGTTTTCAGCAAAACCGGTGAGATTGACAACCTCACTACTTCGTTGGGGCAAAGTGATTTGATTGTGTTGTGTAGGTTCCATGTTGTTTCTGAACCGGTAGTGCGCCCTGCCACCTCCGTTGCATCAACCTTCGGAAGTGATTTCTTTCTCCTACTGGTTGATTCAACCTTGGTTTCTTTCTAGGGGAAATTTGCTGTTGTGCTCTTCATACCTTCCTCTTGGGGTTTCCCAACGAGTGCAAGATTTGCACCATCAAGCTATTTTTTCTGGCGCCGTTGCCGGGGAGGAAGAGGATTTCTGCAAGGGGAGTCTCTCACTTCCAATCTCTTTACTTTGTTATTGTTTTGCTTAGTTTATTTTATCTTGTCTTGTTTGCTTCTCTATATCAAAAACACAAAAAATTTAGTTCTTATTGTAGTTGTTATATTGTTTTTAATCTTGCTAAAATGAGTATTCCTGAAGTTGAGGTTCGTTCGTTTAAGCAACAAGGAGGAGAAAGTTTGAAAGATGCTTGGTATAGAATAAGTGATGCTCATCATAGATGTACTAAAAAATATTCTACCTTGATCCTTCTTAGGAATTTTTATGTTGGTATTACTAGGTGGTATAGGTATGTTCTAGACACTCTTAGAGGTGGTAATTTTCTAGGAACTCCTACTTTAGAAGCCTGTAATTTAATTGAAAGTTTAGTTGGAACACCATCTACTAAAGTTGTGAAAACTGAGATCACTTTAGATGATGTTATAAAAAAAGCTAAACTCTATGGATACAATTTTGCCAAATTTCCTTCATAACGCTAGCAAAGTTAATGAATCAATAGTAAGTATCAATAAGAGAATTACTATTTTAGAGGCTAGCAATATCCATGATAATCAAAACATTAGGATTGGTAAACTAGAGGAGGCTATGGAAACTTTAAGTCAACTTTTTCTTCTCTTAAGTTTAAGAGGAAAAAAATTTTATGGGAAGAGCAAAATTTTATGTATCTCCCCAAGGTGCCTAAACCAAAACCCCCTAATGTGCTTAAAATTGATAAAAAAAATTAGTGAAACTAAAAGTGATTGGCATGTTGAATCATCTTCAGGGGCACCTAAAGTACCAATTGCTACAAGTGGTGTTTTGGAGGAGATTATTGGTTTGGATTCTTCTTCACTTGAAAACACTTGATTCTATTTTTATGGGCCTAGCTAAAAGGCGTTAAAGAAAAGCATTTCTTGGGAGATAACCCATGGTTTTGTTTTTGCTTTGTTTTTTTTTCCGTTTTCTTTGAGTCAAGGTGTTGTATACTTTTGTAGCAACTCCTTTGTATCTTTATTTTCATGTATTAGTTGTGCCAAGTAAAGTTTATAGCGAAAGTTGGTGTTAGTTTTGGATTTCTGCACAGGAAACAGATTTCTGCTATCCACCGTAAAAAAATCGCATAATTGACAAAAAGATCAAAATGACTTGCAAATTTCTGTGCTTATTAATCAGATAATTCCAAAACTTTTTTGTTATTTATGTTTTCCAATCTGAGCAACGTAAGTTCCCCAAAAAAATTCATATTTACAGACTGTTCTGGTTTTGACATATTCTGCCTTTTTACTTGTATTCTCTCTTTTACTATGTCAAGTGGATTTATTTGCTCCACGAAATATCAGTGGCTGTAGCTAATGTTTAAAATTATCAATAATGCTTGTGTCCATGCAGAACACATGAATTTTTGATTGTGCACTAACCCTTTAATGCAAATTACATTGAGTGTGATGTGAAGGAAGTTTTCAAAGGTCAAGAGAAGAGGGTGATATAATGTGATCAAGAAGAGTGAAAAGCCAAAGCTTGGGGACGTCCCCATGGTTCATCCCAACAAATTCTAAGAAGACTCAAGCGTCTAAGATTGGGGATGCCCAAGGTGAAAGCGCATGGTGCCCCCATATGCGGTTTTGGTATTTAATTACAATCCTTATGGACTAATGTTTGCATTGAGTTATCCTTGTAGATCTTGTCCATAGGAAATAATGGAGTTCATAGGTTGAACTCTACTAGCTTCCTTGATGTCCATTGTTATATTCAAGGATTTATATGAAGAATGGTCATGGTTTGAGTTGAGCCTATTGCAAGTGTCTTGAAGAAAATGATTAGATGGTCGTTCATGATTATCTTCAAGATATCATCATATGAAGAATGAAGAAGCAAAGATACAAGGTTGATCAAGCAAGTGATCAACACACAAAGCTACAAGATGTACCAAGTGGGATTGTGTATCCCGTGGTGTGGTAAGAATTTGATCATATAGCTTTGTGAAATAACCCATGATATGTGTGTGTGTGTGGCATCTCCATGTGTGGTTAGGTATCTTTCCATGGGCATGAACCAAAAGGAAGAATTCATATAGCTCATGGTCTATGTTGTCGTCAAGCGGTGTTCGTCGTCAAGCTTGACGTGGAAGCTCAAGTGAGGCATCTCGAAGAGATCCTATCCTTGATGCTTGCCGCCTTTTTGGAGATTGCGGCCTTGTGGAGCTTTGCCGAGAAGGGTCTCTCCCATAATGGTGTATGGGGGAGCTAGTCTCTCCCATAATGGTGTATGGGGGAGCAACTTTCTAGTCTTCATCAAGCGGAGCTTGTGCTAGCAAGCGCGATCAAGAAAGAATATCCAACTTGAGAGAGTCAAGATCTTCATCATCTAGCTCAAGTGGAATGCTCAAGGCAAAGGTATAATCTTGATAGTTTTTTCTATTTTACCGGTCTCGTTTCTTTGGGAGACCGGGTTATAGGATAGATAGTCATACTATCAAGAGGGGCTCTGAAGTGAGTAACTTGATCGAATCGTTATGGAGAGCTCAAACCTTTGCATACTTGGCATATCATCTTTCTTGGATCTTATTTGGCTTTTGTCTATTTTGGGTTTTAGTTCTTGTCGTGATCTTCATGACAAGCCTTGGTTTCTCGAAAACGGATTTCGTAAGAAAAACTTGTTGTGTTTTCAGTGGTGAAAATATTCCGTTCGTCTTTGAGAATTCTCCCACACCTTCCATGTGTGGTAACTTCTCAATACTTTTAGGTATCAATATTTGGATACTCCTTGCTGTTATCTTTCCAACGCAATTGGACTTACCTCATTCGGAATTCGTTTGCAAAAGTTATGGGGTTTCTAGTTCAGTCTCAATGATTCAGAAGTCAACCGGATATTTCCAACCGGATTATTCCATACCTAGCGGAATATCCGGTTCTGATGAGGAGCTCCTTTTTTGGCCAAGGACTAGATGTTTTTAGTGCCGAAGTCAACCGAATATTTCCAACTGGATTATTCCATTCCAATCGGAATATCTGGTTCTTGAGCCTGTTCGGGACAAAATCCAACCGGATTATTTCAAACCAGATTATTCTCTTCAACCGAAATATTCGGTTCTGGAGTCTGTTCGGGACAGAAGCGAGCCGGAGATTTCAAACCGGATTATTCGCTCTAATCGGATATTCCGGTTTGGTCAACTCCTTCGTGGTTTCAGATCTGAGGAAAAACAAGCAACCGGAATATCCGGTTCAAGTTTGAACCGGAAATTCCTGTCCCATTTTCAGCCTCAAACGGCTAGTTTTTGAGGTACCTATTTAAGGGGGTCTTCTTCCCCATTGGTCCCTAAGTCTTCCAAGCACGAATTTTTTCCCTCTCCCCACCATTGTTGACCTTGGAAATCTTGCCCCTCTCCCAATCCCTCCTATGATTCTTGCATATCTTTGAGGGAGAAGTTAGAGGAGATTTAGATCTACATTTCCACCAATCCATCTTCCTTCTTAGTGAGGGAAACCTAGTAGATCTTGATCTTGGAGTTCTTGGTGTTTCTCCTCATTTGTTCTTCCTTTCTTATTCCCCCATAAGCATTTGTTGCTTTGTTGGAATTTGAGGGTGAAGGATTTGAGCACTTGTGCTCTTGCCATTTGCACCGGTTGCATCGGTTTGCTCTCTCCACGAGGATTCGTGGAAGTGAAAGATTGTGAGTTTTTTTACTCTTGGGTCTTGGACCCTAGACGACTTGTAGTGTTCTTGGGAGCCTCCAATTTAGTCGTGGATGTGTGCCCCAAGATTGTGGTGACATCGAGAGCCTCCAATTAAGTTGTGGATGCGTGCCTCGATCGAAGGTTGCCAATAGTGAAAGGTGGACTAGGCCTTTGTGGCGGGGTTCATCAGAGAATAGGTTGAGGCCTTTGTGGTGTTGAGTAGGCCTCTTGTGGCGAGCTCACACCCCTCCAACGAGACGTACTCCCCTAGTGGGAGGAACTCGGGAATACATCATCGTCTCCGTGTGCCTCGGTTATTTCTATACCCGAGCTTTTTACTTATGCAATTTACATTGTGATAGCCTTCGAGCTTGAAGTTATACATCTTTCCTTCACCTTGTTACTTTTCTTTCTTAGCATAAGTTGTTGATGCACCTAGTTGACCCTAGAATATTTAGGTTGTGTGCTTGTTAATTTAAACACCTAGTTTATTTCTGCATTTAGCAAGCCTTAACCGGAAAAAATTTAATCGCTTATTCACACCCCCCTCTAGGTGACATCGTTGTCCGTTCACAAGGCATACCCTTCTTCATCAACAATTTATCAGGTCACTTCTAGTGAAACTTTTTTTATTCAGTCACATCATATGAATTTTACTTGGAGTGTCTGTTTATTTTATTTTGTTTTCCTTGCTGAAATAATATTGTTGGAACCCAGCATTATTTGTGTGGGAGAGAGACACGCTCCGCTTTTTCATATGAATACTTGTTTCTTCCATGCTTGTATTCTTAGTTTTTCTTCTAGCTGCTGCAAATCCTTTTAGCTCATGTTTTTCATGCATATCTTATTCAGAGTTGTTAGTTCTAGTACAGTTATGTTAGTACTCCCTTGTTTCATTGCTATATCTCTTGGAGAGTTTTTTTTAGTATAAAATGATTGGTGTTGGAAAGCAGTAGTACAATTTCCGTGCTTATAACGGTGCAAACAGAAGCTTGTATAGTCTATGGCTAGACCTTTTTATGTCATGCTAGATGTTATTTTAATTCTATGCTTAGTAGTTGTTATTGTAGCATGACTTGTCTCAAATAGCTGAGAGTGTTTAATGTGTCGTTCAAAGAATCATGAGTTGTTTTTTTTATCATATTGAAGCATGAATTTGTGGTGTTCTCCTTCGAATGCTTTATTTGGTTGACTTGGCGCATGCTTACACCATATTTATGACTACAAACTAGTCATTTATAGACTCTATGATAATTTAGTTTTTGACTTGTAATACCCTTTATGCTTTGATTAATAATGTTTTTGTCGCTATGCATGATTATGGTCATTATTCTCTCTTGATTTGTCGCTCCTCCACATGTACCGAGTATGAGCTCTACTCGTGCATCCAACTCCCAAAAAACCAAATTTTGCCAAATGTGTCCACCATACCTACCTACATATGGTATTTAACCGCCACTCCAAGTAAATTTCTCATGTGCTACCTTTAAAACTTTCAAAATTATTCCTCTTTTGTGCCCATGTTTTAGCTCACGAGGACGTAAATAGAGAATCTTTATCTCACTTGTTGATTGGACTTTACACACCTGGACTAGTGTCTTCATCCGCTTATCCAAATGATAGAAGAGCTGGCAGCGGGGTGTCCAGCCCCAAAATTGGTTACAATTAAATTCTCTTCACTATTGTTGCCCCTGATTTATCAGTCAAAGCATAATTGTGTAAACAAAAGAGAAATATGGATGACATTCTATACTAGATGCATCCTTCAATGGGATCCTCTGTTGTGAAGTCTAGTTGGTTTGTGACGTACTGTATTTTTTGTTTACCATTCGTTGACATAAGCATGCACATCTCTATTTTTTTTTCAATACCTCTGTTTAATAAAATAAAAAATCTCTAGCACATGAGTTAATCCCTGCTTCCCTCTACGAAGGACCTTTCTTTTACTTTTATGTTGAGTCTCCATATTCTAACTTTATGCACAGTTGAGAGAGCGTAGTTGCCATTCTGAGTTTAATGTGCATTGGTCCCAGGAACTATTATAAATTGATTCATGATGTGTTACTACTTGCTCTCAAATTGTCTGTTCTAGTCATCCACTTGAACTTTGAAGGTTTCCTGGCATTTATGTTTTGCCCCACTCTTAAGGACAAGCAAAATGTCATTTTGATATGTTTTCTTTATGCTCGAAACAAACGTATAACTTTCAAGTGCATTATTATTCATGATCTTTTATTTGTGTTACTTTTCATGATGCAAAGTGATTGCTAAGTTTCATTGTTAGAATTTCATCTATCATGCCTGTGTTTAAAGTACTATGATCTCAGCGTACATATGCTTTTACTTTATGATGATCAAGTTTATGTTGGTATCATGTCACCTCAGAAATTATTTGTTTTTATCGTTAACCTACTCGAGGACGAGTAGGAACTAAGCTTGGGGATGTTGATACGTGATACGTCATAAACGTATCCTTAATTTCGGATGTTCCATATTGTTTTCATGTTATTTCCTACATGTTTGTTATACACTTAGTGTCATTTTTATCGATTTCCGGGACTAACCTACTGACAAGATGCCACGGAGCCAGTTCCCTGTTTCCTGTTTTTTTAGTTTCAGAAAAGTTGTTCTGGAAATACTCTCGGAATTGGAAAATTTGAAGCCCGGAAGTCTTAGAATTCCCGAAGGTTCCACGGAGTTCCGAAGAGGCCCGGAGGGGAGCCACAGGGGGGCCACACCATAGGGTGGCGCGCCCCCTGGCCGCGCCTGGGGGTGGTGTGGGACACTCGGACGTCCACCGACATCGCCCGTTCGCCTATTTATTCCCCTCGATACATCAACCCTAAAGATATACCACTTCGTCCCGAGAAACACCCGAGGCCGCCATCATCGTCATCCCGAGATTGGGAGGGTTCTGGATCTCTCTCCGGCACCCTATTGGGAGGGGAATTCATCACCGGAGGGGTCTACACCACCATGCCCTCCTCCGAAGTGATGCGTGAGTAGTTCATCCCTGGACTACGGGTCCATAGCAGTAGCTAGATGGTTGTCTTCTCCACTTTGTACCTCATGTTTAGATCTCGTGAGCTTCCCTACATGATCGAGATCATCTTTATGTAATGCTACATGTTGTGTTTGCTGGGATCTGATTAATGTTGAATGCTATGTATTCTGATTATAAATCTATCTTGTTATGTTCATGCATATATTATTTATGATCTTGCATGCTCTCTGTTATTAGTAGATGCTCTGGCCAAGTAGATACTAGTAAGTCCAAGAGGGAGTATTTATGCTCAATGGTGGGTTCTTGCCTCCTTTGCATCTGTGCTCGAGTGATAGAAACGTGTGGATGGAGGATGTGATGTTGCCATTAGGGAGAAAACAACGGTGTTTACTTAGTTTACATTTTGTAAATTACACACTTTGCTTACTACGATTATCTGTTGCTTGCAACTTAATACCCAACGTTTGTTTGGATGATATTCGGAGGGTGGATTATTAGTCATAGATGCAGTTGGATGACGGTCTATGTATCTTGTTGTAATGCCCGCATGAACCACATAGTAATCTTTATGTTTTGCATATTGTCGAGACATCGTAGTAGAGTTCATAGACGGGGGTACCATGAGCCTACGGGTAGATACGTGGGGGGACGTGGTAGCACAACAACCAGGAACACCAAATTTACCCAGGTTCGGTACGTCGCAACTAGACGGTGTTCCTACTCCTGCAATCTCACTAAATCAGGGCTGAAGCTTGAAGTATACAAAGTACAATATGAGTAGGGTTTCGCTAACTCGGCAAGGATCAACTTCCCGGCGATTTGGCTTCTAGCTAATTGTATGTATATATTCTTATCTCCCGTCTGGCTTTATATAAATAGCCGGGTTAGGGCTTACAGAAAGTATCTAACTTGGAAAGCAAGAATCCGCCTTCTATTCCAAGCCGTACCACTTTGGGCCGTGATCCGGGTTCTTCTAGAATCCGGCTTCTGCGCTTCAGCTTACTGGGCCACCTAATGGACTATGATCCATTACCAATCAGGCCACCCTGGTAATCCGGCTCTTTAGGACAATGCCGGATATACCCCTATTCAGTATATATCCGACAGTAGCCCCCAAGAAGGATTTAGACTTGATTCTTCCACCTTTCGTCAATCCGATAAATGCTGACGCTTTGTCTCGATTCTTCTTTTCCCAAAACTTCATAACGCATAACTCGGATTTCACCAAAATCCGGCTTCTCCTTCCTCCCGCCTTTGCGGAGAAGGAGTTCCTCGATGTGTAACTCAAAACTCGGATTTACCAGAATCCGGCTTTTCTTCCACGAGCCTTCGTGGAGAAGGAACTTCATGACGTCCGCGATAAAAGCGTGTTGACATCACGGACGTTTGGGTTCAGTCAAATCCTGAAACGTATCTCTGACAGATTCTCGCGGGAAACAAGGAGATAGCACTTATCACTCCGCCTCCTCATTTCCCGGGTTTTCTGGTGCGTGACACGCGTCGAAGATCTAACGGTCAAAATAGCCGTTGCGCGCATCTCAACATTTTTCTGGCTATAAATAGCCGCCGTCCGGTACTCCGGTTTCCCTTCCGCTCTCACTCCATCTTCCAGCCCTAAGCACCATTTCTCCCGAGCCAAAGCTTGTAGTGTGAGCAGAGCCCGTGCATCCCGCACCGTCCCCGGAAAATCATCATCGGAGGTTCCGGATCTTCACTGCGCCGCCCGAAAATGGTCACCGGTGATTCCCCACGCGCCATAGAGGAAGGCTCCGTCGCGCTCGACATCGACGACATAATCAATGACATCGACCCTCAGCTAGATTCTCCCGGCCGCGCCGCCGCGAGCGCACCGGAGAAAAGAGCCGGTAACCTGGCTCGCAAGGGTCCTCCTCTCGCGGCCGAAAACATGCCTTCATCATCCACGGCGCCATCTCCGTCTTTCACCACCGAGCCCGTGGAGGAAAAGCTCACCCTCGGCGACGAGGAGCTCGCTGTCGCGGCCGCCGCCGGAGGGGAAGAAGACAGAGAAATCTCCGGGAATTGGAGTCACCGCAACATGGCTCCATCCCTTCTCCCAGCTATGGAGAAGGAAGGATTCGTAGTCAAGGGAAAATGGCGGTTCGAGGAAGACGACTCCGAGCCACTGCCAAAACCCGGAGAAAGGGTTCTCCTAGCCTCTCATATAAATAGATGTATGGGTTTCCCGCATTCTTCCTTTTTCCTCCAGGCCCTTGACCATTACAACATTCAGCCGCATAATCTTCCACCAAATTCTATTCTCTATCTCGCCGGGTTCCAAGCCCTTTTCGAAGGCTACTTAGGAATAGAACCTAGGCTAAACTTCTGGCAATACTGCTTTGGGGTTAAGCGAAACCCTTCTGACGGCGCACTCCCAACTTGCGGAATCATTTCCTTCACCCTTCGTAGGTTTAAGGAGGATTGGTTCCCCAAGATCAAAACCTCCGAATCTGTCAAATTTTGGACGGGTTCCTGAAGGGAATATGCCCGAGAGGCAATAATAAAATGGTTATTATCTTATTCCTTGTTTATGATGAATGTTTATTTCTCATGCTAGAATTGTATTAACCGGAAACGTTGATACATGTGTGCTTAATAAACAAACAATGGTTCCTAGTAAAGCCTCTCTTTTAACTAGCTCGTTGATTAATAGATGATCAAGGTTTCCTGATCATGAACATTGGTTGTTATTAATAACGGGGTCATGTCATTAGAAGAATGATGTGATGAACATATACCCAAAGAGAATATAGCAATGCGATCAAGTCATTTAGTTTACATTGTTATATCAAACATACAAAGTAACTTATTCCTTAGACCTTGAGATCATGTCAATCACTGATACCGGAAGAGTGCTTTGATGGCATCAAACATCACACCGTAACAGGGTGACTATAAAGGTGTCGTTAAGTATTCGGAAAGTATTAGTTGAGGATCATGGATCAAGAGTGGGATTTGTCCATCCAAATGACGGAGAGATATACTCTGGGCCCTCTCGGTGATATCACATCGAAACCGCTTGCAAGCACGTGATATGATCACAAGGATGTTATATCACGGGAACGAGAAAAGAGTACTTGTCGGTAACGAGATTGAACAAGGTATGGTTGATACCAATGATCGAATCTCGGACAAGTAAAATATCGCGAGACAAAGGGAATAGTTCACGGCGTTGTTGGTTCACACGATCACGAGAGTCATCGTTGAATATATAGGAGTCATCACGGATCTCCAGATCCCGCTGTTGATTATTGATCGGAGAGGAGTCTCGATCATGTCTATCTTATTCGCGAACCGTAGGGTGACACACTTAAGGTTCGATGACGCGTTTGAGAGGATACGGAATATCGAAGAATATTTTGGGCAGCACCGAAATTGTTTCGGGGAAAATTGAAATAGTTCAAGGGGTTTTTCGTCGAATGGTTGTTAATAGAATTAACAAATGATTCGAGGTGCTATATGCAAAAGTTTGTTAATAGAATTAACAAATGCTGAAATAAAGAAATAAAAAGGTTTTATTTATTTATTAAAAGAAAACCTTTGGATTTTCCAAGTGGGAAATTATGGGAGCATGAGTGGGTGTGAGTGGAGCTTCCACTCACATGAAGAGGGAAGAGGTGGGGGCACACCATGGCTGGCCGCACCCCCCTCTTGGGCTGCCTCCCCCTCCCCTATAAAAGGAGGGTGAGAGCTCCTCTTCTACACACACTTGGCCACTTCCCTTTCCCTCCACCCGCTGCTCCATTTCATGGTCTCCGGCTTGGCGAAGCCCTGACCGTGGGATTCTTCACCACCACCACGTCGTCGTGCTGCTGGAGTTCCGAGGGATCCTCTACTTCCGCGCCCCGCTGGAACGAGGGAACGGAGGTCGTCATCAACCGTACGTGTGACCGATCACGGATGCACCGCCGGATTGCGGTGCCATCTTCTCGCTATCGGGATCGGTGTGAGTACGACTACGCCAACAACGAGATTTGATCTCGTACCACTTTGAGTCTTCGAGGGTATGTGTTCTCCTTAACCCTCTTGTTGCCCGTTGCACTTCGTCTCCTAGATTAGATCTTGGCCTTTCGGGTATCTCTCGCGTAGGAAAATTTTTGTTTTCTATGCTACGTTCCCCTTCAGTGGTATCAGAGCCGGATCTATGCGTAGATGTTTTGTACGGGTAGAACACATAGGTGTATGTGGGCGTTGATGATCATGTTATTACCTCCTTGATTATTTTATGATCTTAGTGGCATAGTGGGATGAAGCGGCCCGGACTAACCTTACATGTCCACGTACATGAGACTTGTTCCACAACTGACATGCAATTTGTATTGCATAAGTGGCTTGCGGGTGTCTGTTTCTCCTACTATAGTTAAGATCTAATCTATGAAGGGTTGTTAAAAATGTGTTTATCAACGTTGTGGTTGATGTTCGTAGGTATGAACGGTTCTATCATCGAAAGCCCTAAGCCACGTAAAATATGCAAAAAATAAATTAGAGGCGTCTAACTAGTTTTTTGCTGGGCATGTGATGTGACATGGTCAATATTACAAATTTGATTATGAGATGATCTATTTTGTAAATTATTGATATACCGGAAGGTATCCACATGATTGTCTTCTTATTGATGGACAATCAAGATTGGGGTGCCATGGTACTTGGTACCACGCCGGTGGAATGATGGAGATCATACCATGATGCACATGATGGAGATCAAGTGCAAGGAGGACCATATCATATCACGTAATCCTCACATGTGATGTTTGTGATGTTAATCCTTTTATGCATCTTGTTTTTCTTAGATAACGTTGGTAGCATTATAAGATGATCCCTCTCACTTAATATCAAGATAATAATGTGTTCTTCCTTAAGTATGCACCGTTAAGAAAGTTCGTCGTTTCGAGACACCACGTGATGATCGGGTGTGATAGACTCAACGTTCGCATACAACGGGTGTTTTCAAGCCTAGCATGTACAGACATGGCCTTGAAACACACGCAATACTACGGTTCTACTTGGCGAGCCTAGCATGTACAGACATGGCCTCGGAACACGTAACCGAAAGGTAAAGCATGAGTCATATGGCTGATATGATGAACATGTCGATGTTCGCCTTTGAAGCTACATCATCTCACGTGATGATCGGTTTTGGTGTAGTGAATTTGGTTCGTGTAATCACTAAAGACGACTAAGAGGGATGTTGTTTTTGAGTGGGAGTTCATGGCTTAATTTGAATTAACTTGAACTTATTTATCATGAACAACAAATCAAAGTGAATTTGCACAACTTGTAGTAGTCATTGGCATCCTCATAACTACCTTACACTTAGATTGTTAATTGAGATATAACTGTTATGATCTGGTAAATACCATTTAAGATTGGTACCGTATTAGTGAAATTTAAAATTGAGTCCTATTGTAGATTTTTGGTATTTCCTACCTAGCTCCATGTGGTTAATGATTGATTAATCTAGAGAGCAAATAATTCCTACTTAGAATCCGGAGTCATGGTTGCTTCCGTATTACTTTATCTTCAAAAGAATGTTTTGTTGATCAAGGTGATTTAGGGACTGAAAAGAGTTGTTTTCAGAAACAATCAAGTGAAAGATATATTGATATCTAGAAACTTATTTGTGGCAACATGACTGAGTATAATTTAGCGTGACAATGTTTCCTTATATTATCTGAATATATGCAATGATTGAAGACGCTAGGCGTTTGAATATTCCAAGAAATTGGATGCTAAAAATTATCCTCTAAATTCCTTCCTTCGAGCTATAGTAGCTTAATCATAAAATTGTTATGATGGGATGGATTAGAAGTATGGGTAAAGTAGTTTACCTTACTTGGAAATTGCTAAGAGTGGAATCTAGAAGAATGCTATTAATATGGTGATATTAGTAGAACAATCAAACTCAAAGTATGACTCAATGGGTGATAGTATATGACTAACACGCCAAAGAAAATGAGCTAGTAAGACTAGCATTGTTTGATGTTGAATGATTCTTCTATAAAGGAAAGGGAATATTGAAAATAGAATTACAAATAGATATATGGCAGAAAAAGAAGATAACTGGAAAGTCCAGCTCAGGAGTATATGCTTGATATACAAGTTATAGATGTATTACTAGTTAACAAAGTATTTTTGGGTATTTTGATACCACATTGGTTGGTATGAGTTGTCATACAAAGCAACACAATGAAAGAAATACAAGGGCCTAAAAGGAACTAGTAATAGATGTGGAATCGATTATGACAAGAACATAAATAAAGTGTTATTGTGTTCATTGTCGTATCAAACCAACCAGTCGAGATTTATTTGAAGAACTTAATAATTTGTTATTTTGTTCTAGTCTTTTGTGAGAACAAATGAGATTGTTCAAACTATGATCATATTCCATAATTGATGGATATGTTAATATAAATCATGTTGGTAAAGTAAACATCTATAAGACTGAATGCTAAACGTTGCAAGACGTAAAAGATTTTCACTTAAATTGTGACACCACCATTTTAGTTCATATCGGAAAGGAAAACATGAAGGAACTCCATATTGATGGACTTCCGGAGTCATTTTGTTTTGAGTAAATTG
This sequence comes from Alopecurus myosuroides, assembly GCA_028641055.1. Classification (NCBI taxonomy): domain Eukaryota; kingdom Viridiplantae; phylum Streptophyta; class Magnoliopsida; order Poales; family Poaceae; genus Alopecurus; species Alopecurus myosuroides. The sequence continues at coordinate 249,532,644 of CM054060.1, read as the reverse complement.
ACGCTTGTGAGACCTCTTCCAAAAGATGACTAGAATTCCGTTCATAGGCCAAAGTAGAATGGACTACTAATTTAGTGGAGATTATACATATTGATGTATATAGTCCATTATGTGTAGTCATGTATGGTGGATTAATTTTTCCTTCATAAAATTCTGTCGATGATTTAAGTAGATATGCGAGTATATCTATTTAAAGGGAACAGAGTTTGACATTTTGAATTGGTTCAAAAGGTTGTTAATATGAAGTTAAAATCAATGTAACAAGATAATCAAGTATTTATGATTGGATCATAAAGGATAAAGTTTGAGTTACAAGTTTAGCAAAACATCTGAGAAGTTGCAGAATTGTTCTACAACTTATACTTCTCGAATACCCCATTAGATTGGAGTATTCAAAAGACAAAATCAAACCCTGTTTGACATGGTAAGATTAATAAAATTGCCATTATAATTTTGTAGTTTATACATTAGTGACAACCGTTTTTCCACTGAAAAGAGCACCATCATGATCCGCTGAAATTGACAACATATAAGATATGGTTTGGGTAGTGACCCGAATTGTCACTTTCTTAAGTTTTGGTATGCATAGCATGTGTAAAATGTTTACAACCAAAATAGGATAAATATATGTTTATAAGGTTATCCCAAATAAAACATTGGGTATTTCTCCTATCACCAAACCAAAAGACAAATGTTGTTTGTCAGAAAGGGTTGATTTCTCGAGAAAGTAGTTCTTGCGAAACAAGTGAGTGGGAGCACAGTACAAACTCAACAAGGTTAGAGAATCTTCGTTATCATGTCAAGAGTAGCGCAGCACTGGAAGTTGTTCGGGGGTTTACTATTTTGACTAAGTAGAAGACACTACAAATGTTGTAGATACTTCAAATGAGTTTGCGAACTGTACCAGAAAAGTCCAAAAACTTTGTACTTAGAACAACTTGTGGTTTAAGTGTAAAGTGTTGTTTTGACAACAAAAGGACCTGGACCTTATAAAGGAAGCAAATGATGGGCCCTGACTTCGTAAAATTGACTATGAGTCATTATATCCGCTATTGTATCCTTGTATGAATATCAAGTATGTGACTTGGTAGTCCTTTCGATAGGCATGATGCCTAACGATAGCAAAAGGGTCTATATAGCGACAAAGACATGGATTTTACATCCTTTAAAAGTTGTACTTATCGAAAAGTTGTTTTCGACGAAGTTCAAAGAGTTCACTACTACAAGATTTTGATCTTCCGTAGTGATGCTTAGTCTTTGCAGTTAGTTCTAGCAAAGTTACATATTATGATATGGCAGTTGAATAACAAAACCAACTCTCCTCTCAAGGAAGTTTTATCAAGGATGTGTACTTGACACAGTCTGAGAGTTTTGTAAAATTCAAAAAGGTTGCTAGAAAGGTATGCACACTTCAATAGTTGAAGTGAGCATAACGAAGTTGAAATCTTTACCTTAATGAAGTTATCAAAAGAGTTTGATTCCATCATGAACGATAAAGATGCTTGTAAAGTTACAAGAAATTAAGTGGGAGCGCTATGACATATTTCCAATACTTTATGTAGATGACATATGGTTGATTGGAAAATATGTATTTTAAATTAACACGGTTAAGATTTTCATATTGATGAAAGGCTTAGAAGATATTGGGCATCGATATCTATAAAAGATGGATTGAAGCGCCTGATATGATTGAAGCCAAATTACATAGATGAAATATTGAAGTAAGTCAATATAAAATTGATAAGAAGGAGTTCTTGTCACATGGAAAATAATTGAGCAAGATTCATGTGTTTTGACACATGATGAGCATCATTGAAATTGAGATTTCTAAGTCATGTTTCCATGCTATGTACACGACCAGATGAGTCCTATGCTATAAAATGTTATAGCAGGATAATTCATATGATGATTAGACAACAGTGGGAGAGATCCTCGTGTCATTTTAGAAATGCTAAGGATATGTTTTCCTATATAGTAATGACAAAATATTAGTTGTAATATGTTACACTAATAATCTTGTCATTTATTCAAGTAATTTTATCTCAATTAAAATATGTGATGAAGGGTAGCACAATAGGATGGAAGAAAGTTCCATGATGGATTTGAAAGAGTTTCAAAATTAAAATATTGTGACAGATACTACAACAAAGGCTAAAGTATATCGTTGTGTTGACAACTGATTATAAGCGTATTTTGTGTCAAGGAGTTCTTTATTGAACTTGGTGAATTTCCAAGAATGCTGAAACTATGAAGCTACATTTTCACAATGTTAGTAACATCAGTTTAAGCTGAGGAATTAAGGTATCACCGGAACTTGGTGAGTTTCCAAGAATGCTAACACTATGAAGCTACATTTTCACAATGTTAGTGACATCAGTTTAAGCTGAGGAATTAAGTTTTCACCAATTGACCATATATATACAAAGCCATCTCATTAGAGAATGAGTGATGCGTGTAGACGCAAAGAACATGCAAATACAATAGGACCTGAACATTTCAGATCTTTTTGATAATGTTTACCACATGCGAAGCATGGTAATAACACTGGTACGCCATATGTGTTAAGTGCTTACAGACTAGATTATTGACTCTAGTGCAAGTGGGAGACTGAAGGGAATATGCCCGAGAGGCAATAATAAAATGGTTATTATCTTATTCCTTGTTTATGATGAATGTTTATTTCTCATGCTAGAATTGTATTAACCGGAAACGTTGATACATGTGTGCTTAATAAACAAACAATGGTTCCTAGTAAAGCCTCTCTTTTAACTAGCTCGTTGATTAATAGATGATCAAGGTTTCCTGATCATGAACATTGGATGTTATTAATAACGGGGTCATGTCATTAGAAGAATGATGTGATGAACATATACCCAAAGAGAATATAGCAATGCGATCAAGTCATTTAGTTTACATTGTTATATCAAACATACAAAGTAACTTATTCCTTAGACCTTGAGATCATGTCAATCACTGATACCGGAAGAGTGCTTTGATGGCATCAAACATCACACCGTAACAGGGTGACTATAAAGGTGTCGTTAAGTATTCGGAAAGTATTAGTTGAGGATCATGGATCAAGAGTGGGATTTGTCCATCCAAATGACGGAGAGATATACTCTGGGCCCTCTCGGTGATATCACATCGAAACCGCTTGCAAGCACGTGATATGATCACAAGGATGTTATATCACGGGAACGAGAAAAGAGTACTTGTCGGTAACGAGATTGAACAAGGTATGGTTGATACCAATGATCGAATCTCGGACAAGTAAAATATCGCGAGACAAAGGGAATAGTTCACGGCGTTGTTGGTTCACACGATCACGAGAGTCATCGTTGAATATATAGGAGTCATCACGGATCTCCAGATCCCGCTGTTGATTATTGATCGGAGAGGAGTCTCGATCATGTCTATCTTATTCGCGAACCGTAGGGTGACACACTTAAGGTTCGATGACGCGTTTGAGAGGATACGGAATATCGAAGAATATTTTGGGCAGCACCGAAATTGTTTCGGGGAAAATTGAAATAGTTCAAGGGGTTTTTCGTCGAATGGTTGTTAATAGAATTAACAAATGATTCGAGGTGCTATATGCAAAAGTTTGTTAATAGAATTAACAAATGCTGAAATAAAGAAATAAAAAGGTTTTATTTATTTATTAAAAGAAAACCTTTGGATTTTCCAAGTGGGAAATTATGGGAGCATGAGTGGGTGTGAGTGGAGCTTCCACTCACATGAAGAGGGAAGAGGTGGGGGCACACCATGGCTGGCCGCACCCCCCTCTTGGGCTGCCTCCCCCTCCCCTATAAAAGGAGGGTGAGAGCTCCTCTTCTACACACACTTGGCCACTTCCCTTTCCCTCCACCCGCTGCTCCATTTCATGGTCTCCGGCTTGGCGAAGCCCTGACCGTGGGATTCTTCACCACCACCACGTCGTCGTGCTGCTGGAGTTCCGAGGGATCCTCTACTTCCGCGCCCCGCTGGAACGAGGGAACGGAGGTCGTCATCAACCGTACGTGTGACCGATCACGGATGCACCGCCGGATTGCGGTGCCATCTTCTCGCTATCGGGATCGGTGTGAGTACGACTACGCCAACAACGAGATTTGATCTCGTACCACTTTGAGTCTTCGAGGGTATGTGTTCTCCTTAACCCTCTTGTTGCCCGTTGCACTTCGTCTCCTAGATTAGATCTTGGCCTTTCGGGTATCTCTCGCGTAGGAAAATTTTTGTTTTCTATGCTACGTTCCCCTTCAGTTCCTTCTTGTATCACGAAGATGTCCCGTTTCCTGGAAAGGAGATGGGCATTCCACCTTTCGAGAATTCCGCTGCCACCCCCCAAGATAATTGGGCTGTGGACGCGGTCTAGACTCTGCCAGCAGATCTGATGAGGATCAAGCGGCGCATAGCCAAGCTTGTATCCGCCTCTCCTCCTCTCACCGGCACAGACACAGTTTTGTGCTGGCTCAGACGGTGTATTCATCCATTAGCCTATCCCGGAACCCGGCTAATGTGCACATACTCGGCCCCGGACGACAAAATGAGGACGACGTACAAGGTTTTCTTGAAGAAGGACTTCAAGAAACGGCTGAATCAATTGATCTCTACTCGAGATCAGTATGAGGAAAGCCGAGAAATGTATCATGCCAAGAATCCAGCTCCAAAGGTAAATTTTTTCTCCTTTAGGCAAATTTCTCACTTTCCCTTTTCTCGGATGTTTTAATCATACCAGGATCTTTGTCGTTTTTTGACATCTCACAACCCTTCCTGACTCGGAACTTGCGTCCGACGCTGAATTGGACGCTCTGCGTGCCAAATTTGCTGGTGGCCGAAAACGTAAGAAGTCTGCCACCACTCAGGAAGTGGTTGAACTTGACGAGATTCCCGTCGCTACCTCCAGGTAAACCATGCGAGTTTTCCGTTTTCTCTGCTTTTTGTCGCATGTGTTCTTTTCTTTTCTCGGGATTCTAACTTCTTGAATTTTCTCTTTCTAGCCTGGCTCCAACAACTTTGAAGCCAAAAGGCCGGAAGAAAATCAAGTCCGTGACCTGGAGAGGGACACAACCTTATCCTGCTGCAGCTCCCGACACTCCAGTCGCAGCTGCGGAGGAAAACACTGCTGCCATGGAGGAGGAAACCCAGCAGACCAGCCAGCCCATTGCGCCGGAAACGGACGCGGGGGAAAGGGTGGTGCCTAAGGTGGGAGGCCCTTCTCGAGTTCCAGAGGAGGAGCCAATCCCGACATTCGACAAGTAGTTCAAGGTAAAGGAAGAGCCCTTTGATGAACACGGATTTATGAAACCGTGGGCGACAAAACACTTCGCTCCTGCTCCCTTAATGCGTCCTTGGCCGCAAGGCGGGATTATTGTAAGGAATAACTTCATATTTTCACCTCGGCAGGTCATCCATGACGGCCTTTGCCACGTTGGGATTCTTTTTGTAGAGTATGCAAAAGAATTCAACGTGAACTTGTCGGGTTTGCAACGGATGAGCCAGGTAATATCTCTAGCCCCCAAGCATTTTGTCAAAAGTATACTTTTTTTACTTAATGATTTTTCCATTACCTTGCTTGATTTTTTGACTTAAGCGATTTGTTTCTTTTCCATGTTTCAGCAAACTGTTGAAAACATTAGCATGGAGATTTTCAACAAGCTCAGCATCAAGAATAAGGAGATGAAAACCCTTCTTAATATTCTTGAAGATAAAGAATCTGAGTTGGCCTCCGTTCAGCAAAAGCTGGATGAATCAGCAGGTAAGTTTTTTCATTGCTTCTGCTTGGAAATTTTTCTAAGTATTTTTTCGAGTTTCTAACTCTTCTTTTTTACTTGCTTTTCAGCTTCTTTGGCGAAAGCTGAACAAATTGCTGAAGATGTCGGCAATGCGGAAAACCTCCGCAAGGAAAACATGGAACTTCACAAAATCACTCTGAAGCTCCAGAAAGACCCGGAGGCTAGCCAACTGGCTGTCGGCATTGCCGGGTCGAAGGCTTCCAACTAGGCCGAGAAGGACAAAGCCACCATCAGAGACATGGAGAACACCCTGAACCAGCGCCTGGAGGAAGGCACGAAAATAGACCACATCCTCGGTAAGTATTTTGTCTTTTACCAGATTTTGTCTTTTTCCCTTCTTCTGCTTTCCTTAACTTTCTTTTGTTGATTGAAACAGAAGGTAGCCCCCAGCTAACCTGGATCGAAAGAATCCGGGCTTTCGAGAAGGTCTTTACCGTGCTCAAATCTGCGGGGATGTTACTTATTAATAAGTACATTCCCGACAAATCAGGGGAGTTCTCAGAAGTTAGCAAACTTCCGGAAGCGATCGTGGAGGTGGTGCCGAATCTGTTGCTCGGCAAATCCCTCAGGTGAACCTATAGGGTTTCGAATAGGAGAACCCATGAGCGCTGGTGGCGATCGTCGGCTAGACAGGGGGCACAATTTACCCAGGTTCGGGGCCCTCGTAGAGGTAAAACCCTTACTCCTGCCTCTGTCGATCTGTATTATTGAATAGATCAGTTACAAAGATGATCGCTCAAGTCGATAGTACAATCTCGAGCTCAAGGCTTTGGTGGTGCGGTATTGCTTGGTCCTCTTCCGGTGGTTCTCCTGGCCTTATATAGATGGCCAGGTCTCAAACCCTACCCGGAGAGGACTCAAACTCTAACCCTATGTCGGTTGCAAGTTTCCTAACTTAGCCTGCAAGGCATTGCGGGTGGGCTTCAAGCGGGCCTTCTAGAATACTCCAAGGGCTTCCCTTCTTGGGCCTTATCCTTGGGCCTGAGACGGGGTGTCCTTACCCGCAGGGTCTAAGATCCATCCCTTCGTCAGTAGCCCCCGAGCGTTTGCTCGATTGGGATTTTTCAGTCGAGCATACGGTCAAACTTTTCATTCTTCTTCCTTTCGGATAACCAGTATGGTCGTTTCCTTTTTAGAGGGTTTGCACCCTGCATGATAAGATTTTACACCCGAGTATCGAGTAATGAGTGTGCCTGTTTTTATGGCTGTTTATCGCAGAAGGATATGGCGCAGTAGCTTGACTCTCCCGAAAGATCAGGGCCAATTAATTGCAACTAGGGAAAAAATAGTTCTGGCCTACACAGATTCGAGACCTCCGACTCGAACCCGATGAGGTGATCGTTGCGACTAGGCCGTAGTGGTCTTACCGAGTCGAACTTAACCTATGGGGGTACCCGGCGCGTCCGCTAGGATTTTTCCTCGTGTTGTTGACACGGAATTATGCCGGAAGACGCAGCTTGAGTGCAATTCCAGGCCCTCAAGAGAGATCTTTTGGTTCTTACCTTCATATTCGAAAGAATATGGCATCTGGATGTACCTAGTCGGCTGAACAATCCAGGTTTGTGATGTGCAAACATCGTATGAATGAATGGAAGGATCTGCCTATTCATGCAATTTTGAGTTTGTGGTCCCTTGTCCATACGAAAGAATTTTCGTGTTTGGAGTTTCATGCCCATATGAAAGAATTTTCGTGCTTTGGGGTATTTTTTCCTGTGAAAGAAGTTTCACGTCATAATTTGTCCATACGAAGTTATTTCCGTGTTTGGACTTTTATTCGAAGGATTTTTATTCATGCGAAGTTATTTTCGCGTTTGAACTTTCCATTCGAAGGATTCTTCAGCTTGATGATGCATGCTATGACGTCATGGCGCACTTTTATCCTCCCGATGGGACGTGACGGAGTAAGAGCAGAAGCACTGGCCCACTTTGTCAGCTTTTTGACCGGAAACGAGGCGTCGTTCCCGGTTTTTACGCGAACTGCGCGCAGTAAATGCGCACGATCCACTGTTAAGATCGTGGCACGAAACAGCATCTGCCGCCCCTTCGTTTCGCCTTCACACGCGGCGGCCGCGATGGATGCCACGCGGCTCAGCGAGCGGTCAGGATCGACTGGCTCTGTGTATAAATTCAGGCCTTGGTGAAGCGGTGAAAATTTCCCAGCTTTCGCCTTCCTTGCTCATCGTCTTCCTCGCGCACCATCTCCTCTCTCTCTTCGAGCTTGTGCTAGCAGCAATGGCGGGAGGCAAGAAACGCGGCGCTGCCGCCTCGGCGTCAGGAGAGGTTCCAGCGCAACCCGCACCGCGCTCGGGCGATTGGCGCTCGCCCAACACTACGACCAAGAGTGTCAAGGAGATGCAGCGGGAGGGGTTGCTGCTCGCGGAGGCCAAGAAGCGGGTGCGCCTCGGCAAGAAGGAGGAGGTACCCAATCCACACGCGAACGAACGCGTGGTCTTCGCGGACCATGTGTCGCGCGGACTTTCTCTTCCCCTTCACCCATTCCTCGTGGCATTGTTGTATGTCTATGGCATACAGCTCCATGATCTTCCTCCGAATGCAGTGCAGCACATATCATGCTTCATTGTATTCTGCGAGTGCTTTTTGGGCATTCGCCCACATTGGGGCCTCTGGAAGGCCCTCTTCAAGGTCCGAATCTTCCGCGAGAAGTCGCGGGTGGAATCTGAGCCTGGCGAACCACTGCGCACGGGCGGCTTCGGGATTCAAGCGAAGTCGGATAACATCTACTTCGGCATGTACTTCATCGACTCCGCCCAAGGATGGAGGAAAAAATGGTTTTACGTCACCGACAACAGCTCGGGTGGTATTCAGGAATTCCACCCGTTCGCTGCCTTGAAGAGACGAAAGTCCTGGGCGCACAGACTGTCGGCTGAAGAGACCCAGGTCGTTATGCTGCTACTCGCCAAGGTGGCCACCCTCCGTGATCAACCCGCTGGAGTCGTGCTAAACGGGCTGCACCTGGCGAGCATCTTCTTCAAGCGCAGAATTCAACCCCTGCAGCACAGGCCCTCCACGATGTGGGAGTACCAGGGCTCTGAGGACCCCAGTTGCATGAGTCGTGAAGAGCTCTCGAACGTCGAGTTCGAGAAAAAGATCGCGGCCATCACCAGCTTGAAGGTGGGAGAAAAATTCCCCGACTACACAGTCGCAGCCTTCGAGGCGTCAAGGCCTCCGCCACCCGAAGTGAGTTCATCCTTCCTTCTCTCTTTATTTCTTTCCTTGTTCTGAATTTTGGTCGACTGAATTTTCCCTCGCTTTTCCTTTGCCTCTTTTGATAGGTTCTAACTGTGGCCACCTGCTACCCGCCCACGTACGGAGAGGATGCCTCGGATTTATTGGTGAGTAACCTGGACGGTCCAGCCGACACCAGCGTTGCTGATGCCTCCTCGAGCTCCGAGAGTGACTCCTCGGATGACGCGGGGGATTCGGGTAACGATCGTATCCTTCGCAAATGCCGTCGAGTGGGGATGATGAGGCCACTTCCAAAGATAATTCTTTGGCGGAATCGCCCGGGAAGGAACCCATCACCGTCACTCCGCTGCGCATGCGCGCCCCTCCTCCTTCGTTTCCAACAATCCAAACCGCTTGGAATGCGGATATGTTGGACGAAGAGGATGACGACGAGTAAGTTCTTTCTTCTTGTTCTTAGTCGAACATTTTCTTTCGCATCTTTTTTGACATATTGTCTTCATTGCAGTCTGCAAGCTATCAGCCCTCGCAGGTACGCCTCCTCCCTTCCTCCCGAAAAGAGGAATAAAGTGGGAACTGCGGGTGAGACTCCTACCATCGACACCGTCCAAAACTCACCGAGTGTAGCCCCCAATGCGGCGACTACGGAATACAGGATTCCTAGTTTCGCTACTGGGGCTTCGGCTCCGAAGGAGGTGTCGGGTAGCTCGGCGGATCCCCTCTCCCTTGCTCAAGGCCAGATAACTTTGCTGCATGCTTCTCCAATACTTTATCATCTTTGGATTTGTTATCGGGTGCACGTCAGTGCTCCCGATGGGAGTAGCCCCCGAGGCTGTAGTCGATCGCATGCGATTGGCTACAGGCTCAGAGATAGTCTTTTTATTTCTCCTTCTTCATTTTATCGGGTGCACGATAGTGCTCCCGATGGGAGTAGCCCCCGAGGCTATACTCTAATGTTTACAATCAAGTATAGGCTCAAATTTCTCCTTTCTGATTCTTCTATCTTCATGTTCCTTGCAATCGCTTATCGACTCCCTTGCGGCAGTTGGTCGCCGTGTTGTTCTCGCTGAGTCGGAATGCGGGATCCTTCGATCAGACCGTGATCGACTCGCTTCGGAGAACGAGCTTCTTCGAAGTAAGTTTACCATCTTCTTCTGTCTTTATTTTTCCACTAATTCTTTGGTTCTAACAACTATTTCTGCGCAGCTCAACTTGAGTATATGAAGACCGAGAAGGCGAATGCCTCCACTCGGGCAACTGCTCAAGAGGCTGAGTTGGCGGCTACTCGACGGGAACTCGAGTCCTCCCGCATGTTGTCGGCAGATCTTGAAGGAAAGCTTGCGGCTGCCCAGGTTGCTCTGAAGAATTTGGAGGAAGCTGGCACCAAGGCGGATGCCGACCTTGTCGACTTCCTTCGTCCCCTTGCCGAGCGCTTTGCAGGTAAGTTGCTTTTGTCCTATGATTTATCTTCTGTCATGGTGAGTCCTTTGGATCTTAACATTTTTCTTTGTAGGTCTTCTCGGTGTCCCACTGGAGCTTCCTGGGGTCCATCGGGTGGATGCGCTGACGGATTCTTGCACCCAGCTCAGGAGGCACGCCGAAGGGGTCTGCACCTTGATTGGCGATGCCACTCGAGTGCTGACGCAACTGCACGGCCGCCTTCTCATCAACGCCGTGTCTCCACCCGCGCTGAGTGATTTGCTGAAGATTTTCTCGGAGAGCAATCTCCTTGAAGCCTATGCGGTCGCTCAGTCAGAATCTGGGGCGAAGACCGCCATCCAGTTCGCGCTGGCACACAGAGTCACCGGTTTGGAGGAGGTCTACTCGGAGCTTCATGTCGATCCTGCTACGGGCAAAAAGGTAGGGCTTTGTCGTTTTGGCAAGCCAGCCGGAGTCCTTGCTCGCAAGTTATCCAAGTTGTTTGCCCGTGCTAGGGGAGGGACCACCGCCGCGAGTGGCAGCACACCTGTAGCTCCTTAGTATATTTTTTTCTGTACTTTGCTGTTTCGATTGTAATGAACCTTGGGATGTGCTCCCGTATTTTCAATGTTTTAATCGAAATGTTCTTCTGAAATGCTTCCCGCGATTGTGTGTTTCCTCCCGATGGGAGTAGCCCCCGAGCACCTGTCGAATAGGTGGTTAATATATCTCGAATAGGGCATCTTATTCCTTTAACTTCCTTGTATTTTACAGGTAGCTGGGGTGGCTGCGGAGCCTTCAGGTGGACCTACTACTCCAGCAAATCCTCTTGTTGACGCTGTTGGGACCTTTGCAGGTCTCCGTGATCGTGTAGCCGATGGTGAACGCAAGCTAAAAGCGCTGCGTGGGATAGCCGATGTGGCTAAGTCCAAACAAAAACTGAAGATTGAACGGGAGAAGTTTGTGATGGATGAGTTGGCGTCTGTTGCCAAGGATTTGCTTTGTAAGTAACGCATCCCCCAAGTCTTCTTTATCTTGTATCCTTTTTTGATCATGTATCTTTGCTTTTCTGTTGTTCAGCCGGATGACTGGAATGAGAAAGAGTGGGTGGAAAACCACATCTTTCAAGAAGCTGACAGCTCGAAACCTTATGCGAATAATTTTTGGTCCGATCGTAGTCGAGGTTTTGTGCTTGCTACCTTGAAGTTCCGAGTCATCCAGGCGAAGATACTCATGAGCTCCTTTCACGAGGTTTTGATAGCGATGAACGCCGCTTTCTATCCGCTGCAAAGGGGTCCTGAAGATTGGAGCCATCTTCTCAGGGTGTTCGGTCGAGAAGTAGAGATTCGCGAGTGTGTTCGCAATCAGATGACTTGCGGCTCGGTGGTGGCTCTCTCTTTCGTCCGGTTGTGGCATCCTGAGGTGAACTTCAACTCCATAGCTAGACTTCCTGATGGTCCAATCGACGATATTTCTCCTTATTATAGGGTTGTTCGGCCTGCGGCAGAAGAAATCATTCGATTGACCTCGGATGAGGTAGATCGGGTTTTGGCGGCTGAGAATGCTCAGCGCCGGGTTTGATCGTAGGATGTTTATATCCTGTTGTTCTGTATAGTTTGTAAAAACTGTTGTAAGGTGTTCACCTTGTACATATAAATTTTCCTGTGATGCTTAGTTAGGCGTAGCCCCCGTGCGTTTTTGGGGTGTGTACCTGTTACTTTTAGCATGTAAAGATAAGAAATCTTCGAGTATCTATGGTTGAGAAACCATGTATTTTATTGGAATGACTGAAAAGTCATGTGATTTTCTGTCGAACTACAAGATGGCTAGCATAGCCTTATTATGGCTAAAAAATAAATCTAAGGGTAAAATTTGCGGAGTTGTGCGACATTCCAAGGATTGGAATAGACGCCTCCAGTCGCCGGGTTCTTCAGTCGATAGGCGCCACCTGGGATAACTTCGTGTATTATGAAGGGTCCTTCCCATGGTGGCTCGAGCTTGTGTCCTTCCTTCTGCTTGAGCCGTAGCACCAGATCTCCTACTGCAAGGCCCTGTGGCGTATGCGGCGACTGTGATAGTTTCGCAGTGACTGCTGGTATACTGCGGATCTTGTGAGCGCAATATCGCGTATTTCGTCAAGTGCGTCCATATCATTCGCGAGTGCCCTGTTGGAGGTTTCTTCGCTGTAAGCAACAACCCTTGGGGCGCTGAACCTGACGTCCTCGGGAAGGACTGCTTCAGCCCCGTAGACCATAAAAAATGGTGTGTAGTTTGTGGATCGGTTTGGAGTTGTGCGGAGGCTCCATAGCACGGAGGGTAGCTCTTCTGCCCAATGTCCTGCTGCCGGGTGTAGACGATCGAGTAGACGTTTCTTGATGCCAGCCGAAACTAATCCGGTGGATCTTTCAACTTGGCCGTTGGTTTGCGGATGGGCAACTGAGGCAAATTTGAAGTTGATGCCTTTTTCTTCACAGAACTGCTGTGTTTCCTTTGTCGTGAAGTTAGTACCATTGTCTGTAATGATGTCGTGTGGTACTCCAAACCTGCATACGATGGAGTCGAGGAATTTGATGGCGCATTGGGCGCTAGCCGAGGTTACCGGCATGGCTTCGATCCATTTGGTAAATTTGTCAACTGCGACCAGCAAGTGTGTGTATCCACCTGGCGTGTACTTGCGTAGTGGTCCTACCATGTTCAACCCCCATTGTGCAAAGGGCTAGGCGATGGGTATCATATGCAATTCCGTAGCGGGTGCGTGTGGTTTTGTTGCGAATCGCTGGCAAGCGTTGCACCTGTCAACCAGCTCCTTTGCGTCTCTGGCTGCTGTAAGCCAGCAGAATCCTGCTCGGAAGGCTTTCCCCATGATTGCTTTCCAGCTAGCATGATGTCCACAATCTCCTTGATGGATATCTTGCAATAATTCTTTGCCGTCCTCGGGTGCTATGCATCGTTGCAATATGCCTGAGATGCTTTGCTTGTATAGCTCTCCGTTGATCACCCGAAAGGATTTGCTTCGCCTGACTATCTGTCGAGCCTCTCGTGGATCTGCTGGGAGCTGTTTCGCGGACAAGTAGTCGAGGTATTTCTGCGTCCAGACTGGCTCGACCGGAAAAACTTGTCGCGAAATATGATGAATGAACTCGATAATAGCAACTTGCGGGCTGACCTCTGTCTCTGATGTTATGGGTACGTCTGCAGTTCTCTTGATTTTGACTGATCGTCTAGTCATCCGCTCAAAATATATCCCTGGCGGTATGGGTGTATTTGTGGAACCCATGTTTGCCAGTCTGTCTGCTTCTTCGTTGCTGGATCTCGCAATATGCTTCAGCTCACATCCCTTGAAACTTCCTTCGAGTAGGTTGTACATGTCACGATAAGCGACCATGTTTTCAGCGATAGCGTCGCATTCCTTCATTGTCTGTTGCACGATGAGATTGGAGTCACCGTAGATCATCAGTCGGGTGGCTCCACACGCAACTGCCATCTTCATCCCATGCAACAGAGCTTCATATTCTGTGTCGTTGTTTGATGCTGGATCATCATGTGGAAAATCCAATCGGAGGACGTACTGCAGTTTGTCCCCTCTAGGTGATATTAGGACGATTCCAGCTCCTGCTCCTTCGTTTCTCTTGGACCCATCGAAGTACATGATCCAATTACTCGTGTATTCTGGCGGGCCAAGCGTTTGTAGCTCTGTCCACTCGCTCAGGAACTCCACGAGTACCTGGGATTTTACTGAATTGCACCCTGCATAGATGATGTCCCAAGCGCCCAGCTCGATGCTCCATTTTGCTATCCGTCCAGATGCCATTGGGTTGTTCATGATTGTACCGAGTGACGCATCATTAACCACTGTTATGGTGTGTTCATGGAAGTAGTGCTTGAGCTTTCGAGCCGTGAGAACAACTCCATAAGCGAGTTTCTGGTAGTGAGGGTATCGTTGCTTGCACGGTGAGAGCACTTCACTGATGTAGTAGATTGGTCGTTGGACCCCATAAGCCTTGCCCTCCTTAGGTCGTTCGACTACAATTGTTGTGCTGATGACCTGGTTTGTTGCGGCTAGGTATAGATATAGTAGCTCCCTCTCTTGCGGTGTTGCAAGGATGCGCTTGTTTTGCAATGATCGTTTCAGGTCCGCGAATGCCTGCTTAGCCTCTGGTGTCCACTCGAACTTGTCCGTCTTTTTCAACAGCTTGTAGAAGGGTAATGCCTGCTCGCCCAATCGTGCGATAAATCTGCTCAAGGCGGCTAGTCGCCCTGCGAGCTGTTGGACTCCGCGTAGATTGGTTGGCTCCTTCATTGTCAAGATTGCTTGTATTTTCTCCGGGTTGGCTTCGATGCCTCTGGCGGATACCAGGTACCCGAGTAGTTTTCCTGCTGGGACGCCAAAGACGCACTTCGTCGGATTGAGCTTGATCCTGTATGCGTTGAGGGCGTCAAATGTTTCTCTAATGTCCTTGAGGAGTGTATCCTCTACTCGATTCTTGATGACGATGTCGTCAACGTACACTTGTACGTTCTTGCCAATGAGCTTGGCGAGGCATTTTTGCATGCATCGCTGATATGTCGCGCCTGCGTTCTTGAGCCCGAAAAGCATTGTCGTGTAGCAGTACACACCGTGTGGCGTGATGAATGCTGTCTTTTCCTCGTCTTCCTGCTTCATCCGGATCTGATTATATCCCGAGTAGGCGTCCAGGAAAGAGAGGCGTTGACAGCCCGCAGTAGAATCCACGATCTGGTCGATTCGCGGGAGGGGAAAATTATCCTTGGGGCAGTGCTTATTTAATGACGTGTAGTCAATGCACACTCGAAGGATGTCAGTGTTCTTCTTTGGAACCAACACCGGGTTTGCTAACCAGGTGGATATCTTGATCTCTCTGATGAATTTTGCTGCTAGGAATCTGTTTACTTCTTCTCCAAGCGCTTTCTGCTTGGGTTCTGAAAATCGTCGAGTGGTCTGCTTGATCGGTTTTGCATCCTTGAAGACTTCGAGTGAGTACCCCAAAGAAGAGATTCCGACAACTCCAGAGGAATCCAGCAGCGAAGACGAAGACTCGAATGCTGAAGAAACTGCTTGAATTCCTGGGTAGAAGATAGGAAAATAGAAGCATTACTGTTCCTACAATGTAACACTTATTGTAATGCTATCTATTCTTTTGTATAAACAAGTACTCCGCCTTTGCAGTTAAATTATTAAGTCTTTGCAAGTTTTCCGGGTTTTTAATTCCTTTATCTTCTAAGTTCTCGGGTTTGTATGTATTAACTGTCCTTAGTGTTTGAAATGGCTCGATAGTATATAATCTTCATGCCAAGTGACTGGGTATAACCTATCAGTCAGAACTCGGAAACATGGATCGTATTAAAGGAATTTTTACTTACTAATTCCAGTGACCCAACACATAAACAATCAGATAATACTTAGAGAAAGTAAGGAATTTTGAAAAAAGTATGAAACTCACGCACGCAGGCATAATCTGGGTTTCCTTAAGCCTCCTTAGGCTGAGTAGCATTCAGTTTTATAACTCCGAGCACGCAGGCACAATTCGGGTTAACATTGAGTATTTTGAATGATCATTGGGAAATAGATAAGGCAGACTTATGCTTTGTATGAAAACAGATAAAGCAGTAATGCATGAATTCCGACAACTTTATTTCATGATCTCGAAGATGTTTACATAGAAATTGAACTAAGTGTTAAGAATCTAGGCAATTTACAGATTAAATTAATCCAAGTATAAATCACGAGCATGACGTAAACATACTGATAATTAACCATATTCATGCATACTAGATTGACAGTAGACATATCTACGCAAACTACTAGTATCGCACACATGGAAATAGTAAGGGCAGGGATAAACGTGTTATACCCTGCGACCGGCCAATTGGCAGTAGACGTAGCAGTGGCGGCAGCAGCGGTGGCGGCCTCAGCAGTAGCAGCGGCGGCCTCAGCAGCAGCAGCGGCCTCGGTGGCAGCAGCAGCAGCTCGTTCGGCTTCAGTGGCCATGTTGACGATGAGGACGATGAGGTAGTAGTCGAAGTAGACGTACGGCAGCGAGCAGTCGCGTAGGAGACGCTCCCCAAAAACCTAATCGCCCCTCTCCCGTACAGGATCTGGAGAGGCGGGGTTTCGGAGGCCTGCTCTCCCGTCGGCCGTGTACGCGGTAGACGGGATGGGATCACCGGCGGCAGCAACAGAGAGGAACGACAATGGGTGCAGAGCGTATGAGTTGTGTGTTTGTGTCCGCCCCTGCGACCTCAATATATAGGCACGACCGGGTAGGAGAACGGTCAGCTCACAAATTAATTTGGCGTTTACTACAGCCGTTACCACGTAATCAATGCGCCGTTTTACTGCGCGCGGTTACCACGTGATCAACGCGGCGTTTTACTGCGTGCGGCTGTTACCAAAATAAATGTGAATATGACGTCTCATATTATTGGCATGTCTGTTGACTCTCCGTTTCCAACTGCCAAAATAAAGGCATCGGCTCGTTCCCGCAACCCGCGGCGCGTCGTGACGTGTCGTGACGAGGCGTGGCGAGGCGGGCGGCGGAGGAGGAGGAGCGCGCGTGTGGAACACCTCCACTACTCCTCTCTCTTCATACCAAGTCACACTAGTGGGGAGAGAGCTCACCTTATAAACTGGTGCAAAACTCTCCCAACTATCCCACCATTTGCTATGGCAGCATGGGCCTTTGGGATTAAATGGAAATTGTCTAATGGGCCTGCAAGCCCATCCTAATTTCAGCAATCCCCCACCAGATCCCGAAGACCCATGGTGTTGTCCTCTGTTCCATTCACTGTTTTTATATACCGGCATTTTCAGTGGAGACCCGTTAGGGTTGAACATCCACCTAGAACAAGTAGCTACACTACATCACAACTGAACAATGGACTATGCCTTGAATTGTTAGTTTGGCGTAAAATAGTTTCACTAAATGTCTTGCGAGTACTAGGCTGCCGAAGTCTGACCCCTCGGGTGAAGCATATTAGTCATACTCCTGGCCTATTCATGAACTTATTAGAGATTACCCAATCTCATAGACTGTGACCAGCAGTCAGGATCATATATGTGTGTTCCTCCAAAGATCGCTCTGTAGGATAGCATCTTGCTTATACAAGCCTTGGAACACACTAAGACAAAAGTCAACCTGCCATACAGTTTTTGAGAGTACTGCATCTCCAGTGGAGTGGGTTAGTAAAAATTACTCTCCTCAGTTAACCACTAGCTTGTTTTCCCAGGTCCCACTTCACGGGATCTCCGATCACATAGGTTGAGTTACTGCCATGGCAACTCATGTGGGTCTCATACACATCTCCCTCGATGCACTTTCTATCACAACACGTGATAGCCCTTTAGTAAAGGGATCTGCCAGATTCGTAGCCGACTGGATATAATCCACCGCTATCACTCCAGAGTTTCTCAAATGTCTGACAGCTTTTAATCTCATTTTTATGTGCTTTGTGGACTGTGCATTGTCCTTTGAACTCTTCACCTTGACAATTACTGTTTGATTGTCACAATTCATAAGGATAGCCGGTACTGGCTTTTCAACCACAGGCAAGTCCATCAAAAGATCTCGAAGCCATCCTGCTTCGACACTAGACGTGTCTAATGCTGTTAATTCTGCTTCCATTGTCGATCTCGTTAAGATCGTTTGCTTGCAAGACTTCCAGGAAACAGCACCACCTCCATGGGTAAACACATACCCCGTTGTGGCCTTCATCTCATCAGCATCAGAGATCCAATTCGCATCACAATACCCTTCAAGTACCGAAGGATATCCACTGTAGTGAAGTCCATGGTTCACGGTACCTTTCAGATAGCGCATAATTCTTTCTACAACATGCCAATGCACATCACCCGGATTGGAAACAAACCGGCTTAGTTTGCACACAGCAAACATGATGTCAGGCCCCGTAGCGCTCGCTAGATACATGAGTGAACCAATTACTTGAGAGTACCTCGGCTTATCCTTAGTTATGCCTTCGAACTTTCGTATCCGCACACTAGGATCATATGGTGTTGGAGAAATTTTCCAGTCTGAATATCCAAAACGACTCAAAACCTTCTCAACATAATGGGATTGCAGAAGTGTAATCCCACCCTCATTGTCTCTCAATAGCTTGATGTTCAAAATAACATCAGCCACACCAAGATCTTTCATCTCAAAGTTCTGGGATAGAAATGACTTAACCTCATTGATTACTTTGAGGTTGGTCCCAAATATCAGTATGTCATCAACATACAAACACAATATAACTCCTTCGCCCCCACCATGGCGATAGTATACACATTTGTCAGCTTCATTAACAACAAAGCCAACAGATGTTAAAGTTGTATTGAACTTCTCATGCCACTGCTTAGGTGCTTGTTTCAGCCCATATAAAGATTTCAGTAACTTACACACCTTTCCTTCTTGACCATCTAACACAAAGCCATCTGGCTGTTGCATATAGATTTCCTCGTCTAACTCTCCATTTAGCAAAGCCGTCTTAACATCCATCTGATGGACGAGAAGACCATGCGAGGCCGCCAACGAGAGTAATACTCGAATGGTGGTCAGTCTGGCCACAGGTGAATAAGTATCAAAGAAATTTTCATCTTCTTTCTGGGAGTAACCCTTGGCCACAAGTCTAGCCTTGTACTTTTCAATCGTACCATCAGGCCTAAGCTTCTTTTTGAACACCCACTTACATCCTAATGGTTTACAGCCATAAGGACGTTCAGTGATCTCCCACGTTCCATTAGCCATGATGGAATCCATCTCGCTACGGACCGCTTCTCTCCAGTAGTCAGCATCTGGAGATGCATAAGCTTCTGAAATAGAAGTGGGAGTATCATCCACAAGGTACACAAGGAAATCATCTCCAAAGGACTTTGCAGTCCTCTGTCTCTTGCACCTACCAAGGGTTTCCTCGTCATCCTTCTCAGGATTCTCATCATGTGTTTGTTCATAATATTCCATAGGAATGGCAGGTTCAGGAGTCTCCTCTGATTCCTGTCTAGAAGTGCTTTGCATATCTCTCATAGGAAAAATATCTTCAAAGAATGTAGCATCTTTAGACTCCAAAATCGTACCGACCTTCATGTCAGGTACCTCAGATTTCACTACTAGAAATCTATAGCCAACGCTATTCTTAGCGTATCCCAAATTAACGCAATCCACGGTCTTTGGTCCAAGTTTACGCTTTTTGGGGATCGGCATATTGACTTTCGCCAAACATCCCCAAGTACGTAAGTACGAGGGTGTTGTTTTTCTCTTCTCCCATTGCTCATAGGGAGTGACCTCGTTGTCTTTCGTCGGAACTTTATTCAGGACATGACATGATGTCAATATAGCCTCCCCCCACCATGCCTTGGATAAACCCGATGTATCTAACATGGCATTAACCAAATCTGTTAGAGTACGGTTTTTCCGTTCGGCAACCCCATTTGACTGAGGTGAATAGGGAGGCGTCCTCTCGTGAATAATGCCATGTTCCGCACAGAAAGAGTCAAACTCATTAGAGAAATACTCTCCACCACGATCTAACCGGATTCGTTTAATTTTCTTTTCAAGTTGATTCTCAACTTCTGCCTTATAGATTTTAAAGTAGTGTAGAGCCTCATCTTTAGTGTTTAACAGATATACATAGCAAAACCTAGTGGAATCATCTATTAACGTCATGAAGTATCTCTTTCCACCTTTAGTCAACACACCATTCATCTCACAGAGATCAGAATGTATGAGTTCTAATGGCGCCAAGTGTCTCTCCTCCGCAGCCTTGTGGGGCTTGCGAGGTTGCTTTGCTTGTACACACGAATGGCATTTAGAACCTTTGGCTAAAGTGAAACTTGGAATTAAATTTAGTTTTGCTAACCGCGTCATGCAACTGAAACCAACGTGACAAAGTCGTGAATGCCAAACTTCTGTTTCATTAACACTCGAATGAATATTGTTCACGACTTTATTACAGAAATCAGCGAGGGAAAAGCGGAACAGACCTCCGCACTCATACCCTTTTCCAACAAACAGTCCATATTTCGTTACAACTACTTTATTGGACTCGAAAACCAACTTAAATCCTTCTCTACATAGAAGGGAGCCACTAACGAGATTCTTCTTGATGGCGGGGACATGCTGCACGTTCTTGAGCTGCACGATCCTTCCCGAAATAAACTTTAGATCGACCGTGCCAACACCAAGTATAGAAGCACTTGCGCCGTTCCCCATCAATACGGACCCGTTCCTTGTGACCTGATAAGAAGAAAACAATGAGATGTCAGCACACACATGAATGTTTGCACCTGTGTCAATCCACCAATCAGTAGACTGACAAACTGAAAATACAGTAAACAAATTACCATACCCAGATGCCCCATTCTCATTGTTGCTCACGATCATGTTGACAGCCTTGGAATCCTGTCCTGACTTCACATACTTCTTTGGGCACTTCACAGCCCAGTGTTCCAGTGAACCACAAGTGAAGCAGCCATCTTTCTTCTTATCCTTCTTGAAGGTCTTCTTAGACTTCTTCTTGAAGTCGGTATTCTGCTGGACACTAGTCCTCGCCTTGTTCTTGTGGGAGTTGTAGTTCTTCTGTACCATATTGGCCGCAGAAGTCCCTTCATTCCCTTTTCCATGCGAGTCCTTTGCCCTCGAATTCTGCTCAACACTCAGATGGCCGATGACATCCTCTACTGAGAATTCACGCCTCTGATGTTTCAGAGTAGTAGCAAAACTCCTCCAGGAATTAGGCAGCTTGGCGATTATGCATCCCGCGACATACTTGCCCGGTAACACGCACTTGAGAATTTCAAGCTCCTTAGCGATGCACTGTATCTCATGAGACTGCTCTAAAACAGAACGGTTTTCGACCATTCTGTAGTCATGGAACTGCTCTATACTGTACATCTCGCTGCCAGCATCCGTTGCGCCGAATTTGGATTCGAGCGCCTCCCACAAGTCCTTGGCAGCACATATAAATATGCGTCAACAAACTTCTCTCCGATCACGCTTAGAACGCATCCAACAAACACGACGGTGGCATCCCTAAACGCCTTCTCCTGTTCAGGAGTAATCGTTTCCGTGAGAGTGACACCGGCGACCCAGAACACGTTCATAGCCGCGAGCCATAAGAATGTTTTGGTCTGCCAACGCTTAAAGTACGTCCCCGTAAACGGGTCCGGTTTCAGTGCAGTAGCAAAACCATGAATCGAAAATTGCGTACACAAATTAGGTTTTTGGATTGTTAAGAATCTAGGCAATTTACAGATTAAATTAATCCAAGTATAAATCACGAGCATGACGTAAACATACTGATAATTAACCATATTCATGCATACTAGATTGACAGTAGACATATCTACGCAAACTACTAGTATCACACACATGGAAATAGTAAGGGCAGGGATAAACGTGTTATACCCTGTGACCGGCCAATTGGCAGTAGACGTAGCAGTGGTGTCGTGGGATAATCACGGCAGACGTTACCGGGGGTAACTGATCTTGGGGCAAGACGACACAGGCATTTGGGAGAGGGTTTAGCTCAGAGGAAAACATGATGGAACTCGATCTGGTAGCTGGCAATCAAGTCGCCGAGTCTCCGATCTCAAGATATTAACTCAACTCTCGTGTTATACTGGATGCCCGATACCAAGCGATATTGCTAGGGCTCTTAGGTCTCTCTCAACTAAACCTAGGGGTCGGTTTATAAAGCACCCGTACCCCCTGGCTTACCCTCCAAGGCGCACCCTGAATCCTACCCGGACACCACATACAAACCCTAATTTTCCTTTACCGTAACCCACAATCCGGGTTACGAGGCCTACAAATTTGGGCCTTCCAGAAGTTTCTTTATCCTTAGCCGGATCTTGCGCAGCGTCCTTTGGGCCGGGTTACACCTTGGAGTTGGCCTACCGGGTTATTATCCCTCCATCAGTAGTCCCCAGAATAGCTTGGGCTTCACGGATCCTTCCTTGAAGCGCTTGCTATTCCCTGCAAAAGTATCAAACGCACAAGTGTATGGAGGCCGGGTTAAGGTGCTTTGATAAATAGCTAGGCCTAACTCCATGGTGGCCATATAGTAACCCGGCTTTTCTCCAAGTACTTGGCTTAACTCTCCAGGTCTAAACCCTGATAAAAAATGCCAAAAGCCCGACTTACTTTACTCGATAATTAACCCTGATATCGCGGAAAATATCTCCTTCTTATTTCTGCCCGGATATCACGTTCAACACTTGAAGCATATCTCAACAAATCCGCACAGATGACCGTTATCCCAAAATTTCCGGATTCCGCCCGTTAGGATAGGTTTATCCGCCCGCATCTTATAAATAGAGCCCAGAGGGTAACTTAGATCCCAACGTTTCATTCCAACCTTCCCTTTGCTTCCCTATTCCCTGCGCTCCGCAATTCCACAAGAATCTCAAGCCCGCCATCGTAGCAAGGCCGCCGTCGGCCACGTTCATCCTTGAACTGTTCCGCGCCGCCGCCAAACTCTGCCACCGCGCCTTCATTCCGCTCATCAAGGGTTGCAGGGGGACATCCAGACCGCGACATCGGCCGCCGCCACGCCAGATTCAAGCTCCTCCCAGTAAGTATTTGTTAAAATAGCTCCGCAATTTTTTGATTCACCTTAGATTGGATCTAGGTCAACCTGCGGGCCGTTCTTCCTGTTGCACCGGATTAGATCGATTTGACGCTCGCTAACTCCTTTAACCACCTGTTTGATTATTACACCTCATCCTCCTACCATTATTAATCACCAATTTCTTCGTAGAATTGTTCGCATGTTTTCCAATCTAGATCCATTTCACCTCAATTTTCCGCGCATAACATTGACACCCGGAAAATCCACCTTTTCCGGCTATTTTGCTTGCAGTAGATACATGGGCAACCATCCGTCTTCCCCAAATACTTTTCCATACGTAAGTGACCATTAATCTCCATAGTTGTACTTAACACCCGGATACCTCGCAATCTCCACTCCATGGCGTGATACCCGGATAGTTCTTAGTTTTCATACTTTCTTGATACCCCAGACTCGGATAATCCAATACTTCCGAGTCTTATTTCCTGTACCTTTTTTCCTTGTGTTCTACAGGTTGATCCCATGGCTCCCAAAAGGCAAGGGAAACAGCCGGCCCAGGCGAAGACAACCCAATCCATATCCGCCAATTGGGGGCGATCCACTGTCACAAAGGCCAAGCTGGAAGAATTGGCCGAGTTGGGGGTTCTTCCCCCTCAGAAGGACATTCACTGGAGGGCGCCGGGTGACGAGACCCGGCCCACACCCGCCGACGGCGAGGTAATTTGTTTCATAGAGCACGTTACCCGGGGATTCCGCCCTCCGGGTCACCCTTTCTTTCGCGAGGTCCTGAGCCACTACGGCCTCCGGGTATTCGACATAGGGCCTAACTCTATGTTGAATATTACCCACTTCATTGTCCTATCCGAGTCATACTTGTGCACTCCGCCAAGTTTGACTCTCTTTATTGAACTTTTCCAGTGCAAGCCGTGCCGCGAAAGCGGCGACGGAGCACTTCTCACTTGCGGCGGGGTATCCATCCAACGCCGCAAAAACTCCCCAATGCCAACCCTTAATCTGAACTCCCATGTTAAACACTGGCAACTATCCTTCTTCTACTGCCACGACACCTCTCCACCCGGCGAGAAGAGACTGCCGGGTTACTCGGAGGGCCTCCTCAATACTTCCGAGAATTTCAACGCTTTCGCCCCTGACTCAGACAGGGAGGCAATCATACCTTTGCTAGCTAAGTTAGCCGTTCTCTCAGCCCAAGGCCTTCTTGGGCTCAACTTAGTGAAAACTTGGGTCGACTTCCGGATCCAACCCAATTCTATCCGCTCCAAATTGATGTGCGAATACTCGGGGCACACCACAGACGCCCTTCGATATTCCACCAAGAGCTTTGCAGCCGGGGATACCAACAAAACCATCAAGGGTTTCTTGACGGAGAAGCTGGAGGTGATAAAGAACATCGCCGGGTTACCTCCGTTTACTCGGGAAAACCCGGCCCCAGCGGTAAGACCCGATACTCATAAGTTTATTTCCTCATCTTGACTCGATACTGCTCCTAGTTCTTATTTTTATCTTTATGTCTTAGGCCGATGATCCTTTCTGGACAGTTGAAACCTCCCCCCCTTCCAGAGACCCGGAAGAAGAAGATGAGCCGGCTGACGGTGATGAAGGTATTTGCCCGGATCTTGTATTATTTTTACTTGCATCATTTTCCTCCCATTTAACTTTTTCCCACGGACACACACTCGGTTCGCAGGGCTGGAGGACGAAGGTGAGAATAACGAGGATGACCCGGAGGCTACCGAATCTGATCAAGAGGCAACAGTTGGAGCCAAGAGGAAGACCAGAGGGGCAGTGTCCAAGGTTCCTTTCTCCTCTATATCCTCTGAACCTTACTCCTTTGATGCCATGCGACAACTTAACCATAAATTATCGAACTCGTCGTACTTGAAGGATTCTCTTCCAGCCAAGCGCAGAGTAACTCGGAGTTCCCCGGGTGAGGATCCCCTTAACCCGGGCATCTCCACCTCCCCCGTCCATCGTGCCAGTGCTCCTCCGCTTCGTCCTTCCAATTCTCCTCAGCGCCACCCTTCTCCTAACCATCCACGTGCCGGGCAATTCCGGGTTCCGCTGTCGGTCCCTTTGACATCTTCGTCTGCTTCCAGCAGCGAGCTCCCGCCGGATTACGCCGTAAATACCGGGTAAGTTTTTGCTATATGACATCCTTTGATACCTGACAATTTTCAATCACCATTGCTAACTGCCTCCTCTCATCTTTCTTTTAGCGCTCAAGTCACCGTTAGTGACCCGGAGAATGTGGAGATGGATAACCGGGAGGCGGATAACCGTCAGACAGAGGAGCCGACTGAGAACGTAGATGCCGCGACTGGCGGTGATATTGTGAACAACCAGGAACAAGGCCCCTTGGGCGATCCACTTCACCAAGCCGCCGGGTCTCCTGCTTCATCCGAACCAGTGGACGAGGAGATCGAGGTTCCGGACATGAGGATGGGTTCTCCCAACCCGGATACTCAGACTGTCCGGGTCTCGACCCCAAGGGCGGGGAGAGCTCCCCCATCAGGCGACCAGGCTGCCGGCTCTTCCGGTGTCCGACCCGAGGACCTGACGTTTGCCCAGATGCTCGAAACCCTGCGCGCTTTGAGGGCTAATGAAGAAAACATCTTGGAGGCTTTAATAGCCAAACACGAGGTAAACCCGACTAATATTGCTTGTGTCCTTATCCAGTCCCCAAGTTCCGAGTGAATTGATTCACAATTTGCTTGGAACTTTACGATATAAGCGACTGATAACTTGCCCCTTTACCCGGCTAATCCTTCCTTGCATCCATGCAGTCCTTCGTGACTCAATCTGAGGAGAAACTGGCAAAGGCCACCAAGCTCATTGAAAAGGAGGTGGCTCTGCGTGAGGCGGCCGAGGCTGAGGCCAGGAGGAGTAGGACGATAATGAAGAAGTATAGGAGGAGGGCTCACACAGCAGAAGATGATCTAACGAGCCTTTCTGTTCAAATTGCTGGTACGTATCGTGCTTTGCTTGGTACGTTTCTTCATCCGGGTTATCCTTTTGATAAATAGCCGGGGTTTCCTGACTCATGTTTCCATTTCTGCAGGTCCGGATGAAGTGATGCCGGACGAGGGTGACATTGCCAGGCTGAAAACTATCAAGAGCGTTATCCGGCAGCTATGCGCCGGAACCAAATGGATCCTTCAAGAAATACGGTGGCCGGGTAAAGGGCATGGCGACCTGAAGAGAATGCTAGACGCTTGCTCCACTATCCCCGAGTGGATTTGGCACTGGAAACGCTCGTCCTGCCGGGTTGGAGTAACCCGGGGTCTTGCGCTTGCCAAGGCTTACTTCCCTAAGCTCGAGCTAGCCAAGCTTATGGGCGGTTTCCCGGAATACAAGCTTGATGGGTCCAAGTTCTCCGTGAAGGATTTCCAGGCCGTCCAGAAGGAGGTCCGTTACCCGGCCAGCGTGATTGCTGACGGCTTAGATGTCGATTCCCTCGTTCCTGCATATGATGCTGCTGGTGAAGCGGTTAAGTCGGATCTTCCCGAGCCGTATGACATGCTGGCCCGATGGAAGGAGGAAGCTGCTAAGTTGAGGGAGGAGGATGCCAAAAAGAAAGCTGAAGCCGATTCTGCACCCGCTACCTCCACACCAGTCGTTCCTCCTCCTGCGCGAGCCGGTACTACTGATCCGGGTGCTGCTGTTACCCCAAGTGATAGCAAGGGAAAGGCGAAGATAAACGCCGCGGCCTAGAACGCCGAGTGATACCTGATGCCTGATGCTACTTCATACGTGTCAGTTGATCGATGTGTCGTTAAAACAACTATTTTTGGATGGTGCGCCTGTGCACCTTTGATACTATTTACCGGAGTTTGTAATGCACTCTAAGTTCTTGATACACTTTGTGCTTCTTCTGATCATTTAAATTTATCCACTTTTGAGTCAACTTGTTCTTGATATCCGACTTTCTTTACGATTCCTTTTGTGAGACTCGGTTTCCGAGTTTCATGGGTGTTGACGAGCGGACTTGCTTCTAAGCCCCCAAGTCCCCAAGACTCGGATGTTTGGGTTTTTTGAGCCTTAGCAACTAAGCTACTTTTTCCTTTCCAAAATCCCGAATCGCCAAGACCTGAATTTCCGAGTCTGGGATATATGGTCTTTTCGAAGAGAACGAGTTTTGTTGTTTGCTAAGCCCAAACCCGGAGCCGTTTCACATAGGTAATGAAGTTATGCTTGATAAACATTGAGTTTCCAGCTATTAGCCTTATACTCTGCATAACTTGTGGTTTAGATGACCCTTTTGACAATCTTGTACTATAAGCCGGCTTTCGCGTGGATATCATGTTGTTACATCTATACGAAAACAGGGTCAGGCAAGTCCCATTGGGCTTCATGGCTGATTGTAATCGTAAGCGAGCAAATCATGCCACTTTTATTGCGAGTCACATCGAGCTTAAGTAAGAAAAGTCAAGAAAGTTTGGCTCCTTTGTCCGGTTATAAGATTGCAGCCGTACTCGTTTGCGAGTAATCGGCCCTTATAACTCATAGGCATCAAGGCCGGGTCATTGAGTTTGCAACTGTGCTATTCAAGCAATCAGCCCCTAAGACCTATATATATGCAACGTACTGAGATTAAGGAACATGAGAATAACCACTTCTTTTCTTGATATGAGAATGTTGGGTCAGCAAGCCGCCTCATTAAAAACCCATCCAGTCCCCAAGGGTACCCTGGATAGGAAAAGAGTACGTCTGAAACCTGCTGCCTGTTACATCGTGCAATTCCACTTGCCAATATAGTCTTTACTAAGTATAATATGGACGTAGCTGAGCCACGTTCCATGGCCTGTCTCTTTCTTGCATAGATGAAGTAGTATGAGCGGTGTCATTAACTGTAGCCGACTCTTCCCTTGCATCTACCAAGTAATATGATCCATTATGCAGATTCCGGCTTATGATAAACGGTCCTTCCCATGGTGGTGATAATTTGTGTTTTCCTTCGTTTGACTGTACCAGGCGCAGAACCAAGTCTCCTTCCTGGAATACCCGGGTTTTCACGCGCCGGCTATGATACCTCCGTAGATCTTGCTGATATATGGCTGATCTTTCCAGGGCTTGTTCCCTTTGCTCTTCTAACATATCTACGGCGTCCTGCCGGGTCTTCTCGTTCTCTACCTCGACGTAAGCTGATACTCGAGGTGAATCATGAATAATATCACTCGGCAGCACTGCTTCCGCACCATAAACCATGAAGAATGGTGTCATCTGAGTAGATCTGTTAGGTGTAGTGTTGATACCCCAGACCACGGAAGGTAGTTCTTCGACCCATGCACCCGCAGCCCTAATGCAAGGGACTCGCAGTCGTGGTTTTAGTCCACGAAGTAATTCTTGGTTTGCCCTCTCCACTTGTCCATTGGCCTGCGGATGAGCCACTGATGCTACGTCAAGCCGGATTCCATTGCTACCACAAAACTTTTCCATTGCGCCAAGGGACATGTTGGTTCCATTGTCGGTAATTATACTGTGGGGATACCCGAACCGATAGATAATTCTTTTCAGGAACTTGACTGCTGTAACTGCTTCACAGTTGGTGACTGGCATAACCTCAACCCACTTGGTAAACTTATCAATAGCCACCAAAAGATGTGTCTTCTTGCAAGGTGACATGTGAAAGGGACCAACCATGTCCATACCCCAAACCGCGAACGGCCAAGTTAACGGAATAGTCCGTAATTCCATAGCCGGCACGTGGGTTTGGCGTGCGTACCTTTGACATCCGTCACACCTTGCCACTAAGCGCTCCGCATCTGCTAGAGCCGCGAGCCAGAAAAATCCGTGTCGATAAGCTTTGGCCACAAGGGATCTTGTGGATGCATGATGCCCACAATCACCTTCATGGATTTCCTTAAGAATCTGTCGGCCTTCTTCTGGTGCTACACAACGCAAAAAGACTCCTGCTGCACTTCTCTTGTATAACTCCCCATTGATGATCGAATATCCCTTTGCTCGCCGCAGAATTTGCCTTGCTAACACCTCTTGCTGTGGTAACTCGCCCCGTGATAGGTAGGCCAAAAACGGTTCTGTCCACTCGGGAATAGTACGTACAGTGGCCACGAGTCCTAAATCCGGGTCTTGATTTGCCAATTCCTCCTCTGACTCGGTTTTAACTGATGGTCGCCATAATTCGTCCAGGAAAACGTTAGGTGGAACCGGCTCTCTGCGCGAGCCGAGTCTAGCGAGGGCGTCGGCTGCCTCATTCTTTCTTCTGTCTATATGCTCCACCTCGTACCCGGAAAAACATCATGCAACCCTATCAACTTCCCTACGGTATGCTGCCATAGTTGCGTCCTTTCTATCCCAAGTTCCTGACACCTGCTGTACCACAAGGTCCGAATCTCCGAAGCATCGTATCCTCTTAATGTTCATCTCCTTGGCTACCTTTAAGCCATGTAATAGGGCCTCATACTCGGCCACGTTGTTGGAACAGTCAAAGTGAATTTGTAGTACGTAACTCAATTTGTCTCCTTTGGGTGATGATAGCACCACTCCAGCTCCTGATCCCTCGTACTGCTTTGATCCATCGAAGTGCATAATCCATGACACGGAGTTTGGAACCATGGTAGTCATGCCTGTGTGTGTCCAATCATTAACGAAATCAACCAAAGCCTGAGATTTGATTGCTGACCTGGGCTCATAGCTGATGTGATAATCCCCCATTTCTATCGCCCATTTGGCTATTCTTCCGGTCGCATCCGAGTTTCTGATGATATCCGACATTGGTATTGAGCTAACCACTGTTATGGGGTGTTCCTGGAAATACGGCTTCAGTTTCCGGCTGGCCATAAAGACCCCGAAAACCAGCATTTGCCAATGCGGATAGCGCTGCTTTGCCTCTGATAATACCTCACTGACATAATAAACCGGCATCTGGACTGGATAAACTTTCCCATCCTCTTTACGCTCCACAACCACTACTGCACTGACGGCTCGGGGGCCAGCTGCCACGTATAGCAACATAGGTTCTTTAGGACCCGGGGCCGCTAGTACTGGTGCTTCAGATAACTGCTTCTTTAGTGCTTCGAACGCCTCATTCGCCTCTTCACCCCATACAAATTTGTCGGATTTCCTCAAGAGCCGGTACAAGGGTATTGCCTTTTCTCCGAGTCTTGATATAAATCGGCTCAAGGCTGCTACGCAGCCCGTGAGATTTTGAACATGCTTCAAATTTTCCGGCTTTTTCAGACTTTGGATAGCTTTGATTTTGTCCGGGTTTGCTTCAATTTCTCTCTCGGAAACGATAAAGCCAAGTAATTTCCCGGCTGGAACTCCAAATACGCACTTTGTCGGGTTAAGCTTCATCTGATACCTCCTTAAGTTCTTGAACGTTTCCTTTAGATCATCGATAAATGTTTCTGCCTTCCTAGTCTTTATAACCACATCATCCACATAAGCATGGACGTTGCGTCAAATTTGGTCCTCGAAGCACTTCTGAATACACCGTTGATAAGTTGCGCCAGCGTTCTTCAACCCAAATGTCATGGTTTTGTAACAAAAGGCCCCAAAAGGGGTTATAAACTATGTTTTCTCCCAATCCTCCCTCTTGAGTTTAATCTGATGATATCCGGAATAAGCGTCCAGAAAGCACAATAGGTCACTCCCAGCTACTACATCTATGATCTGATCTATCCTTGGTAGTGCGAACGGATCCTTTGGGCAATGCTTGTAGACTCGTAAAATCAATGCACATTCTCCACTCATTGGTCTTTTTCATCACTAGCACCGGATTTGCTAACCAATCCGGGTGAAATACTTCCATGATGAAGCCGACCGTCAATAGCCGAGCAATTTCTTCTCCTATAGCTTTCCTTCTTTCCTCATTCATCTTCCTCAAGCCCCGCTTCACAGGCCTGGACTTGGGATCTACATGCAAACTGTGCTCTGCCAACTCTGTAGGGATACCCGGCATGTCGCTAGGTGTCCAGGCGAATACGTCCGCATTCGAACGAATAAACTCCACAAGTGCCTTCTCCTGCTCGCTGTCCAAGTTAGACCCTATAGTAAATTGCTTAGTGGGATCACCTTCGACAAAATCTATCATCTTGGTGTCCTGTGCTGCCTTGAATTTTGCTCTTTCGTCCTCAGTATTCGGCCTTTTTAATGCGGTTCCATCATCCGGATCTACTTGAGACCGATAATACTTGAGTTCTTCTTTTCTGCAAGCTTGCTCGGCCATTACCGAATCTCCTTCGTCGCACTCGGCCGCTATATCCCGGCTTCCATGTATGGTGATGGTCTGCTTAGGACCCGGAATCTTCAGCTGCAAATACACATAACACGGCCTGGCCATGAATTTGGCGTAAGCCGGTCTTCCAAATAGTGCGTGATAAGGACTGCGCAATTTGACCACCTCGAACGTGAGCCACTCAACTCGATAATTATCCGTTGATTCTCCGAAAGCTACCTCCAATGCGATTTTCCCCTCGGGACATGCCGAGTGACCCGGCACTATTCCATGAAAAATTGTTGAGCTTTTCTGTAGCTGGGACTCTTTGAGACCCATGCGTGAAAAAGTTTCCCAGTACAAGATATTGATGCTACTTCCACCGTCCATCAGGATCCTTTTTAACTCGTAACCATTAACCTGTGGTGCGACTACCAATGCTAAGACTCCTGGGTGCTCTATTCTTTCCGGGTGATCTCTTCTGCTCCACGTTATCTCTTGCTCCGCCCATCTCAGGTATCCCGGACCAGCCGAGGAAACCGAGTTCACAACTTGCTTGAGTATCTTTTTGTCCCTATTAGAAGTTCCTGTAGTATGCACATGATATTGTCCTTTTAAATCAGATGTACGTACCATACCGATGAAGACGCTGATCTGGCCGATCGTCACAATAGATCCGGATTCGAGGTGATCCGACTCCGGCCCCCAGCCGGAATCGTCCACCATCTTCTCCCCTTTGTGGTCGATGTAGATCTCGCCGACGACAAGATTCTCCATGTTCTTCCGAGCTTCTCCCGTGATGTAAACACCTTTGGACGTAGGCCCCACGGTGGGCGCCAACTGTCGTGGGATAATCACGGCAGACGTTACCGGGGGTAACTGATCTTGGGGCAAGACGACACAGGCGTTTGGGAGAGGGTTTAGCTCAGAGGAAAACATGATGGAACTCGATCTGGTAGCTGGCAATCAAGTCGCCGAGTCTCCGATCTCAAGATATTAACTCAACTCTCGTGTTATACTGGATGCCCGATACCAAGCGATATTGCTAGGGCTCTTAGGTCTCTCTCAACTAAACCTAGGGGTCGGTTTATAAAGCACCCGTACCCCCTGGCTTACCCTCCAAGGCGCACCCTGAATCCTACCC
The DNA here is from genome assembly GCA_028641055.1 of Alopecurus myosuroides. Classification (NCBI taxonomy): domain Eukaryota; kingdom Viridiplantae; phylum Streptophyta; class Magnoliopsida; order Poales; family Poaceae; genus Alopecurus; species Alopecurus myosuroides. Next base: position 249,500,312 of record CM054060.1, on the reverse strand, counting down.
GGACACCACATACAAACCCTAATTTTCCTTTACCGTAACCCACAATCCGGGTTACGAGGCCTACAAATTTGGGCCTTCCAGAAGTTTCTTTATCCTTAGCCGGATCTTGCGCAGCGTCCTTTAGGCCGGGTTACACCTTGGAGTTGGCCTACCGGGTTATTATCCCTCCATCAAGTGGCGGCAGCCGCGGCGGCGGCAGCAGCAGCGGTGGCGGCCTCAGCAGCAGCGGCGGCCTCAGCAGCAGCAGCGGCCTCGGTGGCAGCAGCAGCAGCTCGTTCGGCTTCAGTGGCCATGTTGACGATGAGGACGATGAGGTAGTAGTCGAAGTAGACGTACGGCAGCGAGCAGTTGCGTAGGATACGCTCCCCAAAAACCTAATCGCCCCTCTCCCGTACAGGATCTGGAGAGGCAGGGTTTCGGAGGCCTGCTCTCCCGTCGGCCGTGTACGCGGTAGACGGGATGGGATCACCGGCGGCAGCAACAGAGAGGAACGACAATGGGTGCAGAGCGTATGAGTTGTGTGTTTGTGTTCGCCCCTGCGACCTCAATATATAGGCACGAACGGGTAGGAGAACGGTCAGCTCACAAATTAATTTGGCGTTCACTATAGCCGTTCCACGTAATCAATGCGCCGTTTTACTGCGCGCGGTTACCACGTGATTAATGCGGCATTTTACTGCGCGCGGCTATTACCAAAATAAACGTCTCATATTATTGGCATGTCTGTTGACTCTCCGTTTCCAACTGCCAAAATAAAGGCATCGGCTCGGCTCATTCCCGCAACCCGCGGCGCGTCGTGACGTGTCGTGATGAGGCGGGCGGCGGAGGAGCGCGCGTGTGGAACACCTCCACTACTCCTCTCTCTTCATACCAACTCACACTAGTGGGGAGAGAGCTCACCTTATAAACTGGTGCAAAACTCTCCCAACTAGCAATGTGGGACTAAACTCCCACCATTTGCTATGGCAGCATGGGCTTTTGGGATTAAATGGAAATTGTCTAATGGGCCTGCAAGCCCATCCTAATTTCAGCACTAAGTGTAGAAGGGACGTAACTGCTGGATGCTCCAAGGCCTTTTTGTCTCTCCTAATTCAACATCTATCTTCCTCTTTCTTTTGCGATTCGGACTTTTGGGACCATCTTCTGTATCTCGAATATCTACAAGATAATAAGATCCATTGTTCATAGCTTTGCTAATGAAAAATAGTCCCTCCCAGACTGAGGCTAACTTGTGCTTCCTTTCTTGCACAAATCTTAGCACTAGGTCACCTTCTTTGAAAGATCGATGCATGATTTTCTGACTATGGTAGCGTCTCAATCCTTGCTGATAAATGGCGGATCTTTGAAGCACAAGGTCTCGTTCTTCTTCTAAAAGATCGACGGCATCATGTCATGCACATTCGGCATCCGAGTCATCGTAAGCCTGCACTCTTGGGCTATCATGGAGCATGTCCGTTGGAAACATTGCTTCTGCGCCATAAACCAAGAAGAACGGGGTTTGCCCTGTTGATCTATTTGGCGTCGTTCGAATACTCCAAAGCACGGAAGGTAATTCTTCTACCCATGCTCCAGCTGCTCTATGAAGAGGAGATTCGAGTCTTGGGTGTATTCCTTGCAGGATTGAGCTATTTATTCTTTCAACCTGCCCATTGGATTGTGGGTGAGCCACATATGCAAGATCTAGGCGTATTCCCGATTGTAGGCAATATTTTGCCAACTCTCCGATAGAGAATTTTGTCCCGTTGTCGGTGATTATACTGTGACGAACGCCGTATCTCATGACTACATCAATGATGAAGTTTCTGGCAGTCGCACTGTCAAGTTTCTTGATGGGTTTCGCCTCCACCCACTTGGTGCACTTATCCACTGCAACGAGTAGATGTGTAAGTCCGCCTCTTGCAGTTTTGAATGGTCCCATCATATCTAGCCCCCAGACCGCGAACGACCATATTATAGGGATAGTTTTGAGTGCTTGAGCTGGCATATTCGTCTGCTTGGCGTAATACTGGCATCTGGCACATGTGTTTACTATGTGTTCGGCATCTGTCTTGGCTGTGAGCCAGAAAAACTCTGCACGGAATGCTTTTTTTTACTATGCTTTTTGATTGACCATGATGTCCGCAATCACCTGCGTGGATTTCTTGCAAAATTTCGCGTCCTTCCTCTTGCGAAATACATCGCTGAAAAATTCCGATAGGGCTGCGTTTATACAGGCAACCATTGATTACCGTGTATCCTTTGCATCGACGTTGTATCTGCCTTTGCAAGACATCGTCTGCTCTATCCGGGAACTTCTGATCAACTAAGAAGTTTAAATATGGAATTGTCCAATCCGGGTTAACAAGCAGAACTTCAATTGACTCGGAAACGAGAGGATAATCAACATATCCACCTTTGATCGATGGTTCGTGTAAGTGTTGGAAAAACACACCAGGTGGTAGGGTTGTCACTCTTTCCGACCCCATGCGGGCTAATGCATCCGCGTTCCAATTTTCTTCCCTTTTGATGTGAAGTACTTCAAATCCAAGGAAGCAAATGGCAAATTCGTCCACCGTTCTCCGATATTCGGCCATGATGGGGCTTTTGGCGTCCCATGTTTGGTTTAGCTGATGCTCTACCAAATCTGAGTCACCATAGCATAGTATGCATTTGACGCCTATTTCTTTTGCAATATGCAAGCCATGAAGCAATGCTTCGTATTCTGCCACGTTATTACTGGCGTTGAAGTGTATCTGCAATACATACTCCATAATGTCACCTTTTGGGGATTTCGGCACTACACCAGCTCCAAAACCTTCTTTCATCTTGGATCTATCAAAGTGCATGATCCAGTATTCCGATTCCGCCATTGGTGTGTTCTCCATTGCTTCTGTCCAATCAGCGACAAAATCTGCCAACACCTGGGATTTAATTGTCGTACGGGGTTGGTACTTAATGTCGAACGCAGCTAGCTCAATGCCCCATTTGGCTACTCGGCCTGTTGCATCCGTATTGTTAATGATGTCCCCTAGTGGTGCTTTGCTTACCACTGTTATGGAATATCCTTGGAAATAATGGCGGAGTTTTCTAGATGAGAAAAACAGGCCATATGCCAGCTTTTGATAATGTGGATACCTTTGCTTTGACTCAGAGAAAACTTCGCTAACATAATATACTGGATGCTAATCCGGTATGCTTTGTTCTTCTTTCCGCCTTTCCACAATTATCACACCACTGATAACCCTGTTTGTTGCTGTTAGAAACAACAATATAGGTTCTTCGTCTTTTGGCGATGCCAAAATTGGTGCTTTCATCAAGGTTTCTTTCAGCTGGGTTAATGCTTTGTTCGCCTCTTCTATCCACTCAAATTTGTCGGATTTCTTCAACAATTTGTATAATGGCAGAGGTTTATCTCCTAGCCGGCTTATAAACCTGCTGACTGCGGCTGCAGAACCCGTCAATCTTTGTACATCCTTTAAACACGTAGGCTCTGTGATGTTCAAGATTGCCTTGATCTTTTTCGGGTTTACTTCTATTCCTCTGAGAAACGATAAAACCCATAAGCTTTCCAGATGGAACCCCGAATACGCACTTTAATGGATTCAACTTCATTTTGTAAGTGCGTAAGTTTTCGAAGGTTTCTCGTAGATCTTCAAGGAGTGTGTCCTTTTCCTTGGAAACTACGGCAATATCGTCCATGTAAACATGAACATTTTTGCCGATCTGACTATGCAAGCAACGTTGCATTTAACGCTGGTATGTAGCACCTGCGTTCTTCAGTCCAAAAGGCATGATTATGTAATAGTATGTTCCATACGGGGTTATGAAGGAAGTTTTGATTTGATCTTCCTCCTTCATACGTATTTGATGATACCCGGAGTAAGCATCCAAAAAGCATAAAAGCTCAGAGCCAGCAGTGGCATCTATTATTTGATCGATTTGCGGTAATGCGAACCTATCTTTTGGACACAATTTGTTCAATCCGGTGTAATCTATACACATCCTAAGAACAGTACTATCTTTCTTCGGGACTAATACTGAGTTCACAGACCAGTTAGTATGTATAACTTCCCGGATAAAATCAGCTGCTAAAAGCCGGATAATTTCCTTGCCTATAGCCTTTCGTCTTCTTCCATCAAAACGACGGAGATCTTGTTTGACTGGTTTTGATCCTAGAATTTCCTTCAATTGATGCTTAGCAAGTTCCCTGGGTACTCCTGGCATGTCCGCAGGACACCAGGCAAAAATATCCCAATTCTCACGGAGGAACTCGATGAGCACGCTTTCCTATTTGTCGGTCATCCTTGTCCCCACTACGACAATTTTTGTCGGATCTTTGGGGTCTAGGATAACCTGTCTTGTATTCTCGGAAGGTTTGAAGCTATCTGCCGACTTCTGGCTTTCTTTTCCTGCCGGCATTTCCATCGGCGATACTTCCTTTGCCAACTCTTTCAATTCTTCCTTTGCTATTACTTTTTCGGCGCAAAGGGTGTTTCCTTTTTCCAGCTCGTTCACCAATTTGAAGTCTCCTGATATGGCGATTACTCCTCTTTTTGGCCCTGGCATCTTCAGCTTGTTATAAATATAACATGATTTTTCCATGAATTTGGCGAAAGCTGGACGTCCGAGTATTGCATGGTATACACTTTCGAACGACACTACCTCGAATGAGATTTTTTCCTGTCGGAAATGTTCTCTTTCTCCGAAGGTTACATCTAGGGAAATTTCTCCTAGGGAATGTGCTTGTCTGCCAGGGACGATGCCGTGGAAACGTATGTTGCTATGTTTGAGCTGGGTCTCGGAAATTCGTAGATGCCTCAGTGTATCCAGGTACATAATATTGATACCGGATCCTTCATCCATCAACACTCTTTTTAGCCTAGTGTTTTGAACAATAGGGATTACAATTAGAGCTTGTGTGCCGGGTTCTGGGATATTGTCGGGATGATCTGACTGATCCCAAGTAATTGGCGTATTGGAATATTTCAAGAATTTGGGCGTTGGTGGGACAACCGCGTTTATTTCTCGAAGTGTTCGCTTTGCCTGTTTTGCTGAGAGAGTTGCCAAGAAAGTTAAATTACATTCTCCGTCAACTCTGTGGAATTTTGGTTCGCTTTTTCGCTGCTGTTTCTGGATTTTTTCATCAGTGTCTGATTCACTGTCTTCTTTTTCAGCTTCTGGATTTTGCTTGGATAATTTCCTCTTAGAGTTCTTTCCTTTATTCCCGGATCCTGCAGTGCCCTTCATATGCTTATTGAGGCAATACTGCGCATTTGTATGGGCAGGCTTCCCAAATTGTGAATGGTGGACACAGTTTTCCGACTTAATCTTTTCCCATTCTTCCTTAGAATAGGAGATAGGTTCTGTGCTTTTTCCTTTCCATTTGCCGCCAGTATCCTTTCCAAAGGTTAAATTTATTTTTTTGGGCTTTGTCTGTGCTTCTAGAGTAGTCTTCTTTTCAGAACGAAGCGTCTTTTTGTCCTGAACCAAAGCATCAATATTTCCACCTCTCGCTCTAATGTCATCTTCGGCCGCTGCGTGCTCATTGGCGGTAGTAAGCATAGATCCGAGATCTTTGTGCTCTTTTGAACCAACCATGAACGGTACAAGGCCGGGTTTTATCCCATTGATGAAAGCATGCATTGCTTGTACATCACTTACTCCAGAGTAGCTGTTTTTCATTGCTGTCCATCTTGATATAAAGTCGACATACGACTCGTCGTCAAATTGGACGCAACGATTTAGCTGGTTGATGCTCTTAGGGTGTTTGTACGTACCCCGGAAGTGCTGAGCGAATACTCTAGCCATATCATCCCAACTATCCACTGTTCTTGACGGAAGCCCGTTAATCCAATATCTGGCTCCATCCAGCAACATTAGGAGGAGGAATTTTACTGCTTCCAGGTCTATCCCCTTGTTGATCTGAACGGCAGTATAGTAATCTGAAAGCCATGTATTCGGGTTTGTGCTTCCGTATACTTTTGGTAAGTTGGACAAGCCTTGGAAAAGCCAGAATGTAGAGTTATTCTCCGGATCCTGTCGGTGAAACACTTAGGTCCAAAGTATAGATCATCTCTTTCCGCCTTATCGGCGTGTGCGGAATATCTGCCGGCTGAATGGATAGAGGGGGATCTGCTCCTTTCTGGCCAATTGTTGCGCGAATGCGCTCTTCCGGGATTATCCCTGTTTCGTCCGTTATCGTATCCTTTGGAATGAGGAGGAGTTCTACTCCTTGTCCTTTCTTTATTCCTAGGAGGAGTACGGGACCTCTCACGTCTGTGAGGATTTTCGTGTCTTCCGGCTTTTTCAGCTGGGCGTCTTGGAGGCGGCCTCATTTTTCTGTCTTTCCAATTTTGTTCCTCCCGGTCTTTATGATCACGGGGTATATTTCCGCCTTTTGGCATATGGGATCCCGTTCTGGACGCTTCATCCCTATTGTCCGGGATTTTCATGCCTTTCTTAGGATCTCCCTTTTTGTCCTTAGAATCGCCCGAATCTCCAGGTTCTCCGGGTCCACGTGCTCCAGCGACGCAAGTGGCAGTTTTGCTTAGGGCGGAGTCGTCATGCAACTTCCCTGATCTTGCCTAACCTCGCTGTTGCTGTTCCATTGCTTTACCCAGGAAAGCATACACTCCTTGCAGATTTTCGTCTTTGGAGTACAGATCGTCATTAAGGATGGCGAACGCGGCTTCCGCGTTTTCAGCTGCGGTTTTATAGATGCGTTCGCCCTTAGCGTTTACGCCATCAACCTGTCGTTGCCAGGAAGGGTTTTGCAACCGTTCCTTTGCTGGCAGTACATCCGGCCTTGCGATTCCGGGTAATCACGTTGGTTTTATCCCGGACATGTTCCGTCTCTCGAATTCTTCAATTTCCTCTTGCTTTTCTTTTACAGTAGCTTGAGCTTTGAGGAGATTTTCTTGGGATCGCAATAGTTGTTGTTGTTGCCGCATAATGGCTTGCCTTCTTGCTTCCAGCACTTCCGGTGGCTCGTAGGGTCCGACCGGGGTTTTGATCAGATTGATCTTGTCCTGTTCCGACAATTCAGGGACAAGGATTTCTTTCTTTTTCTTCTCCACAGGCGTGACCCCACTTGCTCCTCCTGCTTCCAGGTTTTGGCTAGCATTATCTGCCAACTTTTTCTTCTGGAGTTTGTACTGGAGTTTCTTGGCAGTCTTCTTTTTCTTCTTGGAAGAGGGAGGTTTTTTACTAGGTTCTTCCTCTGTCAATTCCTTGACATCGGGGTAAATAGGGCTGGTTTCACCATCCTCTCTTTCATCATCTGGTGGAGGTGTTTTGGGGTCTTCATCGTCTTCAGCATCCGAGCTATTAGTCGGTTTTGCCATAAGTACTTCATGGAAGCCCCTAGTCATAGATTTAACCTTTCTTTCGAAAGCGTCTTCATCTTCATCTTCTAAATCTATGTCTTCAGATCCAGGTTCCGACTCCAATCTTGTCTCTATGGCACCTAGTACGGAGTCGGCTTCCGAGTTCACCGTTTCATTGGCGGGTGTCGGATCTTCCACTGGCTCTATGGGATTGTTGTTTTCTGCTTCTTCCACGGGATTACTTACTTCCGTGTTTTCAGCGACCTCGGATTGCACCATGCCGATGAAGTGAGATCTGATTGGAGGCATCTCCGAAGAGGCAGCGAATTCAGGGTTTTGGCGATCTGAGAAAAATCCATTATCATAGTTTTCTTCAACTGGGTATAGGGCGGGTGGGATAAATTTACTTCCACCACGGAATACCATTGCTTCTGCAGTTAATCCGATAAAGATGTTTGCAGATCCAATCGGTAAAACACAGGCACTTACCAGATGATTCCGTGCTGGCATGTACGATCCATTGCCGAGGAAGCGCCCAACGTCGTTGTCGAATTCCAAGCTTCCGACAGCTATGGTAGTGCCGATTCCGCCGAGTATCCCCGATCGAAACTTAACGCCTGACATCGCAGGCCCCACGGTGGGCGCCAACTGTCGAGACATCGTAGTAGAGTTCATATACGGGGGTACCATGAGCCTACGGGTAGGGACGTGGGGGGACGTGGTAGCACAACAACCAGGAACACCAAATTTACCCAGGTTCGGTACGTCGCAACTAGGCGGCGTTCCTACTCTTGCAATCTCACTAAATCAGGGCTGAAGCCTGAAGTATACAAAGTACAATGTGAGTAGGGTTTCGCTAACTCGGCGAGGATCAACTTCCCGGCGAGTTGGCTTCTAGCTAATTGTCTGTATATATTCTTCTTTCCCGTCCGGCTTTATGTAAATAGCCGGGTTAGGGCTTACAGAAAGGAAACCTAGAAGACTACGGAAAGTATCTAACTTCGAAAGCAAGAATCCGCCTTCTACTCCAAGCCGTACCACTTTGGGCCGTGGCCGGGTTCTTCTAGAATCCGGCTTCTGCGCGTCAGCTTACTGGACCGCCTAATGGTCTATGATCCATTACCAATCAGGCCACCCCGGTAATCCGGCTCTTTAGGACAATGCCGGATATACCCCTATTCAGTATATATCCGACACATATGCACTACGGTGCAACCTTCATTCTTGTCAATTGCCCAGCTGTAATTTGTTCACCACGCATGTTATTTATCTTTTATGGAGAGACACCTGTAGTGAACTGTGGAACCTGGTTCATTTTCTCATACTGATAATACACACACTGCTTCCATTGTTTTCACACTGCTGCTACTGCTTTCAAACTGTTTTCATATTATTTTCCACACCATACGTTTAACCTCTTTGTGTTCAGCAAAACCGATGAGATTGTCAACCTCACTGCTTCGTTGGGGCAAAGTGATTTGATTGTGTTGTGTAGGTTCCACGTTGCTGCTGAACCGGTAGTGCGCACTGCCATCTCAGCTGCATCAACCTTCAGAGATTGCTTGTCCTCCTACTGGTCGATTCAACCTTGGTTTCTTTTCTGAGGGAAAACTTGCCGCTGCATTCTTCACAACCTTTCTCTTGGGGTTTACCAACGTCAGCCATCAACCAGTTTTCTGGCGCCGTTGCCAGGGAGGAAGAGAATTTCTGCAAGGGGAGTCTCTCACTTCCAATCTCTTTACTTTGTTTTAGTTTTGCTTAGTTTATTTTATTTTGTCTTGTTTGCTTCTCTTTATCAAAAAAACAAAAAAAATAGTTCTTATTCTAGCTGTAGTTTTTATCATGTTTTTAGTCTTGCTAAGATGAGTGTTCCTGAAGTTGAGGTTCGTTCTTTTAAGAAACAAGGTGGAGAAATTTTGAAAGATGCTTGTATAGGATAAGTGATGCTCATCATAGATGCACTAAGAAATATTCCAATTTAATCCTTCTTAGGAAATTTTACGTTGGCATTACTAGGTGGTATAGGTATGTTCAAGACACTCTTACATGCGGTAATTTTCTGGGAACACCTGCTTTGGAAGCCTGTAATTTAATTGAAAGTTTAGTTGGAACACCACCTACTAAGGTTGTTAAAACTGAGATAACTTTAGACGATGTTATTAAAAATCTAAACTCTATGCAAAAAAATAGCCAAATTTCCTTGATAATTCTAGCAAAGTTAATGAATCAATAGTAAGTATCAATAAGAAAATTGCTGTTTTAGAAGCTAGCAATATCCAAGATAGTCAAAATATGAGAATTGGTAAATTAGAGGAGGCTATGGAAACTTTAATCTCAACCTTTTGTTCTCTTAAGTTTAAGAGGGAGAAGCCTTCTACGGGAAAAGAGAAAAGAAATATGTATGTCCCTAAGGTGCCTAAACCAAAAACCCCTAATGTGCTCAAAATAAATAAAACTTTTAGTGAGACTAAAAGTGATTTGCATGTTGAATCATCTTCAGGGGTGTCTAAGGTACCCATTTCTACAATTGAGGTTTTGGAGGAAATTATTGATTTGGATGCTTCTTCACTTGAAAACACCTGATTCCACTTTTCTGGGCCTAGTTAAAAGGCGTTAAAGAAAAGCAATTCTTGGGAGATAACCCATGGTTTTATTTTTGCTTTGTTTTTCTCTGTTTTCTTTGAGTCAAGGGGTTGTATACTACAGTAGCAACTCCTTTGTATCTTTATTTTCATGTTTTAGTTGTGCCAAGTAAAGTTTCTGACGAGAGTTGGAGTTGGTTTTGGATTTCTGCTGCGCACCGTAAAAAATCGCATAATTCACATAAATATCAATATGACCTGAAATTGTTTGTGCTTATTCCTCAGCTAATTCCGCCATTTTTTCGTTCTTTAAGTTTTTCGATCTGATCAACGTAAGTGACCCGAAAATTTTATCTTTACAGACTGTTCTCGTTTTGGCAGATTCTGCCATTTTTCTTGCATTTGCTCTTTTATGATGTCAAGTGGATTTCTTTGCTTCAAGAAACATCAGTGGCTGTAGATAATGTTTAAAAGTATCAATAGCACTTGTGCCCATACAGAACCCATGGATTTTTTTATTGTTGCACTAACCCTCTAATGCGAATTACTCTTTGAGTGTGGTGTGAAGGAAGTTTTCGAGGATCGAGAGAAGAGGGTGATATAATGTGATCAAGAAGAGTGCAAGGTCAAAGCTTGGGGATGTCCCCGTGGTTCATCCCAGCGAACTCTAAGAATAATCAAGCATGTAAGCTTGGGGATTCCCAAGGCATCCCCTTCTTCATCAATAATTTATCAGGTCACTTCTAGTGAAACTATATTTTTATTCGGTCACATCGTATGAAGTTTACTTGGAGCGTCTGTTTGTTTTTTCTTTTCTTTTCCTTTGTTTTATTTTCCTTTCTGCAATAATATAGTTGGACCCTAGCATTCTTTGTTTGGGAGATAGATACACTCTGCTTTTTCATTTGAATACTCGTTATGCTCGTATTCTTAGTTTTTCTTGTAGCTGCTGCAAAATTCCTGTTTAGCTCTTGTTTTCATTGCATCTCTTATTCAGAGCTGTTAGTTTTAGTAGAGTTGTGTGAGTACTCTCATATTTCCTTGCTGTATCATTTAGAGAGTTTTTGTTAAAACATATTTTGTATGGTGCTTGTTGGGAAAAGAAACTGCTGCATGTAGTAGAATTTATAACGATGCAAATAGAAGCTTGTATAGACTATGGCTAGACTTTTTCATATCATGCTAGATGTTATTTTAATTATAGATCCTAGTGGTTATTTAGTAGTATGATTTGTTTCAAATATTTGAGAGTGTTTAATGTGCCTCAGAAAGAATCATGAGTTGTTCTTGTCATTTTGAAGCATAAATTTGTGATGTTCTTCTTTGAATGTTTTATTTGGTTGACTTGGCGCATGCTCACACCATGTTTATGACTACGAACCAGTCACTTATAGCCTCTATGATCATTTATTATTTGAACTTGTGGTACCACTTATGCTTCGATCAATGATGTTTATGTCGCTATGCATGATTATGGCCATTATTGCTCTCTTGATTTGTCGCTCAAAGTCCTTTGCTAGCCTCCACATGTACTGAGTATGAGCTCTACTCGTGCATCCAACTCCCAAAAACCAAAGTTTGCCAAATGTGTCCACCATACCTACCTACCTACATGTGGTATTTAACTGTCACTCTAAAGTAAATTGCTCATGTGTTACCTTTAAAACTTTCAAAATTACTCATATTTTGTGTTCCTGTTTTAGCTCGTGAGGACGTAAATAGAGAAAATTTATCTCACTTGTTGATTGGACTTTCACACCCTGGACTAGTGGCTTCATCCGCTTATCCAATTGATAGAAGAGCTGGCAGTGGGGTGCCCAGCCCCAAAGTAATACAACAAATTATCTTCACTAATTTTGCCCCTGATTTATCAGTCAAAGCATAATTGTGTAAACAAAAGAGAAAGAGGGATGCCCTTCTACCCATATGCGTCCATCTATGGGATCCGCTCCTGTGAAGTCTAGTTGGCTTGTGACGTACTGTATTTTCTGTTTACCATTCGTTGACATAAGTATACACCTCTTTAAAAAATAGACACTCCTCCACGGTATGTGATTGTTGGCAGACATCCGAGGATTTGGTTAGCCATGGTTTATGTAAGATGGTTCAGAGGAGTGTCAAACATTTTATACCTATGCTTAATAAAATAAAAAAGCTCTAGAACATGAGTTGATCCCTGCTTCCCTCCGCGAAGGTCCTTTCTTTTACTTTTATGTTGAGTCTCCACCTTCTAACTTTATGCACATTTGAGAGAGCATGGTTCTCATTCTGAGTTTTGCCCCACTCTTACGGACAACCGAAATATCACTTTGCCGTTTTATCTCTATGCTTGAAACAAACGTATATCTTTCAAGTGCATTATTATTCATGATCTTTTATTTGTGTTACTTCTCATCATGCAAGGTGATTGCTATGCTTTATTGTTAGAATTTTATTTATCATGCTTGTGTTGAAGTTCTATGATCTCAGCTTACATATTCTTTTACATTATTGATGATCAAGTTTATGTTGGTAGCATGTCACCTCAGAAATTATGTGTTTTTATAGTTTACCTACTCGAGGACAAGTAGGAACTAAGCTTGGGGATGTTGATACGTCATAAACGTATCCTTAATTTCTGATGTTCCATGTTGTTTTCATGTTACTTCCTACATGTTTTCTATACACTTTATGTCATTTTTATCGATTTTTAGTTTCGGAAAATTTGTTCCCTTTTTTCTGCCAATATGCCACAGAGCCAGTTCCCTTTTTTTTTTTTTGCTGTTTTTAGTTTCAGAAAATTTGTTCTGGAAATATTCTCGGAATTGGAAAATTCAGAACCCGGAAGTCTTAGAATTCCTGAAGGCTCCACGGAGTCCCGAAGAGGCCCGGAGGGGGGCCACACCATAGGGGCGGCGCGCCCGCCCTGGTCGCGCCTGGGGGTGGTGTGGGCCCCTCAGGCGTCCACCGCCATCGCCCTTTCGCCTATTTATTCCCCCCGACACATCCACCCTAAAGATATACCACTTCATCCCGAGAAACAGCCGAGGCCGCCGTCATCGTTATCCCGAGATCGGGAGGGTTCTGGAGCTCTCCCCGGCACCCTGGCGGAGGGGAATTCATAACCGGAGGGGTCTACACCACCATGCCCTCCTCCAAAGTGACGCGTGAGTAGTTCATCCCTGGACTACATGTCCATTACAGTAGCTAGATGTTGTCTTCTCCACTTTGTACCTCATGTTTAGATCTCGTGAGCTGCCCTACATGATCGAGATCGTCTTTATGTAATGCTACATGTTGTGTTTGCTGGGATCTGATGAATGTTGAATGTTATGTCTTCTGATTATCAATCTATCATGTTATATTCATGCATATGTTATTTACGATCTTGCATGCTCTCTGTTATTAGTAGATGATCTGGCCAAGTAGATGCTAGTAACTCCAAGAGGGAGTATTTATGCTCGATAATGGGTTCTTGCCTTCTTTTGCATATGTGCTCGAGTGACAGAAACGTGACAGGTGGAGGATGTGATGTTGCCATTAGGGAGAAAACAACGGTGTTTATATTGTTTACATTACACACTTTGCTTACTGCGATTATCTGTTGCTTGCAACTTAATACCCAACGTTTGTTCGGATGATATTCGGATGGTGGATTATTAGTCATGGCCGAGGTGGATGACGGTCTATGTATCTTGTTGTAATGCCCGCATGAATCACATAGTAATCTTTATGTCTTGCATATGCATTACGGTGCAGCCTTCATTTCTGTCAATTGCCCTGCTGTAATTTGTTCACCACACATGTTATTTATCTTTTATGGAGAGACACCTATAGTGAACTATGGACCCCAGTCCATTTTCTCATACTAATAATACACACACTGCTTCCACTGTTTTCACACTGCTGCTACTGCTTTCATACTGTTCTCATATTGTTTTCCACACCATACGTTTAACCTCTTTGTGTTCAGAAAAACCGGTGAGATTGACAACCTCACTTCTTCGTTGGGGCAAAGTGATTTGATTGTGTTGTGTAGGTTCCACATTGCTGCTGAACCGGTAGTGCGTCCTGCCATCTCAGCTGCATCAACCTTCAGAGATTGCTTGTCCTCCTACTGGTCGATTCAACCTTGGTTTCTTTTTTGAGGGAAAACTTGTCGCCGCACTCTTCACAACCTTTCTCTTGGTGTTTACCAACGTCATCCATCAATACGTCATAAAGGTATCAATAAATTCTGATGTTCCATGTTGTTTTCATACTATATGCTACATGTTTCGTTTACACTTTATGCCTTTTTTATCAATTTCCTAGGACTAACTGATGCATGTAAAATGCATACATGAACTTTGCATGTTATTACTTGTTTTTCCTACATATTAGCAACTTATATTCATGTTTTATAATGATTTGGGGGATTTTCTAAACAATCCCCCTTCTTTTGGTTCTAACCCTGTTTTTCCAGAAAACGTACTTTTTAGTGTTTCAGACTTTCCGGGAGCTTCGGGACTCCAAAAAGGGCAAGGCCAAAGAGCACGGTTCAGAATTTTTGAGACGAAGACCATGGGCCAAAGTAGAGGGCCAAAAGGCCAACCAGGTGGCAAAGAGGACCCTCCACGCGGCCAGATTCCTTGGCCGCGTGAGAGGCCCCCTTTTTGCCCCCGTGGCTCCGATGCCGTCGATCTTTCTTCTCCCGAGTGTCTCGTGACCTAAAAACGACTATTTAAAGGGTCCCCTGGCCTTTTCGAGGAGGAGGCGGTGCCGAGAGACGAAACCACGAAACAAAGAGACAGAAGGCTGCCGCTGGAGAAGATCGGAGGGGGGAAACGCCGCCGGGATCACCCCCGGAGGGCTCCACCCCCCTCCGGCGTGTTCATCATCAACATCTACAGCAAGATCAGCTCCATCTCTCCACTGTAATCTCTTGGCAAACACGATGTATGATGCAATACTATATTCCCTTGATGTATTGTGTCTCCCCGTCTATGTTTGAGTAGTGAATTGTTCTTGACAATGGTGAAATAGTTCGTTGATTGGTTGCATAAAAGTTTGTTATCTTCTATGATTGTCTTTATGTACAATATATGAGTGCACGCATATGTTGGGGAATGCATGTAAGGTGATCACCAGTAGCATAATGGAGTGGTGGTGACTTGGGAGTGACAGTAACCTGAGACCGAGCCACAAAGTTAAGTTATTGGGGGATATATATAGGGGACCTTAGAACGTAAGGCTATGGTGGGACTTTATGTCTTAATCAATCTTGTGCAGTCATTTACTTGGCCACATGATCCATCATAAGGGGTTGTAGATCATTTACTTGACTATACCTATTCATGGCTCCTTCCTAGAAGAAACAACTAAGACTAAAACATGTTCTTCACTAATTGTGACAACCACACGAACGAAACACCTATTGCTAGAACACTTGCTCCCTTGAGATACTTGAGATATTTGCTGCTTGCTACTTGTGAAACTTGCTTAGAAACTTGCTTTAGAAACTTGCTTCACTAGTTACTAGACAAACCACACTCCACGTCACGTGCTTTTAATTAGTTAGTTCCTTTTAGTCAAACTTATTGCTTTGCATAAACAGACATATAAGAGGGTTATAGGGCTTTAGAGAATAGATAGCTTACCTTCAGCTCCTCGTGGGTTCGACACTCAAATACTTATCGAAAGGTACTACAATTGATCTCCTGCACTTGGGAGTCATCACTAACCTATTGACAAGATGCCATAGAACCAGTTCCTGTTTTCTGCTTTTTTTAGTTTCAGAAAAGTTTTTCTGGAAATAATCTCGGAATTGGACGATTCGAAGCCCGGAAGTCTTAGAAAATTGTCGCGCACACGGAGTCCGGATGGGACCCGGAGGGGGCCACAGGGGACCCACACCATAGGGCGGCGCACCCCCTCTGGCCGCGCCTGGGGGTGGTGTGTCCCCCCTGGCCGCCCACCGATGTTGCCCTCGCGCCTATATATTCTCCTCGAAGGGTTAACCCTAAAGAGAGAAGCCTTTTCCAAAAACATCCGCAACTGCCGTCATCGTCAACCCTAGTTCGGGAGGGTTCTGGAGCTCTCCCCGGCACCCTGCCGGGAGGGGGAATCATCACCGAAGGGCTCTACACCACCATGCCCGCATCCGAAATGATGTGTGAGTATTTAATCCTTGGACTACGGGTCCATAGCCGTAGCTAGATGGTTGTTCTCTCCTCTTTATGCCTCATGTTTAGATCTTGTGAGCTGTCCTGCATGATCAAGATCATCTTATTGTAATGCTACATGTTGTGTTTGCTGGGATCTGATGAATCATTAATGCTATGTCCAATGATTATCAACCTATCATGTTCTTTTCATGTGTATGTTATTTATGATCTTGCATGCTCTCCGTTGTTAGTAGGTGCTCTAGCCAAGTAGATGCTAGTAACTCCAAGAGAGAGTATTTATGCTCGATAGTGGGTTCATCCCTCCCTTTTCACTCACGCTCGAGTGATAGAAACGTAAACGGTGGGGGATGTGCTGTTGCCATTAGGGAGAAAACAACAATGCTTTGTCTAAGGATGATTTCATTGTTTATATTACACACTTTTCTTAATGAAATTATCTGTTGCTTGCAACTTAATACCCAAGGTTTGCTCAGAGGACACTCTTAGGGTGGATTATTAGTCATAGATGCAGTTGGATGACGGTCTATGTATTTTGTTGTAATGCCCGCATGAATCACATAGTAATCATCATGTCATGCATATGCACTACGGTGCAGTCTTTATATCTGTCAATTGCCCAGCTGTAATTTGTTTACCCAGCATGTTATATATCTGTTCTGGAGAGACACCACTAGTGAACTGTGGACCCCGGTCCATTTCCTCATACTGATAATACAACCACTGCAATCACTGTTTTCATCCTGTTCCTACTGTTTTTCTGCTGCCATCACTGTTTCCTTTTCATCTACTGCAAACAAGTACTGTTTTCCAGACCATACGTTTAACCTCTTTGTTTTCAGCAAAACCGGTGGGATTGACAACCTCACTGCTTCGTTGGGGCAAAGTGATTTGATTGTGTTGTGTAGATTCCACGTTGTTTCTGAACCGGTAGTGCGCCCTGCCACCTCGGCTGCATCCACCTTCGGAAGTGATTTCTTTCTCCTACTGGTCTCTTCATACCTTCCTCTTGGGATTTTCCAACGAGTGTAGGATCTACACCATCAGGGACCCGTCAATTCTTGGTCTGAGATGGCGGCGGTTTTTAGGGTGTCTCTCTTTCCTAACCTTACTGTCCAAGTATTTCCTTATTCTGCTCCAGCGTGGGCCTCTATCGTAGGCCTTCATGCAGTCATTTACCGGCCTTATGAAGGTACTCCTCCATGGACTGCACCGGGTAGGCCAACGGTGGAGGGTCCTTCGGGTACCCCGACATCACTGGTAGAAAACCGGAGAGCTTGGCTGGCTCGGGGCTTCAGATCGTGAGCCGAACCACGGTAGACCCAGCAAGAGAACGACCATCAATCTCGACAAGCTTGCCGAGGGGCGGAGACACCAACTCTAAGACCTCTTTTGTCTTGGCCTTTTTCGACAATACGTGGACCTGGACCCAAGAGGAGAAGAGAGAGGTCGCCTCCGGCGCAACAATAGAGGTCTTGATGGACACATGGATCTTGTTGGTCGGTAGGGTGAACGTGGCGCAAAGGCGGAGCATCTCAGCGCCTTGATCTAAAAAAAAGTCTTTGCCAGTGTTTAAGTTTTTTTGTCTTCTTTTGCGATAAAAATACGGATCTATTATAGAAGTTCAGAAGTACAAAATACCCCAAACATAATAAAAATTACATCGAGGTTTCTGGACCGCCTAATGACCACTACCGCCGCTAGGGCGAGGAGCCGACGCGCCGCTGCCACCGCTCCCGTACCAAAGCCGACCTGACGTTGTTGATGAAAGTCGGAAAGTCTTTCGGCACGTGCCCCTAAGGACCAGCGCCCCAGAGTCGAAGTCGTCATCATTGAACCTTCTAATTGGTCTGAATTTTCTGACATCAAACCTGTAACATGCATAGACTAAACGAGATTCACCGCTCCATGGGAGTAGCGACCATACGATTTCTCGCCACCCCCAACGCCACCGGCGAAAACGCTCCCGACGAGGTGGACGAGGATGCGGGAATACCTTATTCTTGTCCCACACAACGTCATCATAGCCATCATAACGTCGATGCCGGTTGACGAGTCTCTAAACTTTGGGGACCTTGCTATAGCACCGGACGCAGGTCCAGGTCCCCACCCCCTCTGACCGCCGGAGCAATTAACGGAGGAGGCGGGGACCCGTCAATTCCTCGTCTGAGACGGCGAAGGCTGTTAGGGTGAAACCCTAGCCGCCGCCTCTCTTTTCTTTTCACGGGAGGAAAACGACTTGCGACGCATATACTTCTTGTAGCTAGCTTGTGCGCAATGTTTAAGCTTGATATGTTAAGCAAAACTGATTAGGTGGTTAAGCACATGCAAATCGGTAATTATAAATTGACACTAACGTGGCTGACGAAAAGGTTCAATATGTAAACAGTTGACTTCTAATTTCCTCAGTCCTGCACCTCAACTGGCCCGCCGCGTCGCCGTCACACGAAGCGTGCGGCTTGCCGCTGGTATAGCAGAGACTAGCAGTATACCATCGAGCAATCGTGCGGTTTGCCTTTGAGAAAGAAACACTTGCGGCCGTTAACTCCAGCTGGTATAGCAGACTAGCAGTATACGCCTCGTTAACTCCAGCTAGCCGTAACGTATTCGTCCTCGGCGCCAAGAAATTGCCGCTGATTGTTGAGTTCGGTACGATCGAGAAGCGACGCTCGCGCCAATCGGCGAAAGACCTCCGCGCTTTTGCGCTTGCGGTGGTATATCCTCTCGGATATCCGTTGCCCCGGGCGGAATTTTTCCTCGCCAGCGTGGTCCGGCCGTACAAGTACAATAGGTTAACTCGCCGCCGCAACTTGCTTTGATTAAGTATGCTCGTCAGACTTGTTTAAGTATACATATCCATTTCGTCGTCCCCACATGCGAGTCTAAACAATACGTTGACGTATGGGCGTATCGCTAACGACGATTATGCAAGGGCTGGCTGGGTAGGAGAACGTAAAATAAGTAAGGTTGGTAACCAAAAGTCAAAACATCGTAGACCCATGAGAAATTAGCTAATTCTATGGTGCCACTTCAAGTTGAAAAGGTCAACAAATTCTTAGCTTTGTCCACCTAAAGCGTGAGTATAGAAAAATGGAAGATGGCGCCATAGGAGGACTGACCGAGGAGAACTCGAGGTGGGTGACCCTCGTCGAACCATGGCGGGAACCTTGGACGCGCTTGATGCCGTAGACGAACACAATGGTTGGTGCATTGTTCGGCATCGGAGCTACGTCGTTTTGCACGCCTTGCCAGCGGTTGATCCTCTAAGGCTTCGCGGGATGCAGCGTTGTGAGGGAAGCGACATCGGAACCAGAGCATGTGGGTGGTGGTCGGCGAGGGTGCGCTACCGAGTTAACAAGAGGGTGAGCGGCGAGGTGCAAGAGGAAGAGGGAATGGAGGGAGAGAACGAGAGGAACGAAAACAGGAGGACGCTATGCGTGGTATCCTCAGCGATGCGAGGTATCCTCTAGGTGGACGTAGAGTTTTTCTTAATAAAATAAACTACCTCTGTTTTATAGCGTTTTAATTTGCTATTTTTAGCTTATTAAAACATTTTATATTTAAAAATGGAGGTAGTACGAATTAGTTAAGCTCCATGCTAATGCTTAAGCTTTCTCAGCTTGACCTTAAAATGGGCATGTACAATGTTTTTTCTTTTTTTTGAAGATCTGGGCATGTACAATGGTTAATAAGACGTCTTATGTTAACTATTTAGATATGAGTAAAAATATGATGTGTAATGGGTTATTTCTAACTTTTGCTTTAGTGAATTTTTTTTTATGTGTGGTGAGACAAATGTTGCTAAGAGATCATTTTTTCTTTTTTATTTTTCTCGCCTCTAACTCAACAGTTATCCTATATAGCATCTCTAAGATAAGACCATTGTGATTGGACGGTTAAGCCCATGCAAATTTGTAATAATGAATTGACTCGAACATGATCAACGAAAAAAATTTAAAATACAAAACGTTAAGAGCGACCACAGTGCAAGGCGCTTACGCAGGCGTTTAAATGAATTTTAAAAAAATGCAAACAAGGCAGGTGCCTCTCCTTCCAACGCCCGACGTTAATTAAGTTCCCTAACTGCCGCTAGGCCCGCTACTCACGCATCAGGTAAAAGTTAAGAAGCGTCAAACGCAACTTTTAGCATATGACGCTATATATGAGACTCAGATTCCTCTTATAACCGCAGATTGATTGGGATTAGAATCCTAACGCCTCTAAATAAGAGCCGCGTTGTGGATGCTCTTAGACTTCTTAAATCCGTCTTGCTCCAAACCAGCCCGCTGCATCGTCGTTGCACGCATGATATGGCTGTTGCTGTAGAGCAGTATAGGTTCAAGTAGTCCCTTGCTTGTCTCCCGAAAAAGAGAAATTTTTTGAAGACTGAAGGCGTCGGCCGCGCGGTCGTGGAGCAGATGCACTCACAAGCTATTACGCCTCGCCGAGCTTTCGACGCTCGGTCTTCACGACGTCGCTTGATTTGACCGCATTCCCTCGGTTCCCCCATCGTCTTCGACCCTTGTCCCGTCCTCGCCGTCTTTTCTCGGGCTCCGGCGACCTCCGCTGGTGAAAATCGAGAGCTCGGCGCGAAACGATGATGCGATTTCATCTCTCCCCGTTGTTTGATCTCGTGTTGGTGCCCTATTTTGGGGCATTTGCTGGAGTAGCGGTGTAATAGGGCATCCGGTAAAGAAAACAAACGATACTCTAAAAGCCCTAAAACGCCAATTGCCCTATAACCAACAAAAAAAAAATGTTGATTTAGGATAGAGCATATGCTCTCAGTTCGGTACTCTTGATTTAGGATAACCAATCAAGAGGCGACGCTTGCGCGCATCAACGAAAAGGATATCCGCTCGGATATTCGTCGTCCTGGCGGAATTATGCTTGGAATCTCTGTCTCCTTCGTGGCCCCGACGTACAACTTGCTTGATTTTTTTTTTTACAACTGCAACTTGCTTGATTAATTATGCTCGGCGACTTGTTTGAATTTTCTATATTGTCATGAAAACTCATCGAACATATCCCGTTTCTTCATCCTCGCATGCGAGTCTAAACAATATATGTTGACGGTATCGCTTACGATAAATGTTCGTACAAGAAACCAAAAGTCAAAAGATTGTAGACCCGTGAGAGATTAGCCATCCTATGGTGCCACCGCAAGTTGTAAAGGGCAGCAAACTCTCAGCTTTATCCAGCTAGACTTATAATTTAACGGAACAAACAAAACAACCAAAATGTCCATAGAACCCTAATCCAATAAGCCGCATATTCAGTTGGGCATCCGTAATCATCCTTAATTAGTTGCCCCATAGCTTTTGCATATCATCTTAATTTTGTAAATTTGCAGCTGAATGTGCAATAGTTGGGCTAACTAAAACAACGGAATCCAAAAAGATTTAGGGCCCGCTTGGTTCGCCGTCTTAGGGGAAATACCGCTGGTGATTTTCACGTGCGGAAATATTAACCGGGAGGACCACTTGGATTGCCGTTTAGTTCTTCCATTGTTTCTTTTCCCATTCATTTCCAACGCTCATGGGCCGTATAAGCTCACGGACCAACGGAGGCGCACATTATATACCCCTGTAAATCATGGGCACAACGAAACGGGCGATGGAAATATGCTGGGCCGGGAAAAGAATCAGATATTCCAACCGGACCCCTAAGTGTCCATACAACGGAATCCAACTCTCACACACATTTCATCTAGAAAAAGACTCACACATTAGTTGAATATTTCCAAATTCAATCTTAATTGCACCTTGACCCATGCGGCATTTCCACGATCTTCCAGATCATACACCAATCTAATTTATTAGGCTACTTGACACTATTAGTTTTATTAGTACGGCTAGATTTCCTTGTGAATGTTTAGGATATGATGAATTGTTTGTTTTCTGATTTTTCGTGATTCTATAAACTTATTTGGATATTAGATGTGAATTATCTTCATACCGGGACTAAAATAATTGGATAAAGTTAGTAATAAGTTAGATAATTGTGTGGTTTATGATATGCAGGCATGCATTGTGTCGCGTGTATAAGATTGCTATTTTTGACAATACGATATTATTCATTGTTCCCACAGTAGAATCGCAAATGTAGAAGCCGGCAAAAAACATAAATAGAGATTTTTATTGTTTCTATTTATCATATTAGGTGATTTCTCATATAATACTACACCTTCCGATTCTAAAAAGGTATCGTCACTAATGAACTAATCACATACTGTACAATTTATAGATATAGCTTCCGCCGTTTTTTTAAGAATCGGAGGGAGTAGTAATTTTGTTGCCCATCTAAGGTCACCCCTTGTACCCCTAGCATTTCCTATTTACCCTTACCATTCCCATTCTTCCCCTAAACCTCCGACACGACGAGGCCGCGCGCCATCTCCACGAGACCACGACGATTTCCCGAATATTCCCTCTTCCGCTTCCCACGCGCATACGCTCCCCCTCCGCTTCTTCTCCTCATCCCACCGTGAAATCCTCAAGCGATTCTATCCAATTCTCCTTCCTGGTTATTCCCACGGGTTCGCGATGAAGTTCGGCAAGAGCCTGAGCAGCCAGGTCGTGGAGACGCTGCCAGAGTGGGGCGACAAGTTCCTGTCCTACAAGAAACTCAAGAAGCGGCTCAAGCTCATCGCCGAAGCCCGCGCCGTCGCGCGGCAGAGCAAGCGCCAGCGCACCGGGAGCGTCGGGAGCCACGGAGGCTCCCCGCCGCCGATGACGCCGGAGGAGGCCGGGTTCGTCTGCCTCCTCGAAGCCGAGCTCGAAAAGTTCAACGCATTTTTCCTCGGGAAGGAGGAGGACTACGTCATCCGGCAGAAGGTGCTTGATTCGATTCCCGTCTCTTCTTGGTCACCTTGTTTGGGATTCGCGTGCTTGGTGGATTGATCCGATCCATGTGTTTCCGGGGGGACGCAGGAGCTTCAGGACCGTGTGCGTGTGGCGAGGGCGGCTGAGATGGGCTCCGCGGAGGAGCTGATGCGAGTCGGGAAGGAGGTCGTCGATCTCCACGGCGAGATGGTGCTGCTCGTGAACTACAGCGCTCTCAACTACACCGGTGAGCTTTTCCTCTTCAGTTTTTGCACATTGTGGTTGGTGACCCTAACACTAGTGGAAGTGTGAAGCTCCATGAAACATGAAAATGCCAATTGGGTAAAGTGGACGCTTACCCTTTATGGATAGTGGGCTATCTGGAGTCAAAGTATGGTTCCCTACGATTCTTTATATATGTAGACGTGGACGTGGAATCTTAGAGTTGAACCATTCGAGTCCAGTGGGACCACTACAAGCTACTTCTTGTAGTTAGATGGTCCTGTTTTATAATATACGTGGAGAACTGGACGTCCACCAGTTGTTCACCCTCGCTCCACGGGTCGTGCCCCCCCCCCCCCCCCCGTGCCACCATATAATGTCGAAGGGCCCCTCCTCTGCCTGCCCCGTTTTAAGGTTCTTGAAAATAATATATATGTGCACGTGCTATCTTGTACTCCCTCCGTTCCATAATATAAGATGTTTTAGCCGCTTTATATGTTGTCTAGATTCAGACTAAAATGAGTGCACATATAGACTAAAATATGTCTAGATACATGTTTTTTTTTTAGAAATGGGAGCCTAGGCCCCGGCCTCTGCATCAAAATGATGCACACAGCCGGTTTTTTATTAAATTAAGAGGAAAAACATCCAGAGTATGTAGCTTATTACAATCATGGGTCCGAAAGCGTGGCCACAAAGACAAGCCACCGAAACATAGCCGAACTACGCATTAATTCGCCTAGCATTAAGCCACCCAGCCTGGCTGTAAATAGCCCGAACGACCGCCATCAGTCGAGCACAGCCGGAATCCATAAGTCCTTGCTGATCCAGAGGGAGAAGGAAAGCCCACATCTGGATAGAATAGACCGCCTTGTTTACAACCTGCAAAAAGTGAATGTTTGTCTGTCTATTAAAAATCACATCATTACGGCAATTCCAAATTGCCCATAGGAAAGCAGCCGCACCAACTCGTATTCGTGCTTTTGTTTTCCTATCAATACCATTTAACCAGGTACCAAACATATTCGCAATGCTAGTAGGTGGATAAATGCTATAAGTAAAGTGAATCAAACGCCAAATATCACGGGCAAAAGGGCATGTTATAAACAAGTGTTCTACAGACTCATCTGCATCGCAAAAAACACATTTTTTACAACCATGCCAATTTCTCTTTATCAAATTGTCCTTAGTTAAAATAACTCTTCTATTAAGGAACCATAAAAAGATCTTAATCTTCAGTGGCACCTTCAATTTCCACAAGTATTTTCGTAAAAATATTGTGGATCCATGCATCAAATCAGCATAGTACGATTTAACCGAAAACATTCCATTCAATGTTAGTTTCCAATGAAACACATCTCTATCATCTGTTAGAGAAACTCCCATAAGCTTCTCCACCAAATGTAACCAGCGATCTCTTCTATGTCCAACTATATTCCTTCGAAACCGAACTTCTAAAGGATTATGTCTAGATACATGTGTATATATGAATGTGGAAAATGTCTAAAACATCTTATATTGTGGAACGGAGGGAGTATTTATAAATAGTTCACCTTTTCTTGCGATGGATCGGACTTCTAAACTAGTTTTCTTTTCTAGCACCACGGCTACTTGGAACTGTGTACTAGAACTTCAATATTTGGTGATAACGCTAGTATTTGAAAGTTTCATCCTGTGGTGTTTCTCACATCGAGTAGATATTCTACACATCGTACAAACATATGCGTTTGGGATTTGATTTTATTGTACAAACACGCACTCAGCACATCCTAATTTGTTTTCTCGGTGAGAATAGTGTAGTACAACTGGAACACTGGATTTTTGTTAGAACAAGTTCTGTCATAAAAGTGATTCCTTCTGAGTGATTGGCATGGGCTGTATGTATAGATGTTATTGTTTGTGGTCACTGTTGATTAAAGTTTCATCCTTTCTAGCATGATATTCTGGACAAATTTTCATAAACATTGATGATTTCTATTTAGCCTTTAGATGGGTCATTTTCTTTGTTCAGAAAAAGGTGGTGCTTTCTGGGCTCCGATGATTTACACACATTATGTACTCCCTCCGTTCTATATTAGATGACTCACACATAGACGTATCTAGACATATTTTAGCACTAGATACATCGAGTTGAGAGTCATCTAATATGGAACGGAGGGAGTAGTAACATTGTACTCCATGTAAAGAAATTTTGTAAACGCATATGAATTAACATGGGAGCTTCGAAAAGTATGAAATGACTAGGTTGGGCTGTAACCATGAGCACATCTTGGCAGGCTTTCCAAATTTTTGTGTTTCAGATGCAACAATAGGTGGTCTAGTTGCTAGTATTACCCTTTTCAAATTCTACATTCTTAAAGCCGCCTCACATTTTTGGTGGTTGTAGTTGTGAAGCAAGTTACTCACTGGTCTCTGCTATCTTTGTGCCGATGCAAGTTGTAAGGCATCTACACTTCTGCGGGCGTTTTCATCCTCTGACATGTGAATGTATAGTTTTTCATGCAAGGTAGATAAAATGCTTTAATCGTTAAATATCTTGCAGTTTTCCCTGTGTAACCCTGGTCATTCCAAGATGCACCTATTCATGTCTGTATGGAAGATGCAGCGATTGTTTGGTTCTAAGGCGCTCACCAAATTCTGATTAAACTACCACTAAAACACATATCTGTTCGGTTAGTTAAAAGTGATTTACCTATTATGCTCATTAATCATGTGAGTTATTACCAAATATACTTATCAGCTTATGTTATACGCTACTACTTTTCAGGATTGGTTAAAATTCTCAAGAAGTATGACAAGAGGACCGGTGCACTGATCCGCCTCCCCTTCATCCAGAGGGTACTACAGCAGCCCTTTTTCACAACTGACCCCCTTCACAAGCTCGTAAAGGAATGTGAGGTGATGCTGGACCAGATCATACCGGCAAGCGAACCTTTTGTACCAAACGAAGACGGAAACGAAGAGAGCGACAGCGACGAGGAGCTGGATGAGACCGAGGACGTGAGGAGCATTTACATGAGGAGCACGGTGGCTGCGCTCCGGACTCTGAGAGAGATCCGTGGGGGACCTCGACAGTGAGCCTGTTCTCCATGCCTCCTCTGCACGGCAGCAATGGGCAGGAGGAGCAGGAGAGGTGAAACAAGATTTCTGGGAACGATTGGTTGAAGAACAGGAGACTTGTTCTCCTTTGTCTCATGTAACTTGGTATTTTTGTATAACCTGTGGTTGGAGGATGTTGCAAAATGAGGTGGAAAGAGGGTTAGTGTACATCCATAAACAATAAGGTTCTTCATAACCATAAATCTGAAAGTGCAGTTTACTTTTCTTTTGTTCCTGTGAGGAATATGAACATCGTGTCATTTTTAATTTTATTCTTGTGTTCATCAGCAGATTCCTGTGTCTACAGCTCTTCACATTACAAATCTAAAGTTAACTTGCATGACGAAAGGGGGTTCTTTCAGGAGCAGCTAACGGATAAATTCAGAGCCATTGCTCTGTTTTCTAGCTGGATGTGAAAAGGAATCATGCGCGTACCAAATGCTATATCTCGTCAACGTAATTCAGATGATGGACATATTTGTGAACCGTGTAAGAAAAAATAATTTATACTCATACACTCGTCTTATCCTTGTTCATGTCTTAAAGATAATTTTTGTATAAAGGCTGTTCGACATTGTATGATGGGAGTTCTTACTTAATCTTCTCCTCTTTGATCCAGGGGTTGGCTCTCGTCCATGTTCAACACTTTGTTGTCCCGAGTACCTCTCAATGGTTTACTCACTTTGTTTCTAAATATAAGACGTTTTAACGTTTTCTGAACTACACGTATCTAGACGTGTTGCAACAGATCTTAGAAACAACCACCAGCTGAGGGAATATTCACTCAATAGCCCTCCCAATAACGTTTTGGGGCGCGCCGGACGTAAGCTGGCCAGCTTAACTAAATGCAACTACCGGCCAGTCAACAATATTCATGGCGGGCGGCGTCTCAGTTTTCCAGCCGGGCAGAGAGAGACGTCGCTTCGCTTTACGGCGAGCTCGTGTGTTTGGCATGGCGTCGTTAATGTGCGGCGGTAGGGACTTTGGTCTGAGTTAATATGCGCAGACCCACCGCTCCCCCTCGCCGCTATAAAATTCGATGTCTCTGCCTCCGCCAAGCACAACCATTGCCTCCTCTAGACTCTGCCTATCATACCATGAATTGCGGCAGGCGAGCTCCTCGCCGTGACAGGGCCTTCACCGCTGCTACCGCCGCCTCCGCATGGTCATCGCATTGAGCGGGCTTCTCGACATTGGTGAAAATATGCCCTAGAGGAATTAATTAATATTGTTCTTATCATATTTCAATGTTCATGATAAATATTAGTAGGGGTTTGGCCACCTCTGTCCCTGGAAGGACGGCGTTCATCTCTCGCGAGATTTTATTGAAGTGGCGGTTGGAGAGGGGAGCTTGTGCTCCGCCAAGGATGCATGCGATGTAGCATGTGGGCTCCTGGTAGCCCCCGCAGTTTTCCTCGCCATAGCCCTGCTTCCCCTCAGAGCAGTGTTGCACGGCAGCGTTCACCTAAGGAGGGGGTGGGTTTGGGCGCTGTTGCTGCTGCGGCGGCTGCTGTTGAGGAAACTGCTGGTAGTTGTTGTTGTAGCCACCAGTGTTGGTGTTGTAGTTGTTGTACCCGTTGTAGTTGTTCGGGCCGCGTTCCTCCCAGCGGCCGCCACCGTGGCCACTGCCACGTCCAGGGATGCGCCAGCTGCTGCCTCGAGAGTAGCCCTCCTGGCTACTCCTCATGAGGCGAGCGCCGCAGATCTTCTCCAGCTGGAAGCAGTCCTCCGTGGAGTGGGAGTGCATCTTGTGGAATGCGCAGAAGGGGCGGTTGTCCGCCACAGGAGCGGTGTCGCCGCGGCCGTACTTGCGCTTGGGCTCTGCTGCCAGAACGACCGGAGCCTTGCGCTTGGCGTCCGCGTCGCTGCTCCTGGTCTTGGCTTTGGCCTTGGGAGCCACATGCTTGGACTCATCGATAGGGGTATTGTGCCTGAAGAGGCGACCTTCTTCGGCCTTGGCGCACCTGTCGGACAGGTCCACGAGCTCGACGGCAAAGGCGAGGTCGTCCCTGATGCCAAGCTCTTCGAGCGTGAGCTCGTTGGTAACCCCCTCGCGGAAGGCAGAGATGACGTTCGCATCGACGATGTGGGCGATCTTGTTGCGCGTCTGGATGAAGCGCTGGAGGTATTGGTGAAGTGTTTTGCCTGGGTGTTGGCATATGCCGTGGAGGTCGTTGTTGGTGAGAGGGTGATCGTAGGATCCCTTAAAGTTGGCGACGAAGCTGAGGCACATCGCCTATACGACCCGATGGACCCTTTTAGCAAGTTCATGAGCCAGATGAGGGCGGCCCACTTGAGGCCCATGGGCAGCCAGTTGGCCATGCATTTGTCGTCTCCCTTCGCAGCGCCCACGCTAAGGCTGTACAACTGTAAGAAGTCGAGGGGAGGGGTGGTATCGTCGTAGCAAGGAGGCATCGTGGGGTTGAACTCCGACGGCCATGCGACCGTGTGAATCTGCTTGGTGAACGCGAGGCAGCTCCCAACGTAGATCGTAGCTCGCGCGTCATTGTCTGCTGGGCGGTGGGCGCGGCTGGCTCTAGTGAGGTCACGGATGGTGCGTCGCTCGCATTAATGGCTGCACTCGATCTGCACGTGCGAGTCGGGCGGGGTGCGCAAGATCTCACAGTTGTTGTTGCTTTTGTCAGGAACTTTGGTGGTGTTGGCCTTGTCAGGGACATGGGTGCGAGGATTGCCTTACACCGGCAATGTTGCACCGTGGGAAGGGGGTGGCACTTCATGAGCCTCCACACTCTTGGGTTGGCCAGTGCCGCCTCCCGCGACGGTTGCGGGGGGGGGGGGGGGCGTTTGCGGCAGTGACGAGCTCTTGGAGGCGGGCGAGCCACGCGGCATGCTACGCAAATAGCTCATGGGCCAGCAACAGGGCTGCGGCAGGGGTGGGCTGCTCCTGGCGTCCCTGCGTCCCTGACGGCGGTGGTGTCGGAGGCTGAGACGCTTGTACGTCTCTCTCTAACGGGTGGGAGGAGGCTTCGTCCTTGGCGTCGGGTGCGCCACCTGCGCCAGTGGGACCATGTTGCCGCGTGTCGTCATCGTTGCTGTTTCCGGTGGGGTTGGCCTGGCCCCTGCGGCGAGCAAGACGACTCGGGTGGGCGAGCAGATGCCATGGTAGGGAGGAGGTGAAGGAGTGCCTTAGCCCCCTACCTGGTGCGCCAAATGTCGGAGAGTGGTCTATCAAAGACAGGACGTCACAAGAGGTTCGAACACTGGGGGATAACCACACTTCCGGCTCCTCTCAAGAGGCTTCGCGAGGAAACCTTCGGACATGCAACAATGGCGACACGGAGAGTTTACCCAGGTTCAGGCCACCTTGCGGTGTAAAACCCTACTCCTACTTGTATGATAGATTGCACCGCTGTAGTTACAGTAGAAGATGCGTGCTTGTGCTCGGTTCAGACTTGAGAGCCTCTGGGTGAATTGAGCCATCCCTGCTACGGGAGCCAAGGGGCTCCTTTTAGACTGGCGTTTGGACCTCTTTCCCGCTCATACTTGGCGGGAAAGGGCTACCACAAGGTGCCAATGTGGAGACTACCGGAGCTCTGCGGCACCGGCTGGTCTTTGTCGTCGAGGACAGCGGTACCGTCCATGGCAGGGCGGTGGGAGCGCCTGGTGACGTTTCCTCCATCTTGTAGCGTTTTCTTGGTCTTCTTCCACCGAAGAGAAAGTCTTGGGGTGGCGCCAAAGGGACTCTGCGGATATGTGCCACCTTCATCAGCGTGCAGAGGAGTGGACGTTAGCCGCAAATGGCCTATTCCCTCCTGAGAGGAATGTCCTCTAGAGAGGAGAGGGAGGCGAGGTAGAGCTCCTCTCCAAATGTAGGCGATGCGACTCCTCTAGAAGGACCAGCCTCCTGTTGGTCGGGTCCTGACGAGGATCAAGTCACGCAGAGGACACTCCTCTTCGTGAGACACGCTTGATGAGACCTAGAATATCCACTGGGCTGGGCCACAACAGACGGGCCAGGATACTCTGGTATCCACGGGCCCGACACTTGAATCACAAAGTTTATCATGTTTACTCCAATCATATTTTCCTTTCAATGAGAAAACTCTACTAGCTTCTATTTCTGTAGTTTCTTCATTATTAGCTATTGGTTTAGGACATGTAACATCTTTGAAAAGCCAATCAAGAGAGGGATTATAAAGAGAACTCATAAGTTTTTACTTTAATATTCCTTTATTTTTCTATTATTTTAGACATAGAAACAAGGTAAAGACAAAAAACTAACCAACAAAACAAGCAAAAGACTAGAAACTAGAAAACTAATTTTTATTTATTTTTGATATGAGAGAAACAAAGCTAAATAGAATTAAACCAAGCAAGAACAAAACAAAAGAGAGAAAAAGTGGAGGGTTCAACTCCCCTAGTTGAAAGCTCAAAGTCCCCGGCAACGGCGCCAAAAAGAGCTTGCTGGCGTGAGACCACACGTTCGTTGGGAGACCCCCAAGAGGAAGGTATGATGTAGTGTAACAGTATTTTCCCCAGTTATGGAACCCGTGTTATTAATCCAGTAGGACTCAGAAATCTCTGAGTAGATTGCTTGTGACAGCGTCAGAAAAGAGCTGTTGACGGGAGTGTTCTTGCTTGTGACCCAGCGCTTCAACAAACGTGGACCTGCATACAAACACAAACTCTCTCTTGCTCTCAACTTTCCGAGAAGCTTATCAATCTTCCCGTCTTGCTAAAAACTAGATAATTAATTGTATCGAATGGTTGGATATGGTTAAATGAAAATGGAACAACAAGCAAGTGACGATGAAAAGAAAGTAAACGAGGTTGTAATCAATGAGGAAAATAGGACCGGGGGCCATAGTTTCACTAGTGGTGTCTCTCCTAAGAACAATAAACATGCCGGGTAACAAATTACAGCTAGGAAAATAGACAAATCATGAACGTATAACAATACTATTATTGTAGGCGTTGGTGTCTCTCCTAGTTCAAGGATTCTAACATTGTAGACGTTGTGTCAACATAAATAGACCGCCATCCAACATCAACTATTACTAAGAGTCCACCTTGAGACATCAATCCATCAAATCTCGCTGGTATTAAGTTGCAGCAACGAAATGATTTCTTGGGTGCAACAGACAAATGCATTAAGAACAATACATAATGTAAGAAATAATTTCCATCCGTAGACAAGAACACCACTGTTTTCTCCCTAGTGGCAAAACACATCCCATTCCCACACGTTTCTGTCACTCGGGCGCATGTTAAAGGAGGAATGAACCCACTATCTAGCATATAAACCCTCTCTTGGAGGTGCA
The DNA here is from genome assembly GCA_028641055.1 of Alopecurus myosuroides. NCBI lineage: Eukaryota > Viridiplantae > Streptophyta > Magnoliopsida > Poales > Poaceae > Alopecurus > Alopecurus myosuroides. The sequence goes on along the minus strand of CM054060.1, from coordinate 249,468,856 downwards.
TACAATAACTTGGCGAAGAAAATCATACACACCGGAGAGCATTGTAAGACAAGATCAAAACTCTCTAAAGATACAAGTGAAACATCTCAATATGACATGAACAAAATAATCACAATCTCATGGTTCATCGGATCCTAGCAAACACAACATGTAGAAATTATATAACCGCGATCTTGATCATGTAGGGAAGATCACAAGATCTAAACATGGATGCACAAAGTGGAGACACAACCATCTAGCTACCGCTATGGACGCGTAATCCCAGGATGAACTACTCACAAATCTGTCTGGAGGCAATCATGGTGATGTATAGGCCTCCGATGACGACCCCCCCCCTCTTCAGAAGGGTGCCGGAGTAGGACTCCAGATGCCCTAGATTTGATTTTTGAGGTGACGACACCTTTGTATCTATTTCATGGAAAATTTCTCTGTCCCTGACATTTTTAGGGTTAAAGGAATTTTATAGGCGAAGAGGCGATGGCCAGGGCCACGAGGTGACCCCACGGTGCGGCCTAGGGAGGCCGCGCCTGGCACCCCCCTCGTGGCCCTAGGGATCCCTCTAGCTCTCCTTTGGACCCTGTCTTTGTTCCGGGCGAAAAAAAATTCGTAATTTTTTCAGGACATTTGGCGAATATTTTCTTTATAGCTTTTCTGAGACATAAAAACTTCAGAAAACAGGAACTGACTCTGGGCATCTTGTTAATAGGCTAGTCCATAAAATCATCCAGAAAACGAAGAAAAACATGTAGAAAATATGGAAGAACATGTAGAAAACAAGCATGGAGCTGGGAGACGGGGTAATTATGATCCAAGCGATGGCACATGCGCTTCCTACTTACATAATGGGAGTCTTCAAGCTACCGTTTTCCATGTGTGACGACCTCACGAAGTTGATTCGTGATTTTTGTTTGGGTGCTGAGAGGGGAAAGATTAAGATGCATTGGATATCTTGGGATTTACTTGTCCGGTCCAAAACCCATGGTGGTATGGGATTTAGAGACATGTGTGTCTTTAATCAAGCTCTATTGGCTCGCCACGCATGGAGGCTAATCCAGCGGCCAAACAGTTTGTGTGCGCGGGTACTTCGTGCGAAATACTATCCACAATGAAATCTGAGTGATACAGTGTTTACTGGAAATCCATCCCCTACGTGGAGTGCTATAGCATATGGGGTGGATTTCTTGAAGAGCAGAATAATATGGCGCATTGGTGAAGGATGATTAGTGAAAATATGGCGTGACAATTGGCTACCGAGAGATGAGAAACTAAACATTATTGGAGACAAGCATACATCGAGGTTGATTCAGGTGTCTAGTCTAATTGATGATAAAGCATTGGTGCGGAATTTTTTCCGACCAATTGATGTTGCAGTATACTAAAGATCAAACTCTCACATAAGAGGCCAGGGGAATTTTTAGCTTGGCAACATGAGAAGAATGGTTGCTTTTTTGTCCATAGTGCTTATCGGTTGGGTTTGCGTCTATCACAAAAAGGTTAGGAAAATGCAGCCAATAGCTTAGCACCGCAGGGTAACAAGCCAATTCGGAAAAAAAAATTGGGAGTGCAGTATACCGCAGAAGGTCCGAATTTTTGCATGGAAGGCGCTGTCTAAAGCTCTAGCTATGGAGTGGAACAAAGAAGGAGGCACATCCCTGTCTCCGGGGAGTGTCGTATACGTGGACATGCTCAGGAGGACACGTTTCACGCACTAATAGAGTGTCCTCACGCATCAGTGTTATGGTCGTCAATGAGCGAAGTGTGGTCTGTCCCAACAATCAAACGGGTGAACTCAGTAGATGACTGTCTAGAAGAGTGGCCGCTGGAGATGCCATTAGTGATGTGCAACCGAATGCTTATGATAGCCTGGATAATTCGTCATGCCCGCAATGAGGTGACTCATGATAAGGAGCTACCAGCGATAGAAGGGTAGAGGTGGTTCATCTGTAGATATATGTACTCGCTAGAAAATATCAAGCAAGCGACACCAGAGCGGATTATCAAAGGGAAGCAGGCTATCGGTATGGTGGCCATGAAGGAACAAATAAAGCAACCTCTAGTGTATGAGATATGGAGCTGTCCGCCGACGGTGAACTGAAACTGAATGTGGATGGAGGCTTTATTGCTTAGTCTGGGGAAGCGGGGACTGTTATGATACTTAGGCGAAACGATGGTACGGTGGTCTTCTCGACATGCAGATGTCTACGCATGTGTTCATCTACGTTGGAGGCGGAGATGCATGCTTGCTTGGAAGGGCTTTGTTTCTCCCTAGGTATGAGTCAGGAGCGAATCACTATTGAAATAGTTAGCTCTGAGATGGTACGCCTGGTAACAAGTAGAGAAAGGGATGGCTCGACTCTAGGCCATTTGGTGGATGATCTTCGGATCGAGTGGTGATAATACCACGTTAGTCTTGTTCTTTACGCTGATCCAACTCGTGCTTTTTAGGATGGATTTCACACGGAATCAAGGGAGGTGTGGGATACGACCCATATCACATTCCTGTGCCATAGCTTGCAAAATGAAAAAAATTCCTAGACTTTGTAACAGGGCTAGTCATGAGTTAGCTAGATTTGGGATGTTAAATCAAAGAACTCAAGTTTGGGTAGGATCGGTTCCTGATTATTTAGGGGTCTGTATCCACAAGTATTATAACAACTCTATGATTATTTAATACAATTATTTCACTCGCAAAAAAAAGCATGAAGCATAAAAATTATAGATATGTTTGGGGGCATATCACGCACAGCCGCCGAATTACGAGAGACCATTAATGGACACATTGTGATCCATCACCATAGCATCGACCCCATTGGAACCACCTTCTCCTGCAATAATTGAATCATTTAAGTTGGTTTTGGCCAAATCATCTTGAAATTGATCACCTAGGTCGCCTTGATCCTCATCATCACCATTGTTACCATGAGATGGGTCAGCCATAATCACATCCGAGCCAGATTGGCACTCTTTCTCCATCCTCCTCAAAGGATAGCTCATATAGCCCATCCTTGATGAACAAAGGAAAACTTGACTGTATTTTAGTGTAGTTGAGATACCCCACCAAAATCCTAAGAACTCCATGCTTGCGGGTATACGCCATATCCACCTTACCTATTTTTCCTAGCAAGTACCCAACTATCCAAAGAACCAAATAACCCCCCTTGTGATGATCCGGGATGCCGAAAACACGAACCCAAATTTCTGGAACAGTATCAAAAGGTTCAATCTTCTGCCCCCCGGCTATCCATAGTCATCTCCATAACACTATTTGGCACCTTACAAGCTCCGAAAAATATCTAGACGATCCAACTCATTCTTCGAAGGGAATTGAATCTTAAAAATATTATGACCAACTTGTTGAACATCCCACATGAACTGATCCATGGGGACTAACCTATGGAGACGAGCAATGACCTGCCGAATAGACATCTCATTACCAGTTACAATCACATAAGACATCTTCGCATTCTCTAGCTTAGGGTGGCAGTGTTCCGACAACGGCATTCTGAAGAAAACAAGCTTGTCATGAGCATACCCATACATTATCAACTGTGATTTTTGAGCCGCGATCAACAGATTAGGGACCGTTAGCTTGCTCAAGCCCCTGACAAATATAACAAGTAGGAGCTGGGAAATGCCCCGCCACCCCACACCTGAAGCATCTTAATTTGTCTGTTTTCTTTGCCTTTTTCTTTACTGTCCCATCCACCGCAACAACCAGATGCTCCACCAAAACTAGTTGATTGCTAATCTTCTTCTGCGGACCCAAAGACATCGGAGGCGCGACCTATGCCATAGGCCTTGCGCCACCCCCTACATCGAGTGCTGACCAGCAACGCAAAACTGTTGCGTCTCTCATCACCCGACCTGCATGTTGCACCATCCCATCCTGCGCAACATCCACCATAGTGGATTAGTGGGTGCAATAGGAACCACAACAGCACCTACCGTGGCAACTCCACCTTGTGCCGTCGCTGCCAGAGGGGTAACCACCGTTGCATACCTATCTCCCCAACTACCTCCATGACAAAAATTATGTCCTTGATAACCTTGATACTCGAGGGCATGACCTCCTCTTCCCCTACCAAGATAGATACCCATGGCCTTGGTTGTCATACTTCTGCCTTCCACGGTACCCATGATTTCTCCCTTGGTTTTGATTGAAGCCAGAGCCCACGTTGAATGCCAAGTTCCCATGGTTTGGCGGCAGCGAGCCAAAACCCCGAGCACCTTGATGAACTTGATCACCATAGCTGGTAACACCATTAGCCGCCCCGCTCGGTCCGCCGATCTTGAACCTAGGGTAGCGAGCTCCATGACCTCTGTAGCCATCTCTTCCTTGCTCACCGTCCCGATGTTGGCTGCCACCCCCGCAGCTCCGTGATGCGCCATGGTGCACACCGAGGAACGAGAGTTGGCGGCACGACCCCATGCATGACCTAGCAGTTGAGGAAGCCTATGCGCCGTAGCTCACGCTGGACTTTAGGATCGAGCTTTTCAGCTCGGCCCGAGCTTTCATGGGCTCGCCCAGAGTCAAGCTCGGCCCGCTAACGTAATTGACCGAGCCGAGTTCAGTTTGTTGGACCGCTGCGAGCTCGAACCGAGTCAGGCTCGGATCGGTCCGCCCGTTTAGCTCGTCGTCTTTTTTTATTTTAAGAATTGCTAGTTAGACAGATCACTAGAAAAACGGAAACCTTTCGGAAGGTCACCCGCGTGCACTTTTCTTGTGACAAGTATCGACTTCTCCTTCCTCCTAGCCTTTCAAGAATGTTTGCATGCGGGTCAAGTGTCACCACGAGAGAGTTTTGGTGGGATTTTTCCCTTCCCACACACGGAGGGTAGACGGGTGAGCACGAATTTATTTCGGGATTCGTTTTTTCAAAATAAAATATCTCGCGAACCGTATTTTGAAATTATGAACCGTTTTCATATTTGAGATCCTCGCGTCGAGATCTTCAAAACTAGATACCATGTGGATAGGTTTCGAGAAACTTTTTTTACACCTAGAATCAACACGGATGTATGCCCAGTTACACACAGATGTACGCCCAGGTGCAGTGAACGAAGTACATCCCAAATGCAGTGCTGACGTATACCCACGTGCACCACGGGTGTACGCCCAGACGGTTATACACCCAGGTGCAGACAGATGTACACACAGGCGGTTGTCCACCCAGTAAAGGGCCGGCGTACACCCAAGCACTGATAATACGAGAGACCATTAATGGACACATTGTAGTGATGGTACGCCTGGTAACAAGTAGACAAAGGGATGGCTCGACTCTATGCCATTTGGTGGATGATCTTCGGCTTCTGTTATTTTCGGATCGAGTGGTGATAATACCACGTTAGTCTTGTTCTTTACGCTGATCCAACTCGTGCTTTTAGGATGGATTTCACAAGGAATCAAGGGAGGTGCGGGATACGACCCATATCACATTCCTGTGCCATAGCTTGCAAAATCAAAAAATTCCTAGACCTTGTAACAGGGCTAGTCATGAGTTAGCTAGATTTGGGATGTTAACTCAAAGAACTCAAGTTTGGGTAGGAACTGTTCCTGAATATTTAGGGGTCTGTATCCACAAGTATTGTAACAATTCTTTCACTCGCAAAAAAAACAAGCATGGAGCATAAAAATTATAGATACGTTTGGGGCATATCACGCACCGCCGCCGAATTACGAGAGGCCATAATGGACACATTGTGATCCATCACCATAGCATCGACCCCATTGGAACCACCTTCTCCGGCAATAATTGAATCATTTAAGTTGGTTTTGGCCAAATCATCTTGAAATTCATCACCTAGGTCGCCCTGATCCTCATCATCACCATTGTTACCATGAGATGGGTCATCCATAATCACATCCGAGCCAGATTGGCGCTCTTCTCCATCCGCCTCAAAGGATAGCTCATATAGCCCATCCTTGATGAACAAAGGAAAACTTGACGGTATTTTAGTGTAGTTGAGACACCCCACTAAAATTCTAAGAACTCCATGCTTGCGGGTATACGCCATATCCACCTTAACTATTTTTCCTAGCAAGTACCCAACTATCCAAAGAGCCAAATAATCCCCCTTGTGGTGATCCGGGATGCCGAAAACACGAACCCAAATTTCTGGAACAGTATCAAAAGGTTCAATCTTCTGCCCCCTGCTATCCATAGTCATCTCCATAACACTATTTGGCACCTTAAAAGCTCCGAAAAATATTTAGAAGATCCAACTCATTCTTCGAAGGGAATTGAATCTTAAAAATATTATTACCAACTTGTTGAACATCCCACATGAACTGATCCATGGGGACTAACCTATGGAGCCGAGCAATGACCCGCCGAATAGACATCTCATCACCCGTTACAATCACATAAGACATCTCCGCATTCTCTAGCTTATGGCGGCAGTGTTCCGACACCAACATTCTGAGGAAAACAAGCTTTCCATGAGCATACCCATACATTATCAACTGTGATTTTTAAGCCGCGATCAACAGATAGGGATCATTAGCTTGCTCAAGCCCCTGACAAATATAACAAGTAGGAGCCGGGAAATGCCCCGCCACCCCACACCTGAAGCATCTTAATCTGTCTGTTTTCTTTGCCTTTTTCTTCACTGCCCCATCCACCGCAGTAACCAGATGCTCCACCAAAACTAGTTGATTGCTAATCTTCTGATGTGGACCCGAAGACATCGGAGGCGCGACCTATGCCATAGGCCTTGCGCCACCCCCTACATCGAGTGCTGACCAGCAACGCAAAACTGTTGCGTCTCGCATCACCTGACCAGCATGTTGCACCATCCCATCATGCGCAACATCCACCATAGTGGATTAGTGGGTGCAATAGGAACCACAACAGCACCTACCGTGGCAACTCCACCTTGTGTCGTCGCTGCCACAGGGGTAACCACCGTTGCATACCTATCTCCCCAACTACCTCCATGACAAAAATTATGTCCTTGATAACCTTGATACTCGAGGGCATGACCTCCTCTTCCCCTACCAAGATGGATACCCATGGCCTTGGTTTTCATACCGCTGCCGTCCACGGTACCCGTGATTTCTCCCTCGGTTTTGATTGAAGCCAAAGCCCGTGTTGAATGCCAAGTTCCCATGGTTTGGCGGCAGCGAGCCAAAACCCAGAGCACCTTGATGACCTTGATCACCATAGCCGGCAACACCATTAGCCGCCCCGCTCGGTCCGCCCATCTTGAACCTAGGGTAGCGAGCTCCACGACCTCCGTAGCCATCTCTTCCTTGCTCACCGCCCCGGTGTTGGCTGCCACCCCCGCAGCTCCGTGATGTGCCATGGTACACACCGAGGAACGAGAGTTGGCGGCACGACCCCATGCATGACCTAGCAGTTGACGAAGCCTACGCGCCGTAGCTCACGCTGGACATTAGGATCGAGCTTTTCAGCTCGGCCCGAGCTTTCATGGGCTCGCCCAGAGTCAAGCTCGGCCCGCTAACGTAATTGACCGAGCCAAGTTTAGTTTGTTGGACCACTGCGAGCTCGAGCCGAGTCAGGCTCGGATCGATCCGCCCTTTTAGCTCGTCGTCTTTTTTATTTTAAGAATTGCTAGTTAGACAGATCACTAGAAAAACGGAAACCTTTCGGAAGGTAACCCGCGTGCACTTTCCTTGTGACAAGTATCGACTTCTCCTTCCTCCTAGCCTTTCAAGAATGTTTGCATGCGGGTCAAGTGTCACCACGAGAGAGTTTTGGTGGGATTTTTCCCTTCCCACACACGGAGGGTAGACGAGTGAGCACGTATTTATTTCGGAATTCGTTTTTTCAACATAAAATATCTCGCGAACCGTATTTTGAAATTATGAACCGTTTTCATATTTGAGATCCTCGCGTCGAGATCTTCAAAACTAGATACCATATTGATAGGTTTCGAGAAACTTTTTTTACACCTAGAATCAACACGGATATACGCTCAGTTACACACATATGTACGCCCAGGTGCAGTGAACGAAGTACATCCAAGTGCACTGCCGACATATACCCACGTGCACCACGGGTATACACCCAGACGGTTGTACACCCAGGTGCAGACAGATGTACACCCAGTAAAGGTCCGGCGTACACCCAGGCGGTTGTACACCTAGTGAAGGCCGATGTACACCCATACGGATATACACCCAGGCGGATGTACGCCGAGGCAGATGTACACTCAGGTACACCGCGCGTATACTTTCAGAAACAACGTTTGTATACTTCCAGTAGCAATTTTTTTATACTTTCAGAAACAACATTTGTATACTTTCAGTAATAACTTTTTTTTCATTTCAGATACAACATGTGTATACTGTTTAGATGAAGCGCCGTAGGCGTTTTGTTCGAGGCGAAGCCGAGCGGTAGTACGAGGAAACGCCGAGCCGTATCACGCACTATGACCAATGCACGCTTCGACCAATGCGCACAACGACCTATGTACCCCCTTCAAGATCTTTATAACTGGTTATCAAGGTGAAGCCGAGTCGTAAAAAAATATCGAGGCGAAGCCGAGCATCGCTGCTACTGGATGTACATGGTGTACACCCACGCGGCTGCTACCGAAAGTATAAAGTTTATACAACAGAGAGTATAAAGTCAAAAAAAAAAAACTCGAAACCTATCTAAATGGATCTAGTTTTGAAGATCTCGACGCGAGAACCTCAAATATGAAAACGGTTTTAATCCCAAAATACGGTTCTCGAGATATTTCCTTTTCCAAAAACAAATCTAAAAATAAATGTGTGCCCACCAGTCTACCCCTCCGTCCGGTGGAAAAGGGAAAACCCACCAAAATTCTATGGTGGTGACACTTGGCGCGCATGCAAGGCCTCTCCTTTCCCTCTCGGAAGGTTACAGAAGGCTTCCCTTTCCATAATCGCACCCCTAGTTAGAACGTGAGAAAGAAGAAGAAATGGGTATGTTATCTTGGCCCGTTTGGCTGGTCGAGGGCATATCGAGCACGAACTAGACTCGGTCGCATGTTCATGCGCACGTATCAGCGCATATCTAGGTCACGCGCGCCGCCGCCCGGCATTTTGCCGCCGCCACGCAGGTTGCCGTCGCTCATCATTCTATGGACGCACACGCGACCTGCTCTCTCGTCGGCGTCTCTGTCAAGCAAGCAACGCCGCGTCACCCGACACCTCCGTTGTACCTCGCCGCTGCCGGGGAAGACGGGTCCCACGTGTCAGTGACTTGCCACCACTAGACTCACGAGCTGGACCGAGTTTGCTCGAGCTATTGGAAAGTTCGGGCCGAGCTCCATTTCCCGTCTTGCTGGCGGTCTCTAGCTGGATCGAGCCTCAGCTACTCGGGCCCGAGCTTTTCGCAGGCTCTTGAAGCAAGGCAACTTGCAACAAACAAATGTTGAGCAATTAAGATCAAAGAGCGACAAATAAAGAGTTACTAAACCAAAAGAAATGAGTGTGACAAGGAAGAAACATTTTTTAGGAGACTAATGATGATCAAAGCATAAACATAGTCTTTCAATATATGAGGCGCATAGTGCATATCATGTCTTTCCCATACACACAAACAAAACCGGATAAAACAAATAGGTCCATAAGCTTATTAAGATGCAACAAGAGTACCAAATGAAAACCAAAACTTGAGCCTTTTAGGAACCACCAAAGAATTAAAACCAATAAAAGGTGGTCATTAAAGAGATGGAATATAAATTAAAGATGTAACTATTCTCATGTGTATAAGTTTATAAGTGGGAACCAATCACAAAGATATAAGTCCACAAAGAAATATTCACACACAAAATAGATACTAAGGTGAAGAACATGATATCCAAGAGAAATTCATAAATATACCAATAATATTTTTGCTTAAAAGCATAGCACAAAGCTCAATTTTATCTTAAAGGGATATAGATGAGAAAACAACAAATTCATCAAAGCATCACAAATATCCACAAGGGGAAAGTGATAGTTGGAATGGTTCGAGAAAGGTAACACATATCAAAAGGCAAATGGTTTTGAGAATTAATCAATATTGCACATGAGAGACTTTGAGTAGAATTTGCTAGATTAACATATTTGGGATTGGTGAATCACGAAAATTATTATGAGTACCCCCCTTGATATGTAATCATCCCGGTTTACTCACATTTGCAATAAAGATGTTTTTGATAAGACATTTGCAAAAACCACAAGAATTGCAACAAAAAGGATTCATGACAAGATACAACCTACACAAGGTTGAAAGCTAGAAATATATGCATGAGGCGGATACTTGTTACCGGGATAGCATTGGTGATGAAGAAGATGTGAGTTTGTTAATCATTGTATCTTGACTCCTATAATCCCATGGTGAGAACACCTTCCTTATGAATGAGGCAATCAACCAATGCCTCTCCATTGTACCTAAAAACAAACTTCAAGTACAAAATGGTATACAAACTAATTAGGTCTAAAGTAGTTAGACCAACTACAACACATAGGACAAACTCCACAAAATATGTGCATATTAATATGAATTTGAATTTCATGCACATCTTAGCCATTTCGGATTTTATGCAGTTCATCCTATATATTGGATCAATGAAAGTAAGCATGCCCAAGGATATACATAGTAAATACACATGCACAAAAACTTTCAAGAACCAAACAAGATACAAATCAGACAAAACACCAATTAAACAAAGAAGGCACTCGAGAGAGTGAAAAGAAAAAGAATTGTCCAAATTATATCAAACACCCAAATCAACATATGATTGAGGAAACCAATTTGAGAAGATACCAAAATAAAATAGGATCAAGTGATATAACAAATCCTCTACACTTTTCATGAAGGCACACAAAGTACCAATACGAAAAATGTTCGGCTCCCAAAGAGACACGTCATCGGGATAAAATACCAATTTTTAAGACAGCAAGTGTTCAAATGCATATAGGATAGCTCTTCCAAGAATAGTGAATTGTTTATGATATTGCATATGAATACCAAATGCACACAATGGCATTATTACTCTCCATATAAATTATTCGAACACTAGTCAAGCTCAAGAAAAGCAATAAGATTAAATACCAATTTAACGAATGGTGTTCTAGTTCAATGTAGGATAGCTTACCCAAGAATAGTGCAACATAATAAGTATGACTTTGAATGTAAGTGCACAAGAATGGGATCATTGCTTTTCCTAAAGCAAGAAACCACAAAAACAAACTTTGAGTAGAACAAAAAGATCCAAAAGGTACAAGGAAGACACAAGGGAGTTTAAACAAAAAATAAAACCTTTGCAAGAAAAAAGGAATTTTTTTAGCAAAGGTCAGAGTAAATATGATCAATAAATTTACTACAAATGATTATCACTTGTCACAGACAAGGAATGTATGGAGATATTTCTCGGTGGTATATGGATTACTCATAATCATATTCACAAAAAATAGGAGTTAAAAAACATGATTATAAAAGAGATTCTTGAAGGCTTCAAATAATAACCTAATATGCAAAGCACCAAGAAACTCTCTTACAAACAAGATACCAAAGAAGAGAGACAAAAGAAATTTAAGAAAATGTGGAACTTGTTTGAGCAACATGCCACATAGGAACAACATAATTGACAATATCAACTCTAGATGGCAATACCTCACATGTTCAAATTTTCTAGGCTTGTAATATGCACATAGCTTATTACTCCCCCATAATGTGATAATCCATTTTTCAACAAGCGGCAAAGAAAAATCCAACTAGGGAAAATTAATGGACATTAGAATTTGAGTTTCTCATGAGAATGACATAACACATAGAGACTAGATAATATTGATATATCAACACTAAGTAGTATTCCTCATGTACACCCATTTTATGAATGTAAAGTGCCAAGAGCATATTACTCCCCCAAAATGGGATAGTCCATTAATATCCCAAAAGGCCAATTAACATAGACAAACGTTGCAATGAAGGCTCCACACAAAACACACAAGTACATGGAGTGCAAACCAACAAACACAACCTAGATTACTCAAGATAGGTAAGTAGTAAGCACAACATATACAAACACATGCTAGAAACAAAACCAACATGTGTAAGGGGGAAAGCAACTTTCAATGAATATATGATTGAGATACAAGTTACCGCAAGGAGGCACATTGAATATGAGATATATATATAATCCAAATGACTTGGCTCCAGGAATATAATTGATGAAGATCCCTTGATTCTTCATGAGATATCCAAGTTTCCAATGCCCGTCTACAACACCTATTGATCAAGTTTGAGCTTGTTGGTCCCCAACCAAGTTGGGTCCTAAGAGGTTAGTCACAATAGGTTTTGCAACCCAAATGGTTACTTTCTTTACACCACTTTGAGTTCCAACATATTTGGCAAACACATTTCCCACATTATCCTTCTGAATGGAATAAACATCATCAACTAGGATAGGGTTGGATAAGGTACCATTAGTGCATGAATAAGAAAAGTGGCCCTTCTCACGACAAAGGTAGCAACATCGTCTCTTTTCTTTCTTCTTAATAGGCTCCTTAACTTTGGGATCATTGGCTTGAGTCTTTTTAGGAGGTGGCAGTTGTTCAACTCGTGGTTGAGCATGAGATTGAACAAGAGGCCGTTTCCCTAGTTACTTCTCACTAAGAGGCTTCTTCTTCAAAGGGAAAGATCTAACATGGTGTCCTTCAATCTTGCACTTGAAGCAAATAATCTTGGTCGAGTCTTTTAATTGTTCTTGGCCCTTCTTCTTGTCAACATTGTACTTGTTCTCAATATTGGAGTTGAATCCAAGTCCACTCTTGTCATTGGGAAGTCTTCGCACTGTCAATATATTGTCAAGGATGGACCTACATTCATGACTCTTTTCCAAGTCTTTCTTCGAAGAATTGACTTGGGCCTTGAGATCTTTGATTTCCTCTACATGGTTAGAAGAAACACAAGAGCTAGAGAAAGTATAAGCATCATTATTATAGCAACAAGGCAAGGAAATTAATTCATCATGAGATGTAAAAACATTATGAGAGGATGAATTACTAGGACTAGCACATGGCATTATAGCACTTCTAGTGGGTATTGTGCTAGTGACCACATGAGGCTCACAAAATGTTACCTTTGTAGTGATAGCCTCAAGAGCTAACTTTATCCTAGTATGGGATGCTAGAAGATCCTCATGAGAGCTAGATAGATTTTCATGGTTTTCTTCCAATTTCCCACACTTTCTAGTCATCAACTCAAGTTGAGCCCTTAGCTCAACATTCTCTTTCAAAATAGATGCTTCAAAGATGTGGAGTTATTAGCACAATCATCATTGGAAATAGAAGAAGAAAACTTGGCAAGCTCAATATTCAACCTAGCATTTTCCTCAATAATATTTGCATGATCACAAGAGGAAGTAGAGGTACTAGGCATATCAAGTTTAGATAGTTGAGTTTGATCATGATACTTGATGAGGAGAGAGTGTTAACTTACCAAAGCCTTGTGAGCTTTGTCAAATCTCTCTATGCCCTCAACTAGTTTAGCATGGCCAACACAAAATTCAACTCTTTCCTTTTTAATCACTTTATATTTATCAATGGCATGATCACGTGCTTTAGTGAGAAAAACATTTTTTTCATTATAGATCTCCTCAATAGATTCGAGTTTCTCCTCAAGAGAAACCAGAGTATCTTGCTCTTCCTCAAGAGCTTCCTTGAGCTCCGCAATATCAACTATGTACTCATGTTCGAGGCTATAACATTTATCAAGGCTAATTTCCAAAGACTCAATAGTCTCATCGCGCTCAAGAAGGGTACCCATGATTTCACGAAAAATAGAAGAGGCAATTTTATTCTTTGTGGGAGCATGAAGAACTATTTTAGCTTTCTCATAGATCGAATCATCATTATGATTTTCTTCATCATCATCAATAGATGAAGAGGGTTCCAAAGGAGGAGATACCTTTGAATCCTTAGCCATAAGACAAAGGTGAGGAATGGATAACGATGATGAAGATTTTCTTGAAGCACCATTGAGTTCCATGTCTTGTTCCAACGAATGTTGGGATTCCTCTACATTGTTAGCCACACAAGTACTATAGGAAATGGATGCATTGTTTTCATGACAACAAGACATAGGAAGCATATCATCATGAGATATAGTTAAATAATTGTTACATGATATGCAAGGACTATCAACACTAGCATGTAAGGCATTTGGAGTGCTAGAAGAGTTTAAGTACAAAGATAGAACATTGCAATGGCATAGAGATGAAGTATTGTCAATAGTAGATTCACTATCACCAATGAAAGTTCTCTCAACACTCACCCTATCATTACCTTGTGACAAATCACATGTTGGTGGAGTGCAAAAAGATGTGAACTGATCACGGCCGGAAGTGGTAGGAGAAAAATCATCCTCAATAATGTTGGACACATCATATATATCATGAAGTTTTGTACATAACTCATGAGCGTTCCGAAAAGGCATGATTGACGCAAGAATTATATCACTCATAACACAAATGAGACCATTAGATATTCGAGTGGCGAGATAAGAGTTTTCCTCATCCTATAATGATATATTTTGAGAATCCTTTGGAGGAGGAAAATTCATATCTATAATTATCTTTATATAGTTTGGACCTATGGCCCCAAAAATATTAAGTATGCGAAATTTTACAAACATCATAATTTGTGCCATCGAATTTAAAAGAGGGATTGTGCACTAGTTCCCTAAACGACACCGTACTCTCTAGGATGTAAAGCCTAATAATTAAAGCCTAGGCTCAGATACCAATTGGACGAACAACGATGTCGCCTAGAGGGGGGTGAATAGGCGATTAAAACTTTTGCGGTTAAGGCTTGCTAAATGCAGAAATAAACTAGGTGTTTAAATTAACAAGCACACAACCTAAATATTCTAGGCTCAACTATGTGCACCAACAACTTATGCTAAGAATGAAAAGTAACAAGTTGATAGCAAGATATATGACTTCAAGAACGAAAGTTATCACAATGTAAATTGCATAAGTAAGTAGCTCGGGTATAGAAATAACCGAGGCACACGGAGACGATGATGTATTCTCGAGTTCCTCGTTTTGAGGGGAGTACGTCTCATTGGAGGGGTGTGATCTTGCCACAAGATGCCTACTCAACTCCACAAAGGCCTCACTCTATTCTCCGATGAACCTAGCCACAAAGGACCAGTTCACCTTCCACTATTAGCAATCTTCAATCTCGAGGCACACATCCACAACTTAATTGGAGGCTCTCGATGTCACCACAATCTTGGAGAACACATCCACAACTCAATTGGAGGCTCCCAAGAACACCTCAAGTCATCTAGGGTCCAATACCCCAAGAGTAATAAGTCCACAAACTTTCACTTCCATGAATCCTCGTGGAGAGAGCAAACCGATGCAATCAATTCAAATGGCAAGAGCACAAGTGCTCAAATCCTTCACTCTCAAATTCCAACAAAGCAATAAATGCTTATGGGGAAATAAGGGAGGAAGAACAAAGAAGGAGAAACACCAAGAACTCCAAGATCTAGATCTACTAGGTTTCCATAACTTAGAAGGAAGATGGATTGGTGGAAATATACATCTAAATCTCATCTAACCTATCCCTCAAAGATATGCAAGAATCATGGTAGGGATTGAGTAGGGGCATGCTTTACAAGGTCAACAATGGTGGGGGGAGAGAGAGGGGGGTAAAAACGTGCTTGGGAAACTTGGGGACCAATGGGGAAGAAGACCCCTTAAATAGGTCCCCTAAAAAACTAACCGTTTGGAGTGCAGGAATTCAACAGGACATTCCGGTGATATTCCAGTTGAAATTTCCTGTTGGAAATTTCCGGCTCCCATTTTTCCCGAAAACCTTTAGTCCTTAGCCATTTTTGGCTGGCCTCTTCAGAACCGGATTTTCCGGTTGAACCAAAATTTCAGGTTGGAAATTCCCGCTTACCTTCTGCATCTGTGAGGTTGAACCCGAAACCCCACAACTTTTGCGTTCAGACTCCATTTTTTATGATCTTTTGCTCGTTGAATTCGCAACGGCAAGATCTACAAAATCATGCAGATAAACATAGTTGAAAAACAATGGATATTAAAACAAATGGTGAAGGTTTACCCTCGCTAGAAGGAACAATCGGTAAAACCTCCAACACCAAAAACGCACATAACTTTTGCGAATAACTCCGAATGAGGTGAATCCAATTGGGTTTGAAAGGTAACAACAAGGACTATCGAAACAAAAGGAGAGAATATTGATACCTAAAATAATGGATAAGTTACCACACATGGATGTTTTGGGAACATTCTCAAAGACGAACCGGATATTTTTACCACAAAAAACACAACAAAATTTTCTTACGAAATCTGTTTTCGATAAACCTTGGCTTGTCATGAAGATCACGACAAGAACCAAAAACCACAGAGATAAAAGACAAATAAGAGCCAAGAAAGATGATATGCAAGTATGCAAAGGTTTGAGCTCTCCATAACGATTTGATCAAGTTACTCACTTGAGAGCCCTCTTGATAGTACGACTATAGATCCTATAAACCGGTCTCCCAAAGGCGTGAGACCGGTAAAATAGAAAACCTATCAAGATCATACCTTTACCTTGATCCTTCCACTTGAGCTAGATGGTGACGATCTTGACTCTCTCAAGTTGGATCCTCTTTATTGATCGTGCTCGCTAGTGCATGCTCCGCTTGATGAAGACTTGCAAGTTGCTCCCCCATACACCATTATGGGAGAGACTAGCTCCCCCATACACCACTATGGGAGAGACCCTTTTCAGTAAATATTCAAGAGGCCACAATCTCCAAATGGGTGGCAACCATCAAGCATAGGATTTCTTCTAGATGCTTCACTTGAGCTTCCACGTCAAGCATGATGACGAACACCGCTCCCATGGAAAGATAATTAACCACACATAGAGATGTCATACACACATATCATGTGTTAGTTCACAAAGTTATATGGTCAATTGCTTACCATACCACGAGATACATAATCCCACTTGGTACATGTTTTAGCTTTGTGCGTTGATCACTTGCTTGATCAACCTTGAATCTTTCCTTCTCTCTTCATATGATGATGTCTTGAAGATAATCATGAAAGATCACCTAATCATTTTCTTCAAGACACTTGCAATAAGCTCAACTCTAACAATGACCATTCTTCATATAAATCCTTGAATATAACAATAGCCATCATGAAAGCTAATAGAGTTCAACACATGAAATCCAATAATTCCTATGGACAAGATCTATAAGGATAACTTAATGCAAACACTAGTCCATAAGGATTGTCATTAATTACCAAAACCACATATGGGGCACCATGCACTTTCACATGGCTTCCGTCACGCCATTGTCACAGTGCATCTGGATATGCTCCACCGCTTCCTTCAGACTTCCATCCTAGGGGCTAAGCTCTTTGGAGTTACGCAGATCCACAACAAGAGCTTGAGGCTTCTCAAGACCGGGGAGGATTTAGTCAACATGGATGAAGCACCAATCGTGTTGCCACTCATCCCATTTGGTCTTGAGCTTCATGTCGATTTACTGGTCTACGAGCCTGTCGTGGAGACGGAAATTGAAACCCAGCGATCCAGTTGGATTCGGCAGTGCGTGGAATGAAGAAATGTGATGATACGTCCATGTTGTATCACTATTGTATACTCTCTCCGTATCAAAATGTAATATGTTTTACCGTTTTCTAGACAACATGTACCTAGACATGTTTTAGTGCAAGATACACATCAATCTACACACTAAAACATGTCTAGATACGTTTTGTCTAGAGAACGCTAAAACATCTTATATTTTGATAGGGAGGGAGTATCATAATTTGTTAATAGTTATCGATATATTTCATATTAGAATGAAATACTACTGTTATTTTATCTTCTTTTGCAAGTTTGCATTTTTCAAGAATTATCTGTCAGAGTCAGGAAATAGCAGGAAAAGGCACCCGTCAAAAGGCCCAAATTCTAGAGCTCAAAAAAGCGCGAAAAAGTGAGAAAGTTATTTTTAGAATAAATAAACCAGAGAGCCCAAAAATATTCCGGTAGAGCTGCCAGGAGGGCTGGCGGGCTGGCCGCATGGGCCCACCTTAGGCTGCGCCTAGGGTCCGCCTAGGCACCCTCTAGCTCCCCTCCGGCTCTCTTTTGGCATACTTCACCCTCCTGACATAAAACAGTCAGGGGATGCTTAACATCATTTTTCCACCGTCGTATCGAGGCATAAACAAGATAGAGAAAAGAAGGCTCTCCGACTGGGAGAATTTTGCTGGGTAAATTCCTTTCTAAAGGAGGTTATCGTCACTGTCATCACGCCAGTCATCATCAAGATCATCATCTCTACCACCAGGACCATCATCCCATTCACCTCGTATCACACCATTGCAACATCTAGGGTTCTAACTTGTGCTATTGATATCTCTCTCCTGGTGTTGATTACTCCATTATAGTTGATGTTGTTGAGTTTTATCGATGAATTATTGTTAGTACCAGATTATTATTCATTCACAACTCACATTGATCATGATCCATATGATGTCTCTTGAGTAGTTCAATTAGTTCTTGAGGACATGGGAGAAGTCTTGTTATTAGTAATCATGTTGTATTGATTAATATTTAATGGTTTGATATTTAAATTGCGGTGTAATCCTTGTAGTGTTATCATATGAACGTCGGCTACATGGTATTTCACCTTTATGGGCTTAGGGGAATGCATTATTTATTGAGTTTTTTTATGTTAGGGTTGTCGGAGTGACAGAAACATGAACCCCAATTCGCAAGCTATTTCCCGAGGGAGCGTAGGATCCTAGAGTTTAAGCCTGTAGTTAGATTTATCTTAATTACTTCCTTGTAGTTGTGGAAGCTTACAAGGGGTATAATCACGGGTGTGGATTTTTTTTCAAGTAAGTATGGTGCACTAGAATAGATTCTCCCACACAACACTTACCAAAGCAATGAACGTTAATCAACGTTATGTGCTGAAAGTAATTTGATGATATTCCCGTATGTCCTCATGAACATTTTAATCATCATAATTAACACCATCGTCTTGTGCTTTGTGCTAAAAAGAATTGGACCACTTACTACAATTATTGTTAGTTGATTTTATTACTTGTTCGTAATTCACTTGTTACTGCGAAAATCCCTACAAATCTGTGTTGCGGCATTTGGAGTGAAATCTTGCTGGAAACCACTTGTCAACATCTTATGATTCTCGTTGGTTTCGACACTCTTACTTACCTAAAAGACTAGGATAGATCCCCTAAACTTGTGGGTAATCATGCCAAGAAGGGTATCACTCCGACAAAGTCTTCGCATAAGTGGGCGAAGATCACTAGGTACAGAAGAGTGTTCTTGCTCAGCTGCAGGGAATGCAGCACATAAGTCTCCAAGATCTCTAGGGAGAAATTGGAAAAAGGGGCACCATCCCCATCGTGAGAAACGATGAGAAGATCCGCATCTCGTTTTCTGTCCGCTCCTTGTTCACAGGCCAGAGGCATGACGTGTCATGCTTTATGTGCTTGTCAGCGGCAAGCTTGCATGTCTTCTCCAGAGCCTCCTCGCTCGCAAGAGGACTCTCAAAGAGTGTCGACTTCTGCCGTATATCCTCCAACTGCACCACCCGCTCCTTCTTCAAGACACATAACTTCCACGCATCCTGCTCCTTATTGGGGGGGGCATTTTTGGGAACGAGTGTATGTGACGACTGTGGATCTACCAGAGGCAAGGATGGTGAGGATTCACGAGGAGTATGAACATCCAAGTAGATGAATTGGGGTATTTTGGAGGCGAGGATGATGATTTAACCATAGCGTGCCTCTTTTGTACGTGAGGAGTTGTTCTCTCTCTGCTTCCCCACTACATGCAGTAATCAGCACACCTTCCGACATGCACACAACCGTCGTGCCTCCCACTCATGAGGGAATCGAGGAGACATGTCAAGTCGTGTGCACCTATCCTCCGAAGGAAATCAACATGATGATGCGCCAACGGCTGAAATTTGTTCAAACCTGCTAGGACGTTGTGGTCCCACTTTGACTAATGGGCATAGCCCTAGCAACCAAGCAGGCTTAGACTACTCACAATGGGAGTAACATAGGTGGTAACATAAGTGCCACGTAGGCAAAAAAAAGATAATGTGGCACTCATTTAAGAGCAAGTTCAATAGTATAGCCAACAGTTGGCTATAAGGATATGCCATGTCATCTATAGTCAATCATATAGCCAACAAGTACAATAGTTAGACTATTCACAATGAGGTATCATAGGTAGTATCATGCATGCCATGTTAGCAAAAAGCTGAGGTGGCAGTGCAATTAATGAGGAGAGAGGTGATGGTGGTATCATAGTTAGATACCGTAACATAACGCATTACGAGACAAGTTGAGTCTACATCACAATAAATGTAGCACTATATGATACCACAAACATGTTACTACCCATTGTGGAAGTAGTAACATAGACTAGTATCATGTGCATGATACTAGTGTATGATACTCCCCATTGTGAATAGTCTTAGGTAGAAAAATATGTTACTTTATTAACACATGGCCCACCTTCCACTCTCACAAGCCGCCTAGGAGCACGTGCTGCAGCTGGTTCTTGCATGAGAGCCCACTCCCCTTCTCTCTCCTCTTCTCTCCCCTCCATGTCATCACAGAAATACTATTTTAATCCTTACAGCCTGCTGACATAAGCTTATTGTACTTGCTCTAATGAGGATAGAGATGCTATTGGTATCATAGGTAGATATCGTAACATAACACATTCCAAGACAAAATATGTCTATAGCCCAATAAATATACTAGTATATGATACTACAAATATGTTACTACCCATTGTGGGAGTAGTAACATAGACTAGCATCATATGTATGATACTACTCTATGATACTCCCCATTGTGACTAGTCTTAGCCAGATCCATGCCTGGGGGCTTCTGTCATTCCTTGGAACCAGGAGTCCCCACATTCAAGCCTAAGGGCGTCTCCAATGCTTATTTTCCATCTAGGTCATAAGCTGGGCCCTACCGATTGTGTTATAGCGGATTAAAACTCCAGCAATGTTTAAGGACAAGTTGGGCCATAAGCTGGGGTCTGTCTGTCAGTTTTCTTTCATTTTTTCCCTACCGAACTTTTGTTTCCTTATCCAGAATCCTCAAGCGAGAAAACCCTTATGCCACCAAATCGGCGGTGGCCATGGTCGGACTTGGCGCCTCCGCCCTCGGTGCTGGGCATGGAGGCTCTGGTCGCAGCTGTCTATCTGAATCGCGTTCGCGGTAGGTGCTGGTCGTGGTGGCGCTCCTCTGTGCTGGGGTCGCGGACTCCTCCATGCTGAGTGTGGCGGCGCTCCTCCGTGCTGGGGTCGTGGTGCTCGTCGCCGCACTTGTAGTGGATTGATCCTAGTCTGGCCAGAAGCCCAGAAGTCTATCTCCCAAGATTTCTATTTTCTTTTTGCCCACAGCTTTTACCAAGATTCCAATTTCCTTTTTTTCCCGCATGAACTGGAGGGATCTGGCTCTCCCACACATACAATCGCCAGATCCATGCGTCCCTTGCCTCTCTTCCTTGCCTGCTTGCAGGCCGGCTTCACCGGTGTCTATTGGTCGCCGTTGGTAGGCGCATCACCAAGCTCACAGGAATAGAAACTGTATTTCCTAGGCCTGCGTGTTTGCAGCGGGATGAAAGCAGAAACAATAATTTTTTATTCGTTGTGGCCGAGCCATACCGGTGCAGTCGACCATAGTGTTTTCTTTCTTAAGACCGACGGCCACAATGTTTAATTCTCGCTAAGGTCGTCTACAAGGCCTTATGACCTAGGCTTATTTCCACATTGGAGACGCCCTAAGTGTGGGCCGCAGCTGCCAGCTACTTCATCGAAACCTACAATATTTGATCGTTAGACTAGCCACAATGGGGGTATCATAGTTAGTATCATGCATGCCATGTTGGCAAAAAGCTGAGGTGGCGATGCAATTAATGAGGAGAGAGGTGATGGTGGTATCATAGGTAGATACCGTAACATAACGCATTACGAGACAAGATGAGTCTATATCACAATAAATGCAACACTATATGATACCACAAACATGTTACTACCCATTGTGTGAGTAGTAACATAGACTAGTATCATGCACATGATACTAGTCTATGATACTCCCCATTGTGACTAGTCACGCGAGCAAGTGTGTCTCGGCAATGACGACATGTTCAAGGCCAAGCTCTTCAGTAACTCCTCGGACAACAAGGTCTATCAGATAACTTTCCCTAGAACTCCACTAACTTGATTCCGAGGAACTAGCAGACTTGGTACACTGAAGCCTTCTCGGGAACCTGACTACATCAACACTCCATGTACATGAGTTAGCCAGGTCCCTAGGATCTCTTTACGCCATCATGAGGAGGGAGCACCTCCTCTGTTGTATCAAGGGGATGAGTTCATACAAAGACTTGGGAGCCAAGAAGATAGAATATGTGATCATGCAAAATATAAGGAACTAGAAGAATACCCCTCGTGTTGCAGCGGGTATCTCTTTAAAAGAATATTCTATAAACGAAATAGGTATAAGGTGTAGTTGATCACATAATCGATATACTAAATTTAATTCGCGTGAAATTGTTGTATATTTTGAGAAATAAATATCAGTGACATGGATAATTATATGGTTGAAAAAAGATGGCATGATTATGTGGCATGAAATATGTCACAATTATTAGTGAAGATGATATGGATAATTGATTGGCTAAAATGGTGGGTGATGTGGATAGCTTGCATGTTAAGATAGAAAAAATCATAAATGCATCTTAATAGGGTTTTGTTCTATAAGAAGTATATATTATATGGTTGAAAAGATGGCATGGTTATGTGGCATTAAATATATAATATCACAATTATTAGTTGTAGCGCCCTACCTTTTAATAAAGATAGAACACATGTGTAACATGCTATTCCCGGGATCTCTGATAGCATACACATGACAAAATGAAATATTCATTGCAATAGCATCATTCTACATCGTTGATCCAGTGGATAAGAAATAAAACAATCTTACAATTGGCATAGTCATCATGTACTAGCCCAAAGACAGAGTTTCAAAGTAAACACAGCGGAAATAAATCATCAATGAGCCTTCTTCATCTTCATGCGCCACAGGCAGAACATGTTGGCGATAGACTCGAGATCCTAAACGAAATCCTCACTCGTCTTCAGATTTATCTGCACGTTGGAATATGCAGCCCCCACGGGGAGGAAGTCAGTACAAACAATGTACTGGCAAGTGACACTTGTATGGTGGCAGTTTTGAGGAATACTAGCTACATGATATTTGGCTGGTGGAGTCTGGGCTATTTGCATAAAGCCAATTTTGTCCTATATTTGACAATTCTTTTTTAAACAAAAGAAATCATTTGTACAATCCTTCATGGTTAAACCACCATAAAGGTGAACAAATCATCATGGCTTTGAAAGTCATCATGGCTAAACCACCATGAAGTTTGGCTGTGGCACCATGGTTAAACCACCATGTGCCCTATAAAGGGTTTCTACCATATTTTACTTTATTCAGAAAAGACGAGGAGATCCTTCGGCACCAACTCTGTCTAGTTGCTCAACTGGTCCATAACCGGGGACACGGCTAAGATCTTAGTTTTAAAACTCTGCAGAGGTTGTGCACTTTCACCTTGAGACTCATTTTCCCCGAGAGAAGAATGAGACAAGATCTTTGGGAAGAGGGATTCAACCATACCAGCATGACTCGACGCTCCTAAAATTCTACCACCCAATGTCATACAACAGGATGAACCCCCACAACTTACTTAATCTTGGCAGAGCCCATATTACCTCAAGGATGCACTGGAAGCTAACTAAACAATGAAGAGCTACAAATCTCTTTAATCCTGGGTGGCAGTCCACAAGTGTACTCTCAGGTGATAACCCCCACATCCATGGTTAAACCACCATGAACATGGTCCTGAGTGCTTCATTGGGTTGTTAATTTTCATTTTTCAAAACATCACAACCCAACATGTATCATAAATAGTTGTGATAAAAATCTGGCATAGCTAAACTAGTATCTAGTAGATGTTTCATGTTGGCTATACCCTACTAGGTATTTCTAAGCATAGCATATACTTTGGAAAATAAATAAAATCACCTATGATGCATACTACTGAAAACTCTAATGCAATAAAAGTGGGACATGAGCATCACTTGCCTTGTGGAAGTTGGTATAGAAACACTCTCTTCACAAATAGAACGTTTCTCCGTACAATCTAAACAATACAATTAAATAACAATAAACAAGCAATTCACAAACATACAAACAAATACAACAAAATAAAGTACAGAAGCATAACAATTTATCCAACTTGATTGGTGTTAACATGGACAAGGTTTTGACACATAATTCAATATACAAAAAGAATTATGATCAGATTATTATTGTTTGGTATTTTATGGAGAAGTTCAAGTTTACCACAATAATTCAATTTATGAAAAGGAATTATAGGGGTTTGAGTTAGGTTTAACACATAATTCAATGTGCAAAAGATCTAAGTGATTGGTCATGGAGTTTACCATTGGTGGTTAAGGGTTGTCAAGGAATGTCACTTCACTCAATATACAAAATAAGTGGATGTGATATGGTCTTGGGTTTTAGAAAACAAATCCATGATCAACATGATTCATTTCATGGCTTTGGTTTAGTAGACTTGTAGAAATTTACAATATGGCTTGTAAATTTACAAAAGGTATTGGGCTAGGGGTTTCTGGTCCAAAAGTTAATTTCCATGTGGTTAACATGAAAGGAGTGTTGGTTTTGATCAAAAGATCACACCACAATTTTCCTAAAGAAGGGGTTTCATCATACCACATTTAATTTATAATGGTTGACCACTATGGATGCTTTACATGGCAAAGATTACATGGAAGGGATCCTCTGGTCACAAATGGTTTTTTTACTGGTCTCTCTGGTCTAAAGTTACAAAATGGGACAATTTTCCAGAGGAAAATTAATTAAAATTATTTATAGAATTAAAACTAGGTGGAAAATACTAAATTGGTTATTTAATATCTAAACTCCATTTTATTTGGTTAAATTATTATTTTGGGACAGAGGGTATGAAAGTACACATTCTAAGGATTCCAAAAATATTTTATTTACAATTTTTGGATTTGTAGAATTTGAATTATGCCAAAATTCATCAAACAAGCATATTTAAATTTGAACCAATTTAAGTTTATCAAATTCAAATTTGGACAGTGCTAAAAGTTTCTACATGTTCAGGGGATTTCAAAAAGTCCAATTTTGCTAAATTTGGATAAGTGGATCAAAAGTTATGAGGGTTGCAAGTTGTAGGGACTTTTCTGCAAAATTGTCTCTTTAAATTGATTCGGGAATTAACTGAAAAATGGCCCGGCCACTTGGCAGTCTGTGATTGGCTCGGGATGCTGACTAGGCGTATACGTGGCGTGCTGACTGGGCAGTTTCATTAAATCCTGGATGTTGGATCTAGATCCAACGGGGGCTTACCCCTTCGGGTGAGATCTAATCCTAGGCGTCGAGGGCAGATCGGACGGTAGAGGGGGAAGAGAGGGGCTCACTGGTGGTTGTCCCGCCGGAGATGGCATCACGGCGGCGCTGGCGCTCGGGAAAACACGGCGACGGGGCTACGGAGGCTCTCCGTGGCCGGGAATTCGACGACGAGCAGAAGGGCGTTGTGCGGATGCGGGTGGTGGACTCGGCACGCTTCTCCGCTTCCCGGAACGGCGGGAGGAGGCCGACGGAGACGTTGTGTCATTGACGGTACGCAGACGAGCACGATGCGGGCGTTTTCCTGCGGCGAAAATTCGGAAAAGTGGCTAACGGTGCGCATAAGGGAGAGGGGAGACGGATGGAGGCAGTCTTGGCTCGGGCGGTGGCTTACCTCGCCGGAATTGAGCGAAGGCGGCGGCGGAAATGGCGAACTTCGGCGAGCTATTAGCAATACCTCACAGCAAGACACAGAGGGGAAACCGAGGGGTAGGAGAGAGGGTGAGCAGGGATAGACACTGGAGGGGTTCGAGGGGCGAGGAGCAAGCGGGGCGTGGTTCATTGAACCTCCTAGCACCCCTTTACCGAATCTACAAAGGGGAAACCCGTAATCCCGGTGTTCGTGATCCAGGACACGACACTCTTGATGAAGTTTATCTTCTTGGGAAAATACTTGTACTTGTTCCTTTGAACAAAATTTCCCCCCGTGGTCTTCCCTATTATCAAAGTGAGCATCTGAGAATAAATGATAGTTATCATCAGAACTGTAGAATATTCTAACATGGCCAAAGGTCTTGGATCTTCTTGGATTATCTCTTGAATTTTCAGACTTGAATTTCCTATTGCCCCAAAATCTTGTTGAAACAAGAGCCATATTTTTTCAAGAAGCGGGGCGAAGCCCCCAAGCTGCTGATAAACGAAACAGGTGGCAGGTACAAATTACAACGAGGACCTCTAGCATCTCTTGCTCTAACAACCTATAATTTGAAGAAAGGTCCTCTGAAATTACAAAAAGCACCTCAGAACAAAAAGATAAAATGCAATCGGGTCCAAGGTCTTCTCTGCCACGGAACGTAGGCAACCTCGAGGCGCCAAGAGCGCCGAGGTCGAAGAGGATTTTTCTCGGGGTCTCTCTTGGAATGGGTCCTCCCCCGATGAACCACGAACGCCGGCGGAGATGATGCAGTCGGGGACGAACCACTTGACCATTATTCCTTATGGTTCATTATATCTTGAACCATTCATGATCCATGTATTGGCATCCAAAGCCCCCGCATTGCAACAACTAGAGACTTGGGTCTCCGGGATAGCGTTTAGGTGGTGTTATCTTCATTCATCACAAAATATTCTGCTTATTTTTTTAGAACTGTAAAGTTGTTAAATTGAATGCCAATGTTCCCTTCGAATAAATCCTCAAGGTAGTACCTTGCTTTTGTGGCAGTCTTGTGCAAAAGGATATCAATGTAATCTTCTGGAATTGCATTCTCGATCATGTGCAATGCGATTGCATTGACTTGTTTGCCAACCTCTTCTCTTGGAGTCAAATTCCTGGGACATGGATTAAAACCATCCTCGATGACTTTCCAAAATTGTGTGAATAAACTGCGAATATGGGACATCGTAGAATATTTTCAATTAGAAAAACGTAATGCATCTTGCATGGGTGGGGGGCTTGATGTATTATATGAGTGTGTGGAATAGATTTTGGAGGGAATAATGCAGGTGGCACATCCCCCAAACGGCCTCATACTATTTTTTTCTGGAGGTTTAGGACTCTTGTCGCCCTAGCCTTAGGATCCACTTAGGTTACGGTGCTAGTGGAGGCGGGATCTTTGGCTAGTTGGCTTGAACCCAGTTCTTTTCTCACTTCTGAATGATTGACTGCTTAAGAGACCCAAATAAGCCTTCTAAATCATTCATTATCAAAGATGTCGGAGTGGGGGAGTGACCTGTTCAACCTCATCTCGTAAGACAATCTTCATGTTTAAGTGATAAAGTATTAAACAAAGTGATGAAACTCTGATAAAAATTTAACAATTAAAAGGATCAAAGAAGACGACTAGAGGGGGTGAATAGGCAACTACTTTAAAAAAACAATTTAAAGTATGAACAAAAATATAGATTCTCTAGATATGCAACTAGGTGAGAGAAATCTATATAACAAGATACAACTAGCCACACAAGATAAACAAGATAATAAGTTGGTAGCAAGTAAAAGTAAGAAACTTAAGGTAACCACACAATGGAGACAAGGATTTATCACGAAGTTTACACCTTTGAGGGTACTAATCTCTGCCTTAGAGATATGGTGACATAATTCCCATCAACAACCACAATGGCTCACCATATTCTCTTTGAACCTTTATAGGTTATGAAGGAAAGAATAGGGGTAGCACATTTCCAAACAACCACCAGGTGACGATGTAAGAGATGAAGATGTAAATTATATGTCATAGTCCGCAAGAGGCAAGAGGGGATATCAACCCTCCGTCACGCTCTCTCTGGCATAAGATAGAGGCAAGCCATGACCATGAGAACGAGCGGGGGAAGAGGGTCCCCTGCCGTAGACCACGCTTGTGAGCAATATCCACCAGCTATGCCGTTAAGCAACACACATGTAGAGGTGGAAGAGAGTAGCACACAAACCAAGAGATCCACTTCTCACGAAATTCAAACTTGCACGTGTTGCTACATTTTCTAGGTACTAGTAAAACTTATCATAACAATTGTTGTGTTACATTGTGTTTTATCAGGGTGATTTGGGAGCTACGTGTTAAGGAATTTTCAGTTCAAAGTTTGTTTCCCCAAAGGAAAAGGCAATGTTCACACGCACATCAAATCCCATTGATTTTTTCTACAATAGCAGTTTTTGACCCACGAGTTCCCGTGCTCCCTCCATTTTGCAATATTCAAAAAATTATATTTACAAGTCTTAGAAAAAATTGAAAGTAATTTCGGACATAGCCAATGATACATCCTACAGACATGGAAAATTGATATAGAAAATTATTTTTATTATAGGCTATACAGAAAACATAAAATTAATAAAATTTAGAGATTTGAAATATGTATACTTACACTTTTATCATTTTTGTGTAGCTCAGAATAGAAAATATTTGAATTTTATATTTTACACGTTTGACCAATATACCATTGGCTGCATCCTTTTTTTTGTTTTTTTTGGTTTAACTTGTAAATATGATTTTCGAATTTTTCAAAATATCAGATCACGGGTGCTCGGGGCATGAAATCTCCACTGCTAGAGAAAATTGCAGATAACACCACGCTTTGGTAGCAAAGCTGCACAAAACATAGAAATAAAAAACCTTTTGCAACTAGCCCCATTTTTTCGTCTAATAAGTTGCAGCTAGGCCAACAGATTGATTTAGAAGTTCAATAGGTATGTGACATGTGTATTATGACCGGTCTACATTATTTCTATACTATATATACCACTATACGGTGTGTTTATGCTCTCTATTACATGCATATACATAATCTTATTTTAATACTAAAATATTTTGCATTTTTTAGTGAGTATAATTGCCCTACCACTATCGGGGAGTCAAAACGTAGCTGGTACTTCAAAAAAAATTGAATTTATATTTTCTTTCGAAAAATTTAAAAAGAAAGTTTCCAAGTGGTGATAATATCGAGATCTATCGCTGTATAAAATTTTAGTCAAATATTATTTATATTTTTCCTAGGCGAAAAGAACAAATTTACAAATTTGGATTTGTGCATAGGTTAAAAAATAAATTCTTACCACATTAGTCGTTTTGTATAGTGCGGAATAATATGAATTTTCAGTTAAAAATTTACACGACAATAGATCTCGACTTTATATATATTTAGGATTTTTTCCAAAAAAATTGAAACACAACAAAGCAGATTCAATTATTTTTAAACCGAGCTACATATAGCCCGGCTTCCAAAACGCGGTACTCATACCTAGTCCACCATAGCATGTGTTGTATTTTATAAGTAGACCATATTTGTTTAAAAATATGGTACAATAGTCATGAGTCCACGTGTTAGATACCTATTAAGCCCCTAAATCAATGTTTTGGGTTAGCTGCAACTTATTAAATAAAAAACTAGGGAAGTTACAAAATGAGTTTGATGTTAGTGTTCTACGCAACTTTGGCACCAAACCGTGTTTTGTGCAATTTTCTCCCACTCCTGCAACGGTACACAGACGATGAATCTGTTCAGTTACTGTTATATGGATTGTTCACGCAACAGGGTAGAACAGCCACTACATAAAAATAAATAAAAAACACCAAAGTTATATTACGAAATTTAGTGTGTTCGACAATTCAGATCATTGTCTGAGCAGAGTACACGACAACTATCATCAGAGGAAGAGACCAGGACGATGCTAAGAGCGGCATTGATGCCACCGAAGGGCACACGATATCTCGGCCTTGGAAATTGTTACTACATTACCCTCTGTCCCGATATCTAGGCACTGTGAGTTATCCGGGTCCCTAGGGTCCCTTTACGCCATCATGAGAAGGGAGCTCCTCCTCTCCTACATCAAGGGGATAAGGTCATACGAAGACTTGGGAACCAAGAAGATAGAATATGTGATCATATAAAATATGAGAAATGTCGGGTCCCTCTAGGAGACAGACTCTCACGATGCCAAAAAGTTGGTATGGTTTTTTGGCCGAGAAAATGACAGAAAATACGACATTTGGGGCTGATGTGTCACATAAATACCACTTTTGCGGGAGTTGACACATGACTACAATCATTGGGGCATGGTCGCGACAGGGAGCACTGATTGTCGTTGATTGCGCGTATTCCTTGTCCTAAGCTATTTTCTGGCAGGTGGGACCGTTCTCAAGTGTCGACGTGGCACGGCGGAGACGGAAGGGAGACAACGGCCATTAGGTATATCTCCACTGGCTCACTCTTCGTCAGTTCACTTCCCCCTTGTCCCTTACCCGAATAGCAATGGCGACAGGAGGTGGTGGCAGCGGCGCCCTGTGGTACTGCAGACCGGGAGGCGAAGGCGGTGGGCGCGGCCGTTGCGGTGGAGGTGACGACATGGACGTGGACGAAGATTGGTTGCCGGTGCCGGCAGCTAGTTCGCCGCGAGGACCCGCGTCATAGAAGTATTGGACGTCAGCAGGCAACACGTCAAGGGAGGACCCGATGAGCCACTACCTGTTCTCAGGAGGGTAAGTAATTTACTTCTCCGTAGCTATCTGATCTCTCTCTGTATCTTTGAACAAGGAAATTTAGATGTATCCACAAGCTTGAATTTTTTGTTTATTTCAATTTAGGGTTGAGTCAGAGATGTGGGATCTATACTTTTAGTTTGATGGAGCTAAATTCGTGCAAAAAACCATGTGCCGATCAGACATAAGATATCTTAAGTTGCTGTCAATTATGGAGTCAGGGGGATATGGATTGAGTGGCTCACTTTATTATGTTAAGCATGAAGGAGAGGGATTGAATGGCTTAGAACTAATTGACAGCAATGTGAAGGTTGAAGAAATGGTTAGGAAATATGAAAATTCCAAGAAAGTTGTATTAACAGTGATGAAGGACAACAGGAATAATAAAGCAATTGTTTTGTCCCCACTGAAGAGGAAAAGAGCAGTGACCATTGATCTTGAGGCAGAGGCAAACCAGATACAGACACAAGCCAGTGTCTTTTCGAAAACAGGGAGAGAATTGATCTTGAGGCAGAGGATGGCTCAACAGAAGAGAAAGATGACTCATCTGATGACAGTTGGGCTTATCCTTGCCAATATGGCCTATAAGAACAAATGGAAATGATAAGAAATGATGAAGAGGAGATACAGAGTAAAATTGCAGAGATTAGGAGGAGGAAGGAAAATCCACTCCTCCATTGTGAGGGTGAGACATATGTAGAGGACATATATGACATCCAAGTGGATTCAGAACAGGCTGCAGCAGAAATTCCTATAAAGAAAAAACCTAAGAAGCAAGGACCAACAATAAGATCACATTCTCATGTAGAGAAAGAAATTGTGTCATTGTGGGCTCCTTATAATATTGAGGATGAGTTTGGTTTTCTGAAACCTGAATATGATGATGGCTATGATCCACTTCCATTTATATAGCCTAAAGGCAGAAAGAGTAGAGCAAAGAAGGCCAAGGAGAGGGTTTGGTATGATGACAATAGGGAGAATCCAGAGCAACAGTTTATGCTTGCACTTTATTTCAGAGATGTGTACCGATTTAGAGAAGCACTATCAACACTTCACATAGTGTAAGTTAGGAATTTCCATTACCACAAGAACACACCTGACAGTATTATTGTTTGGTGCAAGCAGAAAGACAAGTTTGGATGTTAGTTCTATATGACAGCATCTAAAATAAAGAATGAGAAGACCTTTTGTGTTAAGAAAATGCATTTGCAGCACACATGTCCAACTGATCCCTCAAGCACAAGGGTAAATTCAAAGTGGTTGAGCAGTGCATATGTGGACAAGTACTAGCATCACCTCTTTACAAGACAAGGAAAGAAAGGATTTTGGTGTGTCTGTCTCCAAGAGGTGTGCCTACAGGGTTAGGACTAAAGCCAGAGAAATAGTGCTTGGAGATCACAAGAAACAATATTGCAGGCTCAGAGATTATCTTTAGACTGTGATTGATAAAAATCATGGTTCCAGGCGCATTGTCACTACTGTCACTCGACCCACACAAGAACAAGTAGAGGCAATGAAGAAAGGAAAAGTTGTGGATATCAGCTACACCCCAAGATTTCATGGCCTTTTTTCTATGTGAATGCTGCAAGGGAAGGATTTCTTGAAGGTTGTAGGCCATTCATTGGCTTGGATGGTTGTTTCATCAAGCTAACAACAGGAGCTCAAATTCTTGCAGGTACTGGCAAAGATGGGAATAATAATATCTATCCAATTGCTTGGACGGTAGTTGCTAAGGAAGATACAGAAAATTGGCAATGGTTTCTTGAGCAGTTGAAGGAAGCACTTGGAGGAGAACGAGGTAAATTTGGATGCTACACAATAATGTCAGACAGGCAGAAAGGACTACTGAAAGCTCATGATCCCTCTAATGATTTTGGTGATGGTAACAACACGGGTATCACCTATCTAACAATGTTGTTTTAGACTGTGCAGCTATTCTCTCAGATAATTATTGTTATACTCTTGTCAAAAGATCAAAGAGAAGGTCTACACTCTGGAATTATTGCCACTGGATTTTTCAGTATTCAGTTCGGAAATTCCGGTGCTTATGGGGCGGAATATCCGGCCCTAGCACCGGAATATTCCGGCCCCTTTCGGGCCTCTTCAAAACGGCTAAGTGTTTTCCCTGCCCGCGCACAGAAGCCAGGGCGGAAATTTGCCCCGGAAATTTCCGGTGCAAAAATCCGGCCCTCTGGGACTTAGCAGAAAATGGAGCCTTCTCAGCTGCCCGCGCACAAAGATGGGGGCGGAAATTCTGTCCGGAAATTTCCGGGCCCGGATATTTCAATTATCCGCCCCCCGGATTTTTCAATATTCCGGCCTCTGGTCCTTAGCAGTTTTTCATCTTGGGCTGGTGCCCGCGCACAGAGATGGGGTCGGAATGTTGGGGCGGAAATTTCCGCCCCCGGATATTTCAAAAATCCGCCCCCCGGACTATTCAAATTTCCGGCCACGGCAGACCGGAAATTTCCGGTCCTAACACCGGAATATTCCGGCCCTGGCAGACTGCAACGGTCAGAAATTGGAGGAGCCTATAAATAGTTGTCTTCTTCCTCTAGATATGCATCTCGTCCATTCCTCTCTCTCCTCCATTGTTGTAGAGCTCAAAATGCCCCGATCTCCCTCCTCCTCCAACCAAACTCGATGCCCTTCAAGGATCTCATGGAGGAGGACTAGATCTACCTTTCCACCAAGCCAAAACGTGTGTACCCATACCAAAACTCTTGGGATCTTGTAATCTCTTGGTTGCTTTGTCATCCAAGGGAAACCCTAGTGCTTGTAGCTTCCACCTTGTAGCAAGAAGCTTCGATTGTTGAGAGCCTCCATCTCACTTGTGGAGTAGCCTCAACCCCTTGTAACGGTTTGGTCAACGCCTTCAAGTCAACCTCATAGTGGAAACGAGAATCTCCCTCACCGGAGAAGCTCAAGGAGAACAAGGTGTGCACATCCGTGCTATTGAGGAGCGCCTAGGTGGCTCCCCACCTCTCCAACGTAGACGTACTTCTTTTAAGAAGGAACTACGGGAAACATATGCTTGTCTCCGTGTTTTTCACTTGTTGTTATCTTGTACCGTTCCTTTATTTCCGCTGCTACTTGTTTCTTGTCACCTAGGGTGTTCACTTAGTTGCACATCTAGATAATCAAGCTTTTACTTTCCCAAAGCCCCCATTAAAAGTGAAAAAGAATTAAAATTTATAGGTCACCTATTCACCCCCCCCCCCTCTAGTTGACCATATTGCACTTTCAATTGGTATCAGAGCCTCGGCTCTTTTATCGGGCTTAACCGCCTAAGAGTAATCATGGTCAACGTAGATGATCCCGAATCTTCTAAGGAGGAGATCTCCAAAATGGCCGACACTATAGCCAACCTAGAGACAACGGTTTGTACCATTCAAACCCAATTGTCCAAGGTTAGCTCCAGTGTGGGCTCGGAGGTTTCCTCCATCAAGAAGATGTTGGAGAACATGATGGGTAAAACCAAGGGGCCTTCGCACTCTCCCCATGTCTCCGATGAGGATAGTTCGGATGAGGAAACGACTCCGGACAGTTCCGAACTCGAAGAGAACATTGCCAAAGCTAAGGCTAAAGCCGCACAAAAGGCTAAAGCCAAAGCTAAGGAGGGTGACGGTGGCTCCAAGTCTCAAACGGCTAATGGTTCGGGGTCCAATTCAAAAGTTCCACCACCGCAAAACTATGATTCTATCCACCCAATCGTTTCCATGCCACACATCCTTAATGTTGGAGTTCCACCCATCCTTAACACTAACGAATTTTCCTCTTGGAAGTTTGAAATGGAATCTCACATTTCAGGATCGTGTACCCATTATGGAGAAGCGTGATCCATGGATTTCATCCTTATTACCCAAGAAACTTGACTCCAAGGGAGGATATTGAATCTCAACTCAACAAAACTGCTCTTGTTATTATCCAGAAGGCTCTCCCAAGGAAGCATCTCACTCACATCCGTGGTTGCAAGACCGCCAAGGAAGCTTGGGACAAACTTGACACCTTGTTTCAAGGAAATGCTAGCATTCAATCTTCCAAGTATGATGTGGCCATTGACAACTCTGAGAACTTCGTTATGCAAGAGTATGAGACTCCCGAAGAGCTCTATAGAAGAGTTGTCACTCTCGCCAATCAATTGAGAGACTTTGGCAAGGAAGAGATCTCCGATGAGTGGATAAAGAGGAAATTTGTCAAGGCTATCACACCCTTCGAGAAGAATCTCTCCACTAGTATCCGGACAAGAGCGGACTACAACACTCTCAACTCCATTGGTGTTCTTAGTGAGTTCATCGCAATCTCTCTCTCACACAGGAGTGCGGATGATGCTCTAGCTCGCTCTAAAGGGATGGGAAAGTCTCCCAATCTTGAATTGAAGTCAAAGGCAATGGCTCGAGTTGATGAAAGTGAAGAAGAATATGATGATGAAGAAGACTATGAAGACACCTATAAGGGAGCTCACAAGTGCATTGCTCTCGCTATGCATGGATATTGGAAGAGATGGGAAGCTCACAAAGCCGGCTCTCCAAGACCTCCACGAAACAAGAACTACAAGAAGAAGGGGGAGCGCCCAAGGACATGCTACAATTGTGGTAGCGCAAACCATTTCGTGAAGGAGTGCCCTTTTGAGCCAAGAGAAGAAAACGAAGGCAAGCTAGTTCACAAAAACAAGGCCAAGCCTCCTCAAAACAAGAACTTTGCTAAGCGAGTTCCAAGGGCCCTCTATGTTCAAGAAGGGACGGTTCTAGAGACTTACGTCTCCGGAGATGAAGGAGAAGATGAAGTAGTAGGAGTTGCTCATATCGCCATGGCTACCGCATCATCACCTTCAATCTCTCTATTTGAATCCCTCAATGAAATTGTGGCTACCCGACCTACATGTCTTATGGCAAAAGCCACTTCGGTATGCTCTCCTAACTCCAAGACCATTATCACTAACCCTCCTTCATTATTGGATTGTGTTGAGAATGATTGCAAGGAGGATGATGAGTCTAATGAGTTAGGCATTTGGCTATCTAGCCTTAAAGGTGAGACTAAGGAAAAGGTTAATGCCCTTTTGAGGCAACTTGATGAAGCTAACTCTCTTATAGATGAAAAGGAGGAAATCATCGTGACCTTGGAAGGCCATGAAGGTCACACTTGCAATGAACAAGAGCTTTAAAAAGCACTTGATAATGAACGTTCCCTTCGTGCCTCACTTGAGGAGAAAATATCTTGCCTTGAAGAAAACTTTGCCATTAGTGTCTCTAAGCTTACGAAGGAAAATGCGCAGTCTCTTGCTATAATTAAAACTCTTGAACATGAAGAGTTGAAGCTAGGAATTGCTCACGAGGAACTTGGCACTCGTCATGAAAAACTCGAAAAGGAGTTCATGTCTCTTAAGGAAATTCATGACAAGCTAACCAAATCTCGTGACAATCTTTTATCTCAACTATCAAATAAGCAAGTTTTGTCCACTTCATCTCCTAGCTCAAATGTCTTGCCTAGCAGTGCTTGTAGTGCGACTAATCTTGTAGGAAGTGAGAAGAATCCTCATGAGATTGCTTCTCAACGAGTCAACAATGGAAAGGAGGGACTTGGATATGTAGCCAAGTCAAAGAAGAAGTAAAAGAAGAAGAACAAGAAGAAAGTCACCTCCCCCTCACAAAAAGTAAGATTTGTGAAAGAGGGAGAGGTGACCAAAGAGAAGGAGACCAACACTGTTGTGGGTGGTGATACCTCTAGGGGGAGCACCACTCATAATAACTTTGCCGGGAAATACAACCCATCTTATGTTCTTATGAAATCTAGAGATGGTCATGTATATGCTAAATATGTTGGTACTTCTTATGGTGATGATTATCATTGGAGTATTTGGGTTCCTAAGACCCTTGTCGCTAACGTGAGAGGACCCATTCAAAGATGGGTACCTAAATCAAGAAACTAATCTATTGCAGGGAAGTGCTTCCGGTTCGAGCAAATGGACGGTGGATAGTGGTGCATCCCAACATATGACCGGAAGCAATGATGCAATGAGTGATATTCATCCTCCATTACCTCATCTCAATTGCGTTACTATTGGTGACAACTTCGAACTAAAGGTATTGGGACGAGGCAAGGTAGCAATCTCAAATGACTTGTCAATTGAGAATGTTCTTCTTGTTGAGTCCCTTGGCTATAATCTCATCTCGGTTCTTCAACTTGCTAAAAGTGGTTTTACCTCTTTCTTTAATAAGGAGAATGTGATTGTCACTTGGGAAACGACTCTTAAAGTAGCATTTGTTGGGCATGTCGAGAACGGCATGTATGTAGTGGACTTCTCTAAAGGAGACACGTGTGCCGCGACATGTCTAATGGCTAAAGTTGATGTGGGTTGGCTATGGCATCGCCGGTTAGCCCACACCAATATGAGGACGTTGCATGACCTTCAAAGTGGCAATCATGTTCTAGGACTAACAAATGCTAAGTTTGCCAAAGATCGTGTGTGTAGCTCTTGCGTTCTTGGAAAACAACATGGAGAAGCTCACCCAACCAAGACCAACATCAGCACCTCAAGAATCCTCGAGCTCATTCACTTTGACCTCTTTGGTCCTCTATCATATGATAGTCTTGGAGGCAAGAAGTATTGCTTGGTGATTGTGGATGACTATTCACGATATTGTTGGGTGTACTTCTTCAAGAGAAAGAGTGAGACTAAAAAGCGGGTCATCGAGTTCATCACTTTGGTGGAACGGCAACATAATACAAGCATCATGGCTATCTGAAGTGATAATGGCTCCGAGTTCAAGAACTACACCGTGGAGGGATTTCTTAGTGAGGAAGGCATTGCTCATCAATATTCCACTCCCTGCACCCCTCAACAAAATGGTGTGGCGGAGAGAAAGAATCGGACTCTTACGGATGCAGCTCGAACCATGATTGCGGAGTTCTCTTCTCCTTATAATTTTTGGGCCGAGGCCGTCTCCACCGCTTGTCATGCTAGCAACCGATTGTATCTCCGCAAGATCTTGAACAAGACCCCTTATGAGATTCTCACGGGCAAGAAGCCGGATGTTTCATACTTCAAGGTCTTTGGATGCAAATGCTTCATTCGCAAGAGAGGGAAACGCTTGTCAAAGTTCGAGACTAAATCTTATGAGGGTATCTTTGTTGGCTATGCCTCAAACGCTCACGCTTATAGAGTCTATAACAAGTCCACCGGACAAGTTGAAGAATCTATAGACGTGGTATTTGATGAGGATAATGGGTCCCAAGGGGGCCGTATAGATCATGGTATTGTAGGAGATGCAATTCCTCCCATCGTCATAAGAAGAATGGGGATTGGTGAAATAATCCCCATTGAGGGTTACCGGATGACGGAGGGAGAAGGACTATGCCCCACTCAAGTGGAGCCATTGACTACATCCATTGATAACCAAGCTACCCAACAAGATGCACCAACCCTCATGCTTCACCACAAGGCCAAGCTAACAATCAAGGCCAAGCTCATGATGAAGGCCAAGCTCACAATGAAGAACAAGATACACATGGTGATGATACAACTCGGCACATAAGGGATCCACCTCCCGTTGATGATCAAGATCAAGGTGGACATGTCTCCGATGATGAAGGTGATGATCAAGTGCTATCCAAGGAAACTTTGGAGGATATGCTAGCTCGTAGGGCAAAGAGAAGGCTAGATAATCTTGCTCGTGCCAGTCACACGGAGGACATGATTCTTGGACAAGTTCGTGGAAGGGTCGTCACAAGGAGGCAACTAGCGGATTTTAGCAAAGCTCATCCTTTCGTCTCTCACATTGAGCCAAAGAAGGTCTATGAAGCTCTTGAAGATCAAGATTGGCTTGAAGCAATGCACGATGAACTCAACAACTTCGAGCGCAACAAGGTGTGGAAGTTGGTACCAAGGCCCAAAGATTGCAAGAACGTCATAGGCACTAAGTGGATCTTCAAGAATAAACAAGACAAGGACGGCATCGTCATCCGCAACAAGGCTAGATTGGTTGCTCAAGGCTTCTCTCAAGTCGAAGGTGTCGATTTCGGTGAAATATTCGCTCCCGTAGCTCCTCTTGAATCTATTCGCATCTTACTTGCATATGCCTCTCATCACAACTTTAAATTGCAACAAATGGATGTTAAAAGTGCATTTTTGAATGGTCCCATCCACGAGTTGGTCTATGTCAAGCAACCTCCGGGTTTCGGGGATCCCAACCACCCCGATCATGTCTACAAACTCGATAAGGCGCTATATGGACTTAAACAAGCTCCACGTGCGTGGTACGAGCACCTTAAAGAGTTTTTAGTAGATCGTGGGTTCAATGTAACTATCCCACCCTTTTCACCAAAGGGGTTGGAGGTGACTTGTTCATATGCCAACTCTATGTGGATGATATCATCTTTGGTTCTACTAACATCGCATTCAATGATGAGTTTTGCAAGCTTATGACGGATAAATTCGAGATGTCAATGATGGGAGAGTTAGAGTATTTTCTTGGCTTTGAGATCAAGCAACATCCCAAAGGCACATTCATCAAGCAAGCCAAGTATACTCAAGACATGCTCAAGCGCTTCAACATGCATGATGCCAAACCTATGAAGACTCCCATGTCCACGACTATTGACTTGAAACCCGACCCGAATGGTAAAGAGGTAGATCAAAAGGTATACCGCTCCATGATTGGCTCTTTGCTCTACCTTTGTGCATCTAGACCCGATATTATGTATAGCGTTGGTAAATGTGCAAGGTTTCAAGCCTCCCCGAGACAAAGTCACTTTGAAGCGGTTAAGCGCATCTTTCGATATTTAGTTCATACCCCAAACTTCGGTCTTTGGTATCCCAAGGGTTCAAGCTTTCAGCTCATTGGGTATTCGGATGCGGACTATGCGGGAGAGAAGACGGATAGGAAATCTACATCCGGAGGTTGTCAATTTCTTGGCCGCTCATTGGTATGTTGGTCTTCCAAGAAGCAAAACTGCATTGCTCTCTCCACCACCGAGGCCGAATACATCTCCACGGCGAGTTGTTGTGCTCAATTACTTTGGATGCGGCAAACATTGA
The DNA here is from genome assembly GCA_028641055.1 of Alopecurus myosuroides. NCBI lineage: Eukaryota > Viridiplantae > Streptophyta > Magnoliopsida > Poales > Poaceae > Alopecurus > Alopecurus myosuroides. The sequence goes on along the minus strand of CM054060.1, from coordinate 249,429,142 downwards.
GATATTATGGCATCGTCTTTGACAAAGTTCCTCTCTTGTGCGACAATGAGAGTGCCATCAAGATCGCCTACAATCCCGTTCTCCACTCCAAGACGAAGCACATTGAGATACGACATCACTTTATTCGGGATCATGTTGAGAAGGGTGATATTGACCTCTCCTATGTGGCAACCAAGGATCAACCCGCGGATATCTTCACGAAGGCCCTTGATGAACCAAGATTTCGGGGTTTGAGGAATGAACTAAATGTTATCGATGCGTCCAACTTATCTTGAACCCTTGCATATGTACCTTCACTATATGTGCTATCTAGTTTAGATGTAGGCATGGACATAGGGGGAGCGTAGTTCAACTCATGAACCAACACTCCACCTATCATGCACAAAACAACCAAAGCGTCATGCATATCTAGTCATTTTGTGACTTATTGTGCTTAAAACGTGAGTTATACTTTTGAGTCCAAGATACATCTTCGCGACTCCTTGGTATCACTCAAACACGGTGGCTTCGGCCACCAACCATTTTCCCTTTTGCATTTGTGTTGTTTGATGTTTCATTCGTGTTTGTGTGTTTGTTGTTTTTGGTTCTTATTTTGGAGGCTCACGTCTTGTTCCATCTTCCACAAAAACTCGGATGGTATGGGAACACCGGAAATTCCGGCCTAGGGCCCGGAATATTCCGGCCCTCAGACATTTGTCCCAGAAATTTCGCTCATTTCCAATGTGCCCGCTCGCAGATGGCACACCGGAAATTTCAGCGGAAATTTCCGGTGCAAATTTCCGGGGGCCCGGAATGTTCCGTGCCTTAAGCACCGGAAATTTCCGGGGTTCGAGATTGACTCGAATAATCCCCCAAATATCCAGTGTGACCGCTCGCAGAAGGCACACCGGATATTTGGGCGGAATATTCCGGTCCAAATCTCCGGACACCGGAATATTCCGGCCTTAATACTGGAAATTTCCGATGGGTTTGTCTGGGGCTATATAAGGGCGACGGGAGGGAGCAGTTCCATATTGCTCTCCCTCCCTTTGCCTCCACTCCGCCTCCAGACGCCGCCGCCGCCTCCGAGACCTCCGGGAGGCCCCTTTTCCTCCCCTCCTCGTCCTCTAATCGCCTTTTGTGGATCAAGAGACTGCACATCCGTTCCTATCTCATGGATCCCGGTATGTGTTCCATTTTCTCCGCAATCTAGGGTTGTTAGATGATTTGATTTCGTGTCTATTGTTCTTCATGGTATTGTACGGTCATATATCCTCATACAAGTATCATATATACTCTAGGATTCATCTCTTTACTCAATTTCATCGTTCTAGATTCGTTATAGGCCCAGATTTAGATCTGGATTCGAAAATTCCGAAGGCCAGAAATTTCCGCCCCAGGACCGGAATTTCCGCCCCCCTCCCCCCCCGGAAATTTCCCTGAGGCCGGAATTTCCGCACCCAAGACCGGAATTTCCGGCCTGTACTGAATCTCGAACAGAGATCTATTTCCTCCATTTCCACGAGTCGTGAGCCCCCGTTTTTTATTCTTGTTTGCTTTTCTTTGCATCTTTTCTGCTTTCCTCGCAGATGGCTCAAGCTCTAGGCCCAGCAAGTTGCTTAGCTCACGCAAACGATTCCGTCACCTGAGGGAAGATGATGAGGGGACCTTTGTTGATGAGAATGAGACTCGCCGGCGTGCGAGGGATGCTGAGAGGGAATATGAGCGTCAACGTGATGCTGACAGGGCTGCTCGCAAAGCTGGGAAGAAGCAGGGGAAGTCAGCTCTGAACTTGGCTACCATGTCCATCCCCGAGTTCAAGGCATGGAGGGGCAAGGCCTGGTACACCGAGGGTCCTCAAGACCCCACTATTGATTCCTGCTTCTGGCACGTTGAGCAGGAGACCCTTTTCAAGCAAGTGTATACTGTCATGAGCAAGCCGGTGTGCCCAATGAAGGTTATCAACTTCGCTCATTTGGCTGCCAATCCTGCCTATTTCAACAACTCCGTCCAGTTGGCTGAACTCCTTGGTCTGCGCCCTCTTATGGAGACTAGATGCTCCTACAATACCACGTTCATCCAGCAGTTCTTCGCCACACTTGTCATTGATGATTCTGAGGATATTGGGATGTCTTGGATGTCTGGCCCTCACTTGCTCACCGCCAACTTCCATGACTTTGCTACCGCGCTCGGGTATCCCTTTGCTGGCCTTAACACTCCTCAGGGTCACCGTATGCATGTTCACGGGGTTGAGTATGAGAAGAACAGACTGGCTGAGTTGTATGGTTCCACAGGTGTGATTGGCTCGGCCAAAGGGCTATTTCCCATATATGACATCCTGTTGCGTATGTTCAGGGAGTCTATTGCCCCAAGTGGTGGCAATAATGATGCTATTCGTGGTGGCTTGGTCAACCTCATGTACCACGCCTACCTGACCTTCACTGAGGGTGACATGACTTACATGGAGGCCCACAAGGTTGATGTGATGGATTTCATCTTCAATGAGATCCACTTTGCTCTCTTCCACTGCAAAGTGCCCCCGTATTCCCCGTACATCATGAAGCTAATCAAGGCTCGCTATCCCGAGGCACTCCGTCAGGACCTGGAGCTAGACTGTGAAGACCACAAGGATGTCACGTTGTACAAGAAGGCCGCTCACACCCAGCAGGCTGCACATGATGTGGGTGCCACAGGTCAGGGCCACCGTGATCCTCGCATGCGTCCTCCTCCCCCTGGCAAGAAGAAGCGTTCATGGCTTGTTCGTGCCATTGAGAAGGTGTTGTGCATGAATGTGTGCCTCCATAAGAAGAACTACAGTGCCTATGTGGAGCGCCGCAGCATCCTAGAGAACCAGCACCACATCATGGCAGCTCTCCAGGTTCCCAATGTGCCACCTCTTCCTCCTGCCAGGATTCCATACAAGAATTGGAACAACCGCGACGTTGACTGGGATATCGGCGTGGATGATGATGAGGACATGGAGGATGTTACCGAGGATGAAGAGGAAGAGGAAGAAGAGGACACCCAGGCCTAGAGTTTGCTCCATGGGACGTAGCTCTCTCTTTTCTCTTTTTGGTATCCTGATGCCAAAGGGGGAGAAGATCTAGATGATCGCGGGGATATTCTTTGGTGGGTTTCGTTCTTTGTTGCCCCTTTTATCGTTTCATGCGTCTTTTCGAACTTCGTCTTATCGTACTCGTTATTCGTTGGTGAACTATTATTATTAGGAGGCATGTCTCCTATATATGCTATCCGTGATGTTCTCATATCATGCATTGTTAGTTTATTTCCTTGCAAATACCCGTGTTGTCATCACTCACCAAAAAGGGGGAGATTGAAAGCTCATGATCCCTCTAATGATTTTGGTGATGATAACAACACGGGTATCACCTATCTAACAATGTTGTTTTAGACTGTGCAGCTATTCTCTCAGATAATTATTGTTATACTCCTGTCAAAAGATCAAAGAGAAGGTCTACACTCTGGAATTATTGCCACCGGATTTTTCAGTATTCAGTCCGGAAATTCCGGTGCTTATGGGGCAGAATATCAGGCCCTAGAACCGGAATATTCCGGCCCCTTTCGGGCCTCTTCAAAACGGCTAAGTGTTTTCCCTGCCCGCGCACAGAAGCCAGGGCGGAAATTTGCCCCGGAAATTTCCGGTGCAAAAATCCGGCCCTCTGGGACTTAGCAGAAAATGGAGCCTTCTCAGCTGCCCGCGCACAGAGATGGGGGCGGAAATTCTGTCCGGAAATTTCCGGGCCCGGATATTTCAATTATCCGCCCCCCGGATTTTTCAATATTTCGGCCTCTGGTCCTTAGCGGTTTTTCATCTTGGGCTGGTGCCCGCGCACAGAGATGGGGGCGGAATGTTGGGGCGGAAATTTCCGCCCCCGGATATTTCAAAAATCCGCCCCCAGGACTATTCAAATTTCTGGCCACGGCAGACCGGAAATTTCCGGTGCTAACACCGGAATATTCCAGCCCTGGCAGACTGCAACGGTCAGAAATTGGAGGAGCCTATAAATAGCTGTCTTCTTCCTCTAGATATGCAGCTCGTCCATTCCTCTCTCTCCTCCATTGTTGTAGAGCTCAAAACGCCCCGATCTCCCTCCTCCTCCAACCAAACTCGATGCCCTTCAAGGATCTCATGGAGGAGGACTAGATCTACCTTTCCACCAAGCCAAAACGTGTGTACCCACACCACAACTCTTGGGATCTTGTAATCTCTTGGTTGCTTTGTCATCCAAGGGAAACCCTAGTGCTTGTAGCTTCCACCTTGTAGCAAGAAGCTTCGGTTGTTGAGAGCCTCCATCTCACTTGTGGAGTAGCCTCAACCCCTTGTAAAGGTTTGGTCAACGCCTTCAAGTCGACCTCATAGTGGAAACGAGAATCTCCCTCACCGGAGAAGCTCAAGGAGAACAAGGTGTGCACATCCGTGCTATTGAGGAGCGCCTAGGTGGCTCCCCACCTCTCCAACGTAGACGTACTTCTTTTAAGAAGGAACTACGGGAAACATATCCTTGTCTCCGTGTTTTTCACTTGTTGTTATCTTGTACCGTTCCTTTATTTCCGCTGCTACTTGTTTCTTGTCACCTAGGGTGTTCACTTAGTTGCACATCTAGATAATCAAGCTTTTACTTTCCCAAAGCCCCCATTAAAAGTGAAAAAGAATTAAAATTTGTAGGTCACCTATTCACCCCCCCCCCCCTCTAGTTGACCATATTGCACTTTCAACTACTCAAAGTTGTGACCACTATATTTCCAAATAGTCCACAAAGATGATGCCTGAGGCACATCTATGCCAATTTCCAAACAGGAGGGTTTAGGGGAGAGGCTCTAAAGAAGTGTATGGATATTACTGCTTACTCTTACACTAAAGATGGATTTGATAGAGGAATGGAGGAAATGAAGAAGCAATGTGAGCTAGCTTGGGCCTGGCTTTCTAAAATTCTAGCTCATACTTGGGCAAGGTGGGCAATGGATACAAATTGTCAAACTGACTTGGTAGTAAACAATCTCAGTGAAGTATTCAATATGTGAGGAACAAACCAATAGTGACTATGCTGGTTGGGATATATGACAAGCAAATGATTAGGCATGATGGCAAGAGGGAAGGTGCTAAAACAGGTGGCTGGGAAATCACACCCCATTATACAGAAAGATTAGAGTTGATGAAGAAATACTCCAGAGACTGCATCCCCAACAGGTCTGATTTGGGACTATGGAAAGTAAAAAATGGAGTAAATACTCATGAAGTAAACCTGGACAATAAGACTTGTTCTTGCAGAAAATGGCAAATGACAGGATTGCCTTGCAATCATGTTGTTAGTGCTATATACAAGGCATGTATGCATGTAGAAGACTTTGTCAGTGATTTCTTCAAGAAACGCTTCTATTTGAAGAGCTACAACCCAGTGTTTTATCCTATGCCAGTAGAGCATGGTTGGACAAAAACAAATACAGCTGACATCATTCCCCTGCTTTCAAAGATCATCTCAGGGGAAGGAGGCGGGAAAAGTGGAGGAAAGGGAAGTTTGAAGTTCCTAAACCAAAGGAGACTTCCAGGATGGCTGCAATTACCTGTAGTAACTGCAAATTGCAGGGGAACAAGTACCTTAGCTACTCAGTTCCTTTGAGGCCAGACCTTGCTATGAGGAAAATTAACCACATGGTAATATTGACTAAATTGTTTTCTAGGTGCAATTTAGACACCATTTCTAACTTTATTGTTTACAGGCCAACGGGAGGGTGCAAGCAGAAAGTGGTCGAAGTTCATCTCACAGATCATTGGCATCAGAAGTTCCAACTGCAACAGCTGAAAGGCCACAAGTTGACAGGGCAGAAACAGGTCATAATGCACAATTTGACAGAGCACCACCAGGTCCTAGGGCACAATTCCAGGCCCCAAGAATGATGTCTTACTTCACAGCAGGTCAAAATGCAGGTCCTGGTAGAGATGCAGGTTATGATCCATTATGTTCTTCAACTCCAAGTTCTGATGTTATTTGAAGTTTGTAGTCACTTTATGAACTTCTAAACTATCAAGTATGTGGTCATTTTGGTGTGAAGACTATGTTCTGTAAGAATTTGCTGTTAAAACTATGGTCCGCAAGAATTATGTTTCAAAACTATGGTGTGTATGAAATATGTTTGAAAACCATTGTCTGAAAGATCTCATTATGTATATGATCCATTCTGTGTGTGAAAACTCCAAATATAGAGGAGGTGCTGCTCAATTTTGGTTGTCGAGTGTCGTCGAGGGTCATCGATGATCATCAATGGTCATCGAGGGTCATCGAGGATCATTGATTATCATTCATGTATCAAAATCTGTCTTGCTACCAAGCCTGATCAAATAAATATATCAAAATTATTGCTACCATTTAACCAAACCAAGATCCATACATAAAAGCAACTCCCAATTCATTATAGCAAATAATCCATCACAACAAATTACATAATCATCCATTACATAATTCTGACATTATGTCTCAGAAATAAGGACACTCTAGTTCAACATAAATGACTAATACACACACTCATAGTTCAACTAATGAAGCAAATATTACAAATAATCTAGGCATCATAAATTTCTTTTATTTTCTTGAACTTGCCCCTAAACCCTTCCTTTTGTTTAAGTAAATCTCCAATAATGTACTCCAACTTCCTCTTCTCTTCCTTCAGCTCAGCCATATCCTTCTCTGCCTTCATCCTCATGAACTTGTGCATGTTGGAAGTTGATGCCTCAATCTTCTTCTTCTCCTCCAGTTCCGCTCTTGCCTCAATCAAAGCTTGTTCAGCTTGTGCCTTGAGAGAAAGTATAACCTGCTTCTCCTGAACCTCTAGCTTCAGTTCATCTTGTGCATTCCTCAGGTCCTAGATGAGCTTAGAAATATCATCTTTGTCCTTAAACCGTTTTTTAACATTATCTAGCGCATCACGCACTCTACCATCTTTAACCTCACTGTACATTTCCCAAAGCTTAGAGAGAGATTTAGCAAGTTAGTAGGCCACACACCATCCACCCAGTGCACAAAGTCATAAATTTCTTCATTCTACAATACATATGGAAATGCACAATCAATTAGAAAAAATCTAGAACAATGTATTACCATTAATGACTGTAAATATGTTTATTCGATTCACACACCTGACCAGCACATGCTAGAAACCTTCTGCCTGTCCAAGAACCCTCAAATGCAACACGTTTCAATTCCACGGTATTGCATTTGCAAAGAATGGTTCTACCGCCATCATCGGCTAATCCACTGTAATCCGAGTCATACGTCGTATTGGGACCCTACCAAAGAAAATTTGTATGTAATTTAACGGAAACCATTGCTCAAATCCCATTTCCCCAATTCTAAATGAACCCTACCCGGTGATTTCAACCCTAGAACAAGTGACTACAAAACTTACTTCGGTTCCCACAGTGCTAATGTCCATGGAGGATTCCTCTCCGCCACCCCACGACACCATTATCTCCTTCAGCGCACAGGGAGAACCACCGGAGATCTGCGGCGACAAGGCGAAGATGGGGAGGGAGCGGCGACGAGGCGAAGATGGGGATGAGCTGCGCGTGAGGTCTCAAACGGCTCTTTTAACCAGATCTGTTTCGACAGAGAACCTAACAGGCCGTTGTCTCCCTTCCGTCTTCACCGTGCCACGTCGACATCTGACAATGGTCCCACCTGCCAGAAAACGGCTTAGGAAAAGGGATACGCGCAATCAGCGACAATCAGTGCTCCCTCTCGCGACCATGCCCCCCAAATGATTGTAGTCATGTGTCAACTCCCGCAAAAGTGGTAGTTATGTGACACATCAGCCCCAAATGTCATAGTTTTCTATCATTTTCTCCATCTCAGCTACAGATAGTCGTTGGAGCAGCCGGCAACCAGATCACACCGTGTCTGAACAGCTCAGGAAGAAAACGCTATTATCCCCTCACTCCTCCCAAATGGTGATACAAATCATCCACAGGTTTTCCATATTGTTAAGGATATTCCCCTCGGGGCTACTCTTCGTCTCTTCCCTGAGAAAACCTGCCCTAGCAGCCAAACAAAGCCTTATAGGATAGAGGAATATCATAGAGGCATTCATGCGACTGGAATTCCATGGGCATGGGCATGGAAACCAAAAGTAGCCTTTAGAAGCGTGTAGAAGGTGTCCTCCTCTTCGTGTCAACTCCCGCAAAAGTGGTAGTTATGTGACACATCAGCCCCAAATGTCGTAGTTTTCTATCATTTTCTCGCCGAGATGGATGTGAGCCGGGACTCCAAATCAGTGTTAAGCTGACGCGCGGTACATCAGGCACTAAACAAATAATAGCTGCTTCTCCTTGGGGTCAAATGATCACAAATTGGATCTGGAGCTAGCAGGCGCCGTCGATCTCTCACAAGACAGCAAATCCAACCTTGCGCCCATCGGATATACATGAGGAGGCTTAATAATTGCCCGCTCCTGGAGCATGGAGAGAGTTCACAGCCGAGAAGAAGGGGTCGGGATGAGATGCGCCAAGGGCGGCGTGGGCGAGACAGAGACATAGCGATAGAGACGGGGAACTCCTCCCACGAGTCACGACCAGTGTTTTTTTGGCCCGATATTTCGCAAGGTAGGCCCATATTTCCCTGGTTAGCCGATCAACCAAATGGACACACAGAGTTTCCGGAGACTTTAGCCCGTGTATTTCCGCCCCCGGGATTGGGTCGGGATCCCGGAGTTTTCCCTGTGCACCAAATGAGCCCTAAAGGGAGGACCAAGGACACCTAGGGGAGGATCGGCTCACAATCAGAGAGGAGCACTAGGCTTGAGGGAGAATTAGGAAGGAGGGAGAGGTGATTGGCGCATACATGTATCTACTCTTCTCCTTCCTCCCGCGGCTTGAGAGCAAGTTCACTGAGAACCACCTTTGTAGCCCCGAACACACACCTCTCATAGTAAAACTTATCATAACAAGTGTTGTGTTACATTGTGTTTTATGAGGGTGATTTGGGAGCTACGTGCTAAGGAATTTTCAGTTCAAGATTTGTTTCCCCAAAGGAAAAGGCATTGTTCGCACGCATATCAAATCCCATTCATTTTTACTACAATAGCATAAAGTGTTTTTGACCCACGAGTTCTGGTGCTCCTTCCATTTTGCAATATTCAAAAATTATATTTACAGGTTTTAGAAAAGCTGAAAATAAACTCGGACATAGCCAATGATACATCCTACAAACATGAAAAATTGCAATAGAAAATTATTTGTATTATGGGCTATATAGAAAACATAAAATCTAATATAGAGATTTGAAATATGTATACTTACACTTTTATCATTTTTGTGTAGCTTGGAATAGAAAATATTTGAAATTTATATTTTACACGATTTGTCGAATACACCATTGGCTACATCTTTTTTTGTTTTTTTTTTCTTAACTTGTAAATATGATTTTCGAATTTTTCAAAATATCAGGATCACGGGTGCTCCGGGGCATGAAATCTCCACTCCTAGAGAAAATTGCAGATAACACCGCACTTTGGTAGCAAAGTTGCACAAAACATAGAAATAAAAAACATTTTGCAACTAGCCCCAGTTTTTCGTCTAATAAGTTGCAGCTAGTCTAAAAGATTGATTTAGAATAGGTATGTGAAATGTGTATTATGACCGGTCTATATTATTTCTATACTGTATATACCACTATATGGTGTGTTTATGCTCTCTATTACATACATATGCATAGTCTTATGTTCATACTAAAAATATTTTGCATTTTTTACTGAGTATAATTGTCGTACCACTATCGGGGAGTCAAAACGTAGCTGGTACCTTTGAAACAAAATTGAATTTGTATTTTTTGTTTCAAAAAAAACAAAAACAAAAAAGTTTCCATGTGGTGATAATATCGAGATCTATCACTATAAAATTTTAATCAAATATTATTTATATTATTTCCTAGGAAAAGAACAAATTTACAAATCTGGATTTGTGCATAGAAAAATAAATTATTACCACATTAGTCGTTTTGTATATTGCGGAATAATATGAATTTTCAGTTAAAATTTTACACGGTACTAGATCTCGACTTTATATATATTTATGTTTTTTCCGAAAAATTTGAAACACAACAAAGCATATTCAATTATTATTTTAACCGAGCTACATATAGCTCGGCCTCCAAAACACGGTTCTCATACGGTCATACCTAGTCCAACGTAGTGGGTGCTGTATTTTATAAGTATACCATATTTGTATAAAAATATGGTACAATAGTCATAAGTCCACATGTTAGATACCTATTAAGCCCCTAAATCAATGTTTTGAGCTAGCTGCAACTTATTAAACAAAAGACTGGGGGCAGCTGCAAAATGAGTTTGATTTTAGGCGCAACTTTGGCACAACCACGGTGTTTTGTGCAATTTTCTCCCACTCCTGCAACAGTACACAAACGACAAATCTGTTCAGTTACTGTAATATGGATTGTTCACGCAACAGGGCAGAACAGCCACTACATAAAATAAAAAATAAAAACGCCAAAGTTATATTACGAAATTTATTGCGTTCAACAATTCAAAGCATTGTCTGAGCAGAGTAGACAACAACCATCACCACAGGAACAGGCCAGGACGATGCTAAGAGCGGCATTGATGCCCACCGAAGGGCACACGATATCGAAGGCATTACCCTCAGTCCCGAAACGGCTAAGAAGAAACATTTATAGAAGCGAGAAAAGTATTCTATGTAAAAAACGCCAAAACCAAGGATAGTCCACAGTTCTAACAGCAATCGTGAGTCTGGAGACAGCCTAATGGCCAAACAGCCCCATATTTGAAGGTGGGGGAGATCCATTTACAACTTGACGAGACTACTTAATTCCCGATCAACATACCAAAACGAAAATTGGCATCTCACTAGAGCAGTAACTGATACAACAATGTTACACAGCTACTCCCGAACTGCACTTATCCTACAAAACCCTTTGTATTGTCGGAGAGTAGAAATCTACCAAACTGCACTTATATCCTACAAAACACTTATATTGTATACAGCTCCCTGACATCCTTCACATGGCCATGCTTCGTACGGTCGTCTCTTTCAGAGTGCTAACAGATCTGTGGAACAACTTCAGATTACGTCCAACTTTGTCCTGCGAGGGAAATAAAAGAATTGTTGCATTTTCAGAGCACACTAACCCCAACAAAACCAAGCATGAAAATGAAGCAGGTCCAAAACTTCTCAGCAAGCTCAAATTTTGCTTAGGAATGAACTAAAACATTTATATGAGTTCCATACCTCTTTTAAATGCTCTAGCCTCTCCAATATCGGGAGTAGTTCATCGGGAAATGAAGACAGGTCTTCCGCACAAGCTCTACAAATAAATAAATTTAATTGGGTTTCAGTCTTTGAAAACAAACTTAAGATACAAAGTCTTGCAGAACTGGTAAATATTCTTACTCATCGTGGAAATGAACAAGGAGAATAGTGATGGCACATTCAGCAACTTGGAGTAGAAGTGTTATAAGCTGGTCTCGGTTGCCAGCCATGCAACACAGATCTATCATTGCAATATACCTCCTGCAAAGAGAGAAACTCGCGTGGTTAACAAAGATATTGGAATGACAAGATAACCTACATGATCCAAGAAAGTGGGCGAGGATTCCTGCACAAAATAGAAAATTGTGTACCTTTTACGGATATTATCGTTAGGCGAGATGCAATCTTGCTTCATGCATATTTTTATTATCTCATCGACCTCCTTCCTAGACAGTTCATTCAAGTCACGAACCTACAGGATAAAATAGACAAATTAACTGTTTTGGAATCAAAGATTAATAGCATGCACGTAATTATTTTCAAATTCAAACAACTAAACCGATCGACCCTCATCAACTCCAGACATGTATTTAACCTTCCAACTACAGATTCAACACATATTTTCCTTACTTGAATCTACTCTTGATAATATATTTAACGTGAAAGGTGGTTTAGCAAATTGAATACCTTATTTAACAACAAATATTTTTCTTCCCCTACTCTCTCGAGAGCAAGTGTTACAGAGTTAAGAAGATTCGAAACCATTTGTAGTGTGGGTTGCTGCTGACCATGTTCACTGTTATCACTGTCTGAAATCTGCAAGGTCAAGTTGCAGAATGTTATCAGCGAAAAAAGAAAACATATAAAGCACCAAACAATTGAACTGAATTTGACTTCTACATGGCAGCATACATAACACTGCCTTGGCCACTTAGCTCAATTTCATAATCTCCTGGGTACTAATTGCAGGCAGCTGTCTATATTGGTTAGCAGTACATAAATCACATGATACTATAATATTTATATAGTTTTTGTAAATACCATAATTTGATGTGTAGCATGTTCTTTCACAATCAAAGTTCCATACTCAAGATTGCCAAAGGAATTATCTAGAACATGTGCCGTAACACGTGGTAAAAAATTGTTATAATACAAACCAGCTAGAAGTTTGGAAAAAACTGGAGCATAAAACAGTATAGAAGTTTATATTAAATTTGAATTTATACCAAAGAAAAAATAGAAAGGAACTTAACAAGCCTCACGCCTAACCACTACAATGCACGAGTTTATTAACTAACGGATTATTACTAACAACGTTCAAACCTGTCAAAAGGTAGGATGACTGCACCAAGATATCAAAATCTCGAAAATAGTTATTTTCCTTTATTGGTATAAAACTTGACAGTACCAGAGGACAAGACCATTAACAACAAAATCAACAGGAGTTCAAAACTACATCACTTACTTGAAACCGCATATTCTTCTTTGTAGCTAGAAAATATAGGTAAGAGATTAGGCCAAAGCAGAGACCAAACAATACCAACTCTGACTTCTGGTTCTGGTAAGCAGTGACATTCACAGGTATTAGAAGAATCCAAAGTGCATAAGACAGCATAAATAGAGGATTATGGCTTACCTCAATCATATTCGGTGATTGAATGAAATTCAGAGACCCAAAATCAAGACTAAAAAGAGAATGCATCATGGAAAATAGGTCTTGGACATAGCTGCATTCATCATTTTCCTCATATGCCCATACCTATATATTATAAGTGAAGGTGAACCCACCACAAGAAAGACCACAATACAAAGGACCAAACTAATATGAGAAGCAAATAGCAAACCTTGCTGAGAATAGACACCACCATATTAAGCCGCTCCAAGGTGAAGGCATTAGCTCCAGATATGTTTTCTCTTAAAATGCTATTAAAAATGGACTGATTTTGCTTGGCGAAATCCACTATCTCACGTACAATTTTGTTCTTCACCTGAATTAAAATTTAAATTTCTATAAAGAGGGGCAGAAATACAGATATTCCACGAGTATTATAAAAGCAAAAACTGCATTACAAGAAAACTCATCACCACCAATAAGACCACAATCCCCATCAATCCCGATGATTATGGAAGCCCAAAGCTACTAGACAGAAATGTTATTTAATTCAAATATTTAGATGTTCCTGAAGTTGCATCATCGCAATACATATGCCTAGAAGCAGCACTATCTACTTCCTGCTAGCTAATAGCTGATCAGGACGTTAATTTTATCCTACAGTGGAAACATCAGTAGAGAACCTGAAGTACAAACTTTTCTTCAACTGCAGCATTAAATCGAGTTGATGTGAGAAACTTATTTCCATCTAATTTCTCCTTTTTTGTATAAATTGTAGTGGGGGATGCAACATGATCGATTCCCATGGCCTTAGGCCCTATATATACAAGTACTCGAGATAGAGTAGGAAAAGGACGTATAAAAGGAAATACAAGAGCCCTAAAACAATACAACTATATCTCCCATTTCGGAAAAAAATTACAACTATATCTATAGCATATTTAACCTTTTTTCAGATGCATTATGCATATGGCATGAAAAATATGTGGACCCGAAAATAGTAGTATACTTTTTTGTTTCCAAATGCACTATGCAAATGACATGAAGAAAATGTGGGAATAATTTACAATTTGCCACACTTTTCTCAAATCTTTTATAATTTGCCACACTGACCACCACATGTAAGTGACACATGTTGTGGCAAATTATAAAAGTGAAAAGAAAAGTGTGGCAAATAATAAAATCCCCCGAAAATGTGAAACCAACAAATAAGCTAACCTCAAGGAAATCAGCTGAGTCTACAAGTGATGTGAAAGATGTGACTATTCGCAATACTGGTGCAGTAAGTGAACGCTTCTTGTCAATTTCCACAGCTCGTTCCTTCACAACATTGGAGTTTAGCCTTGAACTTCCCTGATAATATACTAATACTGTAAGTGCATCTGCATAAACAATAGGCAGTTCAAGCCTTAATTGTACATAGCGCACCTTTTTCTGATAACCCAAGAGATTGCACGATGAAAGGTTTTGTAAAGCACCCATGGACAATAAAATCTGAGAGCCATGTTTGCCATAATGGTGACTGATTCTCAGAAGTAACGAAAACTGAGCATCAACAGTGCAAAACCGCTGTGAAAATTCTGATGAGAATGACATGTCCTACAAAAGCAAGAGAAAGTTGAAAAACAGGACAGAGTAAAAAGCAAGAAATACTGAAAAAGAACTACAGGCAGCATTATTAATTGCTAATGCTAATTACAAAACCACAAGCAATGGAACATAAAAGAAAACATATCACAACAAAATTCCAGTAAACTTTTCCACACAAACCCCATCTGAGTGTGGTGATTCATCTTTAGTACTCGCCATGTGTGCTAAAAGACGAAATAATGGAAAACAATGCAGTTCTCAGGCTTTATAAAACAAAAAAGATATGTTGTCACTGCCTTTCAGGAATAAAAAACATAAGCATACCTAACGTTCATCATTTCAGACAGTAAAAAAGGCATAAAATAATCAGATGTAATAGCATTGGCTGGACCATAGCTTGATGGTATGGACAGTTCTCAGGCTTTATAAAACAAAAAAGATATGTTGTCACTGCCTTTCAGGAATAAAAAACATAAGCATACCTAAGGTTCCTCATTTCAGACAGTTAAAAAGCCATAAAACAATCAGATGCAATAGCATTGGCTGGACCATTGTTTGATGGTATGGATCGAGCAATAAAGCAACCAATATCTTTCCAGAAACCTTAAAAAATGTAAACTCTAAATTCATCTCCCCCCACCTTTTAGGGAAATGAAAGCCTCACTTACTTAATTTGCACTATCCAAAGCTGACATAATCATGGTTTTTAAGGCGTTGAGGCGGTTTAAGGCGCTGGGAGGGCGCCTCAACGCCTAGGCGCTTAAGGCGTGAGGCGAGGCGACGCCTTGGTCATTGCTGCGCTGCTGGGAAAGGAAAGAGCCCATAGGGAAAGAGCCCATCAAGTGAGTAACGTATGGGCATATAACTGGCCCATCAAGGCCCAACTGAAAACCCTAGCTTTTCTGGAGCCATCTGGTGCGTCCATATATCTCAAAAGCAATCTTTACCATCCATCCCAACTAGAAGAAGCCAGGCAAGATGAGACTCTGCTTCACATGCGCCGCCACGCAATTTCCTTCTCTTCCTCATTCCCTGCTTTCACCTCTCCCTTTACCTTCTTCCTCCTTCCATGCTTTCACGTTTCACCTCTCCCTCTACTACTCTCTTCCTCCCCAGCCCCAGGAACAAACGGACTTCCTTCCTACTGGTGATAAGCGGCGCCGACGATGAGATGGCGGCGGCTGCCATGGGAGAGACGCCCATGGATAGGGCTCGACCTGCCCAGTGACATCGAGGGCGTCCAAAATCCGCCAGAGCGACGCCTTCCCCGCCTAAGCGACGACTTGGACGCCTGACATGTCGAATCTGGACGCCTTCGACAAGAGTCTAAGGCGGGCACGACGCCTTGCCATCTCCGGGCGCTCTGACGCCTAAGCGTCGCCTAGGCGACGACTTGGCGACGCCTTAAAAACCATGGACATAATGTCCTAGATTAGTTTTCACTTCTCATTCTCCTATTTTTGTACTTATGATTCGATACACTCCCAAACTATAGCACTGCCACGCATCGAGAACGAGAAAGAAAAAGAAGCTCCACATCACAAGCCAGATTCAAATTCAAGGAGGTTAGCATTAAGGCAGTGGCCTAATAAAATAACGTGTAAAACTAGCCAGCAGATTCTCAAGAAACCGTTAAAACAGTAGGAAACAAAGCTTGCACCTTTGACAAATAGTTGCTAACATCACTTAGACATGATCTGAGAATTCCTCGACTTTGAAGCTGGTTTAAGAAATACTTGTCATGGTCAATACTAATGAATGAATCAAGAACATAGAATGAAATTGCTTTCCCGGCTTCACTCCCATGGATAGCATCCTTAGTAACCTGTAATACAAACGAAAATGAATTATATGAAATGTAACAATGACCTTAGTAAATATAATCACTTACAACATCCATGACTCCTAGGATTGGTGGACAGCAGTATTATACAGCAATGGGAGGTCGGATGTAAGATCCGGAACCAGTTTGCCGTCAAGAGTATCATTAACATGACCAGGTATTCTGATGACAGGGAGATGGGTACTGCATATAAAAAACCAGCATGGCCTCTTTGATTGAGATTTAGTGGTACTACATATCAAACGCCTCTTTGAATAAGATTTAGTGGTACTACATGTCAAACGCCTCTTTGAATAAATGCACACTTGCAATTATGCTTCCATTCAACAAATTCAGAAGAGATTTTTTTTGCCTAGATTTCTAATGAGAATATAAAGCTAAATCTTTAGAAGGGAATACTACCCAACAACCAATAGGAGCATTGTCTAAAGCATGAACATAATATAGAAATTATCTACAATCTTATCATGATAGCATATGGTACAACTTAGCCCAGTGTCAGCTGAATAATTTTCAGGTGTCATTGCAGCCATGACAAGGTTTTGCAAGAAAAATCAACTGGTTGGTGCAACACATCAAATTACAAAGTATCCTTTATCTCACATTAAGAGAAGAATGGCTAACCAAATCAATGACGGCTTGCGCTTCCCTCCTTATGATAGCAAAGTTTGTGCGTGCCAATTCAATTTGTTCCTTAAGAACCTTTTGAAGAGTGACTTCATCATCATCTCCCTCCTGCTCTTCAAGTAGCAAGAAACGGATAACTGATGCAGGAACATCAGAGTCGAGAATGCTACCACAATACTGGAAGTAACTCAATAGTAAAGCGTACTGGCTGCAAAAGACAACCCAAAGTCCACATTTATATTTATATAGAAAGAGATAACAGGTTGAAGAAAAAAGGTTCTTGGTGCTCTGGTCACCAATGACGGTGAAATTACCGTCTTCGTAAGGTTTCGGATGATTCATTTCTCATTATTGCCATAATGAGCTTGAACAACAACGAGTTACAGGCTGCATTTGACAACTGTTTTGCCGAAATAATGTCAAGGCACGTAACTGCATCAGAATCTGCACCAGTTGGGCATACGAATCTTTCATCCCGCAGTTTAGCCATACAGGTCAATGCTACCTTGAAAATGACCACATGAAGAAAATTTAAGTGGTCTAGGGAAGGTTGGTACTTGATTGACAATTGATAGAGGGCAGCTAACGACCAACTTACATTGGTTAAAATATATGCCATTTTCACCGAACAATCGGGAGATGATGTGGCACCCAACGAAGCATCAAGCAGCCTGTAGCATTGTGTACAATAGATTGTTACACTCATCACAAACAAGAAGTTTACATTCTACAAGAAACGAGGCTCCACTCACTCAAACAATAACTGTGAACGGTCCTCAAGCAATGACATCCTTCTTGAAACAGCTACCTGGAAATAACAAATAGCAAGCGGTGTACTATATCAAACTTCCAACACAAAGAAGTTAAGCGGACATGCAAACACAAAAACTCACTTCAACAGTTTGAGACCAGCTAGTTAACATGTGAAGCTGGGCTGCCTGTTCTTCAAGATTTTTGTTATATCTCCAGGCCCATTTTAGCATATGATGGAACGATTCTTTAAGCTCGCCTTTCTCAGACTCGCTCAACTGCGTGGGCAGTTCTTGTGGCATCTGAATATCAAAAATAGCAACTTGTAGAACAGAATAAACTCAAAAAATTACATGAACAAGACTGAACACGCAACCTGGATAAGTTTTTTATGAAAGGCATCCAGATCAATCAGTCGATCGCCTCTCTCCGAAAAATAATATACACCGCCAAATTCAGATGTTGCAGAATTACGTAGGATCTCTTCAATCTATGAATACCAAAAAAACGATGAGAATGAGATACCAAAAACTAAAGGAACAATTTGACGGGTAGAAAATGCAAACCTTCGTTTCAGCTCCCAGGTTTGAAAGCAACTGAGGGCATTTCATTGAAGTGTCTGGACATCTGAACTGTACAACTTCAAGCAATTCCAAAACCTGTTAAACAAATAACACATGAGGTATCTAGCATGGACAAAAAATGTTTGATATTTCTGGAGTTTCATGGTGTTCTTAATAGAGGTCCATCATTGTGCATGGAGTTTCATGGTGTTCTGAACTGACAAAAATCTAGGCAGGCAGCAGCAATAATTATATCTGAGATGATAATCAACCAGTAGCAGTACCCATCATATTTCCAGCCAGACCTCTTGTTAATGGTATCACCATATTTTGAGGAGCATTCAATAAGAAAATAAGAGCTCTCAATTATTGGGCAAAACAGCAGTGAGGTAAGAAACAATAAGGCATAGGCCCTGCCCCAAAAAATATTCCTTGACAATGAAGATAGCATCGTACTTATCTAAGTATACACGCCGTTCCATGAACAGTTTGTAATTTATGTATAATCTCTGTACTCAGAGGTGGAAAACTGGAAATTGAGTTCAAATCTCATAATCGGACCATTTTCTAACAAGCTGCATTCATTCATGATTCCAATCATGAATCATGGATGAAAATAGCCCGATACTGATAATAAAAAAGATGCTGATAATAGTCCACACACTAATCACACACTAATCATGAATGGACACATACAGATATACTATTTCTTCATTCATTACCAAAAAAAAAGCATGCCAACAAACAACCGTAGCAGACATCAAGCATTACCTTATTTCTGTTCATTGGTCCATTACCAGTGCAGATGGGAGTGACGGGAGATTGGAACGTGTGTGCATTCTTCATGTTCTCAGTGCAGTGACCAAAAGTATCATTAAGAATAGCCAGACAAGCTTCCCGATACACAGATGATGATATATCGGATACATGTAGTGCCAATGCTAGAATCTTTAGCAACCACGCCCTCTGAAACCAATAAACAATAATTTAACAGAACGAAAATACTAACAGAATTGTAGCAGTCAAGCATCAAAAGGACAAAAGGCACTAAATATCCTAAGAATCAGCCATTCAGATTTTGCAGCTCGGATATGATTCCAAAGTATCAAGTTTAAAGATCTCCAAAATTCAAGTTGATTTCCCACATCCCATCCTATAGAAGAATTGTGCAGTCAACTCGCTAGCATTCAGTTATTGTAAGTGTTAGCATTTTGACAGTGTCCAAGTGGTGGCACAAATGTAACACATTACCTAACAACGGAGAACACCTGAAGAAGTTGATATTAAAGTACCTAACATGTCGATATATTACTGTTTTCAGATTGAGCTTCCCTACATTTTGCAACAAACAGTAATTCCATATATAAAAAGTAATTTAATAGAAGATTCAATAACCCAATGGATTAACATCAAGTTTTCCCCTACGATGGTTCTCAGTTTTGTTAACTATACCAAAAGGGATTCCAAAGATTGATAGACTTAAGAGAGATTTTTCTTTATGCAAGAAATCAAGAAAGATCAAGCTGTAGAGATTATTTATACCTGATGAAGCATGCTGATGCGAAGAGCTTGATTAATGTTCCTTTTGGGAAGTGGTGAAACGCCCACGGTTCCAACATGCTGAGATCAGTAGGCACGGAATATGAGTTTAATTCATGCATGTAGCTAGTAGCTATATTGACTCAACAGAAGAAAAATAAAACAAGAAATGAGAACCTTCGAGAAGAACTGGTACTTTGTTGTACTCAGGAGATCCATGACAGGTCCACAAGTTAAAGGATCAAGACATAACTCGTACAGAAGCTGATCAGACAATGCAAATAAATTTTTGTGCAAAAATAGTAAAATAAATCTGACTTCTGCACGCTCAGAAAACAAACCTGAAAACCGAACTCGTGAAGTAACGCGTTTACATCAGGCTTTGTCAGCTTTTCGAGATTGTCAAGGATTATCTTCAAGCAACTGTAATATAATGACAGTCAGTTCATCAAACAAAGCACATTACTACATGTAAGCACACAGCATGAAGTTAACCTGTAGTGGGATTTTGGTTTTAGAACAGTTCGTTCTATAGGTCCGCTGACATCAAATCTTAAGAGTAAATGTGTGATGTTGGGAGCTGGACGACAAATGTTGTCAATAAGTAGCTGCATGCAACATGTTTAGCACAGTTAGAGGACACATATATTAGGTAGGTCATAAGATAAACTCGAAGAAAGCTACAAACAGCAACCTGCAGTATTAGAACACCGACATCATCTTTTGTGTTCTCTATGACCTGGAAATCATCAAAACGGAACTCCAAGCAAGCAGCATAATCCTCGATTACAGATTTAGCAACATCTTCTTTCAAAAGCAACTGTACAAGCCCGACTATTCTAGAACTGTCATGGAAAGAAACATGTGGTAAGCAGATTGGCATATTTCTCTTCACTAAATCGTAGAAGTTAATGTGGAATAAAATGCAGTATCCAACAATTAGCAGGCCGAAACAGGTAGCAAGCAGTAAGAACAGAAGTAATTGAATTCCAATGTGAAACTCCTCCAGAAAATTTATTCTGTCAAATTAATTGAGAAAAATCATACCTCAGGACGCCCATAATTTTTATTGAACACTGCTGAATTTCAGGAAGATACTCATATCGAACAAACTCCAGCAAAGCTATAATCTGTCTATGGTTTTGAGATAATACAACGTCCAAGGGCTGCATAACTCAAATGATAACGGAAAACAATCAGATAGAGATAGGAATGACCAGCAAAAACTAGAAAATGGCACAAAAAGAATAAAAACCTGGTAGAGTGGACGGAAAACATCAGCAAGAACCAGATCTCTCTCCATTACAAGAATAAATATTTCAAGTGAAAGATGGACAGATTTCTCCAGAAGAATCCCATAAGTTTGGGTAGTTCGCTCATTAATAAGGGCGTCAACACCCACTAATATGATGTTCATAATATTGCGGAAAGCAACCTTGCCGCACATGAAATCCTACAGTAGTTTCACAACCACAAATTATTTACACCACATATGGAGGTTATGCACAAGTTCATCAAAAATATTTAGCTCTTAAAATGTCAGCATAAAATGTTTATTTATGACATCAGAGATGCACCAAAAAGCCTAAGCAAGGAATCAACTGCTGGAGCAAAGAGCATAAGTTCTGCTCCCTCCGTCCACTTTTATAAGGCATTTCAATTTTGGCCACATACATTCTAAAATGAGTGAATCTAGACTCATTTTGTACATAGATTCATTCATTTTTACTATGTATGTAGTCAAAATTAAAATGTTAAGTAGTGTGCCTTATAAAAATGGACGGAGGGAGTATATAAATTCAAGAGCATATAATGTATAATTATATTTCTTAATACCTGTTGAGAAATATGTGGTAAGTAAATAAATGTGTACACTGTACTTGAAGCTGATAAGCATGAGAAGGTACAAAGCATATCAGAAAGAACATTTCTGAAAGATTTTCCTTTTAGCTCATAATATTGCTACAAAGTTATGATATATGGAAAGAAATGTGACAGCACACAGTGCCTCTTGCAGAATTCAGTTTCCAAGTACAGTAGATGAGTAGAGCAATATGTTTTGATTTTTTACTTTCTCATAGATTTTTTACACTCTAATCATGAAAACTTAAGCTACATATACAGCATGATGTACCCCTTGGCCAAATGAAGTGAAAAGTCTGCTGGAGTAGGACATTACTACAGATCACTGTATTGGACAGTGAGTAAGGACTAAGGAATATGCAGTGTTTACAGAAGGGACCCAAATGCGAGAAAGTTCTCATGAATTCCCTAATACAATACGGGTATCTAACTTGCATAAGATCCAAGGGAAAAATAAGTGGACATACTTTGACTAGTTCTAGCACAGGGAGCTGTTTCTCGATGGAGGCATTCGATGTCGAAGGTCCAGACGCATTAAAAGCAGCATAAATATCATCATCCTTTATGTCATACATGCACAAAACCCTGGATTTGAACAATAGACAACTTATTTTAACAGCATCATTGCAGTACAGCAAAATAAACTTTAGTATAATGGAAACTTTCACTGAGGAAGATATTTCCCACTGGCTGGGATAGCTTACTCATTATTTAAGACAATTTATTTATTTTCTTGTACATAAATTGCAGATAGTTGGTCTTTCAATGTAATATGAGTGGGACTGTTCACATTCAAACAAATTAGAGAGAGAGATCATTATACTCACAGGCGAAAGTGCTCCAAGCACGCAATTGCTAATTCCCACTTTTCCCGAGGGTCAGCATAGGCCCTTTGGGGAAAAGGCCCAAAGACATCCTCATATACGAACTTAAAGATACCCATGAACCTAGAGGGAAAAAATACTCTTCAAAACGTTTAAGATCAAGCATAAGCTCAAAATAGTTGGTGATAACTACCTTCGGCCTTTGTCACTTATGTTTCTTTCTTCTGCAATGAGAGCATTGACCAAGTTGAGAAATGATATGGTTGACGGGTAGCTCTCCCTCCTTGCCTCAACTTCATTCAACTCAAACCTCATGTCATAGACCTATAAACAATACTTTCTTCAACAATGCAAGACATTAACTAAGCTACTTACACTTAGTATTATATAGGAAATTAGGAAAAAGGGCCAATAAACCCCCTCAGTTCTCAGCTCATGCCCTAAATCCAGAAATCACACCTCAACTCCGAAACCAGGCATTTGACACCCTCCGACTATCAAAACCAGTGCAAAATCACCCTAGGCTGGTCATTGTCATGTTGGCAGCCACAACACTGGGTTTTGCTCTTCCCCTTTGGTTAGATGGTGTTGCAAAAGGTGTTTTCATATCACGTGCATTATGTGTACATGTGTGATGAAGCAAGACACTTGATCGCCCATGGCAACGCAGACATTCAACTAGTAACTAATTTCCAAGTGAAGTTTGAGGGTACCTGTGTTGCCGTGTGCTGCCCAGGTGGAACGGTAACCACAGGAAGATCATATTGTTCAAGGTAACTCCAAACGGCATCTTTCAACTGGGGTGAAACTTTGACAAAAGCGATGATTGAATTTCGCAAAGCCCCCTAGACATGAATTAGCACAAATTAGAGAAAGCAAAAAAACCCAAAAAGATGCCAAAAGTACATGTAAACATAAAAATATGTACCTTCAAATATGGGGGCACATTTTCATAGCTTAGAAGCTTAAACAAAGGTTCAATGTCAGGGAACCATTTTCTTCTTTCAGATGGATTTCCATTTTCTACCACCTACAGTATGTTGATAATTTGCACAGAAAAATACGAAAATGAGTATTGTCTCATAACGAAAGAACTATTTTTGTAGGCAAGCCAAAAACAGCTCCTTGCTTCAAAGAGAACATATCTAAGAAAACAGCTGAGACGGCAGAAATACATTAATCCAGTAACATATGCACGCGCACAAGTAACAAAAGCAGCATTAATTTATAGGTAATACATCATTCACAAAACAAACAAGCTTACAGAAAAGAGATCTAGCTTAAAGCAAACATACGCGGAGAGAAACAAACATCAGATAAATGACAAATTGGACACAGGGACCAGTGAGATAACATACTATCTTGGCTGAATATCCTACTATTTCAGAATGACGGTAATAGCATAGACAACAAGGAGTTAACAGATAAGAACAGATTGAGATTGTTAACATACAGTCTTACTATGATTTCTCAACTTTACTAGAAAGAATATACACTTGAGTACTTGACAACAATTAATCATAACTAGAAAATTACAGCGTAAATGATATGCCAGGGGGGAGGCGGGGAGCTAATGCTGAAAATATATAAATTCAAATATTCACAACCATGAAAGATGATAGAAGGCACAAGAATAAGAGCGATGGAAATTGCAGACCTTCTGAAGAACAGCTAAATATGCAACAAGTGCCTGTGCATCCCCCTCTGGAAAATCAGGCAACATGCTTGTGGGAGATTGAAGGGATTTCTTAAACTTTTCTTCATAAATAGATAAGCAATCGAACAAAGTGTTCCATCCAACTGAGCGGTAAATTTTTCCCTGGAGCAATTCGTAGACTTTGGCAGCACCGACTTCACTGGAAGCCTGACAAGTCCAAATAGTTCAGTCGGAGCAAAGATGGAAAATATAACAGAACAGTAAGAAAAAATGCATACCAAAGTACTAAGAAGTCCAAGGAAGGCCACAAGAGTCTGTGTATTTGTGTGATCTTCACCTGCATATACGACAAACGTCCACAGTTCCTCATTTCCATGCACTAGCTCAGGCTCTTTCTGATGAGAACACAAAAAGATGGAATTATCATAGAAAGAACTTATCAAAACTACAGCTTAAATATGAGCATACTTGGACACGCTTTTATTGACAACAGTGGAAAAGTTTGCATAAACGATCAAGTTTCTTTAGTGTAAGACCAGAAACTTTTATGTTAAGCTCAAGCAGTTCTTTCAGTTACAGACAATAATACAAGAACGTTCATCAAGTTGTCACAAAGGCAATGGCTGGTGGCAGTTGCTAGAATGAACTGATCATGAACAGGTTCGTTAAGGCCCAAACCTAAACTCGACTGACAGAAACCGTTGATTAGATCAGTCAGTACAAGCAATGTGCCAACTAGCTTAGCCATGCTAGATCCTGATCAAATTACAACAATTGGAAAAAAATGCAGATCTCTGAGCATTACTGCCTTCAGTATACACCAGCGGGTATTGACTCAGATGCCTAGGAAACTGGGAACACTGAACACTTGTCATATTTAAAGGTTGCCTAACAAATTAATCTAAAGGTTGCCTCTAACTGGGGAACAAACAGTGGTTTGAATCAGTATTGCTGGAGTGAATGGAAATATTGACAGAACCATTATCTGTGTTTTTAATAGTATGGCAAATCTGTGCAGAAGTTCACAAAAAAACTGTATTTTTCATAGTTATAGCAAAGAAACTGAATCACACATCATATCATATGGTACACAGAATAGTTAGAGTGACTCCTGTGTCTTTTGGAAGCACCAAAGTACTATAAGCAGCCAGAAACAAGTAATTACACACAATGAGCTAGTTATACAAATTATGATAAAGAAAACGAGTTAAACTCCATGACGGCATGCTATATCATGTGCGTTTTCAGGTCCATGCATTTTGATTGGAAGAATATATAAATGAATGAAGCAATACCTGATAGATTTCTCCAACTAGTTCCAGTAGGGATACAAATGGCTGGTTAGTAGACTGACCAATCTGTTCCCCACTTATATTAGGATCTTCTCTATGAGCAGCATATGGACTGAGAGCATTCATTGCTTTTTCCTTGATTTCCTTTATCTGTTAAAAAAGATTATATTATTGCTTTCTTTTACCTTGTTTGCAGCACGAGAGACTAAAGATACTTAGCAGTTAGAGTGCTATACCCATTGTATAATTTCTATTGAACAGTGATCGCATTTTATTGCAACAAAAGAAACCATAAATTTTGTCATGGCAAGTGTCAACATACTTTGGGTGACCAATCTAACCTTATCTCTAGAAGTCGGATGGGAGAGAAAGCACATCATCAACTTATGTGCATAGCCAGTGTACATGTAAACAATGTCATCGTCGTCATTCTGCATCAAATGAGAAGAAACAGTTACACCCATAAAATTATATACTACCTCCATATCTAAAACAGATGTTTGGTATTACACAACAAATTTGACCAATAATATATTAGAAGAAACAACATGAGCCAAAAGAGCTATTGGTCTCACTTTTCATGTGCCTAATTGCCCAGGCCGACATACTTTGCATATGATTATGCCAGTGGTCTGATTTTGGGCAAATTTTGATACCGAAATAGTAGCATTCTATCAACAAAATAAGTAATCATACTAGCATCCCAGTTTGATTCATGCGGAGATGGAAACACGCCATGCTTCATTTTGTTTTGTTTTTTCAGTTACCCGGAAACGAAATCACATCGCAATTCCATTTTATGCTTGGTTGCTGGATTCCATATCTGGAGAGGCAGCAGTCCAAAGATCTGTAGCTCACCGGATAACATGCAGGACAGAGACTCAGATTCGTATTATGACAGGTTCAGCGCCCATCTGCGGCGCCGGCAAAGAGAAAGAGGATGAGGTAGACGACTGGTGAGAAGAGGGAGCACCAACTATGGGGAAGAAGAGGATTTGGGCCGGCGACAGGGAGAGGAAGTGATGTCGGCGGCAGGACACAGAGCTTGGTGGCACCAGCGGCAGGTCGACTGGAGTTACTGAGGGTAGTATGCCGATGGGAGTCCATGGCAGCAGTGTTGCACTGGAGCTCGTCAAACTAGATTTGCCCTGCGTTTAGGAAACAAGGGGCGACTATTTCCAAACAAACAAGGGACGAATATTTCCAAACATTTCAGAGAGCCAAGCTCGCTATTTGTCCTAGTTGTTCAGCAAAGCCCATGGAATTGAGCTCCAAAACCAGTTTCAATTCCCCAACCATCCAAACAGCACATGTGGCTGAGGTACGATTCCGATTCCCAAACCGTCAGCTCAGAGCATCCAAACAGGGTGCACAGGTAGTTGCAACAGCTCTCTCCCCTCTACCTCTACTTAAGTCATATATCCCTTCAAATCCCTGCATTTTTACTGGTGCATCAAACACATATTTTGAATATTTTCAATGATTCCAGTTCCTGCACAACATTACCGATCTATTGTGCAGCATGACAATTCCCATAATTTTCCAATTCCTCTTTTTAATGTTTCCGACATTCTAAATTACCCTAAAGTGACAATTGTAAGAATAAAATTGCAGAAGAAAAAATATTTACATGTACAGAACAATCTTCCGGTGCTCAACAAGTTGTAATCATCATGGTTAATTGGGTATACGATTATCAAATTAGAATACCAGATGATCTCAGAGTCCAGAGTTGTATACCTGGTAAGCAGCTGTTTGCATAACTCGCTCCCGTAAAAACTCAAAAGCATTCAGCCGACAGATGATATCCAGACATGACCAAATATCGGCCACAGCTCTAGAGGAAACATTAATGATTGAGTCTCTTGTGCTATTTTGATCTTGTGTTAACATCAAAAGAACGGTCCATGCAAGCCGCACAATACCAACAAATCCTTCAACGGTAATATTGTTACATGTCGGTCATCACCTGGAATTATAACAATCCCAACTTACAATGAGCATAAATTTTGCAAAATGTTCCAAGTAAACACAGATTAGTTCAATATGTAAATTTAAGGATATTTTCTAAAGCTTACTAGATCATGAAATTCATGCCTGAACGAGGAATCAGACGATGGCAAAGATGCTTTCTCATTGGAAGTACTTAGGGCATCAGAAACAAAAGTTATTACAAGAGAGAACAGAACGCCATAGGTGATCTGCAATGGTATATGATAGTAAGTATTGCATGACAAGTGGACAACACAATCAATTCAAAACTGCGCAACTGCCACTTCTACAAATATCAAAGTGACTGGTTCAAACCTGAAGCTCAACACTGGTATTTTCAGTTACTTCAGCTGCACAGTCTTTCAATATCGAAAATGTATCCTTAACCTCCTTGGGGCCTACATGAAGTTGCAGACCATTAATGGTGGAACTCTGAAACTTTAACTGAACAAAAGGAGATGGCTACATTTCCACTCCAGGAAGGCTAATAAATAACAATCATTCAAGTAATTAGGTAGACATACAGAAGGTCAAAGCAGGTGGTATGGCAAATTCACATTGCGTTTAACTCACCCATCAGTTTGATAAGTGCAGAAAGAGCAAGGCAGTGACTCAAACTTAATCTCTCTCGGGAGACAATGGCACGCCTCTCGACAAGAGCCCCTCTGAAATCAAGCACATAACGCTCAGAGCTTGGTCGGCCAATGCCAGACGGTTCTTCCCGGTTAAGCTCCTTTATGGGGAAAGGAACAAAATTGTCAGTGATCATTTTTCAAGATAGTGGAACTGTGAAGGGAGATGTAACATTTTCAAACGCATCCTGGAATGAATTAAAGAGGGATACACCTTTGCAAATGTCTCTTGGAATGAATTGTTCGAATATGCATGATATGTTACTTAGACTATCAGTTTCCATAGTACTCCCTACGTATCAAAATATACATGTTGTCTAGTAAACGGTAAAACATCTTCATATCGATACGGAGGGAGTAGTATGTTTACAGAATAATGTAAATATATATATAGCATGAAAGTACTTCTGATGGTAAATAAAATGGCATTATGTTCGCAATATCAATCTAGATAGCTCTGTATTTGTGTTCAAAGTATGGAAAAATTAGCTGCAAATTTTCGAAGTAAATATTAACCAAGGAGTAGAGCTGTAATGGCTTAGCTACGAATAGAACTGCAAACAGAATTTTAAGGGGGCAATGCCAGCAACAACAACAAGGCCCTCAAAGGTCATGGTAAAGTTGATGCATAAGACCCCTTCATTCGTCTATTATTTTCATTGACTTTAAATTTGTATCTTGAAGCTTGAGCTCACAGGGTAAATTTGAACTTCTCATAAAAGAAGTGGTTACAAAAAAACAGCAAATGCAGCTGTGTTCACCTTTTGCAGCCAGAAACACAAATATGTTTCAAAAAAAATCAAAAACACTCAATAAAGTCGTGTTTACTTCATGGTACTTTAAAAAAATTGTGAGAAATATATTACATGTGGCCTGTGCAAGAAAAAGGCTGAAAAGCTCGCAACTTTGTCCAACATTATAATTTTGTGTCCATAAGTTTTCGAGCATTTGCGTGTATGTTTCTTTCAGAATTTTCTACAGTCTGCAGTTGCATTTTTTTTCTTTCACTTGGACCAGGACCTAGGAGCCAAACCATCAATCCTACCTCCCATGATAGTAACTTAAAATATGTCCATATTGTTCGTTAACGGAAAAAATGTGAAGGGTGCAGCACATTGCATATTCAAGTTCAGCAAAGTCCAACCTTTACAAGGGTGATTATCCGCTGTCGGAGACCATCGTTAAAAAGAGCCTCCATTTGATTTTGTATTTCGTACATCAGATCAGCATCAAGCCCTTGGTCGAGTACAACAGACTACATAAGATTAAAAAAAAACCAGTGAAAGTGTCCTTCAAGTCTCAAATTTTAATATAGCTGGGATGGACATGATAGGTAGACTACCCGCAACAGAATGTACAGAGAAGTTATAAGATCTCTCCTCTCCATGTACCAAAGGCCAGCTGCAAGTCTATATATTTCCAGTGGCTCTCGGCCATATAGAACCCACTACAAAATCACGATGAGGAATGCATGTAAGGTAAATTGGTTAAGTACATGTACAAACATAGATATAGGCACCAATAAAGTAGACGTAAGTTCTGTAAGTTATACCTCTCTGTTGGCAGAAACTAGCAACCGAACACACTCGATTTCATTAAGATTGAGTTCATCACTCAACTTAAGGGCCTGAAAAATGCATGGATGCAAACTTTAGCATCACTACTTTTTATAAAATATTTTAAGCATAATTAGAGGGTACGAATTTGCAGGAAATGTGAATGAAAGTTTTCATGGTTCAGCAACCCAACATAAGACCAGGAAGAGATGAATCCTAGTCGTACCTAAACGACCCTGACACTGGCAGGATCCTAGCATTTTGTTGGCAAGGAAATGGTAAAGTATACACATTATTTTTTCAATCTAAAAAAAAATATAGAACAGGAAGCTAAGATTTATTGTATGCAATCTCAGTTCAGTGCCATAAGCCAAGTTCAAAATTGGCCTACCGAGAGCAAACATGTCTGTCCGTGCAACATTGCTGAATAACCTACTTAGCACCACAACCAACACGCCCAAAAAACACCAATTCAACCCTCCTGCTGACAAAATCCCTTTATACCACACAAGGCCACCAGATTACAAGAGCTTCAAGAGCAGGAGAACTAACGTTTCGAGGCACAAAAAACTAAAAGGCTTTGACATGCTCAGTGAGAGCTAAGTGAAAGATGTCGCATAGCTCCCCTTGAAAAAATTCATGTGTTTGCAATTGCTAATCTCATATCATTTATCTACCAGAAACTAATCAAAGTTAAATGCTTCCTCAAGAAATCGAAAGCTACCTAAATGGTAAAGCACCGTCTTTATTCTGAAGCTTCAGTTAATTGTTAAATGCAGCATATCGCACAGGGATCAACTTAAGCAGCATATCCAATTCGCATGTGTTACCAGGTAAAAGCAGAGTGTCTGGAACCAAAATACGAGGACGGTGTGAGTGAACTTACAGTCTGCACGTCGGTATCGTCAAGCGTGATTGGTGGCATGTCCGGGAGCCGAACCTCCTTTGCCTCCACCTGAGTTCGATCGGACGCCTTCGGCCCCTGCACACGCACACACGGCAGAAACGTCAGAACCAGACCCAATCAAACCGAGCACACCCAAATTATAAGTCTACAACGAGGAGAAGCGGGACGGACCGGGTAGGAGAGGAGCGCCCGGAATGCGGGGGCGGCGTCGCGGAGGGCGTGTAGAAGCTCCACGCGCTGCGCTGGCGACGGAGGCGCGGGGCCGAGCAACGCCGCTTCGACGGCAGCCAGGAGCTCACGCGGCGGTGGCGGCGCCATAGCCAGTGATCTCCCTCGCCGGAACCCTAGTTGTCGGCGGTGGCCGGCGGAACGGGAGGGGGCGGATTTAAAACCCTAGGCCAGCTCGAGGCGGGCTTCTGGGTTTTGGAGTCGGGAATTTGGGGCTGCTTATTTTAGGCTCCGCGAAGGAGAGATGAGCTGTGGTCGCGTGACTCCTGCTAAGAGGGTGTTTGGTTGGGTCGTGACTTTCAAATAAGCAGCTGTGGGATGTGGAAAACCTGTTGTCTGTTGTGAGTAGTGAAACCGTTTGGCAAACTGGCTGTCGGTTGTAAGCTGTTAGTGATGGAAAGTCTGAAATGCCCTTCGGATGCTGAGATTCGGTTTCGATATTGAATTACCGATACTGGCCTAGTATATCCGTATTTCAGTGACGTTTGAACTATTCTACATACGAAAAACCTATAAATTCCCGATATTAGCCGAGTTGATAATGTGGGCTTGTTTGGATTGCAGCCACCGCTGCGAGGGCTCTTGTTTGGATGAGAGCCAAAGAATCGGAACCACACCAATTTTTTTGCCACCCCGTTCAGATTCTACGCGCGCGTGTTGGCGAAACGCTGGCGGCCAAATCCTTGGCCAAAAATTTGGCGTGCCAATTTTGGCAGGGCTGGCTAGGGCATGAACCAAACAGCCCCTGTATTACCACCTAGTTGCGCCGTCCATACCTAGGTCACAACCGGCGATTTGCGGGAGAACAAGAGGAGGGAGGGGGGCATCAGCGATGACCAGGGGAGGAGCTTCGGGGGCGGGACGCGGCGACGAGTATATTGACAAATAACATGATTTTTCTCTCCCTCGACCAACAAAATATAAACACTCTCTGTAGTTTTGCAAGTTACATGGTTCCTACTGATGTATTCAGGCTTGCTCAAATACCCTCTCAATGTTTAGAACTAATGTATGAAATACCTATGTAATTAGAACTAATTCTTGGCTAATTTCAGTAAAGTCGTATATTCTAAATATTGTAAAAATGGATCAGAAGTTGTGTTGGTCAATCCATGAATGCAACACATCTAGAAACCCATCGATTTCATCAATACAGTATATGCAAATCAGTTGTACAATCCTTAAATTGAAGGAAAAAATGTAAAAAAATAAACGAGACAATTGAGATGCAGCTTGGAGCAGCGGGCAACGGATGAATCTTGAGGAAGGAGCTCCGGATGCATCACATGCCGACGAGGACTAGCAGCCGGCCAAGACAGTCGGGCTATGGCCGCCGGGAGTACTTCGTCGGAGGAGCACCTGTCCCCGTCGGAGGGAGAGCAGAGAGGAGGACCGGGCCGGAGGACTTGGCAGGGAGGAGGGAATGGGGCGGGCGGAACGGATCCGCGTGGTAGACGACGTCCACCTCCGGCCACCGGCGCCGGAGGGAAGGTCCAAGGCCTCTGATGCCTCTGGTCCGGGCGGATGCCCTCAGGCGCGGGCAGATGGCCTCTGTTGCGGGCGGATGGCGCGGGCGGACGGTGAGGGCAAGCTCTCCGCGTGGGAGGCGGCGTCCGGCGCCGGAGGGAAGGTCCAAGACGGGCCGGCCTAGGGATCGAGCTCCTGCTCGCCCACGGCCTCTCTGCAGGCGGCGCGGGGGGAATGAACGCTTGGAGGGGAAACGACCTCATTTTCCTGGAAAGGCAGTAGTTATATAGGATGGCAGTTTTTCCGTAATTTCCTGGAAGTAAAAGGGGTAGGAGGGGCGTGGGATTGGTAGAAAGCCTGGAAAGCACCTCAGGCTGTGCTTTCGCTTCTACGTGCGTGAAAGCGCGTTGCGCTGCGGCAACGCTGGTCCAAATATTGTTCTTTGGTTGAGCTGCAGCTTATAAGCGTGGAAAGCCTGTCGAAAAGCCTAACCAAACACCCTCTAAGGTGGTTGCGGACTTGAGGCATCTGACCCGTTGGTCACTTTTCATTACGTGAAATTTGACAAATTCCGTCCTTATTTAAAATTTAAAACTGAATTAAAAAAACGTAATCTCACCATTCTTCATGATGCCCGGTCAAAAGCGTTGTCTGCCCCGTCTGCCCAACCGGGCCCATAGCGTAAGTGTGGCGCTGGGCTAGGGCGCCCTAGGCCAAGGTGACATGCTCCACTTATGTGTATCATCCTTGCTTAAAATTTAAATCAAATTAAAAAATTATGATCACACGTTTTTTCTTGACGCCCACCCTAGGGTGCCATGTTGGACCGCAGGACAGCCCGGTCAAATGTGTCATGGTCCCTGCCACGTCTGTCCAGCCAGCCCCGCAGGCGTAAGTATGGCGCGTCAGGCTATGGTGTTCTAGGCCAAGGCACCATGCTCCACTCTAAGGATGGCAATTTTAACCGTGGGTACGGGTATCGCGGATATTCGACCCGTATGGACAGGATATGGGTACTCTTTTATACCCATGGGCAGTACCCGTACCATACCCGTCAAGTCATGGGTAGGTCATGCGTATCGTGTTGTACCCGTGGGTATACCTGTACCCTACCCATTTATACTGACACGTGGGCCACTTTGACCATATGTAGCCCAACAGGAAGCAGCCCACGAGGCCATGACTTCAGGTTTCAGGCGAAGGGTCGGTCGAAGCATTCCCGTAATTTCCTTGTGTCCCAAATCTCCGCAAACTACAATCACTCATCGATCCTCTCATCTTCCAAGTACTCAAATTAAGGAGATAAATTCCCAGCGATGAGGCATACAATGGATTGAACCGGTATTTTTGTCAAATGTGCTATCAATGTATATAATAGCTTGTGTACCCGCTGGGTATCCAATGGGTACGGGTATCCGCCAGGTATGGGTATGGGTAGAGTTTCATACCCATGGATACGGGTATGGGTAGGGTTTTCTACCCGTTGGCTATACGGGTATGCGTATGGTATTGCTCTACCCGCCCCATACCCTACCCATTGTCATCCTTACTCCACTCTTTCTCTTTCTCCTCACGCCTGACCGGTGCCTCCTCACCCCCTACTCTATTTTTTCTTAGATCCCTTCAATCGGAGATATTTCTCCGTGGATTGCACCTTATCTCCATCCTCCATGGTAATATTGTTGGAGATATGCCCTACTAGTCCAACTACGATTTGACCCATATGGGAGTCCAACTCCACCTCCTCTCTTTTTTTCCTTTTTCCATTTTCTTTTATTTTTTCCTTCAAATAAAATTAGAAAAAAACCACCGGAAGGTTCCTACTGCCATGATTGCAGGGCCTAGGGCCCGCCTGTCAACCCCACCTAGTGTTGCGGCCAAAGGGTGAATTTGCCCCCCTCTAGCACTCCCTCCTTCTCGGGTTTGTCCTGAAACTCTTCCGAAACACTATGAACCCATAGATAAAATCATCGATATTATCTACTGTTGTTAGAAATATATTTCTAACATCCCAGGACATCCCATGTCCTCTATTATGTCTCATATAAATTCGGTCTTACACCGGTATAATTTCTCCCTTATACTATCTCCATTCCAAAATGTAAGCATTTTTTAGCAAATTAGTTTAGCTTGCTAACAAGTCTTACATTTTGGAACAAAGGTAGTAGTAACTTCCCTGAAACCTCTCTGATTGATACTAGACTTGTTTCTGTGACATCGTATCGATATCGAACATTCATCCCCACTACTATTAAACAAGCAAACTTGGCAAGAAAATGAAATCTTGACCGTCCAAGTAAGCTTATCAAACGGCCCACAAACTTTTGTTCTCCCCACCCCCTCTTCATTTCCCTCAAACCAAGCTGCTGTATAAACAGTCGCCCTGGGATCACGCTTACCATGTATAAGCAACACAAATGGCTTTTTTTATTGTCATTCTAAGATCACGCTTGGTATCCTCATATCTCGCTTGCCATGGTGGAGATAAAAATGGCTTCTTGACTGGCAACTAAAACAATCGCACTTTGCCAATTCATGATTCCATACCGCCCATTCCGCAATACAAGACCCCGACGAGCAGCAGCACAATGCACACAGGCTCCGACGAGCAGGACGACCGGTCCTAGGCTCGCTCACCATCACACACAGGACGCCGTCGAGTAGCAGGGCCACGCACACGACTCCGGCGAGCATTGACGCTCCAACAAGGAGGCACAGATTAGGTGACGATCATGTTCAATCCACGCCAGCGTCCTGCAACATCTGTGCCGCGGAATGGAAATTCATCAGGTTAGAAAAGTATAAATCAATGGACAATTTAAACTCCTGAAATACAAATCTAATTTTTGATACAAATTTGGCTTTTCAGTAAAATCTGTACGGGGAGATCTTGGAGATGCTAATCATGTGTGTGCTTCATGCTCTTGGAGATGGCTTCTGAGTTCTGAGAGTTACACTTTGGTTGAATAATATATCGGTATTAATTTCATTAGGAGTATCGGTGCGTCCTGCTTTAGGCGATATTACAAATGAAAGCTTCCGTCGTTCAGATCCGACCCATGGTAACTTCTGACACCATTTGTGTTGACATAAGGTACCTTTTTACAATGTTATGCTTTCATCACTGCAGAAGATTATAATAGACGCGCCTACAAAAATTCGGTTCCTTCTTTACCTAGGACAGATGTGTTGCCAACTACAACGTCTAACCATGATCAAGGTATTATTATTACTGCTTTTATTTTTCATTCATATTGGAAATTCCATATTGTGCAACTGAAGCTTTCTTCCGTTCCACTACTACGAAGGCCTACAATTTTTTTTACTTCTCCAAGTGTCGTTCAATCAAATAAAGAGCAATCAAATAAGCGGTCCAAAGAGCGTACACAAGTATGGACCCTCACTGCCATGGTTAGTTATTAGTCCCACTTCCACTTCTTTTAATAATGAGATTTTTGTTATTATTCGGTTGTGAGGCTAGTTTGTTATTTGTTCGTGCAACAGCCGGAAGAAGTGGAAAATTTAGTCAAATATGCATTGCAGCACATAGAACTAAAGTCTGACAAGTGGAAGGACCTTAAATTCACAACATGGCAAAGGCAAGAGTGTATACAGAGCAGACTGCAGAAGCATGGGTATACCTCCTACCTCAATGCAATTGTTATGATGTTATTCTTGTCCCCTTGACCACATTTCAGAATGATCAAATATAGAAAAAGTTATGTGTTTGGGTTATAGTACTATTGGCATATCAACAAAATAACACTACTAAATTCAAATCTATAACTAAACCAAGGCTCCATTCAGAAATGGGTTACAGTAGAGTGAAATACCTTACGCTCCTCCCAGCAGCATATAGGTTACATTAGTTCATTCCTCCCAGCAACATATAGGTTACATTTGCTTGATCTAACCCAAAAAATCCAGCTCCTATTTAAAAATTGAAACATGAAGAAAGTAATGCAAAATGTAACCTACATGAAAGCATTGGTCTTTGGCTTGAGATACAAATGAGGCAACTACCTATCCGAAAATTCATGATCTGCAATACTGCACTGATAGAACCAAGGTTAATGTGAATGTTCGCAAACAACTAAAGATGCAGGCCTTCACGTAGGGGACTTAAAATGGTGAGATGTGAGAAGATGCATGCTATATGAACACATATTAATTTATTACTCCTCAAGTTAGAAAATATCACTGGAGAAAAAAAGTCCATGATGAAAGATGAACACGATATCAATTACAGCGCTCCTATGTTTGATCGTGCTAGAACCCCATTTAATAAGAACAGAGACAATACAAGAGAGAAATATTTTGGCATAGTAGCACTTCAGTGATATTTGGACAGGTGGACACATCTTATATTCGAAGTCTGAACCTATCCTAATGGGGATAGAAGGATTCCTCACCGTCTATGAAGTATGCCAAGCAGGGGTACCCATGGGTGGACGCGTCGGCCCTCCTTGATGATGGAGCGCGCGCGGATGCGACACCGCTCCTTGCCGCTGGAGCGCGGGTGGACGTGGCAGCGCTCCTTGCTGCAGCAGCGTGGACGGACGCAGCGGCTTTCCTTGTTGACAGGAAGCCCATGGGGGCGGAAACCCCTAATCCATCCACGTCGATCTCAAGGTGGCCCAGGGCGGCCTTTATTACTTATAAAATCAAATTCACATTCTTAAATCACTTTCTCTCCCGTACTGATCCTCCTTGCCTTTCCTTCCTTGTCCAGTAAGGGCCGACCAGCTTCGACGCCACGATTTAGGTGGTCTCGAGCCATTTGGGCTCGGACACTCTGTTCGCCGCCGATTGCCTCCTCCAACCACAGAGCCTTCCCAAGTGCGCGTGGTGGTCGCTTCCGAGGGACGCCGTGAAGAGGAATTCCACGCCTTCACCTCCGCCGGCGGGAAGGTAGGAAGGGGCTGCCATGGATGGCTGGATGCAACAGCGGGAGGAGGGGGCGGGGAAGGATCAGTTCTCGAGGCAGTGACCAGGGATGGGGGTGTGAGGGGGGGACGTCCTCGACGCAACAAAGAGCAGGGAGGGAAGGTCGGGGCCTTCTCGCCGGCGGCGGGAAGACAGTGAAAGCCGTGAGTGAGATGGGGAATATGAAGTGATAGAGATGAAGTGGTTGACGTGAGTGAGATGGGGACTGGGAAGCTGTGTGTGTGCCCGATGGGTTTCCATCTTTTTTTTCCCTCATGAAAATTGTTCCATCGTTGGATAGTTGGGCCACTCTGGGAGTATGACGTACCAGATGGCTTGTATTGTGTTGAGCGATATGCCCCGGTAATAAAGCTTAGGCTTTCTCTCTAACAAAAAAGTAAGACTCAGAGTGGTGAGGGGAGCGTGTCTGATTCTTTTTTATTTTATGATTATGATCGGAGTTTTTACATTTGTGGCGACAAAATATTTATTCTATCATGGTGATTTTTTTATCATATTAAGATTTTTTGCACAATTGTTTTATTAATTGAATGTTAAAAATTGTAAATCATGCAGACCATTGTGTGGTCTTTGGATGTTAAATTTTATGAAGTACTTCACGGGAGATATTTTGTCCGACACTCCTGAACAGGTAGTATATATTTTTCTTCACATGATGATATTTATTATATGTTGTATTATTATTTAAAAACTAACTAAGCTTATTGTTTGCCTTTAGGTTCATATAACACACTTTAGAACTAAATTGGTTGTGATATTAGTCGACTCGGAATTGAATGATGATGATATAAGAAATCGAGAGTTGAAAGATGAGGAAACCAACTTGGACACCAATGATTGCATGATTTTAGATAGACCCACTAAGAAACCTAAAACATCGTACTTATCATCGAAAGTTGAGTTCTTGTCGCAATCATCTGCCAATCCAACAAACTCCGACTTGATAGAATCATCAAAAGATGCGAATTTATCGCAATCATCGGTCCTTTCACCATATGTCAAACCAACAAACGCCTACCTAATAGATGAACTTCGCTTATACATCTTCATGGTTGATGATGTCCCTTCGTTATAACCTCTAAGCCGTATCCTATTACTTTAAAGTTAAGACATATAAAGAACATATTGAAAATGGATCAATATATGGACGCAGATTGCTTCAACATGGTTGTGCGCATAATAGCCTCCCACGACATCCACCTATTTTGTGACATTCCAGTTCATTATATGGATCTAAACGTTTGTGTAAGCTACTATACTTAACTATCACATCTTTTTCTCATAATATTACAAATTTATTTTATTATTTTAGAGGTTGTCTCACTTTCCACGAGACCCAAGCGGTCATGGAAGGCTCGATTTTGACCAGTTGAAAAAAATATTTCATAGTTAGCCTAATAAAAAATAGTATCATATATGAGAATGTGACAAGGTGATAGTTTATTCCTTTGGTTATGATGGTGGTTCATTTTGTATCAATGGTATTGATCTATTTCTAAACCCATCATTACAGATTTACCTGCCTTATGACATTCTTGCCATATTGTTATTGTTCGTGTTGGACAAAAAGAAGAAAATTATCTATATTTTGGACCCGCTACCGAGGCCAACTTGGGGGTGCTCATATTTAGAAATATGGAAATTAGCAATAAAATAAAATGATAAACCTTGCGCTTCGATTGGAGGATCCCAAATGGAAAGACAACATCTCCAAATGGGGGTGTAATGTCCATGTTGTTCCCACAAACTCGAACCGGTATGAAGTTTTCACTTAATTATAACCTTACTTTATTTGTTCAACGCTCAACATTACATTTCATATGAATGCGGTGCTATGTTTGGTATTTTGGTTTTTAATTTAATGCATTCATGGCACGATGAAGCGTCATCTGTTCCGATACCTACGGTGAATATTCTCAACCTACTCATTTGCTACATTTTGAACATGAACTTTATGTGATAATGTTGTATGATGTATATGTAGGATGATTTTGAGTTGAGAATGCGATTTGTGGTACATCTTCTAGAGAATCAAGGCAATGAAGCAATAAACAATATTCCTATATTGGAACGAGGAATAATTGATCGCATAAAGAGATGGACCATATGAAATAATAATGGTGGATAATGTTACTTGTAACTTGTTATTCAACTATATCTATTGTAATATTTAAGCAAAATAACTATTATCTATGTGCGTTGTGTAACTGAAATGGTGCGGGAGAGCGTGGATTGCACTTTGTTTGTGTATCCTTACATGGTTCACAATTCAGATATGCAATTTATATTACTCTGGTAATAAAAAAAGTCGTAGAAATTATAAATTTTATATACGTGTGTTGCACGTGCACGCATACTAGTAAAACCAATAACGGCATATGTATTATCTCAATTAAAGGTTGCCATTACTTAAGCGTGTGACCCGTAAAGACTCGATAACACATAGACATGTTCAGGAACTTATCGTACAATAACCAATAACGGAACTATGGACACCCATGAGGGCTCATGTGTGTTCACGAAGAACGAGGGAACCTTTGAAGTTACTCATTGCACTTATCGCTTAACTTCACGATACCAACGATATTAGGAGTTGGCACTATGTGATCTCGTCTGATTAAACTTTAGGTCGCGCCTGGTGGGCCCCTGGCTGCCCTGGCCACCGCCTCTCGTTGCCTTTCCGCCTATAAATTTCCCCTAACCCTAAAACGTTCGGGGACGGAGTTATTTTTCACAAAACATACAGAGAGGCGATGTCACCCTCGAAAGTCCAATCTAGGGCTTCTGCAACCCTGTTCCGGCACCCTGCTGGAGGGGGGAATCGTCATCGGAGGCATCTTCGTCGCCATGATCGCCTCCGTACAGATGTGTGAGTAGTTCATCTCGGGACTATGGGTCCATCGCAGTAGCTGGATGGTTGTTCTCTTCCTTATGCCTCCATGTTTAGAGTCTCATGAGCTTCCTCACATGATCGAGACCACCGTTATGTAATTGTGCAGGTTGTGTTTGCTGGGATCCGATGAACCATGAGATTATGATTATTTTGTTCATGTCAATCTGAGATATTTCACTATTATTTGTAGAGAGTTTTAATGTTTTCTTGCAATGCTCTCCGGTATATATGATTAGCTTGTCCATGTAGTTGTTTTCACCTCCAAGAGAGGGTCTATATGCTAGATAGTGGGTTCATGTCTCCCTTACATCTATGCTCGAGTGACAAAAATGTGACGGATCGGGGATGTGTTGTTGCTACTAGGGAGAAAACAATGGTTCTCTTGTCTACGGACGAGGACCACTGCTTACATTACGTATTGTTCTTAATGCATTTGTCTGTTGCACACAAAACAATCACTTCGTTGTTGCACGTATGGATGCATGCTGGATAGTGGTCCATATGCCTTGACGTAATGCCTACAATGTTAGATACCATGAACTATATCTCGTCATAATAGTATTGTTATACATTCATAATTTGTCAATTGTCCAGCTGTAATTTTTTCACCCAACATGTTTGTTTTCTTTGGAGAGACATGATACGTCATAAACGTATCCTTAATTTCTGATGTTCCATGTTGTTTTCATGCCATATGCTACATGTTTTACTTACACTTTATGTCATTTTTATCAATTTCCCGGGACTAACCTATTGACAAGATGCCACAGAGCCAGTTCCTGTTTTCTACTATTTTTAGTTTCAGAAAAGTTGTTTTGGAAATATTCTCAGAATTGGTAGATTCAAAAGTCAGAAGTCTTAGAAGTCCCAGAGGGCCAAGGAAGTCCAAAGCAGACCCGGGGGGGGGGGCCCGGAGCCCCCACACCATGCCTGGGCACAGGTGGACCCCTGGCCACGCCCAGGGGTGGTGTGGGACCCTCGGGCGCCCACCGCCATCGCCGTTTCCCCTATATATGCCCCCCGATGCATCAACCCTAAAGATATCGGCCCCCTTCCACAAAAAGTTTTGTAGCTCCGCCGCCGACGAAGACAAGTTTCGGGGGACAGAAATCTCTCTTCGGGCACCCTGCCGGGACGGGAAAGTGCCCCCGGAGCCATCTCCATCAACTCCACCGCCATATTCATCGTTGTTGTTGTCTCCTATGATGTGGAGGGAGTAGTTCTCCCCCGGGGCTGAGGGCTCTACCGGTAGCTATGTGTTTCATCTCTCTCTCCCATGGTGTGATCTTTATGTGATCATGAGCTTTGTAATCTAGTTGAATAAGTAGATGTTATTCTTCATCTTTTATGCTACTCAAGTGGTTTTGTTATGAGATCTCTGTAGACACTTTGATCATGGTGTAAAGGTGACAGTGTGTTCACCGTGTGGTTTAGCATGATATTTATATCTTGTGTTGGATGACCCTATGAAATTGTGGTGTTTGTCTAGTACCTTCTAGGGCGCTCATAGTGATAGCGTGGGGTTAACTAGACATGGGAATGCGACTTTGAGGAGTGTTGTTACAACCCTACGCAATGAATTGGTGTTTGTTATTCGACCGGAGAATGGTTCGGAGTAGCATAGTGAAGAGAGATATTTATGCATTCAATTATGTTATCATTGTTGAGAGTGTTCACTAGTGAAAGTAGGATCCCTAGGACTTGTTTCCAAGCATTGAAACACCGTTTACAACTAGTTCTGCTGCCATTTTTATTTTAGATTGTTATTGTCACTTATAATCAACCATATTACTTGTATTTTACTCTCTCTTCGTCGAACTAGTGCACCTATACAACTGACAATTGTATTAGGTGTGTTGGGAACACAAGAGACTTCTTGTATCGTAATTGGAGGGTTGCTTGAGAGGGATATCTTTGACATCTACCTCCCTGAGTTCGATAAACCTTGGGTGATCCACTTAAGGGCCTTGGTG
This sequence comes from Alopecurus myosuroides, assembly GCA_028641055.1. NCBI lineage: Eukaryota > Viridiplantae > Streptophyta > Magnoliopsida > Poales > Poaceae > Alopecurus > Alopecurus myosuroides. Next base: position 249,387,112 of record CM054060.1, on the reverse strand, counting down.
CTGTTCTACAAACCTCTGCACTTGGAGGCCCAACACTGTCTACAATGATAGAAGCGTGTGTAGACATCAAGCTCTTTTCTGGCGCTGTTGCCGGAGAGGTAAGGTAAAAGGTACTCACATCATGTGTGAGTGCTCGAAGTTATTTCCTTTAGATTCTGCAATTATATCTTTTTGTTTCTTGTTTTCACTAGTTAGGCTTATTTTCACTTGTTCCTTGTTTTTATTTTTACTAGTTAGGCTTAATGAAAAACAACAAAAATACGAGGGAACTTTATAATCTTTATCTTGAGTTAGGACATGAAGTGTTTAAAGAGAAAATAAAAAAACCTATGAAGCTTTATTTGCATGCTAGTAGCAATGTTATTAGCATTAATTCTTTGAACACCATTATTGCTAATGCTATGGAAAAGTCTAAGCATTGGGAAGCTTGTTTTGATGAATATGATATTTTTAGTCCCCGAAAAACGGAGGAACAAATCTACTTTAATGATACCTTGCCTCCAATATATGATGATTATAATGATTGTGGTATTCTAGTTCCACCTACTATTGATGATAACTTTTATTGTGATCATGATATGCCTTCTATATATGATGTTTACAATGATGAATATGTTATTTTCAGTCCACCTACTATTGAGGAGAAAGTTAATTATGATTATAATATTCCTCCTATATTCGATGATTATGGTGATGAGAATGATAATGATAGCTATTTTGTTGATTTTGCTCCCACTGCTATTAATAAGAATGACTATGCTTATGTGGAGAGTATCAATTTTTGTATGCATGTGGCTCGTGATAACAATGTTTTATGTGATAGTTATATTGTTAATTTTATTCATGGTGCTACTGAAAGTTATTATGAGAGAGGGAAACATAATTTTATGCATCTCAACAATATCAAGTTTCCCCTATTTATGTTGAAAGTTTTGAAGTTGCACTTATTTTTTCTTCCTATTCTAGCCACTTTGTGCTTTATTGACACGTTCTTATACAAGATTCTTTTTCATAGTAAGTGGGTTAGATTTAAATTTGTTTTACATTTTCTTCTTCATGCTCTATTTTGCTTAAATTCCTAATTCTTATGAGAGCATCTTCTAAAATTATCATGCCTAGATAAAAGGCTTTAAAGAAAAGCACTTCTTGGGAGATAACCCATGGTTTTATTTTTGCTTTGTTTTTCTCTGTTTTCTTTGAGTCAAGGTGTTGTTTACTTCTATAGCAACTCCTTTGTATCTTTATTTTCATGTATTAGCTGTGCCAAGTAAAGTTTCTAGCGAAAGTTGGAGTTGGTTTTGGATTTCTGCGCAGGAAACAGGTTTTTGCTGTCCACCGTAAAAAATCGTATAATTCACCGAAAGATCAAAATGACCTGAAACTTTTTTTTTGCTTATTCCTCATCTAATTCCTCGACCTTTTTGTTCTTTAAGTTTTTTATTTGAGAAACGTAAGTTCCCCGAAAAAATTCGTCTTTACAGACTGTTCTTGTTTTGGAAGATTCTGCCATTTTTCTTGCATTTGCTCTTTTACGATGTCAAGTGGATTTCTTTGCTTCACAAAACATCAGTGGTTGTAGCTAATGTTTAAAAGTATCAATAGAACTTGTGCGCATATAGAACCCATGGATTTTTTATTGTTTCACCAACCCTCTAATGCGTATTACTCTTTGAGTGTGGTGTGAAGGAAGTTTTCAAGGGTCAAGAGAAGAGGGTGATATAATGTGATCAAGAAGAGTGCAAAGGCAAAGCTTGGGGATGCCCCCATGGTTCATACCAGCAAATTCTAAGAAGACTCGAGCTAATCTTAGGTATGCCCAAGGCATCCCTGATGTCTATGCACGCTTCTATTCTTGTAGACAGTGTTGGGCCTCCAAGTGCAGAGGTTTGTAGAACAGCAGCAAGTTTCCCTTAAGTGGATCACCCAAGGTTTATCGAACTTAGGGAGGTAGAGGTCAAAGATATCCCTCTCAAACAACCCTGCAATTAAGATACAAGAAGTCTCTTGTGTCCCCAACACACCCAATATACTTTTCAGGTATATAGGTGCACTAGTTCCGCGAAGAGAGAGTAAAATGCAAGTAATATGGATGATAATAAGTGATAATAGCAATCTGAAATAAAAATGGCAGCAAGCAAACATGTAGCACAATTGGCGGAAAACGGTGTTTCAATGCTTGGAAATAAGGCCTAGGGCTCCTACTTTCACTAGTGGACACTCTCAACAATGCTCACATAATTGAATGCATAAATATCATCTCCTCACTATGCTACTCCGAACCACTCTCCGGTCGAATAACGAACACTAATCATTGCGTAGGGCTTAAACATCACTCCTCAAGTTTATATTCCCTCTCTAGGGAACCCCCAATGTCACTACGAGCGCCATAGATTAGTAAACAAACGCCAACAATTTCATAGGTTCATCTTCCAACACAAGATATAAATATCATGCTAAACCACACGGTGCACACACTGTCACCTTTACCCCGTGATCAAAGTGTTTACGGAGACAACAAAACCAATTGAGTAGCATAACATATGAAGATCAATCTACATATTCAACTAGATTACAAAGCTCATGATCACATAAAGATCACACCATGGGAGAGAGAGATGAACCACATAGCTACCGGTAGAGCCCTCAGCCCCGGGGGAGAACTACTCCCTCCTCATCATAGGAGACAACAACGACAATGGATTTGGCGGTGGAGTCGATGGAGATGGCTTCCGGGGGCACTTCCCCGTCCCGGCAGGGTGCCAAAACAAAGATCTGTCCCCCGAAACTTATCGTCGGCGACGGCGGAGCTACGGATGTATTTTGTGGAAAAGATCGATTGTCCGAGGGTTTATGCCTCGGGGGGGATATATAGGCGAAAGGGCAACGTCGGTGGGCGCCCGAGGGGCCCACACCCCTAGCTGGGGCGACCAGGGGGAGCCCGCGCGAGCCTATGGTGTGGGGGCCCTAGGCCCCCCTCCGGGTCTCTTCGGGACTTCTGGAAGCTTCCGGGGAAAATAGGAACTTTGGCTTTCGTGGCATCCGATTCCGAGAATATTTCTAGAACAACTTTTCTGAAACTAAAAACAGCAGAAAACAGGGAACTGGCACTTGGCATCTTGTTAATAGGTTAGTCCCGGAAAACGTATAAAAATGCTATAAAAAGGGAGAAAACATGTAGCAATTGGCATAATATGATCATGGAGCATCAGAAATTATAGATACGTTGGAGATGTATCAAGCATCCCCAAGATTAACTCCTACTCGTCCTCTAGTAGGTAAACGATAAAACATTAATTTCTGAGGTGACATGCTACTAACACAAACTTGATCAATCTAATGTAAAAGCATATGCACGCTGAGTGTAACATCCCAAGTATGAAAATCTCCCCCCTAGATGTTTGTTTCTTGTTTTATTTTTGTTTTGCATCATGTCATCATATTCATTTGATTTTTGTTTGCATTGTGTTGCATTTGATCTCATTGTTTCCATCTGTTTTCTATTTGAATTCCAAACAAAACTTAATTTATTGCTCATACTTGTTATGTTACAATGTGTCGAATAAAAACTACCAAACAAACAATAATTTGTTCTACAAAAATTGGAATCAAAAACTTAAATTGGCTTAACTTTCAATTATTTCTTTTGATACCAAAATTGCTTAAAATCATTTAATTTCCGAACATCAACTCAATTAAATAATTGGAAAACAAAAGTTTATTTTAATGTGTGGTTACAAAAAGGAATCATTAAAAATTTATTCCAAAGTTTGCAAACCCCTAGAACCATTGTTTTCTCTCCCTTTTCCCAAATCTGCAAAAAAAAAGAAATAGACAGAAAAGAATAAAGGAATTAGAGGGGGAATAGAGCAACCAGCCTTTTTGGGCCAGCCCATCTCTCACAAGCCTGGTACCCCTTTGTTGTCTCCTACCTCTGTACGGAGTTCATCTCCAACGACCACGTCGACAGGTACAGGTAAGAAACGGTGATCCGATGCTCCCCTCCTCCCTTTTAGCTTGCCTTCGATGCTCTCCTCGTGCCCTAATCTTTTCCTCCTCCTTCTCCCTCGCACCGCCGCCCTTTTCCCTTGCGCTGTTCTCTCTCTCGCTTTCTGTACCCTCCACCGAGCTCCTTCACCAACGCCTCCCCCTCCGGCGAGCGCCGCCGCCACGGTGCCCTAGCGGCCGAGCTAGGGCCGGGAATGGAAAGGGCCCGCTGCCCTCTTCCACGTCGTGCCCTCCATCTCCCTCGAGGTCACCGGAATCGCCGCCGCCATCCGTTTTCTCGCCGCCGGCCGCACCTGACGACCACCACCGATCCCTCCGTTCGTCAGTCGCTGTAAGCAGTCGCCTCCCTTCCCCGCTCCCTCTCCTCCTCGCACGGGCACACGGGCCGCACGGCAGCACCGGCCGCAAGCCCGCGTCCGCCCCTCGCGCCGCGGCCGCGCGGACAGCAGCCGCCGGCGGCCGGCCGCACCCTCTGTACGCTCGCTGTCCGTCCGTAACTGCAGCAAGATGCAACACCTGAACAAAGATTCAGTTAAAAGTTCAGTTTACGCGCAGAGTTAAGCATATAGCCAAACCTGCTCGTGTTCTGTCACGAAACTGAACCAGCCGCAGCGGCCATCGCCTTGTGCGCGCAACCGCGGGGTCGCGGGTTCGACTCCCCCCCGCGCGTTGGCCACAAATCTTTTATTTTTATTTACAGACCCATCACAACACCCTTATTTCGCACACAGGTCCTTGGATTTTATTCTAGGTCCCTGCAGTTTTGTTTTAAGTCCCTACCTGTGGAATAAAATGGCAGATTAACCACCAAACTTTAAAAATGCCTAACTAATTAATTACAACTCCAAATTTAACATTTTTTATATGTTTTCAATACCAAATTTAATTGTCTATCTATCTATAGCATTTGTTTTCTGTTTTGAATTTTCAAAATGCAATTCAAATTCGAATTCAAATAATTCAATTGCAATTTGCTAAAATCCATAACTAATTCATTATTAATCCAAATCATGCAAATAAAATATGTTTTCCATACCATTTTGAACCACCAATTCAAATATAAATTTTGTTTCATGATTTGAATAATTTAAATTGCCTAAATAATTTAATACTTGTTTAATTCATTTAAATTTGATAAAATCATAACTTGCTCAAAATAAAATAATTTTGAACATGCAAAATATGTTTTCAAACCATCAAAGTGTGAACTTTTCAAATGTGAGTTTGAAATTATGTTTTGAACAAATAAAACTTCAATTAAATTCAAACTTGTTTTAAATCCATTTAAAACTTGTTTAATATTGTTTAATTCATAATTAAATTATCCTAATTCCAATTTCAATATTTGAAACATGTAATCCAACTAAAATTTGATGTTCTTTTCAAATATAAATTTTGTTATTTGTTTTGAACACTTTAACTCGATGAAAACAACAATTGTTTATGTGACACCCTTAAGGAACCAACATTTTCTAACTTAATAAATAAATTTCTAAAATTGGTAAACCTTATTTCCAACTGGTTCTATTGTTGTTATTTTGTTGTTTTCCTCATCCATGCATCATGCTAATCCACTTTCACCCGTTGATTAGTTGTAAAACAATTATTTCAACCTAAATGCATGGGCTTTTCATATGCAACTCAAACTTGCATGTGGGTCCATTTAAATTGTGTTACCATGTCAACTAGTTTATTTTTGATGCATCAATTAAATGGACATGCATCATCCCATGATTGTGCACTATGCCATGTTATTGATTGTTTGTTCTCTGTGTTGTTTGTTTGCTTCTTCTCGGATAGACGACGACGTTGAGTCCGACGATCCTTACGACACCCTTTCTGAGGATCTAGCTCAGTACCAGGCTACTGGGTTTGCAGGCAAGTTATCACTCACATGAACCACCGTGTTCCTTTCAACATTGATTACCGATACTTTCCATTGTTCTTTTCTGCTAGCCTTAGTAGTAGTTGTTTCTGTTACGAACCTATCACATGAACCCCTTAACCCTTATATTGCCTCACCTCCACTCCTACAACCTCATTGTTTGAGCCAGTGTCTTACTAGCATGCTTAGGTTGTTTGCTCGAGTCTGTTACCCGTTACTTTCTGTTGTTACTACTATTATGTTCTGGGGGCTCGATGTTAATCAATCAACCTGTTATTAATAATATGCTGATAAGGCACCGGCAGGATGCCCTTTGTGGTTTTGAGGCCTGCTAGTGTCGATCCTAATAGGAAAAGGGTCTTGTCTACTGATCCATGATGAGCGTGCTCACCGCATCCGGGTGGTAGTATGGGACCCCCCTCGACTTAGACCTGATCTGCAGCTTGTCCGAAGAGCCACACTTAGTTCGGGTGTTCCATTTGCTCCTTGCATAATGGGTGGATCCCCCATGGTTACTGATGATGATGTTGATGCATATAGGGCGAGGCCTGTGGTGCCGGGGGGTGTGGTTTTCACCCCTGCGCTTAGGTTAGGTCGGACTGGCCGGGACCTTATAGCTCAGTGGCTCCTAGGACAGGTTGTAGAGATGGTTCGAGTCGTGTCGAGTCCACCTGAGTTTTAGTTGGTGGCTTGAGTGTGTACGGGTACTGGAGCACACCCTGCAGGGATAAATCTTCTCGAGAAGCCGTGTTGTCCGCGGTTATGTGACGACTTGGTGAAAGTACTGGCTAACAAGTACTCAGAACAACGTACACCTAACTAATGTTAACTTGACTAGTAATAGACTTATTGACACAACAACTTGATCCATTATTCATTAATCCAACTGTGTGAGTTATCCTCGGATTGCTTCTTTGGATAAGGGGCGAGATCCAGGATGGGTTTGTTTGATGGTCAACAACAGTTGGTTACGTTACGCTATCTTATCTCCTTTCTGTTAGCTGGAAGTGGTAGTGTTTCTGTAGTTGGTTAGCGCAGCCAGTTGCAGCATCTTTTATAACCCCCTTTCTTCCGTTGAACCCAAGGCATCTGTGCTTGGTGTTGACGGGTTACACTTTGGTGAACTGTGAGTCTTGCTTGCCAGTACGTTGTTGTACTGACCCCTTTGGGGCTGTGGTTTACGCAGACGACGATTCCGAGAATCCCCATGGAGGCTACTACGTGGAGTACGACGAGGCTGCAGACGAGTAGATAGCGGACCCGGGCAGGATCCGAGACTTCGTGGATGGGCTCCGTTTTTTTTTGTTGCCGGCTTCTTAAGCCTATTTGGATTTGTCTGTACTCAGACCCTTTGTTTGCTTCCGCTGCTATGTAATGATGTTATGTTGGGACATGTGTCCTCTGGATGATTGTATTTGCTATTCTCTGCCTTAGTGAAGGCCATTTGCAACCTTATTTCAATCTTTTGTGTCTTAGAGATGTGTTGTGGTATCATTCCGTTTAACGCTGTTGACGTACCATGTGTGATTGGTATGAAGTACGTCGACAGTAGTGCCTATGGTCTCTAGTGGATAGTTTACATCGACGGTGGAATAGCAGGGCTTGTGTTGTCGCACATAAGCGTCGGCCTACCAGGAAGCTGGGACGTGGGAGCAGTTATGCCCCATAATCCAAGCATCTGCTATCCAGTTCGGCCCGATGAGTATCCCCTAGAAACCAGGGTGCGACAAATGGTATCAGAGCCTGTCTGCCTGTAGGATCCCTTTTACTGGTCGCAGTTGAGTCTAGAAACTATTTTGTAGCTATATAGGAAAAATGAAACGTGAGAGTACGAATTCTGCCATTTTATTTCTTTCCCCACCCACCCTCCCTTTTCTGGTAAGGAAGTGCAACGTTGTTTTCTCTTCTCATCTAAACTTTCAAGTTAGGATTCACGTATCCTGGTTTCTCTAGGATGGTTATATCTACTATACCATAGGAATGGAGGTGGTTGTGACATGATTTATCATGTTGCCTACTCACGATTGAAAACGGTGGCAAATAAGCCCCGGAAGCAGATCCTCTATTCCTTAAGCAGTAGATATTGATCCTTTAGAAGCCCGGATGGGTTTTCTCCGTAGTACCTCAGGTGTTTGTGGTCTCCTGTTTCCCAGTTGTTGCTTCGATATCGTCCTTCACAAATCTTATCTTCCGTTGTAACAACTTATCTGTTGATCCGTGGTTAACCTCCATCCTTGTTCTATGCTGTCGACTTACCGTCTGAAGTAATCCTTTTAAGCACTTATATTGGATTTTGTTATCCGGTTACTGTGTTAATCTTGGTATCCTCTTCAGGATGGAAAGTGGTGACGAAGAACCCACACTGCCACCTGAGATGGGGAAAGTGCTGTCTCAGATGACACAAGTTATAAAGCAGATGCAGCAGAACCAAGACCTTGGGAGAAATGGCAACGCCCGCGTGTCTATTCGGGAGTTCCTTGAGCTCAATCCGCGCACGTTTGATAACCCCTCCGAGCCATTGGATGCTGATGACTGGCTCCGTGAAATGAACCGTACTCTTGTGGTAGCTCATGTGGCTGACGAGGACCGTGTTCCTTATGTGACCTACCTTCTCCGTGGGCAATCCATATCTTGGTGGGAGAATTTCCAAGAAATGAGAGGTTCTAGTGTGGCAATCACATGGGAGGATTTCAAGCAAGCTTTCATGCGCCATCACATTCCCGATGGGCTCATGGAGAAAATGCGTGAGGAATTCTATTCTTTCACCCAAGGCAAATTGGACGTTCTCGAATACCAAAGAGAGTTCAATCGTCTGGCTCGCTACGCCGGAGATGAAATCTCCACGGAAGCGAGAAAGATGGCAAAGTTCCGTAGGGGTCTCAACCCGGAACTCAAGTATGCTCTCACCAACGTCAAGGCCAAGAATTTTGAGGACCTCGTCAACATCGCTCTAAATGAAGAGCATGGGCGCAAATTGGTTGAGGAATCTCGTAAGCACTCTCGCGAACAGGCTAATCTCTCAAAAGCTATCATGCCTCCACAAAAATGAAGAGTTTGGATTCCATATACCACTACAACACCGCCCATCTGCTTGCCAAGACCGGCAGGAATTCTTCCCCGCCCTCCCACCCCAGTGGTATCTTTAGGAGGTGCTCCATCTCAGCCAGGTCCAACAACTCCTCGTTCTGTTGTTACATGCTACAAGTGTGGACAGCCGGGCCACTATTCCGACAAGTGTCCGCAAAGGCACCTCTTTCCACCTCCACCTCGCCACAGGTCGACCCCGACAAGAATACGTGGTCCTCCGTTGGGTTGCTACAACAGCAACGACCTTGGCGTGAGAACCGTTAAGGTGAACCATGTCAAGGCCCAGGGAGCAGAAGAATCTCCGGAGGTTGTAATGGGCACACTTCTTGTGAACTCGTTTCGTGCTAAAGTCTTGTTCGATTCTGGTGCTTCACACTCTTTCATCTCTCAATGCTTTGCAAACAACAGTGGAATCAACTTCGAACAGTTGTCTATCCCTCTCCTAGTGAAATCACCGGGATCTAGCTGGCAAAGCAATAAAGTTAGCCAGGACATCGAGATCACAATTGGAAACCTTCCATTCCAGGCATCTCTGATAGCTCTCCACTCTTCAGATATTGATGTCATCCTTGGGATGGATTGGCTGGTAGCCAACAAAGCAGTCATTGATTGTCCTGCTAAGTCTGTCAAAATCACACACCCTTCTGGCCAGATAGTCTACTTCCATGCTGAAAATCCAGTTGCTCAACTCTACACTCTCAATGCAAATCCTCTACCATCTATTGAAACTATTCCGGTGGTTTGTGACTTCCCTGATGTCTTTCCAGAAGAGTTGCCAGGAATGCCTCCTGACAGAGCAGTTGAGTTCGTCATCGAACTTGAACCAGGCACTGCTCCAATCTCTAAGCATCCATACAAGATAGCTCCTCCTGAACTGAAGTTGTTGAAGGAGCAAATCGATATGTACATGGAGAAAGGTTACATTCAACCTAGCTCCTCGGCTTGGGGATGCCCAACTCTGTTCGTTGCGAAGAAGGATCAAACAAAGAGACTCGTGGTTGACTATCGTCCTCTCAACGAGAAAACCATCAAAAACAAGTATCCAATTCCTCGTATCGATGATCTTTTTGATCAACTTGCTCGAGCCTCAATATTCTCCAAGCTGGACTTGAGGATGGGTTACCATCAAATAAAGATCAGAAAGGAAGATATTCCTAAGACAGCTTTCACCACTCGCTACGGTCTATATGAATACACCGTCATGTCCTTTGGTCTCACCAATGCACCAGCGACATTCTCTCGACTAATGAATTCTGTCTTCCATGAATACCTCGACAAGTTCGTTGTGGTATATCTTGATGACATTCTGGTCTACTCAAAATCCGAGGAAGAGCATGGAGAACATCTTCGTCTCACTCTCATGAAACTTCGCGAGCATCGTCTATATGCCAAGTTCTCCAAATGTGAGTTCTGGATTCCAGAAGTTGCTTATCTCGGTCATGTCATCTCTGCCAAAGGAATAGCCATTGATCCAGAAAAGGTTAAGGCAATTGTTGATTGGAAACCTCCTAAGACGGTGAAGCAAGTCAGAAGTTTTCTTGGCTTGGCTAGCTATTGTCGTCGCTTCGTCCAAAACTTCTCAAAGATTGCCAAACCTCTCACTAATCTCACAAAGAAGGACAAGAAGTTCGTTTGGTCTCCACAATGTGATGAAAGTTTCAACCTCCTCAAGACTAAACTCACTTCTACACCAGTTCTGGTTGGCCCAGATACTACCAAACCTTTCCAGATATTCTGTGATGCTTCCTTCCAAGGTCTAGGTGCAGTTCTTATGCAAGAACGTCAAGTTGTGGCTTATGCTTCACGTCAGTTGAACGCACATGAGCTCAATTATCCCACTCATGATCTTGAACTCGCAGCAGTTGTGTTTGCCCTCAAGAAATGGAGGCAATACTTGTTGGGTAATCGCACTGAAATCTTTTCCGATCATAAGAGTCTGAAATACATCTTCACTCAGCCAGATCTAAACCTCAGGCAAAGGAGATGGATTGAAAAGATCAAAGACTTCGATCTTACCATTTCTTACACTCCAGGCAAGGCTAATGTTATGGCCGATGCTCTCAGTCGAAAGTCGTATTGCAATAATCTCATGATCATGGAAAGCCAACCTCCTCTTCATGAAGAATTCCAGAAGCTGAACCTTGGTCTTGTTCCACAAGGTTATCTTGCAAACTTGACAGCCAGTCCAACTCTCGAGGACAAGATTCGTTCTGAACAACTTCGTGATGCTGAGATCAAGAAGATCGCAAATAACATCAAAGCAGGCAATGTGAAGTATGAGTGCTTCTCAATTGATGACAAGGGAACTGTGTTCTTCGAAGGACGCATTGCAGTTCCTCAAATTCAAAGTCTCAAAGATGTTATTCTCAAGGAGGCTCATGAAACTCCTCTCTCAATACACCCTGGAAGTACAAAGATGTACCAGGATCTCAAGACGCTGTATTGGTGGTCTGGCATGAAACGTGAAATTGCTAAATACGTTTCTGAATGCGACGTTTGTCAACGTGTCAAGGCAGTTCATCAGAAAACAGCCGGTCTTCTCCAACCGCTGAAAATTCCTGAGTGGAAGTGGGACATGATTGAAATGGACTTCGTTACTGGTTTTCCAAAGTCCAAGAAGGGCAACGATGCAATCTTCGTTGTTATTGATCGTCTCACTAAGGTAGCTCACTTCTTTGCTGTCAAAGAAACAATCTCAGCTAGCCAGTTAGCAGAGCTCTACACAACAAAGGTTGTTCCTCTTCATGGTGTTCCATTGGAAATAAGCTCAGATCGTGGAAGCATATTCACTTCTCATTTCTGGAAGAGTTTTCAAGAAGCATTGGGCACCAAACTTCTGTTCAGCACAGCTTATCACCCTCAGTCTCAAGGGCAAGTCGAAAGAGTCAATCAGATTCTCGAGGATATGCTCAGAGCATGTGGTCTCTCCTTTGGCATGAAATGGGAGGAATGTCTTCCATATGCTGAATTCTCCTACAACAACAGCTTCCAGGCAAGCCTAGGCATGGCACCGTTTGAGGCACTCTATGGCCGCAGATGCAGGAGTCCAATCAATTGGTCTGGAGCTGGTGAACGTTCACTCTTAGGCCCTGACATTGTTAAGGAAGCCGAAGAGAAAGTTCGAATCATTCGTGACAATCTCAAGATTGCTCAGTCTCGTCAGAAAAGCTACTATGACAGCAAGCACAGGGATATGATCTATGCACCTGGTGACAAAGCATATCTCCGTGTAACTCCCCTCAGAGGCACTCATCGTTTTGGTGTGAAAGGAAAGCTAGCACCGAGATACATTGGTCCGTTCAACATTCTCTCAAGGCGTGCGGAAAATGCCTATCGTCTTGAACTTCCAGAAAAACTATCCAAGGTGCATGATGTGTTTCACGTGTCACAGCTCAAGAAGTGTTTCAAAGATCCAGATCGTGCAGTTGATCATGATTCCATTGAACTGCAAGAAGATCTATCTTATGAGGAGCACCCTGTTCGTATTCTCGATGAGACCGTTCGTAAGACTCGCAACAAGAGCACCAAGTTCTTGAAAGTGCAATGGTCGCATCATTCCGATAAAGAGGCAACGTGGGAGACCGAAGAGGATCTTCGCAAGAAGTATCCGGACCTTTTCACTTCTCAGTAGGAATCTCGGGGCGTGATTCCTTCAAGAGGGGGCGTTTTGTAACATCCCAAGTATGAAAATCTCCCCCTAGATGTTTGTTTCTTGTTTTATTTTTGTTTTGCATCATGTCATCATATTCATTTGATTTTTGTTTGCATTGTGTTGCATTTGATCTCATTGTTTCCATCTGTTTTCTATTTGAATTCCAAACAAAACTTAATTTATTGCTCATACTTGTTATGTTACAATGTGTCGAATAAAAACTACCAAATAAACAATAATTTGTTCTACAAAAATTGGAATCAAAAACTTAAATTGGCTTAACTTTCAATTATTTCTTTTGATAACAAAATTGCTTAAAATCATTTAATTTCCGAACATCAACTCAATTAAATAATTGGAAAACAAAAGTTTATTTTAATGTGTGGTTACAAAAAGGAATCATTAAAAATTTATTCCAAAGTTTGCAAACCCCTAGAACCATTGTTTTCTCTCCCTTTTCCCAAATCTGCAAAAAAAAGAAATAGACAGAAAAGAATAAAGGAATTAGAGGGGGAATAGAGCAACCAGCCTTTTTGGGCCAGCCCATCTCTCACAAGCCTGGTACCCCTATGTTGTCTCCTACCTCTGTACGGAGTTCATCTCCAACGACCACGTCGACAGGTACAGGTAAGAAACGGTGATCCGATGCTCCCCTCCTCCCTTTTAGCTTGCCTTCGATGCTCTCCTCGTGCCCTAATCTTTTCCTCCTCCTTCTCCCTCGCACCGCCGCCCTTTTCCCTTGCGCTGTTCTCTCTCTCGCTTTCTGTACCCTCCACCGAGCTCCTTCACCAACGCCTCCCCCTCCGGCGAGCGCCGCCGCCACGGTGCCCTAGCGGCCGAGCTAGGGCCGGGAATGGAAAGGGCCCGCTGCCCTCTTCCACGCCGTGCCCTCCATCTCCCTCGAGGTCACCGGAATCGCCGCCGCCATCCGTTTTCTCGCCGCCGGCCGCACCTGACGACCACCACCGATCCCTCCGTTTGTCAGTCGCTGTAAGCAGTCGCCTCCCTTCCCCGCTCCCTCTCCTCCTCGCACGGGCACACGGGCCGCACGGCAGCACCGGCCGCAAGCCCGCGTCCGCCCCTCGCGCCGCGGCCGCGCGGACAGCAGCCGCCGGCGGCCGGCCGCACCCTCTGTACGCTCGCTGTCCGTCCGTAACTGCAGCAAGATGCAACACCTGAACAAAGATTCAGTTAAAAGTTCAGTTTACGCGTAGAGTTAAGCATATAGCCAAACCTGCTCGTGTTCTGTCACGAAACTGAACCAGCCGCAGCGGCCATCGCCTTGTGCGCGCAACCGCGGGGTCGCGGGTTCGACTCCCCCCCGCGCGTTGGCCACAAATCTTTTATTTTTATTTACAGACCCATCACAGCACCCTTATTTCGCACACAGGTCCTTGGATTTTATTCTAGGTCCCTGCAGTTTTGTTTTAAGTCCCTACCTGTGGAATAAAATGGCAGATTAACCACCAAACTTTAAAAATGCCTAACTAATTAATTACAACTCCAAATTTAACATTTTTTATATGTTTTCAATACCAAATTTAATTGTCTATCTATCTATAGCATTTGTTTTCTGTTTTGAATTTTCAAAATGCAATTCAAATTCGAATTCAAATAATTCAATTGCAATTTGCTAAAATCCATAACTAATTCATTATTAATCCAAATCATGCAAATAAAATATGTTTTCCATACCATTTTGAACCACCAATTCAAATATAAATTTTGTTTCATGATTTGAATAATTTAAATTGCCTAAATAATTTAATACTTGTTTAATTCATTTAAATTTGATAAAATCATAACTTGCTCAAAATAAAATAATTTTGAACATGCAAAATATGTTTTCAAACCATCAAAGTGTGAACTTTTCAAATGTGAGTTTGAAATTATGTTTTGAACAAATAAAACTTCAATTAAATTCAAACTTGTTTTAAATCCATTTAAAACTTGTTTAATATTGTTTAATTCATAATTAAATTATCCTAATTCCAATTTCAATATTTGAAACATGTAATCCAACTAAAATTTGATGTTATTTTCAAATATAAATTTTGTTATTTGTTTTGAACACTTAAACTCGATGAAAACAACAATTGTTTATGTGACACCCTTAAGGAACCAACATTTTCTAACTTAATAAATAAATTTCTAAAATTGGTAAACCTTATTTCCAACTGGTTCTATTGTTGTTATTTTGTTGTTTTCCTCATCCATGCATCATGCTAATCCACTTTCACCCGTTGATTAGTTGTAAAACAATTATTTCAACCTAAATGCATGGGCTTTTCATATGCAACTCAAACTTGCATGTGGGTCCATTTAAATTGTGTTACCATGTCAACTAGTTTATTTTTGATGCATCAATTAAATGGACATGCATCATCCCATGATTGGTGCACTATGCCATGTTATTGATTGTTTGTTCTCTGCGTTGTTTGTTTGCTTCTTCTCGGATAGACGATGACGTTGAGTCCGACGATCCTTACGACACCCTTTCTGAGGATCTAGCTCAGTACCAGGCTACTGGGTTTGCAGGCAAGTTATCACTCACATGAACCACCGTGTTCCTTTCAACATTGATTACCGATACTTTCCATTGTTCTTTTCTGCTAGCCTTAGTAGTAGTTGTTTCTGTTACGAACCTATCACATGAACCCCTTAACCCTTATATTGCCTCACCTCCACTCCTACAACCTCATTGTTTGAGCCAGTGTCTTACTAGCATGCTTAGGTTGTTTGCTCGAGTCTGTTACCCGTTACTTTCTGTTGTTACTACTATTATTTTCTGGGGGCTCGATGTTAATCAATCAACCTGTTATTAATAATATGCTGATAAGGCACCGGCAGGATGCCCTTTGTGGTTTTGAGGCCTGCTAGTGTCGACCCTAATAGGAAAAGGGTCTTGTCTACTGATCCATGATGAGCGTGCTCACCGCATCCGGGTGGTAGTATGGGACCCCCCTCGACTTAGACCTGATCTGCAGCTTGTCCGAAGAGCCACACTTAGTTCGGGTGTTCCATTTGCTCCTTGCATAATGGGTGGATCCCCCATGGTTACTGATGATGATGTTGATGCATATAGGGCGAGGCCTGTGGTGCCGGGGGGTGTGGTTTTCACCCCTGCGCTTAGGTTAGGTCGGACTGGCCGGGACCTTATAGCTCAGTGGCTCCTAGGACAGGTTGTAGAGATGGTTCGAGTCGTGTCGAGTCCACCTGAGTTTTAGTTGGTGGCTTGAGTGTGTACGGGTACTGGAGCACACCCTGCAGGGATAAATCTTCTCGAGAAGCCGTGTTGTCCGCGGTTATGTGACGACTTGGTGAAAGTACTGGCTAACAAGTACTCAGAACAACGTACACCTAACTAATGTTAACTTGACTAGTAATAGACTTATTGACACAACAACTTGATCCATTATTCATTAATCCAACTGTGTGAGTTATCCTCGGATTGCTTCTTTGGATAAGGGGCGAGATCCAGGATGGGTTTGTTTGATGGTCAACAACAGTTGGTTACGTTACGCTATCTTATCTCCTTTCTGTTAGCTGGAAGTGGTAGTGTTTCTGTAGTTGGTTAGCGCAGCCAGTTGCAGCATCTTTTATAACCCCCTTTCTTCCGTTGAACCCAAGGCATCTGTGCTTGGTGTTGACGGGTTACACTTTGGTGAACTGTGAGTCTTGCTTGCCAGTACGTTGTTGTACTGACCCCTTTGGGGCTGTGGTTTACGCAGACGACGATTCCGAGGATCCCCATGGAGGCTACTACGTGGAGTACGACGAGGCTGCAGACGAGTAGATAGCGGACCCGGGCAGGATCCGAGACTTCGTGGATGGGCTCCGTTTTTTTTTTCGTTGCCGGCTTCTTAAGCCTATTTGGATTTGTCTGTACTCAGACCCTTTGTTTGCTTCCGCTGCTATGTAATGATGTTATGTTGGGACATGTGTCCTCTGGATGATTGTATTTGCTATTCTCTGCCTTAGTGAAGGACATTTGCAACCTTATTTCAATCTTTTGTGTCTTAGAGATGTGTTGTGGTATCATTCCGTTTAACGCTGTTGACGTACCATGTGTGATTGGTATGAAGTACGTCGACAGTAGTGCCTATGGTCTCTAGTGGATAGTTTACATCGACGGTGGAATAGCAGGGCTTGTGTTGTCGCACATAAGCGCCGGCCTACCAGGAAGCTGGGACGTGGGAGCAGTTATGCCCCATAATCCAAGCATCTGCTATCCAGTTCGGCCCGATGAGTATCCCCTAGAAACCAGGGTGCGACACTGAGATCATAAAACTTTAAACACAAGCATGATAAATAAAACTTTAATAATAAAGCATAGCAATTACTTTGCATCACAAAGAGTAACTCAAATAAAGGATCATGAATAATAATGCAAAGAAAGGTAAACGTTTGTTTCAGGTATAGAGAAAGCATGGCAAAGTGATATTTCGATAGTCCTTAAGAGTGGGGCAAAACATAATGCCAGGACACCTTCAAAGTTCATGAGAAAGACTAGAACAAATAATTTAAGAACAAATAATATAACATCATGAAGTAATTATTGATTCTTATGGGACAAATGCACATAGAACTCAGAATGGCAAAAATGCTCTCTCAACTGTGCATAAAGTTAGAAGATGGAGACTCAACATAAAAGTAAAAGAAAGGCCCTTCGCAGAGGGAAGCAGGGATCACTCATGTGCTACAACTTTTATTTTATTAAACAGAGGTATTAAAATTTAGACACTCCTCCCATCGATCTTTCACAAACCATGGCTAACCGAATCCTCGGGTGCCTTCCAACAATCACATACCGTGGAGGAGTGTCTATATTTTGGGAGATGTATGCTAATGTCAACGAATGGTAAACAAAAAATACAGTACATCACAAGTCAACTGGATTCACAAAAGCGGCTCCCATGGTGAAGGACGCAACTGGTGTAGAAGGTCATCCCTCTTTCAATTTTGTTTACAGAATTATGCTTTGACTGATAAATCAGGGGGGAAAATAGTGAAGAGAATTTGTATGCATTAATTTGGGGCTGGGCACCCCGCTGCCAGCTCTTCTATCATTTGGATAAGCGAGTGAATCCACTAGTCCAGGGTGTGAAATCCAATCAACAAGTGAGATAAAGATTCTCTATTTACGTCCTCATGAGCAAAAACAGTAACATAAAGCAGGAGTAATCTTGAAGGTTTTAAAGGTAACACATGAGCAATTTACTTTGGAATGGCAGTTAAATACCACATGTAGGTAGGTATGGTGGACACAATGGGAAAACTTTGGTTTAAGGGAGTTTGGATGCACGAGTAGAGCTCATACTCAGTACAGGTGGAGGCTAGCAAAAGACTGGGAGCGACAAATCAAGAGAGCATAAGAGCCATAATCATGCATAGCGACATAAGCATCATTAATTAAAACATAAGCAATATCACAAGTTCAAAAACTAAGTGGTCATGGAGGCTATTCGTGACTGGTTTGTAGTCATAAACATGGTGTGAGCATGCGCCAAGTCAACCAAATAAAACATTCGAAAGAGAATACCATATATTGATGCTTTACTATGACAAGAACAACTCAAGAATCTTTCAATACATATTAAACACTCTCAGCTATTTGAGGCTAATCATGCTACTCAATAACCACAAGGCTTTAAAACTAAAATAACATTTAGCATGGCATGAAAAAGTCTAGCCGCAGTCTATACAAGCTTCTACTAGTACTGTTATAAATTCTACTTCAAGCAGCAGTTTTCTTTCTCCCAACAAGCACCATACAAAACATGCTTTAACAAAAAATACTCTACATTCTACAGCAAGAAAACATGAGTGTACTCACATAACACTACTAAAACTAACAACTCTGAATAAGAGATGCATGAAAACAAAGGCTAAACACAGTACTAGCAAAAAGTGAACACTCACAGAACAATAAGAATGAAAACTAGAGTGTTCTAAGCAATGAAAACGGAGCGTGTCTCTCTCCCACACAAGTATGATAAGATCCAACCATTTATTACAGCAAAGAAAACCAAACAAACTGAAAACAAAAATAAAATACGCTCCAAGTAAAGCACATAAGATGCGACCGAATAAAAATATAGTTTCACTAGAAGTGACCTGATAATTTGTTGATGAAGAAGGGGATGCCTTGGGCA
Source organism: Alopecurus myosuroides (assembly GCA_028641055.1). Classification (NCBI taxonomy): domain Eukaryota; kingdom Viridiplantae; phylum Streptophyta; class Magnoliopsida; order Poales; family Poaceae; genus Alopecurus; species Alopecurus myosuroides. The sequence goes on along the minus strand of CM054060.1, from coordinate 249,368,328 downwards.
TCGCCAAGCTTAGACGCTTGAGTATTCTTGGAAATTTCTTGGATGTACCACCGGGGCATCCCCAAGCTTAGGATTTTCACTCTTCTTGATCACATCATATCATCCTCTTCTGTTGACCCTTGAAAACTTCCTTCGCATCAAAATTCTCACAATCTTCATTAGCAACGTTAGTGCAATTGAAATAATAAATTCACATGGTTCAGTTTCAACACAAGTCTAACACTCAAAAACACATTAGCTACTGTCACAACTTCTTTCAAAACTCTTTTTCTCAAAATAACACCAAAATAAAGAGATTAAGATGCAAATGCGATAAATGGCCGAAATCTGTCAAAACAGAGTAGCAGGTAAAGATCGATTTTTTCAAAAATCTTTCGTTGCTCACATAAAAAAGTGTTCTTCTAAGAAAAGTTGAGTATATAACTCAGGATTAAGCACAAAAAAAGCTCAGGTCATTTTGAATTTTATGTGATTTTTAATGGAATTAACAGTGGACGGTAGAAATCTGTTTCCTGCGCAGAAATCCGAAAACCAACTCCAACTTCCCACCAGTGGTTTTACTTGGCTCAACAAAACCACAAAATAAAAGATACAGCGGGGTTGCCAAGGAAATAGACAACACCTAGGTGCAATCACACCAAATAAAACGTAAGAAAACGGGTTGAAAACAGCGAAATAAAACGGTTTGTCTCCCGGTAGCGCTTTTCTTTAACGCCTTTCAGCTAGACACAATGATTTTTAAAAGATGCTCACATAAGAATAAGAGTTGAAGCACCATAAGAGAGCATCAAGAAGCAAATATAAAACATATTTAAGTATAACCCACTTCCTCTGAAAAATAATCTTGTAGAAAAACAAGTCATGAAAGCACAAAGCAGCGAGCATAGGAAAGCAAAACAAGTGCAACTTCAGAAATTTCAACATAAAGACGGGAAACTTAATATTGTTGAGATGCATAAAACCATGTTTCCCTCTCTCATAATAACTTTAAGTAGCACCATGAATAAAATTAACAATATAGCTATCACATAAAACATTCTTATCACAGCCACATGCATAAAAGAATTAATACTCTCCACATAAGCATAGTCATTCTTATTAATAGTAGTGGGAGCAAATTCAACAAAATAGCTATCATTATCATTTTCATCACCATAATCATTAAATATAGGAGGCATATTGTAATCATAATTAATTTTCTCCTCAATAGTAGGTGGACTGAAAATATCATATTCATCATTGTAAACAGGTGGAACTAGAATACCACAATCATTGTAATCATCATATATTGGAGGCAAGGTATCATCAAAGAAAATTTCCTCCTCAAAACTTGGGAGACTAAAAATGTTATATTCACCGAAACTAGCTTCCCCAAGCTTAGACTTTTCCATAGCATTAGCAATAATGGTGTTTAAAGAGTTCATACGAATAACATTGCCACTAGCATGCAGATAAAGCTCCATAGGTTTTTTAATTTTCTCTTCAGACACTTCATGTCCTAACTCAAGATAAATATTATAAAGCTCTCTCATATTTTTGTTGTTTTCCATTTAAGCATAAAGATAAAAAACAAGCAACAAGTAAAAATAAGCCTAACTAGTGAAAACAAGAAACAAAAAGATACAATTGCAGAATCTAAAGGAAATAACATCGAGCACTCACACCCGAGGATGTGAGTACAATTACCTTACCTCCCCGGCAACGGCGCCAGAAAAGAGCTTGATGTCTACGCACGCTTCTATTCTTGTAGACAGTGTTGGGCCTCCAAGTGCAGAGGTTTGTAGAACACCAGCAAGTTTCCCTTAAGTGGATCACCCAAGGTTTATCGAACTCAGGGAGGTAGAGGTCAAAGATATCCCTCTCAAGCAACCCTGCAATCAAGACACAAGAAGTCTCTTGTGTCCCCAACACACCCAATATACTTGTCAGGTATATAGGTGCACTGGTTCGGCGAAGAGAGAGTAAAATGCAAGTAATATGTATGATAATAAGTGATAATAGCAATCTGAAATAAAAATGGCAGCAAGCAAACATGTAGCAGAACTGGCGGAAAATGGTGTTTCAATGCTTGGAAATGAGGCCTAGGGCTCCTACTTTCCCTAGTGGACACTCCAACGATGCTCACATAATTGAATGCATAAATATCATCTCTTCACTGTGCTACTCCGAACCACTCTCCGGTCGAATAACGAACACTAATCATTGCGTAGGGCTTAAACATCACTCCTGAAGTTTATATTCCCTCTCTAGGGCACCCCAATGTCACTACGAGCGCCATAGATTAGTAAACAAATGACAACAATTTCATAGGTTCATCTTCCAACACAAGATATAAATATCATGCTAAACCACACGGTGCACACACTGTCACCTTTACCCCGTGATCAAAGTGTTTACGGAGACAACAAAACCACTTGAGTAGCATAACAGATGAAGATCAACCTACATATTCAACTAGATTACAAAGCTCATGATCACATAAAGATCACACCATGGGGGAGAGAGATGAACCACATAGCTACCGGTAGAGCCCTCAGCCCCGGGCGAGAACTACTCCCTCCTCATCATAGGAGACAGCAACGGCGATGCAGATGGCGGTGGAGTCGATGGAGATGGCTTCCGGGGGCACTTCCCGTCCCGGCAGGGTGCCAGAACAGAGATCTGTCCCCCGAAACTTGTCGGCAGCGGCGACGGAGCTATGGATGTATTTTGTGGAAAAGGTCAATTGTCCTAGGGTTTATGCCTCGGGGGGAATATGTAGGCGAAAGGGCAACGTCGGTGGGCGCCCGAGGGGCCCACACCCCTAGCTGGGGCGACTAGGGGGGAGCCCGCGCGAGCCTATGGTGTGGGGGCCCTAGGGCTCCCCTCTGGGTCTCTTCGGGACTTCTGGAAGCTTCCGGGGAAAATAGGAACTTTGGCTTTCGTTGCATCCAATTTTGAGAATATTTCCAGAACAAATTTTCTGAAACTAAAAACAGCAGAAAACAGGGAACTGGCACTTAGCATCTTGTTAATAGGTTAGTCCCAGAAAACGTATAAAAATGCTATAAATAAGGGAGAAAACATGTAGCAATTGGCATAATATAATCATGGAGCATCAGAAATTATAGATACGTTGGAGACGTATCAATCCCCTTCTTCATCAACAATTTATCAGGTCCCCTCTAGTGAAACTATATTTTTATTCGGTCACATCATATGAAGTTTACTTGGAGCGTCTGTTTGTTTTTCTTTTGTTTTCCTTTGTTTTATTTTGTTTTCCTTGCTTCAATAATATAGTTGGACCCTAGCATTCCTTGTTTCGGATAGACACACGCTCGCCTTTTCGTTTGAATACTTGTATGCTCGTATTCTTAGTTTTTCTTCTAGCTGTTGCAAAATTACCGTTTAGCTCTTGTTTTCTTTGCATCTCTTATCCAGAGATGTTCAGTTTTAGTAGTGTTATGTGAGTACTCTCATGTTTTCTTGCTGTATCATTTAGAGATTTTTTGTTAAAACATATTTTGTATGGTGCTTGTTGGGAAAAGAAACTGCTTCTTGAACTAGAATTTATAACGGTACAAATAGAAGCTTGTATAGACTGTGGCTAGACCCCTTATATCATGCTAGATGTTATTTTAATTCGAAAGCCTGGTGTTTATTTAGTAGCATGATTTGTCTCAGATAGCTGAGAGTGTTTAATGTACCAATTAAAGAATCATGAGTTGTTCTTGTCATTTTGAAGCATAAATTTTTGGTGTTCTCCTTTGAATGTTTTATTTGGCTGACTTGGCGCATGATCACGCCATGTTTATGACTATGAACCAGTCACTTATAGCCTCTATGATCATTTAGTTTTTGAACTTGTGGTACCACTTATGCTTTGATTAATTATGTTTATGTCGCTATGCATGATTATGGCTCTTATGCTCTCTTGATTTGGCGCTCCCAGTATTTTGCTAGCCTCCACCTATACTGAGTATGAGCTCTACTCGTGCATCCAACTCGCAAAAACCAAAGTATGCCAAATGTGTCCACCATACCTACCTACATGTGGTATTTAACTGCCACTCCAAAGTAAATTGCTCGTGTGTTACCTTTAAAAGTTTCAAAATTACTCTTTTTTTGTGCTCCTGTTTTATCTCATGAGGACGTAAATAGAGAATCTTTATCTCACTTGTTGATTGGACTTTCACACCCTGGACTAGTGGCTTAATCCGCTTATCCAATTGATAGAAGAGCTGGCAGCAGGGTGCCCAGACCCAAAGTAATACAACAAATTCTCTTCACTATTTTTGCCCATGATTTATCAATCAAAGCATAATTGTGTAAACAAAAGAGAAAGAGGTATGACCTTCTACCCAGATGCGTCCTTCTATGGGAGCCGCTCTTGTGAAGTCTAGTTGTCTTGTGACGTACTATATTTTCTGTTAACCATTCGTTGATATAAGCATACACCTCTCTAAAAAATAGACACTCCTCTACGGTATGTGATTGTTGGCAGGAACTGATGGCGTGTAGTTGACGGAGACTTCTTGTTGATGATGACTTTGAAATCCTCGACAACGGCGCCAGAAAACTTTGACGCAAACATTGGTAAACCCCAAGTGGAAGGTTGTGAAGAGTGGAGCGGCAAGTTTTCCCTCAGAAAAAACCAAGGTTGAATCGACCAGTAGGAGGACAAGCAATCTCTGAAGGTTGATGCAGCTGAGGTGGCAGGGCGTACTACCGGTTCAGCAGAAACGTGGAACCTACACGACACAATCAAATCACTTTTCCCCAACGTAGCAGTGAGGTTGTCAATCTCACCGGTTTTGTTGAACACAAAGAGGTTAAATGTATGGTGTGGAAAACTGTAGGAAAACAGTATGAAAGCAGTAGCAGCAATATGAATGGTGTGTGAAAGCAGTAGGTGTTTTATTAGTATGAGGAAAATGGACCGGGGTCCACAATTCACTAGTGGTGTCTCTCCGTGAAAGATAAATAACATGTGCGGTGAACAAATTGCAGCTGGGCAATTGATATAAATTAAGGCTGCACCATAGTGCATATGCAAGACCTAAAGATTACTATGTGATTCATGCGGGCATTACAACAAAATACATAGACCGTCATCCAACTGCATCTATGTCTAATAATCCACCCTCCAAATATCATCCGAACAAACGTTGGGTATTTAGTTGCTAGCAACATATTATCGCATTAAGCAAAGTGTGTAATATAAACAATGTAAACTAGGTAAACACCGTTGTTTTCTCCCTAATGGCAACAGCACATCCTCCATCCGTCACGTTTCTGTCACTCGAGCACAGATGCAAAGGAGGCATGAACCCACTATCGAGCATAAATACTCCCTCTTGGAGTTACTAGCATCTACTTGGCGAGAGCATCTACTAATAACGGAGAGCATGCAAGATCATAAATAACATAAGCATGACGATAACATGATAGGCTGATAATCAGAAGACATAATGTTCAACATTCATCAGATCCCAACAAACACAACATGTAGCATTACATAAAGATGATCTCAATCATGTGAGGCAGCTCACGAGATCTAAACATGAGCTACAAAGTGGAGAGAACAACCATCTAGCTACTGCTATGGACCCGTAGTCCAGGGATGAACTACTCACGCATCACTTCGGAGGAGGGCATGGTGGTGTAGACCCCTCCGGTGATGAATTCCCCTCCCGGCAGGGTGCCGGGGAGAGCTCCAGAACCCTCCCGATCTCGGGATGACGATGACGGCGGCCTCGGGTGTTTTTCAGGACGAAGTGGTATATCTTTAGGGTTTACGTCTCGGGGGGTATAAATAGGTGAAAGGGCAAAGGCGGTGGAGGCCGGGGGGGCCACACCACCCCATGGCGCGGCCAGGGGGCGCGCCGTCCTACGGTGTGGGCCCCGTGTGGCCCCCCTCCGGGTCTCTTCGGGACTCCGTGGAACCTTCGGGAATTCTAAGACTTCTGAGCTTCGAATTTTCCAATTCCGAGAATATTTCCAGAACAACTTTTCTGAAACTAAAAACAGCAGAAAACAAGGAACTGACTCTATGGTATCTTGTTAATAGGTTAGTCCGAAAAATCGATAAAAATGACATAAAGTGTATAGCAAACATGAGAGAAACAATAAGAAAACAACATGGAACATCAGAAATTAAGGATACGTTTATGACATATCAACATCCCCAAGCTTAGTTTCTACTCGTCCTCGAGTAGGTAAACGATAAAAACTCAGAATTTCTGAGGTGACATGCTACCAACATAAACTTGATCATCAATAATGTAAAAGCATAAGTAAGCTGAGATCATAGAACTTCAACACAAGCATGATAAATAGAATTTTAATAATAAAGCATAGCAATCACCTTGCATCATGAGAAGTAACACAAATAAAAGATCATGAATAACGATGCAACGAAAGATATACGTTTGTTTCAAGTATAGAGAAAATAGGTCAAAGTGATATTTCGCTAGTCCTTAAGAGTGGGGCAAAACATAAATGCCAGGACACCTTCAAAGTTCATGAGGAATACTAGAACAAATAATTAGAGAACAAGCAATAACACATCATGAATCAATTAATAATGTTTCTGGGACAAATGCACATAAAACTCAGAATGGCAACTATGCTCTCTCAACTGTGCATAAAGTTAGAAGATGGAGACTCAACATAAAAGTAAAAGAAAGGCCCTTCGTAGAGGGAAGCATGGATCAACTCATGTGCTAGAGCTTTTATTTTATTAAACAGAGGTATAAAAAAAGCTTGACACTCCTCCCATCCATCTTACACAAACCATGGCTAACCGAATCCTCGAGTGCCTGCCAACAATCACGTACCGTGGAGGAGTATCTATATATTTTTAGAGAGGTGTATGCTTATGTCAACGAATGGTAAACATAAAATATAGTACGTCACAAGCCAACTAGACTTCACAAGAGAGGATACCATAGAAGGACACATATGGGTAGAAGGTCATCCCTCTTTCTCTTTTGTTTACACAATTATGCTTTGAGTGATAAATCAGGGGCAAAAATAGTGAAGAGAATTTGTGTTATTAATTTGGGGCTGGGCACCCCGCTGCCAGCTCTTCTATCATTGGATAAGCGGATGAAGCCACTAGTGCAGGGTGTGAAATTCCAATCAACAAGTGAGATAAAGATTCTATATTTATGTCCTCATGAGCTAAAATAGGAGCACAAAACAGGAGTAATTTTGAAAGTTTTAAAGGTAACACATGGGCAATTTACTTTGGAGTGGCAGTTAAATACCACATGTAGATAGGTATGGTGGACACAATGGTAAAACTTTGTTTTTTTGGGAGTTGGATGCACGAGTAGAGCTCATACTCAGTATAGGTGGAGGCTAGCAAAAGAGTGGGAGCGACAAATCAAGAGAGCATAAGAGCCATAATCATGCATAGCGACATAAACATCATTAATCAAAACATAAGTGGTACCACAAGTTCAAAACTAAATAATCATGGAGGCTAAGCGACTGGTTCATAGTCATAAACATGGTGTGAGCATGCGCCAAGTCAACCAAATAAAACATTCAAAGGAGAACACCACAAATTTATGCTTCAATATGACAAGAACAACTCATGATTATTTCAATGGCACATTAAACACTCTCAGCTATTTGAGGCTAATCATGCTACTAAATAACCACAAGGATTTAGAACTAAAATAACATCTAACATGATATGAAAAAGTCTAGCCACAGTCTATACAAGCTTCTACTTGCACCGTTAAAAATTCTACTACAAGCAGCAGTTTTTTTCCCCAACAAGCACCATACAAAACATGCTTTAACAAAAACTCTCTAAATGCTACAGCAAGCAAACATGAGAGTACTCACATAACACTACTAAAACTAACAACTCTGAATAAGAGATGCAATGAAAACAAGAGCTAAACACGAATTTTTGCAGCAACTAGAAGAAAAACTAAGAATATTAGCATAGAAAGTATTCAAACGAAAAAGCGGAGCGTGTATATCTCCCAAACAAAGAATGCTAGGGTCCAACTATATTATTTCAGCAAGGAAAACAAAATAAAATGAAGGAAAACAAAAGAAAAACAAATAGACGCTCCAAGTAAACTTCATATGATGTGACCGAATAAAAATATATTTTTACTAGAAGTGACATCGTAGATTGTTGATGAAGAAGGGGATGCCTTGGGCATCCCCAAGCTTAGATGCTCGATTATTCTTAAAGTATGCTTGGATGAACCACAGGGGCATCCCCCAAGCTTTGACCTTGCACTCTCCTTGATCACATATATCATCCTCTTCTCTTGACCCTTGAAAACTTTCTTCACACCACACTCAAAGAGTAATTCGCATTGGAGGGTTAGTGCAACAATTAAAAAATCCATTGGTTCTGCATGGCACAAGTGCTATTGATACTTTTAAACATTAGCTACAGACACTGATGTTTCGTGAAGCACATAATCGACATGACATCACAAAAGAGCAAATGCAAGAAAAATGGCAGAATCTGTCAAAACCAGAATAGTCTGTAAAGACGAATTTTTTCAAGGCACTTATGTTGCTCAGATTGAAACCTTAAAGAATGAAAATTTTGTGGAATTAGCCGAGGAATGATCACAAGAAATTTCAGGTCATTTTGATTTTTCTATGATTTTTACGATTTTTTTCGTGGACAACAGAAATCTGTTTCCTACGCAGAAATCTGAAAACCAACTCCAACTCTTGTCAAATACCTTACTTGGCACTACTAAAACATGAAAAAAAAAGATACAAAGGATTTCTACAGAAGTGTACAACCCCTAGACTCAAAGAAGACAGAGAAAAACAAAGCAAAAATAAAAACGTGGGTTATCTCCCAGGAAGTGCTTTTCTTTAACGCCTTTTAGCTAGGCCCAGAAAAGTGGAATCAAGTATTTTCAAGTGGAGGGGCATTCAAATTAAGATTTGGCAATTCCTTAATAATACATTGTATTTTATCTAAGTGAGTTTCAGAGTCTCCTCTCTTAGAACTTTTAGGCTTACTATTCTCATCAAATAAATTCTCAGGAACAATCCAATCAAAATTCTTCTCTTGGGCTTCATGCAGTGCTACCAATTTAAAGGGGATTGGTATTTTATCCTCCTTTTCATTATTATATCCAGTTTTTTCTAGAGCACCAACAATATCTACATATGAGCCAAGCATATTGAAACGATCAAAGACTTTTATAGCTTCTATAGCAACATCTCCAAATTCTTCAAGCATGGTTTCTAAGATAAAGTTCCTTTTCTCAACATCTTCAATGTTATTCAAGTTGAGGATCATATGTTGTAATATGGGATGGAGGTTAACAAACCTAGCTTCTAACATGTGAACTAAAGAGGTTGCAGCAGTCTCATAATTTGGGGCAAGTTCTACTATGGATTTTTCCTCAAAATTATCATGCTTACTAACATGATCAAAGAATTCTTTAATGCTATCCTTTCCAAGTATAGAACCACTTCCTACCGACAGATATTTCAGGATAAACGTAGGGAACAACATGATGAAAAATAACAATGAAGTAACAAAAGCAACAACTAGAATGAGAACTACTTTTTTAGTGTGTTTTTGATAAAGAGAAGCAAACAAGACAAAATAAAATAAACTAAGCAAAACTAAAACAAAGAAAAGAGATTGGAACTGAGAGACTCCCCTTGCAGAAATTCTCTTCCTCCCCGGCAACGGCGCCAGAGAACTTTGTTGATGTTGTGTAGTTGACGGGAGACTTCTTGTTGATGATGACTTTGAAATCCTCGGCAACAGCGCTAGAAAACTTTGAAGGTTGATACCAAGTTTTCCCTCAGAAAAGATACCAAGGTTTAATTGACCAATAGGAGGACAAGCAATCTCTGAAGGTTGATGCCGCTGAGGTGGCAGGACGCAGTACCGGTTCAGCAGCAACGTGGAACCTACACAACACAATCAAATCACTTTGCCCCAACGTAGCAGTGAGGTTTTCAATGTCACCGGTTTTGCTGAACACAAAGAGGTTAAATGTATGGTGTGGAAAACAGTAGGAAAATAGTATGAAAGCAGTAGCAGCAGTACGAAAGCAGTGTGAAAGCAGTAGGTGTTTTACCAATATGAGGAAAATGGACCGGGGTCCACAGTTCACTAGTGGTATCTCTCCGTGAAAGATAAATAACATGTGTGGTGAACAAATTACAGCTGTGCAATTGACATAAATGAAGGCTGCACCATAGTGCATATGCAAGACATAAAGATTACTATGTGATTCATGCGGGCATTACAACAAAATACATAGACCGTCATCCAACTGCATCTATGTCTAATAATCCACCCTCCGAATATCATCCGAACAAACATTGGGTATTAATTTGCTAGCAACAGATTATCGCAGTAAGCAAAGTGTGTAATGTAATAAATGTAAACTAGGTACACACCATTGTTTTCTCCCTAATGGCAACACCACATCTTCCATCCGTCACGTTTCTGTCACTCGAGCACAGATGCAAAGGAGGCATGCACCCACTATCGAGCATAAATACTCCCTCTTGGAGTTCCTAGCATCCACTTGGCAAGAGCATATACTAATAAACAGAGAGCATGCGAGATCATAAATAACATAAGCATTAAGATAACATGATAGATTGATAATCAGAAGACATAACATTCAACATTCATCAGATCCCAGCAAACACAACATGTAGCATTACATAAAGATGATCTCTATCATGTGTGGCAGCTCACGAGATCTAAACATGAGGTACAAAGTGGAGAGAACAACCATCTAGCTACTGCTATGGGCCCGTAGTCCAGGGATGAACTACTCACGCATCACTTCGGAGGAGGGCATGGTGGTGTAGACCCCTCCGGTGATGAATTCCCCTCCCGGCAGGGTGCCGGGGAGAGCTCCAAAACCCTCCCGATCTCGGGATGACGATGACGGCGGCCTCGAGTGTTTCTGGGACGAAGTGGTATATCTTTAGGGTTTACGTCTCGGGGGGGGGGGGGGATATAAATAGTTGAAAGGGCAAAGGCGGTGGAGGCCGGGGGCGCCCACATCACCCCATGGTGCGGCTAGGGGGCGCGCCGCCCTATGGTTTGTCCCCCTGTGGCCCCCCTCCGGGTCTCTTTGGGACTCCGTGGAACCTTCGGGAATTCTAAGACTTCCGGGATTCAAATTTTCCAATTCCGAGAATATTTCCAGAACAACTTTTCTGAAACTAAAAACAACAGAAGACCGGGAACTGACTCTGTGGCATCTTGTCAATAGGTTAGTCCGGAAAATCGATAAAAATGACATAAAGTGTATAGCAAACATGTGGGAAACAATAAGAAAACAACATGGAACATCAGAAATTAAGGATACATTTATGACGTATTAGGAACCCACGGATTCGGTTATCCATTGTTTGTGTAAGATGGTTGGGAGGAGTGTCAAACATTTTATACCTCTGTTTAATAAAATAAAAAAGCTCTAGCACACGAGTTGATCCATGCTTCCCTCTGCGAAGGGCCTTTCTTTTACTTTTATGTTGAGTCTCCATCTTCTAACTTTATGCACAGTTGAGAGAGCATAGTTGCCATTCTCAGTTTAATGTGCATTTTTTCCAGAAACATTATTAATTGATTCATGGTGTGTTATTGTTTGTTCTCTAATTATTTTTTCTAGTCTTCCTCATGAACTTTGAAGGTGTACTGGCATTTATGTTTTGCCCCACTCTTAAGGACAAGCAAAATATCACTTTGCCATGTTATCTCTATGCTTGAAACAAACGTATATCTTTCAGTGCATTATTATTCATGATCTTTCATTTGTGTTACTACTCATGATGCAAGGTGATTGCTATGCTTTATTGTTAAAATTTTATTTATCATGCTTGTGTTGAAGTTCTATGATCTCATCTTACATATGCTTTTACAATATTGATGATTAAGTTTATGGTGGTAGCATGTCACCTCAGAAATTATGTGTTTTTATCGTTTACCTACTCGAGGAAGAGTAGAAACTAATCATGGGGATGTTGATATGTCATAAACGCATCCTTAATTTCTGATGGTTCATGTTGTTTTCATGCAGTATGCTACATGTTTTCCTTACACTTTATGTTTCATAGATCCGCCGCCGCCCCCGACAAGTTTCGGGGGACAGAAATCTCTGTTCCGGCACCCTGCCGGGACGGGGAAGTGCCCCCGGAGCCATCTCCATCGACTCCACCGCCATCTTCATCGCTGTTGTTGTCTCCTATGATGAGGAGGGAGTAGTTCTCCCTCGGGGCTGAGGGCTCTACCGGAAGCTATGTGTTTCATCTCTCTCCCCTGGTGTGATCTTTATGTGATCATGAGCTTTGTAATCTAGTTGAATAAGTAGATGTTATTCTTCATCTGTTATGATACTAAAGTGGTTTTGTTATGAGATCTCCGTAGACACTTTGATCACAGTGTAAAGATGACAATGTGTGCACCGTGTGGTTTAGCATGATATTTATATCTTGTGTTGGATGACCCTATGAAATTGTGGTTTTTTGTCTAGTACCTTCTAGGGCGCTCATAGTGACAGCGTGGGGTTAACTATACATAGGAATGCGACTTTGAGGAGTGCTGTTACAACCCTATGCGATGAATTGGTGTTTGCTAGTCGACCGGAGAGTGGTTCAGAGTAGCATAGTGAAGAGAGATATTTATGCATTCAATTATGTTATCATTGTTGAGAGTGTTCACTAGTGAAAGTAGGATCACTAGGCCTTGTTTCTAAACATTGAAACACCGTTTACAACCAGTTCTGCTGCATGTTTGCTTGCTGCCATTTTTATCTCAGATTGCTATTGTCACTTATAATCAACCATATTACTTGTATTTTACTCTCTCTTCAACGAACCAGTGCACTTATACAACTGAAAATTGTATTATGTGTGTTGGGGACACAAGATAATTCTTGTATCGTAATTGCAGGGTTGCTTGAGATGGATATCTTTGAACTCTACCTCCCTGAGTTCGATAAACCTTGGGTGATCCACTTAAGGGAAACTTGTTGTTGTTCTACAAACCTCTGCACTTGGAGGCCCAACACTGTCTACAAGAATAGAAGCGTGCGTAGACATCAAGACACCACTAGTGACACTATGGGCCCCAGTCCTATATTCCTCATTACTGCAACCTTCTTTCAAGAACCTTCACCATTGTTTTCTTGATGTACCTTTTTTATTACTTTTTAATACTGTATACGTTTAATTCTCTAGTTTTCAGCTAGACGGGAAGACTGACAACCTTCTCGAAAGTTGGGGGCAAGAGAGAGTTTGTGTGTTGTGTGCAGGTTTCACGTTTGTTGATTCCACATGCAACAAGCAACCTTCTATAATACTTTTAAGTCCTACTGGATTGATAATCATGGTTCCTTAATTGGGGGGAAATTTCCGCTAGACTAAATCATACCTTCCACTTGGGGTTACCCAACGAGCGTGTGATCACGTCTGCATCAAGAACTTTTCTGGCGTAATTTTGGGGACTTCTAGCTTGCTGCAAAGGGAGTCTCACACTTCCACTCTCTTTCTTTTGGTTTGTTCTTGCTTAGTTCAGTTTTGTTTAGTCTTGTTTTGTTTTTATCAAAAAACCCCAAAAAAGTTCTCTAGTTTATAGTCTTTTATTTGTGTTGTTAGTTTATTTTGTTTTATCTTGCAAGCATGTGTACCAATGATACCACCGAGATGTGTGCCTTTACTAGTACCAATAATAACGGTTTCATATACACACTAATTTCTCCACCTGTGCTACAGCAGATTTTTATGAAATTAAAGTTGCATCGTTGAATATTGTCATGAAAGATCAAATTTTCTAGTGTTGGAGAAGATGTTGCCTCTCATTTAAATAATTTTTTTGAGTTATTTAAAATGAAAAAATATAAATAGGTCGATGGTGGTAATGTGAAATTAAGATTGTTTCCTTTCTCATTAAGAGGAAGAGCTAAAGAATTGTTATTGTCTTTGTCCAAAAATAGCATTGATTCTTGGACTAAATGCAAAGATGCTTTTATCGGGAAGCATTATCCACCTGCAAAAAATATACAAATAAGGAGTAACATTATGGAATTTAGAAAAATGATGAAGAACATGTTTCTCAAGCTTATAAAAGAATGAAAATTATGGTTAAGAATTGTCCCACACATAGACTAACTATGTGGGTGGTTGTCCAATCTTTTTATGCAGGATTAAATTTTCTTCAAGGAATTTATTGGACTCATCTACGGTAGGAACCTTTGTTAACCTCACTTTAGGTGCAGCAAACAAGCTATTGGATAATCTAATTACAAACTATTCCCAATGGCACATAGAAGGGCTCCAACAGGTAAAAGGTAAATTATGTCGAGGAGCTCTCTTCTTTGAGTGATAAGATTGATATGCTTGCTTCTTTGCTAGCTAAAAAAGTTCCTATAGATCCTAATAATGTTCCCTTGAACTCTTTGGTTACTAATGAGAATGATCAAATTGATGTGAATTTATTGCTAGAAACAATTTCAACAATAGTGCTTACGAGAATAATTTTTGTGGTACCAACTATAGGCCATATCCTATTAATAATGGTAATTCATATGGAAATTCTTATGGCAAAGCTTACAACAATACTAAAAGTTACACCTCTGATCTTGAAAACACGCTTAAAGAATTTATCACTTCACAAAAAGATTTGAATAAAATTGTTGATGAAAGGCTTGCAAAACTAGATAATCTTGTGCTGAAAGTTGATAGTCTTGCTCACGATGTATAAATTTTAAAAATTAGGACTACACCTCTTCAGGCCAAGAAAACTGAACTTTTAAATGCTATACAAGTTCAAATAAATGAGAACACGGGAATGTTAGCTCATATTCGTGCCAGAAGAGAAAGAGAAGCTGAAATTGTTGGAAAAAACTATTAAAAGTGAGCATGTTAAAATTTGACCATCCAACCCTTTGAAGAAGTGAAAACTCTCAGTACCAATGAATATCATAATGCTTCTAAACATGTTGGTGTAAAAAAATGGGATTGGAAAGGTCATGACTTTAGCTAGAAGGAGTCTCAAAAATTTGGAGATTGAATTTTTTTTTCTAGTGAGAAATTGTTAGAAGTGGGATTGATAATAATATGACTTTATGAGAAACTTTTCCCACTGTTTTTGAGGATTATAAACTTGATTTCAATAATTGCACCATCTCTGATATTATTAAGTTCTTACAAAAATTAGCTAAATATACTAATGCTAGTAAGATAAATATTGATTTCACTAAACATATTACTAATGCTCTCATTGAAGCTAAGTAAGAAAGGCTCAAACTTGAAGCCTCTATTACTGGAAAATTACAAGATGGCTCGGAGCCCACTATTAGAATAATATTGAATGATTTTGATTGCAATGCTGATACGTCATAAACGTATCCTTCATTTCTGATGTTCCATGTTGTTTTCATGTCATATGCTACATGTTTTCCTTACACTTTATGTCATTTTTATTGATTTCCCGGGACTAACCTATTGACAAGATGCCATAGAGCCAGTTCCTATTTTCTACTGTTTTTAGTTTCAAAAAGTTGTTCTAGAAATATTCTCGGAATTGGAAAATTCGAAGCCCAAAAGTCTTAGAATTCCCTAATGTTCCACGGAGTCCCGAAGAGGCCTGGAGGGGGCCACACCATAGGGCGGCACCCACCGCCATCGCCATTTCGCCTATATTACCGCCTTGGATAGTTAACCCTAGGAGGACACCACTTTTCCCCGAAAACACCCGAGGTCGCCGTCATCATCAACCCGATATCGGGAGGGTTCTGGAGTTCTCCCCGGCACCCTGCCGGGAGGGAAAATCATCACCGGAGGGCTCTACACCACCATGCCCGCCTTTGGAGTGATGCGTGAGTAGTTCATCCTTGGACTACAGGTCCATAGCAGTAGCTAGATGGTTGTCCTCTCCTCTTTATGCCTCATGTTTCGATCTCGTGAGCTACCTCACATGATCGAGATCATCTTATTGTAATGCTACATGTTGTGTTTGGTGGGATCCGATGATTATTGAATGCTACATCTCTTGAGTATCAATCTATCATGTTGTCTTAATGTGTATGTTATTTATGATCTTGCATGCTATCCGTTGTTAGTAGATGCTCTGGCCAAGTAGATGCTAGTGACTCCAAGAGGGAGTATTTATGCTCGATAGTGTGTTCATGCCTCTTGTGCATCTGTGCTCGAGTGACATAAACATGACGGATGGAGGATGTGTTGTTGCCATTAGGGACAAAACAACGGTGTTTACTTTGTTTACATTGTTTAGATTACACACTTTGGTTACCGCGATAATCTGTTGCTTGCAACTTAATACCCAACGTTTGTTCGGATGATATTCGGAGGGTGGATTATTAGTCATAGAAGTAGTTGGATGATGATCTATGTATCTTGTTGTAACGCCCGCATGAATCTCATAGTAATCATCATGTCATGCATGTTTCTTTACCTATCAATTGCCAAGCTGTAATTTGTTCACGACACATGTTAGCTATCTTTAATGGAGAGACACCTCTAGTGAACTGTGGACCCCGGTCCATTTTCTCATACTGATAATACACACACTGCTTCCACTGTTTTCACACTGCTATTGTTGTTTTCATATTGTTCTCATACCGTTTACCACACCATACGTTTAACCTCTTTGTGTTCAGCAAAACCGGCGAGATTGCCAACCTCACTGCTTCATTGGGGCAAAGTGAATTGATTGTGTTTTGTAGGTTCCACGTTGCTGCTGAATCGGTAGTGCGCCCTGCCACCTCAGCTGCATCAACCTTCAGAAGTTGCTTGTCCTTCTACTGGTCGATTCAACCTTGGTTTCTTTTCTGAGGGAAAACTTGCCGTTGCACTCTTCACAACCTTTCTCTTGGGATTTACCAACGTCAGCTATCAACAAGTTTTCTGGCGCCGTTGCCGAGGAGGAAGAGAATTTCTGCAAGGGGAGTCTCTCACCTCCAATCATCTTTACTTTGTTATTGTTTTGCTTGTTACTTGCTTTATCATGCTTTCTAGCAATGTTTGATGTCTTTGAAACTAGATCTTATTGCAATATGGGTTCACGGAAGAACAACAAAAATATTATAAGGAATACAACTTGTCACAAAAAGGGATACACTTATGGGAGAAAATTAATAAATCGCATATCATTGCTAGAAACTTGTGCTCTACTTATAATGTTACTTATTGCTTTGATAAATCTTGTTGCTGTAGGAGTTATAAACACCTCCCTTTTCAATGTGAGTATAATGATGATTCTACCATATCTTCTTATGTTAAGGGAAATTATGACTTTGATGATGTGGAACAAATTGAGGAATTTATTGCTTGGAAGGGTGCATTCAAAATTGCTTATTGGCTTGAAGATGTTGATGATGCACCTTATAAATATGATATTTATGATATACTTGGATATTGCTTTGATAATTACAAGGATTGTAATTACTACATACTTAAATATCTTAATAGATGCTCTCCCCCAAAGGGAGAGACTAATGCCTTGCAAGAACCTATGGAAGAACAAACTGCTGAATCTGGAAGCTCATTGGATGAAAAAGAGGAGGAGAGTGATGATCAAGAGGAGGAAGAATTGAGTAGCTACCCATGTCTACCTCCCAATGAGAGTAACTCTTTAAGTCACACCTTATTTGATTGTCCTCCATGCTCATCAAAGGAGGATGAGTGTTATATTGATGATCCTATTGATTCTTTTGAAATATTCCTTTTTGATGAAATTGATACTTGCTATACTTGTGACCTTGATACTACTATGAATGAAACTTGTGAGAATGATATTGCTACTGTTATTTATGATAATCCATGCTACTTTGATAAATCCTATGATAATCCTCTATTTATTCCAACTATTGATATGCATGATAATGAGGAAGTTTGTTTAGAAAATTTATATGATAATGCTCTTGATGATGGTCCTATGTTACTTGATGTTATAAATCATAATGCTACTGAAAATAGGATTTCTATAATGTGTCCTATACCTTTTATGAGTGATCAATCATCTCGTTTTGATATTGCTAAAAGTGGGGAAAAAGAGGAGCCGATTTAAAAATTTGATCCCACTGTTTTGGAGCTTGATATGAATTGTGTTCTTTTAGATCATGACAAACATGCTTTATGTAATAATTATGTTGTTGATTTGTTTATGATGCTACTGGAAAATATTATGAGAGAGGAAAATACGGTTGTAGGAATTTTCATGTTACTAAAACACCTCTCTTTTTGTATACTTATATAGCAACTCATTTGTATCTTTATTTTTATGTATTAGTTGTGCCAAGTAAAGTTTCTAGCGAAAGTTGGAGTTGGTTTTGGATTTCCGCGCAGAAAACAGATTTCTGCTGTCCACCATAAAAAATCGTATAATTCACAAAAAGATCAAAATGACCTCAAACTTTTTGTGCTTATTCCTCAGCTAATTCCGAAACTTTTTTGTTCTTTATTTTTTTTCGATTTGAGCAACTTAAATGCCCCGAAAAAATTCGTCTTTACAGACTGTTCTGGTTTTAGCAGATTCTGCCATTTTTATTGCATTTGCTCTTTTACTATGTCAAGTGGATTTCTTTGCTTCAGGAAACATCGGTGGCTGTAGCTAATATTTAAAAGTATCAATAGCACTTGTGCCCATGCAGACCAATGGATTTTTGATTGTTGCAAGGTCAAAGTTTGGGGATGCCCCCGTGGTTCATCCCAACAAATTCTAAGAAGACTCAAGCATCTAAGCTTGGGGATGCCCAAGGCATCCCCTTCTTCATCAACAATTTATCAGGTCACTTCTAGTGAAACTATATTTTTATTAGGTCACATCATCTGAAGTTTACTTGGAGCGTCTGTCTATTTTTGTTTTGTTTTCCTTGCTCCAATAATATAGTTGGAACCTAGCATTCTTTGTGAGAGAGACACGCTCCGCTTTTTTCCTTTGAATAATCGTTATGCTCGTATTCTTAGTTTTTTTTCTAGCTGCTGCAAAATTCCTGTTTAGCTCCTGTTTTTCTTGCATCTCTTATTTAGAGCGGTTAGTTTTAGTAGATTTGTGTTAGTACTCTCTTGTTTCATTGCTGCACCTCTTGGAGAGTTTTTGTTTGGTATAAAATGCTTGGTGTTGGAAAACAGTAGTACAGTTTTCGTGCTTATAACGGTGCAAATAGAACCTTGTATAGACTGTGGCTAGACTTTTTCATGTCATGCTAGATGTTATTTTAATTCTAAATCCTAGTGGTTATTTTTTAGCATGATATGTCTCAAATAGCTGAGAGTGTTTAACGTGCCTTTGAAAGAATCATGAGTTGTTCTTGTCATATTGAAGCATAAATTTGTGGTGTTCTCCTTTGAATGTTTTATTTGGTTGACTTGGCGCATGCTCACACCATGTTTATGACTACAAACCAGTCACTTATAGCCTCTGATCATTTAGTTTTTGAACTTGTAGTGCCACTTACGCTTTGATTAATGATTTTTTTGTCGCTATGCATGATTATGACAATTATTGCTCTCTTGATTTGTCGCTCCCAGTCTTTTGCTAGCCTCCACCTGTACTTTGTATGAGCTTTACTCGTGCATCCAACTCCCCAAAACAAAAGTTTGCCAAATGTGTCCACCATACCTACCTACATGTGGTATTTAACTCTCACTCCAAAGTAAATTGCTCATGTGTTACCTTTAAAATTTTCAAAATTACTCCTATTTTATGCTCCTGTTTTAGCTCCCGAGGATGTAAATACATAATCTTTATCTCACTTGCTGATTGGACTTTCACACCATGGACTAGTGGTTTCATCCGCTTATCCAGTTGATAGAAGAGCTCGTAGCAGGTGCCTAGCCCCAAATTAATACAACAAATTCTCTTCACTATTTTTGCCCCTGATTTATCAGTCAAATCATAATTGTGTAAACAAAAGAGAAAGAGGGATGACCTTCTACCTAGATGCGCCCTTCTATGGGAGCCGCTCTTGTGAAGTCTAGTTGGCTTGTGACATATTGTATTTTCTGTTTACCATACATTGACATAAGCATACACCTCTATAAAAAATGTTTTCAATACCTCTGTTTAATAAAATAAAAGGCTCTAGCACATGAGTGATCCCTACTTCCCTCTGCGAAGGGCCTTTATTTCACTTTTATGTTGAGTCTTCATCTTCTAATTTTATGCACAATTGAGAGAGCATAGTTTCCATTCTGAGTTTAATGTACATTTGTCACAAAAACATTATTAATTTATTCATGATGTGTTATTGTTTGTTCTCAAATTATTTGTTCTAGTCTTCCTCTTAAACTTTGAAGGTGTATGTGGGGACCCCAGACTTGCAGTCCAAGACCTCTAGTACGCATACATTCACGATCCCATGATCAGTTAGTCATGAACAACATACTCAAGTTGGCATTGCAGATTACAACATCCACTACACGAATACACGTCTTACACACAACTGGTCACATGACTCGGTTGAAAACGACTGCCACGCAGGGCAGGAAACACACCGAATGTCGGATATATACCAAATAGGGGTATAGAAGATGGTAGGCCAATTGCCGGATTACCAGGGTGGCCTAAGTGGTAGTGGGCTTAGGTCCATTAGGCGGCCCAGTAATCCGACGCGCAGAAGCCGGATTCTAGAAGAACCCGGATCACAGCCCATGTGATCTGGCTTGGAGGAGAAGACGGATTCCTTGCTTTCCAAGTTACAAGTTACCGTAGTTTTCTAGGTTTCCTATTCTATAAGCCCTAATCCGGCTATTATATAAAGCCGGACGGGAGATAAACAAAACAACCAACAAACAGAGAAGCTCTACGCCAACTCGCCGAGAAGCTCATCCTCGCCGAGTGGTTTAGATCTAAAACCCTCACATTGTAACCCTGTTTACGGGCTTTAGTCCCAATTAGTGAGAAGTGCAGGAGTAGGCACGTCGTACTGTCGCGACGTACCGAACCTGGGTAAAATCCCGTGTTCTGTGTTACTACGCTATCCCGTTACCCCACGTCTCTACCGTAGTCTCATGGCACCCCCGTCTATGAAAACTACTACGATGTCTCGACAGTTGGCGCCCACCGTGGGGCAAACGACGTCAGGCGTAAGATTCCGATCTGGGATACTTGGCGGAATCGGAAGATCAATCACTGTCGGAAGCTTGGAGTTCGACAACGACGTCGGGCGCTTCCTCGACAACGGATCCTACATACCGGCGCAAAACCACCTGGTAAGTGCCTGCGTGCTACCGATAGGATCTGCTAACATCTTTATCGGGCTAACTGCAGAAGCAATGGGGTTTTGCGGTGGAAGCAAATTTATCCCGCCCGCCCTATACCCAGTCGAAGATGACTATGATGCCGGATTCTGCTCAGATCACCGACAAAAAAGTGATACACACTTTATCGGCATGGTGCAATCTGAAATCGCCGAAAACACGGATGACGGAAATCCCGTGCAAGAGGCAGACAACAACGCACCCGTCATAGAGACGGAAGACCAAACACCCGTCACAGAGGCGGAAGATCCGACATCCGTCAACAAGACGATGAACTCGGAAGCAGAATCCGTGCTTGCCGCCATTGTGGCAAGATTGGAGTCGGAAACCGGATCGGATAACTTCGACTCCGAAGACGAAGATGAGGACGCCTTCGTAAGAAAGGTTAAGTCCTTTCAAGAGGGATTCCATGAAGTTCTGATGGCGAAACCGGCTGATACCACGGACGCCGGCAGCCAGGAAAGCCCTAAAACCCCTCCGCCAGAGGAAGAGAGAGAAGACGGAGAAACTTCTCCGATATTCCCCAGTGTCAAGGAGATGACAGAAGATGAGCCTGTCAAAAAACCTCCCTCTTCCAAGAAAAAGCACTGTGCTGCTAAAAAACTCCAATACAAAATCCGGAAGAAAAAATCAGCTGATCTCGCTGATGAAAACCTGGAAGTTGGAGATGTTAGCGGAACAAAGCCTGCGGAAAAGAATTCTAAGGAAATCACTGCTCCGCCAATGACGGAACAGGAAGAGCAAGAACTATTGCAAACACCAGTGGGACCAGATGAACCCCCTGAGATGCTGGAAGCCAGGAGACAAGCTTTCCAACGGCAACAGCAACATCTACTCAGATCTCGGCAACATCTCCAACAAACCCATAATGACATCAAGGTCATGAAGGAAGAAATAGAGGAGTACGAGAGAAAGAATAGATCCGCGTTAAAACCTACTAGGTTACCCGGAATCGCAAGACCGGAAGAACTGCCGCCAAAAGAAAGGTTCCATAACCCATCTTGGCAAAAGCAGGTAAACGGCAAAGATGCCAAGGGCGAACCAATATACAAGACCGCAGCAGAAAACGCGGAAGCAGCGTTCGCGATTCTTAACAACGATCTGTATTCCAACGGGGAAAAACTCCAAGGGGTGTATGCTTTCCTAGGAAAAGCATTGCAACAACAAAAGCGCGCTCAAGAGCGATCAGGGAGGCTGCATGATAACTCCACCCTATGCAAAACAGCTACTTGCGCTGCTGGAGCACCTGGACCGGAAGAACCCGGGGATTCAGACAATTCAAAAGATAAAAAAGAGGATCCGAGAAAAGACAAGAAAAACCCCGACAACCGGGATGCAGCGTCTAGGACCGGATCCCATCTCCCGAAAGATGGGTATAAACCCCATGATCGGGAAGACAAACACCGGAAAGACGGCAAAATAATGCCACCTCCGAGAAACCCAGCTGAGAAAGCTGGAAGACACGATACACCTCACAGGCGTGAGAGATCCCGGACACCACCTAAGGACAAAGAAAGGCACAGGAGTAGAACTCCGCCTAATCCAAAAGGGCGTGATCACGGAAGAGATAGAAACAATCCCGGAAAAGCGCGTTCGCGCAACAATGGAAGAGAAAGGAGCAGATCCCCTTCTGTCCATTCAGCCGGAAGATATTCTGCACATATTGACAGAGCAGAAAAGGATGATCTATACTTTGGTCCTAAGTGTTTTACTGACAGGATCCGAAGAATAACGTTGCATTCCGTCTTTGCCAAAGTCGGTCCAACGTACCAGAAATACACTGGCAGCACAAACCCGGATACCTGGCTCTCGGATTACTATACAGCCGTCCAGATCAACAATGGGACAGACCTGGAAGCTGTCAAGTTTCTTCCCCTAATGCTGCTGGACGGAGCCAGAGATTGGATCAATGGATTACCGTCACGAACAGTCGACAGCTGGGACGATATGGCTAGAGTATTTACTCAGCATTTCCGGGGAACATACAAACGCCCGAATAGCATCAACCAGCTAAACCGTTGCACGCAGTTTGAGGATGAACCATACGTGGATTTCATCTCCAGATGGACAGCAATGAAGAATAGTTGCTCTGGAGTAACTGACGTACAAGCAATGCATGCTTTCGTCAATGGTCTAAAACCCGGACTTGTACCGTTCATGGTCGGTTCCAAAAAGCACAAGGATCTCGGATCCATGCTTACAACCGCCAATGAGCATGCCGCAGCCGAGGATGACATCAGAGCAAGAGGAGGCAATATTGAATCATTGATACTCGCCAAGAAAACCCCTCGTTCTGACAAAAAATCCACTCCAGAAACAACGACGAAGCCCGAAGAGGTGAACATAGCCTTTGGAGGAGAAAAGGGAAATAAGTGGAAAGGACACAACCCAGATCCAATCAATTACACTCCAGAGGAGTGGGAAAGGATTAAGTCAGAACCTTGTGTTCACCACTCGCAATTTGGGAAACCCACCCATACAAACGCGCAATGCCGGCTGAATAAGGACATGAAAGGCAGTGCAGGGTCCGGAAATAAAGGGAAGGGTTCCAAAAGGAAACCCGCCAAACAAAAGCCAGAAGCTGACAAAGAAGACGGTGAATCGGACACTGACGAAAAAATCCAGGAACAACAGCGTAAAGGAGAACCCAAGTTTCCGAGAGTTGATGGAGAAGCAATGCTAACTTTCTTAGCAACCCCGTCAGCAAAGGTGGCAAAAAGAACACTTCGAGAAATAAACGCGGTTGTTCCGGCAACCCCGAAATTTTTGAAGTACTCCAACACACCGATAATCTGGGATCAGTCTGATCATCCCGGAAATATCCCTGAACCCGGCACACAAGCTCTTGTTGTAAGCCCTATTGTTCAAAATACTAGGCTAAGAAGAGTGCTGATGGATGGAGGATCCAGCATTAACATAATGTACCTGGATACACTGAAGCACCTAAAGATTTCCGAGTCTCAGCTCAACTACAGCAATATACGCTTCCATGGTATCGTCCCTGGCAGGCAAGCACGATCCCTAGGAGAAATTTCCCTAGATGTCACCTTCGGAGATAAAGATCACCTCCGGCAGGAAAAAGTATCCTTCGAAGTAGTGCCGTTCGAAAGCGTGTATCACGCAATACTCGGACGTCCAGCTTTCGCCAAATTCATGGCAAGATCCTGTTATATTTACAACAAGCTGAAGATGCCAGGACCCAAAGGAGGAGTAATCACTATAGCTGGTGATTTCAAGCTGGCAAATGAGTTGGAGAAAGAAAACGCCCTTTGCGCTCAGAGAGTTATAGCAAAGGAAGAACTGAAGGAATTAGCCAAGGAGGTATCGCCGTCAGAAATGCCGGCAGGAAAAGAAACTCGGAAGCCAACAGACAGCTTCAAGGCATCCGAGAATACAAGACAGGTAATCCTAGATCCCAAAGATCTGACAAAATTTGTCGTCGTAGGGACTGGGATGACTGACAAATAGGAAGGCGAGCTCATCAAGTTCCTCCGTGAGAACTGGGATATTTTTGCTTGGTGTCCAGCTGACATGCCAGGTGTACCCAGGGAACTTGCTGAGCACCAACTTAAGGTTATTCCTGGATCAAAACCCGTCAAACAAGGTCTCCGTCGATTTGACGGAAGAAGACGGAAGGCTATTGGCAAGGAAATTATCCGGCTTTTAGCAGCGGATTTCATCAAGGAAGTGATCCATACTGACTGGTCCGCAAATCCGGTATTAGTACCGAAGAAAGACACTACTGCTCTTAGAATGTGTATAGATTACACAGGCTTGAACAAATTGTGTCCGAAAGATAGGTTCGCATTACCGCGAATCGATCAAATAATAGATGCCACAGCAGGCTCTGAGCTTTTGTGCTTTTTGGATGCATACTCCGGGTACCACCAAATACGCATGAAAAAGGAAGATCAAATTAAGACTTCTTTCATAACCCCATATGTGACGTATTATTACGTAACCATGCCATTTGGCCTGAAGAACGCAGGTGCAACCTACCAGCGTTGCATGCAACGTTGTTTGCATAGTCAGATTGGAAAAAATGTCCATGTTTATGTGGACGATATTGCTGTCGTAACCAAGGAAAAAGATACACTCCTTGAGGAGTTGCGAGAAACTTTCGAAAACTTACGCACCTACAAGATGAAGTTGAATCCATCTAAGTGCGTATTCGGGGTTCCCTCAGGAAAACTTCTGGGTTTCATAGTTTCTCACAGAGGAATAGAAGTTAACCCGGAAAAGATCAAGGCAATCTTGAACATCACAAAACCTACCTGCGTCAAAGATGTCCAAAGATTGACGGGTTCCGCAGCTGCCGTTAGTAGATTTATTAGTCGGCTGGGGGATAAAGCATTACCACTCTACAAGCTGCT
Source organism: Alopecurus myosuroides (assembly GCA_028641055.1). Classification (NCBI taxonomy): domain Eukaryota; kingdom Viridiplantae; phylum Streptophyta; class Magnoliopsida; order Poales; family Poaceae; genus Alopecurus; species Alopecurus myosuroides. The sequence goes on along the minus strand of CM054060.1, from coordinate 249,342,712 downwards.
GAAAAAATCCGACAAGTTCGAATGGACAGAAGAGGCCGATGCGGCGCTGACTCAGTTGAAGGAAACATTAATGAAAGCTCCGATTTTGGCATCCCCAAAAGACGAAGAGCCCATGTTATTGTACCTTACGGCTACAAATCGGGTTATTAGTGCGGTAATCGTGGTGGAACGGTTAAAGGAAGAACAAAGCATACCAGACCAACATCCGGTATATTACATAAGCGAAGTTTTTTCCGAGTCAAAACAAAGGTACCCACACTACCAGAAACTGGCGTATGGTGTATTTTTCGCATCTAGAAAACTACGCCATTACTTCCAAGGGCATTCCATAACAGTGGTTAGTAAAGCACCACTAGGAGACATTATAAACAATGCAGAGGCAACCGGCCGAGTAGCCAAATGGGGCATTGAGCTGGCAGCCTTCGACATTAAGTACCAGCCAAGGACGGCCATAAAATCCCAGGTTTTGGCAGATTTCGTTGCCGACTGGACAGAAGCAATGGAAAAAACACCAATGCCGGAGTCCGAGTACTGGATCATGCACTTTGACGGATCCAAGATGAAGGAAGGAGCTGGGGCTGGCGTAGTCTTAAAATCTCCTAAGGGAGACACAATGGAGTACGTGTTGCAAATACACTTCAACGCCAGTAATAACGTGGCAGAATACGAAGCTTTGCTTCACGGCTTGCATATCGCAAAAGAAATAGGAGTGAAGCGCATCCTGTGCTATGGCGACTCGGATTTGGTGCAGCATCAGCTCAACCAAACCTGGGACGCAAAAAGCCCTATAATGGCCGAATATCGAAGAACGGTAGACGAATTCGCCATCTGTTTCTTTGGATTCGAGGTCCTTCACATCAAAAGGGAGGAAAACTGGAACGCGGATGCGCTAGCCCGCATGGGATCAGAAAGGGTAAAAACCTTACCGCCATGAGTATTCGTTCAGCACTTACATGAGCCATCCATAAAAGGTGGAGACGTTGATTACCCTCTGGCGTCTGAATCGATTGAAGTCATGATCGTTAAACCGGACTGGACAATTCCGTACTTAAACTTCTTAGTCAATCAGAAGTACCCGGAAGGAGCAGACGAAGTCTTGCAAAGACAAATACAGCGTCGATGCAAAGGATACACAGTAATTGACGGCTGCTTATATAAACGCAGTATTTCTGGAATTTTTCAGCGGTGCATCTCACCAGAAGAAGGAAGAGAAATACTGGAAGAAATCCATGCCGGCGATTGCGGACATCATGCTCAATCAAAAAGCATAGTCAAAAAAGCATTCCGCGCGGGTTTTTTCTGGCTAACAGCCAAGACAGATGCCGAGCATATAGTTAATACATGTGCAGGATGTCAATATTACGCTAAGCAGACCAATTTGCCGGCCCAAGCACTTAAAACTATCCCCATTACATGGCCGTTTGCGGTCTGGGGGCTAGATATGATGGGACCGTTCAAAACCGCAAGAGGTGGACTTACTCATCTGCTAGTAGCAGTGGATAAGTACACCAAATGGGTGGAGGCCAAACCCATCAAAAAGCTGGATGGTGCAACTGCTAGAAATTTCATCATCGACTTGGTGATGAGATACGGTGTGCCACACAGCATAATAACCGACAACGGGACAAATTTCTCCATCGGAGAGTTGGCAAGATATTGCCGACAAACGGGAATTCGCCTAGATCTAGCATCTGTGGCACACCCGCAATCCAATGGACAGGTTGAGCGAATGAATAGCTCAATCCTGCAAGGAATACGCCCAAGACTCGAAACTCCTCTTCACAGAGCGACCGGAGCATGGGTAGAAGAGTTGCCTTCCGTGATTTGGAGTATAAGAACGACGCCAAATAGGTCAACCGGGCAAACCCCGTTTTTCCTAGTTTACGGCGCGGAAGCTATTCTTCCAACAGATATGATCCATGATAGTCCAAGAGTGCAAGACTTTGATGAATTAGACGCCGAAGAGGCACGACAGAATGCCGTTGATCTCCTAGAAGAGGAACGAGAGCTTGTGCTTCAAAGGTCCGCCATTTACCAGCAGGGTTTGAGACGTTACCATAGTCGGAAAATCAGGCATCGTTCTTTTAAAGAAGGTGACCTAGTGCTGAGGTTGGTGCAGCAAAGGAAGCACAAATTAGCCCCAGCATGGGAAGGGCCATTTGTCATAAGTAAAGCCATGAAAAATGGATCATACTATCTTGTTGACATTCGAGATACGGAAGACGATCCCGAGAAACCGAATCGCAAAAGAAAGAGAAAGATAGATGATGAGCTAGGAGAGACAAAGAGACCTTGGAGTATCCAGCAGTTACGTCCCTTCTATACTTAGTTCAATATCTATGTAAACATCTTTTGAGATCATGAAATAAAGTCATTGGAATTCTGATATCCATGTTTTTTACAAGTTCATTATAGTAAAAGAATGTTTCCACCTTTTCTATTTCCCAATGATCTTACAAAATACTCAATGTTAACCCGAATTGTGCCTGCGTGCTCGGCGTTAAAAAACTGAATGATTTCAGCCTGGTAATGGTTAAAGGAAACTCGGATTGTGCCTGCGTGTTCAAGTTTCAAGAAAGTTCCTTACAAATCTTTAAGTATTACCTGATCGAATATATGTTGGGTCACTGGATCTGGTTAGTACAAATGCCTTTAGTATGGTCCATGTTTTCGAGTTTTAACTGATTGGTTATACCCAGTTACTCGTCATGACGATTGTAATGCTATCAAGTTATTTCAAACACTAAAAGACAGTCAAAACACATATGCCAGAGAACTTAGTAGATAAGGGAGCAATTCAACCCGACGAACTTGCAAGGAATTTCATAATTCAAAGCTGCAAAAGGCGGAGTTCTTGTTTCGACAAACGAAATAGAAGCGTTACAGTATGAATTACAGTGTAAATAGCGCTCCTATTATACAAATCCATCATCCAGGTTAAAGGCAGTCCTTCAAGCATCCGAGTCTTCCTCGCTGCTTTCATCTTCGGGGACTGCGGAACCTCTTCTTCTGGATAAGTGATAGAAATGTTAACCATGGAAGCAATCTTGGTGGCGTGGCCTTTGACTTCATCAAAGATGGCGGTTCGCTGATCCTCTGTATACCCTTGAGGGACACCAGAGGCCACGCGCCAAGATTTCGCATCAGGATAGTGCAGGCGCATAAGGCCTAGTGCCATGCGCGCACCACCTCGTGCAGTGGAGCGTAGGATGAACTCCTTTGATCCCGCAACTTCCATGATGGCACCCGGGAGTTTGTAAACTTCCGAGAAATCTATAGTACTTGCGGGAAGGAATTTATTAATCAATTGCATTCCTGCATTTCTGATCGCGTTCCATACCTCTCCAAAAGCTCGGATTTTCTCAATCCGAGAAATGCCTGGAATATTCCCTGTTTTGATGGCAGAAACGAGTTTAGGCCACAAAATAAAAGAAAGTAAGACATGGAGAAATTGGTAAAAGGAACTAACTTACCAAGAACCTTATCAATTTCTGTGCCTTCTTTCATGCGCGGGAATAGCATACTTTCAAAATCATGGATAATAGATTTATTTTCCGCCGCTCGCAAAGAAGCCTGGGATTGAGCAATCCCAAGGGCCAGATTACTGGCTTCCAGGTCTTTTTGAACTTTCGTAAGTTCCTTGCGAAGGCTCGAGTTTTCTGCACGGAGCCGAGATACATTGCTAGCGTCCTTGGCTATTTTGTTGGCTTTTGCTAAAGCAGCTAGGGGACACAAAAACATTTCAAGCTTATGAAAATTCGGGACAAATGTTATCCGGATAAAAACTGCAGAGAATACACACCTGTTGTTTTAGACAATTGTAGCTGAGATGACGCCAGCTCGTTGCTTTTCAACTCAATCATAGATTGAAGGGTTTTTACCTCTCTACTTTTGAGATTAAGCTTCTTAAAAACTTCCAAGTTTATGGCATCTGCGGAATGCTGAATACGGAAATGAAAGCCAAATGCTTAAGTATGAACAAGCATATGATGAAACATTAAGAAGAATTCAGATTTTCAACTTAATGCTTGGGGGCTAGAGGTATCACCTGGCTCATTTCTCGCAAGTCGGCCAAGTTCTCGTTCAATTCTTTGGCATATTCAGCAAAAAGAATCCCAACGTGATGAAGGCCATCTTGTAAGACCTGGCGAGGGGAAAATATAACATCATTGCGAACAACTAATCCGCCCTGTGGCCAAGGACGAATTAGAGGGGCAGGAGCGAAGAACTTTTTAGCCTCCGGACGAATATATCCGAGATCGTCGAACGGTTCTTCTTTTATCCGGATGTTACTGTCCAAATTGGAGACGGGTTCGTTTCCAGCAGAGGTCCGGAGATTTTCGCCTGTCTGTGCTTCCGTTCTATTCCTCGGGCCCATGGCTGCGGAAGAAGATTCTTCTTTGATAGCAGCCTTATGTTTCTTCAGCTTCTTTGTTTTCAAAGGAGTTGGGGCAAGACTCAAAGAAGAATATCCGAGAGTTAAAAATCTCGAAGAACTTAAGGAGGATGGTAACTAGGAAAACCCCGGTAAAATACCTGGAGGTGGTGACAGGAATTCCGTCAACGGTTACCATTTTCTCGAAAGTCACCTGCCTTTTGCGCTTCCGGTTGTTGTAAAACCTAGCATGTAGTTCGCTGAGTTCGGCATCGGAAGCAAGATCATTTCCTCCGAGTTCGTTGAACTAGGAAAGAATTAACAACATGATCAAAAGGCGGAGATACAAGTTAATCTGAGGAAAACTCGGAAACAAGGAAAGTATAAATACCTTAGGAACTCGATTTTCCACGTGATAAATGGCTAGGTTTTCTTCGATTTGGGCGCTGGAGGCAACCAGCTGATGAAGTCGCTTTATAAAATCTTTCTTGGTATAGGCTTTATCTGTTCCCCTCATGCTATCTTCTGGCCCTTGGTATTCGCAAAGAAGCCGGGAACGAAATGAAAGGGGTTGAATGCGACGTCCGAACCAGCATAAAACAGTATCTTTCCCAGTTAAGGAAGGTTGGGAAGAAGTAAGCTTGGCAATACGGCGCTTTATCTTCATTAAATTTTCCGGCAATGTCTCAACTGCTTCAACTGTCCAACTCTCTCGAGGAATGGCGGCGGAATTAACGAATGAAGGAACCCCGATTTCCTTGCCAGGGAATGGGATGTCCTGATGATAAAAGAAAGAACCCAGCCAGGATTTGGTGGGTTCTGGCATTTGTATTCTCGGGAACCAATCCTCTCTATTTTTCCGAAGAATGAAAGATATGGTTCCACAGATAGGGGAAATACCTTCTGTGATGTTATGTTTTACTTCAAAACAGTATTGCCAAAAATCTAGACTGGGAGTTATTCCGAGATATCCCTCAAAAAGGGCTTGGAAGCTAGCTAGATAGAGGATGGAATTTGGAGAGAGGTTATGCGGTTGGACGCCGTAATAGTTAAGGATATCTATGAAGAAGGCAGAAGGAGGTAAACCCATACCTCGCGTAATGTGAGATGTAAGGAGGACACACTCTCCGTCTTTTGGTCTGGGCTCGAGCTCACCATCTGACTTTCGCCATTTGCCTTTAACTATTAATCCCTCTTTTGACATTTGTCGAAGGAGGACAAGGGAAGAGTTACTCGGATTCCAGTCGCCGACAAATTCTACTTCTTCAGTCGCAGTGTGTTCGTTGACTTCAAACAGGATCTTTTCCTCCGCCGTTTCTGGAGCAAACGGCGGGGAGGCTGTGGAGCTCGATCCCGCAACGTCCGCGGCGGCGGAAGAATTCGCTTCACCCGCCGCGGAGGCCGCGTTCTTCTCCGGCTCACCGCCGGTGTGCTTGGGCGATCCCAGTTGCGGATCTAAGTCGCTGATGATGTCGTTGATGGCGGCGCGGGTCGGCGAGGACGGCGAGGAGGCCATCTCATGGTGGCGCGTTGCGTTCCGGCGTGCTTGGAGGCTAAGTGCGCTTGGGACGGTGCTTTGCTCTCGAGCTTGTTCGCGTCAATGGCGTGGACAGTGAGGAGTGTGGAAAGTTTTCGTTGAGGACGAGGACGGCTATTTATAGCTGGAAAACCGTTTAGATGCGTGCCAACGGCTATTTTGACCGTTGGATGTTTGCCGCGTGTCGCTCGCCGGAAAATCCGGGAAATGAAACGACGGGGTAATGATGGCTATCTCCTCGTTTCCCGCGAGAATCTGTCAGAGATATGTTTCTGGGTTTTTCCGAGTAAATCTCAAATGTCGCTTGCGTCAGCATGGTTGAGTGCGCTGACGTAGGAAGTTTCTTCTCCGCGAAGGATCGTGAGAGAAAAGCCGGATTTTCAGGATTCCGAGTTTCATGCCACCATCTGTTTCAAAAGAAGAATAAGAAGAATCAAGACTGCTGAATCAATATTTCTCGGACAAAGAATATTTGGCGAAAGGCGGAGAATCATAGTTTTGATCCTTCTTGGGGGCTACTGTCAGATATATACCAAATAGGGGTATAGAAGATGGTAGGCCAATTGCCGGATTACCAGGGTGGCCTAAGTGGTAGTGGGCTTAGGTCCATTAGGCGGCCCAGTAATCCGACGCGCAGAAGCCGGATTCTAGAAGAACCCGGATCACAGCCCATGTGATCTGGCTTGGAGGAGAAGACGGATTCCTTGCTTTCCAAGTTACAAGTTACCGTAGTTTTCTAGGTTTCCTATTCTGTAAGCCCTAATCCGGCTATTATATAAAGCCGGACGGGAGATAAACAAAACAACCAACAAACAGAGAAGCTCTACGCCAACTCGCCGAGAAGCTCATCCTCGCCGAGTGGTTTAGATCTAAAACCCTCACATTGTAACCCTGTTTACGGGCTTTAGTCCCAATTAGTGAGAAGTGCAGGAGTAGGCACGTCGTACTGTCGCGACGTACCGAACCTGGGTAAAATCCCATGTTCTGTGTTACTACGCTATCCCGTTACCCCACGCCTCTACCGTAGTCTCATGGCACCCCCGTCTATGAAAACTACTACGATGTCTCGACACCGAACAACGGAAGTCTTCAAAAACAAACTCGTGGTAAAACCCAAGTCATGCCTCGACTACCTACAGTCTACTGACTCGGAGGCGTTCCTAGTTTGCACAGTCGCCAGCGACACCATCTTCGTCGGGTTCTCCAGATTTCTTCTCAAAGTCTGGTAACATCCCTGATTTTTGAAGAAACTCAAAAATCACAAAAAATTGGAACTTTGTTTTCATGTTAAACAAGTCACCAAAAACCAAATGATGTGCAAGAAACAAAATAAAACAATACACATTTCAGTGAAATTGGAATTAAGAATCCAAACTACGTTTCTTCCTGAAACCCTAAACCTATTCCAAATTTAGTTTTCTTTATAAAGGGAAAATATTCCTTCTTAGCAAACCTTTTTACAAACATGTTTTCAATACATTTATAACTATGAAAATGTTTATGATGTTTAAAAAAAATCAGAGAATTTCTATCTCTAATGTTTTCTCCATGCCTCCAAAATTATTTCATGTGAATAAAATGATTTTCAAAAGGTTGTTCAAATATTATATCAAGTGATGGGAAATAAAGTGTTTATATAAATCATTTTGTTTTGAAAACATTTAAAAGACCTTGAAAACCAATGTGTACATTTGAGACCACCTCTCTCAATTTTATTAAACCCTATTTCCAATTAATTATTATTTTCTAATTAAAAATGATTTTTAGTTCTACTAAGGCATTATCCATATTTTTTAATATTCAATTTTTTTAATGTGTTTGAAACATCACATTGATGTTCCTATTTGAAAGAGAATTATTTTACAAGAATTTAGAAACTAGTTTGAGGCAATTTGGATTTTTAAAACAAAACTTATGTTTTGTTGATTAAAAACAGGAAAAGAAAATATACTCAGAACAAAAAAAAAACAGGCCAGCCCGAGCCAGCCCACCCCCTTACCTGCCGCAGCGCGCAGCGCAAAGGAGGCCAGTAGCTAACGACCGCACGCGCGCAGAAAACAACATGCAACCCGACCTGCGTTTCTCTCTCCTCCCCACTGACCGGTGGACCCATCGCTGACGCGCGGTGACGTCACCATCTTCAACCGTTGCCCACACCCCCACGATCCGGCCGATCACCGAGCCACGATCTCCTCGACCGAGCCCCCTCCTCTCTCGGTAAAGCGCACTCGCGAACCCCCGTATCCTTCTCTCTCTCTTTCCCCTCTGCCTCCTAGTCGATTTGTGCCCCCTGGTCACCCAATTTGCTCGCCGGAGTTGCAAGGTCCGCCACCGTGTATCGTCGGATTCCGGCCAACCCCGTGAGAAAAAACCGCCCTTCTCTGGTCCCTAGTCTCCCCCATTCCCTTGTGCACGCGTAGATACGCTCGGTGTATTTTTGTGTGCAGTGATTTGACGTCGCCAGCACCAGCGGAGATCACCGGCGTCCCGAGCCCTCCGACCACGCGCCTTTGTCGATACAGGCCGTCACCGAGGGTGCCGCCCGCACCATCGAGCTCGTAATCCCGCGCTGAAGCCCTCTGTTGCCTCCATTGAGATCGAGGACCACCAGAGCTCCGTCTCCGGCGAACTTCCGATCAGCGCGCCGCCGCGGGCCATTTTCCGGCCACCCCGCCGCCGCGGTGAGTCATCTGTTCGCTCTCAACCGTTGGATTTTAATCCAACCGCCCACATTAGATCATTAAGCCGAACTGGTACGAGCCATTGGGAAGCCGCCGCGTGGCACCTAGTCAGCCGCCGCGTCAGCGCCGCGTAAGCCACCCCGCACCAATCATAAGCTGCGACTTGTCCCTCGCCCTTTTTCTAATTTTTCCGTAATCGAATATAAATGACACTTTTGCAGATTACCCCTCAAACTTGTAATCATCATAACTTTTTAACCATTGGGCCAAATTTAGCAAACTTGGACTTTCTGAAATCAGCACAAGATTTAGAAACTTTTGGCACTGTCCAAATTCAAATTTGACAAACTTAAACTGGTTCAAATTTAAATATGCTTGTTTAATGAATCATGGCATGATTAAAATTCTATAAATCCAAAAATTGCAAATAAGATAATTTTGGAATCCTTAGGATGTGCACTTTCATACCATGTGACCCAAAATAATAATTGAACCAATTAAAATGGAAATTAGAATTTAAATAGCCATTTGAGTATTATACACCTAGTTTTATTCCTATAAATAATTTTAATTAGTTTTCTTCTGGGAAATTGTTCCATTTAGTAACCTTAGACCAGAGAGACCAGTACCAAAACCATTTGTGACCAGAGAACCCATTCCATGTGATCTTTTCCATATAAACCACCCATACTAGTCAATATCATACTTCAACTGTTTTGTTTGATGAAACCCCCATTTAGGAAATTTGTGGCGTGATCATTTTGATCAAACCAACACCCATGTCATTTTGACCTTATGGAAATTAATTTTTGGACCAGAAACCCCTAGACCAATACCTTTTGTAAATTTACAATCCATATTCTAAATTGCTTCAACCCTATTAACCAAAGCCATGAAATGAATCATGTTGATCATGAATTTGTTTTCTAAAACCCTTAGATCAAAGCCTTGTGTGATCTTTGTTATACAAGACCAAATAATAACCATATCATCATAATTCTTTTTGCATATTGAATTATGCATCAAAACCTTGTCCAGGTTAACACCAATCAAGTTGAATAACTTGTCATGCTTCTGTATTGTATATTTTGTTGTATTTTTTTGTTTGTTGGTGAATTGCTTGTTTATTGTTATTTATTTGTTTTGTTTAGATTGTACGGAGAGCAACATTCAATTTATAAAGAGAGTGCCTCTATACAAACTTCCACAAGGCAAGTGATGCTCATGTCCCACTTTTGTTTTTAGTTGCATTAGTGTTTTCAGTAGTATGCATCATAGGTGATTTTATTTCTTTTCCAAGTATATGCTATGCTTAGAAACACCTAGTAGTGTGTAGAAAACCTGAAACCTCTGCTAGGTACTAGTTTAGCTATGCTAGAATATTGTCACAACTATGGATGTTACTTGTTGGGTTGTGATGTTTTGAAAATTGAAAATTAACAACCCAATGAAACACCTGGGTGGATTGAACCTTGCTTGGATTATGTTGAGTGGCTACTCAGGACCATATTCATGGTGGTTTAGCCATGAATGTGGGGGTTATCACCTGATAGTACACTTGTGGACCACCACCCAGGATTAAAGAGATTTGTAGGTCTTCACTGTATAGTTAGCTTCCAGTGCAGCCTTGTGGTAATATGGGCTCTGCCAAGATTAAGTAAGTTGTGGGGTTCCTCCTGTTGTATTGACAGTGGGTGGTAGAATTTTAGGAGCAACGAGTCAATACTGGTATGGTTGAATCCCTCTTCCCAAAGATCTTGTCTCATTCTTCTCTCGGGGAGGATGAGTCTCAAGGTGAAAGTGCACAACCTCTATAGAGTTTAAAAACTAAGATCTTAGCTGTGTCCCCAGTTATGGGCCAGTTGAGCAGCTAGAGAGAGTTGGTGCCGAATGATCTCCTCATCTTTTCTGAATGAAATAAAATATGGTAGAAACCCTTTATAGGGCACATGGTGCTTTAGCCATGATGCCACAATCAAACTTCATGGTGGTTTAGCCATGATGATTTATCAAACTTCATGGTGGTTTAGCCATGATGACATTTCAAACTTCATGGTGGTTTAGCCATGATGATTTATCAAACTTCATGGTGGTTTAGCCATGATGGTTTGTCCAACTTTATGGTGGTTTAGCCATGAATGATTGTACAAATGTTTTCATTTGTTTAAAATGATTTACAAATATAGGACAAAACTGGCTTAATGCAAATATCCCAGACTCCACCAGCCAAATATCATGTAGTTAGTTTATTCCTCAAAACTGCCACCACACAAGTGTCACTTGCTAGTACATTGTTTGTACTGACTTCCTCCCCCATGGGGGCTGCATATTCCAACTTGCAGATGAATCTGAAGACGAGTGAGGATTTCGTTTAGTACCTCGAGTCTATCGCCAACATGTTCTTCCTGTGGCACATGAAGTGAAGAAGGCTCATTGCAGATTTGTTTCCGCCGTGTTTACTTTGAAACTCTGTTATTTGGGGCTAGTCCATGTTGACTATGCCAATTTTAAGGTTATTTTATTTCTTATCCACTGGATCAACGTTGTAGAATGATGCTATTGCAATGAATATTTCATTTTGTCATGTGTATGCTATCAATGATCCCGGGAATAGCAGGTTACACAGGTGTTCTATCTTTATCAAAAGGTAGGGCGCTAGAAAATGGTATCAGAGCATAGTGTTGCCTGTAGGATCGAGACCCTAAGTTTGGATTAGAACTAGGAAAAAGACCCTAGGATTGAATATCTACTTTCTTAAAACCTATAGAAACAGAATACCAGACTTTAATCTTTCTCATATCCTCTCATCTATTATTCACCTTCAAAATATTCTTCTCTGGTTATAGATGACCTACCTCTTGTTTACCATCAAGACATGGTTGGTGAAATGTCTTGGAGTGAAAGGAATAGTTTTCACATGACCTTTTGGTTTCCACATGAAGATCCACACTCAAGACAATTGAAGAACTTGGAGATATACCCAGATTTCATAACAATCATAAATACCTCAAGACATTGAGGGGAGGATTTGAAGAAACTCAGGAAGATATAGATGAGACCACCAATCTAGTTACTTTGTTAGAAAAACGTTAACGTGTTAGTGTATTGATCATACAATTGTGTGTGTTATGACAATACTAGGTTGTTTGTAAAACTTTGATGATTGGAGTGATGAATGTTGCTATATGCTTGCTAGATGTTGTTTGTAAGATGTTTTGCCTTGCTCTGTTGTGTTTGGGTAGGAACCTTCTTTATTCTCCTTCTAAATCTCTACTCATCCATGCTAAACCAAACCAAACCCAACACCATGTCCCTTTACCGACCATGGTGTGTTTCTAAAATTGGAGTGCACCAACTGACTTGACACCCAAGAGAACCTTTCGAGACAACCATCCAATTGAGGGATACCAAAGATCTCAAGATTATGCTCTTATGTGTGAAGGAACAATCACATCCATGATCAAGCCACCTCTATCCTAAGGAGCCGCAAGTCCATCCACAAGGGATAATGGACATGTGGAGTCAGAGTCACATAGACCAAGACATAATAGAGAGCTACCAACATTATGGGAATGAACGTATGAAGAATATGCAACTATTCAACTGGAGATGCAAAGAGTTTACGCCACCCCACTAGTTAGAGAAACGATAGTTTAGTTCAGGTTTGTCTTACAGATTGGAGACTTTCTGATAGACAAGTAAGGTGACCTAGTGTTATAATACGAGATTCACCAATCTAAGTACAAGATAATTATTGAGAGCAACATGGATTGGCCCACATGATGACTAATCATATTAGTCACTCTTGCTATGAGGAATGGTAAATCTGGGAGACATACCTATTAGAGAGACGACAATGTTAAACCGAAACCATAGGTGGTAGAATATTATTATAACCCTTTGTTAGGCAAGTGTTGCCGAAACGTACTAAACTTTGTGAGGACAAAGCCAATATTGGAGGAATCACAATTGAAGACATTGCCTACCATGAGAGTTTTGTTAGAAATAGCATGGTGTTTGCATTCAAGAGATACAACAACATGATGAAAGATCACCAAGGAAATGGGAACAAATTGGTATGGCCCTTACCACTGGATTACCTCTAACCAAATCGAAGTATGATTCTAATTGGGAAGTGGTTGATTGTCTGACAAAGATACCACACTCTGTACCAGAAAAGACCACTTACACCAGTGCTAAGTTGGCTGATATTTACATGAAGAAGATTGTCTGCCTTGTGATGTTCCAAAGAGTATTGTGTCTGATAGAGTTACCCAGTTTACTCCACACTTTTGGAAGGAGATACATGAGTCCTTAGAAACCAGATTGGAGTTCAGCACAATGTTTCATTCTCAAACAGATGGCCAGACTGAGAGAGTGAATCAGATTCTAGAGGATATGCGGAGAGCATGTACCTTAGACTATGGATCTAGTTGGAATGACAACTTACCATATGCAAAAAAAATCCTACAACAAACGGTTATCAAACTAGAAATGAGATGGCACCTTTTGAAGCTCTGTATGAGAAGAAAATGCACCACACTTTGCTGTGGAGTGGTCTAAGTGAAAGAAAATCCTTTGGTCCTGACGTCATCCAAGAAGCTTAAGAGAAGGTTAGAGTGACCAAGGACTTCTGATTGACTCAAAGAGTGACCCCTCAGTGTCAAAGGTAGTTAAACAGAAGTCATTTGGACCGCAACTCTACCATGAGGGAAAGTTCTACTCAAGACGTCTTGACGAAACCCACATTCCAAGCTATGTGAATAGACTCATCCTATTGGAGGTGAGTATGGACACATAGATCCCTACATGTTGAAAACATGGATTCAAGACCACAAATACCTACCAGGAGTGGATACATGATATACAAGGATATTATGGATGTTGAAGTGTGGCTCAACACCTGAAGAGATAGTAGACCCAATAGACACATGGACAAGAGTTTTAGACTACCCACAAAAAATTCTTTTAAGGGTGGTAGCCCACCTAGTTTTTATGGAACCCATCTACCCAAATCTATCTTTCTTTCTAGCCTTCCCAAATCTCGGGACGACATTTCTTTTAAGGGTGCTCTGTAACATCCCTGATTTTTGGAGAAACTCAAAAATCACAAAAAATTGGAACTTTGTTTTCATGTTAAACAAGTCACCAAAAACCAAATGATGTGCAAGAAACAAAATAAAACAATACAATACACATTTCAGTGAAATTGGAATTAAGAATCCAAACTACGTTTCTTCCTGAAACCCTAAACCTATTCCAAATCTAGTTTTCTTTATAAAGGGAAAATATTCCTTCTTAGCAAACCTTTTTACAAACATGTTTTCAATCCATTTATAACTATGAATTTTTTTATGATGTTTTAAAAAAAATCAGAGAATTACTATATCTAATGTTTTCTCCATGCCTCCAAAATTATTTCATGTGAATAAAATGATTTTCAAAAGGTTGTTCAAATATTATATCAAGTGATGGAAAATAAAGTGTATATAGAAATTATTTTGTTTTGAAAACATTTAAAAGTCCTTGAAAGCCAATGTGTACATTTGAGACCACCTCTCTCAATTTTATTAAACCCTATTTCCAATTAATAATTATTTTCTAATTAAAAATGATTTTTAGTTCTATTAAGGCATTATCCATATTTTCAATATTCAATTTTTTAAAATGTGTTTGAAACATCACATTGATGTTCCTATTGAAAGAGAATTATTTTACAAGAATTTAGAAACTGGTTTGAGGCACTTTGGATTTTAAAAAAAAACTTATGTCTTGTTGACTAAAAACAGGAAAAGAAAATATACTTGGAACAAAAAAAAACAGGCCAGAACGAGCTAGCCCACCCCCTTACCTGCCGCAGCGCGCAACGCAAAGGAGCCCAGTAGGATCCCAAGCCCACTTGCTGCAACCCAGCCTGCCTCTCTCTCCTCCCCACTGACCGGTGGACCCATCGCTGGCGCGCGGTGACGTCACCATCTTCAACCGTTGCCCTCACCCCCACGATCCGGCCGATCGCCGAGCCACGATCTCCTCGACCGAGCCCCCTCCTCTCTCGGTAAAGCACACTCGCGAACCCCCGTATCCTTCTCTCTCTTTCCCTTCTGCCTCCTAGTCGATTCGTGCCCCTGGTCACCCAATTTTCTCGCCGGAGTTGCAAGGTCTGCCGCCGTGTATCGTCGGATTCCGGCCAACCCCGTGAGAAAAAACCACCCTTCTCTGGTCCCTAGTCTCCCTCATTCCCTTGTGCACGTGTAGATACGCTCGGTGTATTTTTGTGTGCAGTGATTTGACGTCACCAGCACCAGCGGAGATCACCACTGTCCCGAGCCCTCCGACCACGCTCCTTTATCGATACAGGCCGTCACCGAGGGTGCCGCCCGCACCATCGAGCTCGTAATCCCACGCTGAAGCCCTCCGTTGCCTCTATTGAGCTCGAGGACCACCGGAGCTCCGTCTTCGGCGAACTTCCGATCAGCGCGCCGCCGCAGGCCATTTTCCGGCCACCCCGCCGCCGTGGTGAGTCATCTGTTCGCTCTCAACCGTTGGATTTTAATCCAACTGCCCACATTAGATCATTAAGCCGAACCAGTACGAGCCATTGGGAAGCCGCCGCGTGGCACCTAGTCAGCCCCCGCGTCAGCACCGCGTAAGCCACCCCGCACCAATCATAGTCTTCCACTTGTCCCTGGCCCTTTTTCTAATTTTTCCGAAATCGAATATAAATGACACTTTTGCAGATTAGCCCCTGAAACTTGTAATCATCATAACTTTTTAACCATTGGGCCACATTTAGCAAACTTGGACTTTTTGAAATCAGCACAAGATTTAGAAACTTTTGGCAGTGTCCAAATTCAAATTTGACAAACTTAGATTGGTTCAAATTTAAATATGCTTGTTTAATGAATTATGGCATAATTAAAATTCTATAAATCCAAAAATTGCAAATAAGATATTTTTGGAATACTTAGGATGTGCACTTTCATACCATGTGACCCAAAATAATAATTGAACCAATTAAAATGGAAATTAGAATTTAAATAGCCATTTGAGTATTATACACCTAGTTTTATTCCTATAAATAATTTTAATTAGTTTTCTTCTGGGAAATTGTTCCATTTAGTAACCTTAGACCAGAGAGACCAGTACCAAAACCATTTGTGACCAGAGAACCCATTCCATGTGATCTTTTCCATATAAACCACCCATACTAGTCAATCATCATACTTCAACTGTTTTGTTTGATGAAACCCCCATTTAGGAAATTTGTGGCGTGATCATTTTGATCAAACCAACACCCATGTCATTTTGACCTTATGGAAATTAACTTTTGGACCAGAAACCCCTAGAACAATACCTTTTGTAAATTTACAAGCCATATTCTAAATTGCTTAAACCCTATTAACGAAAGCCATGAAATGAATCATGCTGATCATGAATTTGTTTTCTAAAACCCTTAGATCAAAGCCTTGTGTGATCTTTGTTATACAAGACCAAACAATAACCATATCATGATAATTCTTTTTGCATATTGAATTATGCGTCAAAACCTTGTCCATGTTAACACCAATCAAGTTGAATAACTTGTCATGTTTCTGTATTGTATATTTTGTTGTATTTGTTTGTTTGTTGGTGAATTGCTTGTTTATTGTTATTTATTTGTTTTGTTTAGATTGTACGGAGAGCAACGTTCTATTTATAAAGAGAGTGTCTCTATACAAACTTCCACAAGGCAAGTGATGCTCATGTTCCACTTTTGTTTTTAGTTGCATTAGTGTTTTTTTCAGTAGTATGCATCATAGGTGATTTTATTTCTTTTCCAAGTATATGCTATGCTTAGAAACACCTAGTAGTGTGTATCCAACCTGAAACCTATGCTAGGTACTAGTTTAGCTATGCTAGAATATTATCACAACTATGTATGTTACTTGTTGGGTTGTGATGTTTTGAAAATTGAAAATTAACAACATAATGAAACACCTTGGTGGATTGAACCTTGCTTGGATTATGTTGAGTGGCTACTCAGGACCATATTCATGGTGGTTTAGCCATGAATGTGGGGGTTATCACCTGAGAGTACACTTGTGGACCACCACCCAGGATTAAAGAGATTTGTAGGTCTTCACTGTATAGTTAGCTTCCAGTGCAGCCTTGTGGTAATATGGGCTCTGCCAAGATTAAGTAAGTTGTGGGGGTTCCTCCTGTTGTATTGACAGTGGGTGGTAGAATTTTAGGAGCAACGAGTCAATGCTGGTATGGTTGAATCCCTCTTCCCAAGGATCTTGCCTCATTCTTCTCTCAGGGAGGATGAGTCTCAAGGTGAAAGTGCACAACCTCTATAGAGTTTAAAAACTAAGATCTTAGCCGTGTCCTCGGTTATGGGCCAGTTGAGCAGCTAGACAGAGTTGGTGCCGAATGATCTCCTCATCTTTTCTGAATGAAATAAAATATGGTAGAAACCCTTTATAGGGCACATGGTGGTTTAGCCATGATGCCAAAATCAAACTTCATGGTGGTTTAGCCATGATGATTTATAAAACTTCATGGTGGTTTAGCCATGATGACATTTCAAACTTCATGGTGGTTTAGCCATGATGATTTGTCCAACTTTATGGTGGTTTAGCCATGAATGAATGTACAAATGTTTTCATTTTTTTAAAATGATTTACAAATATAGGACAAAACTGGCTTGATGCAAATATCCCAGACTCCACGAGCCAAATATCATGTAGTTAGTTTATTCCTCAAAATTGCCACCACACAAGTGTCACTTGTCAGTACATTGTTTGTACTGACTTCCTCCCCCGTGGGGGCTGCATATTCCAACATGCAGATGAATCTGAAGACGAGTGAGGATTTCGTTTAGGATCTCGAGTCTATCGCAAACATGTTCTGCGTGTGGCCCATGAAGTGAAGAAGGCTCATTGAAGATTTGTTTCTGCTGTGTTTACTTTGAAACTCTGTTATTTGTGGCTACTCCATGTTGACTATGCCAATTGTAAGGTTATTTTATTTCGTATCCACTGGGTCAACCTTGTAGAATGATGCTATTGCAATGAATATTTCATTTTGTCATGTGTATGCTATCAGTGATCCCGGGAATAGCAGGTTACACAGGTGCTCCATCTTTATCAGAAGGTAGGGCGCTACATTGCAAAACTTCTTGGAAGATCACATCTTCAAGATCATCATTTTCCGGTACCTCAAAGGTACAATCATTTCCCTTTCCGAGTACCTCCTAGGTATAATTTCCAAAACAATTTTCAAGTTTTTGAAAACATTGACACAATGCTAGCTAGATGGCCGTTCAACTATCCATATCCGAGGACACGGCTATTCTGAATAGTTATACTCTGTAGAGGTGCACACAATCCACAAGATCTAGTACATCCATCGTGAACAACCACAGACTGTTCAAGACAATATCCAAAACATCAGATAACTGGTCCTAACTATCCACTATGCAAGTGCTAGTAAATGACTACCTCTTCAACTGGGTTTGTTCTCCCCGGCACCGAGTGAGTCATCCGTATCGATCCGGTTTTCCCTGACAACACACCGCCATGGCAGGAGACCCAACTGTTGCAACCGGTGGCGAAGTTAGTCCCACACTCTGCATGTCCCATTTTTTCCTTTCTGGCGACAATTCGGTTCAGGAGACTCTAACCCCTATATCACATTGAGGTAGACACGGACAAACACCGACAGTATTTTAGTTAGACCATGTTCCCATATTAATGTGGCAGCACGTATTGGTTGTCCGGCGAAGACTAGTTTATGTGTCATTTTTGGAAAACAAGTTGAAAACATTTCCTCCTTCACAAACCTCCCTTAGACAAGGTCCCACCTTTCCTCGAGGTTTTTCCAAAGCTTTTACTTTCCAAAAACATCAAGTTAAAATGTCCACTAAGGGACTTAAATAGGTTAAGTGATGATACTAAATGTCTAAAGGGCTTGGTAACACCAAGATTATATAGTGGCTATAGCATATTAGATACAAAACATAGATAGTGGTATAGTCCACTTAAGAAAATAGTTTTTGAATCAAACTTTTGTAAAACTTCAGAAATAAAACATGCATGATAGATAATGATAATTAAACAACAAGCAAGCATTTAGAGTGGCTTGCCTTCGCACTGGTCTTGGTCTTTCTCTTGAAATAAACAAGAGTTGCAATAAAAACCTCTCCGGGGATAATACCGTGTTTGTTATCTAACGTCGTAAAATAAAAAGGAAAACACCCAATAAGAACCAAAAAAGGCAAGAACTTTCTAGCAAGTAAACATACAACAAGCAACTTATCAAACAAATACACTAAAAAACAGAAGCACTATGGTATACACCAACAAACAAAACATGCACAGACAATACACATGAATAACACTAGAACAAATGCTATGGATGATCAACCAAAATGGCCTGAGTCTAGTGGGTGTGAAACTTTCATAACATGGCCATATAAGTTTATATGACTCTATGGTCATTCATGTGGATGCACAAAATAACAGGAAAACAAAACTAGAAACAACTACACATGCATAGGAAAATAATAGCAAGCAATACTACAAGCCTATAGTAACACATGCTTTTCTAAACATGGAGAATTAATATAACTAGAGGCTAAGCAACATGATAACATAGACATATCTATACTAAACATGTCATGGCATCACACAATGCATGAAAATAATCATTAAGCAAAACAACTACTAAAACTAGAGATGGAAAATGACTATCTAGACATGCATACATACATAACCATAAGAGATCATCAAACAAGGTTTATTCTCACATGATATATCTATAAGATAGCATCAATATAACAGAGAAAACAACACCTAGACATGCTAGTAATATCAAAATAACGACCTCAACAATTGGTCTAGAATTGAGCATACACATAACAAGTATGGCAAAACATACCTGAAACTAACCATGCATGCCAAAATGATCTAGACCTCATTCAATCATGCAAGCAAGTATGAAATGCCACAATATCAGTAGCTATGCTATGTCAAACAATACTAAAGAATTTACTCAAGTCATAAAAAAGGAGATATCCAAATATTAATCTCTAATTACTAGGAAAACACCCCTATGAGAATTAAACTATAGAAAACATGGCTTTCACACCCAACTTCCTAACATGCTAGTGACACACACAAAGCACCACTCAATGATGGATTAACACTCTACACATTGTAGGAATCACATCTACAACAATAAGAACATGGCACCACAATTAAAATAGACATAACAATAAAAGGCAGAAAAAGGATAAACACTAGATAAATCACCAAACATATTCTATAACTCCTAAAATCATGAAAAACTAGGATTAGGTGCTTACAATCACTATAAAACCAACACAGTTGGATTCACATCAAAATACGTCACCACTAAAATTAAATAATTCACAGAAGTGCTCTCTAGTACTAATACAAACATGCATGGCATTTTCACACAACAACTCAAGTCAACACAAGGTTAATTTCTACAGATAGATAACATCAAGAGATTTTCATAACGATTAAGTTTGCAAGATTTGGATACCTAAAATTCAAGTTATGATTTAAAAGGTCAAAATGAGTGCTTCTACCATTTAGTCGAGATCTCCTAAAATAAAGCACAAAACATAGATCTACAAGTTGAAAGTAGTTAAGATACAGTATATCTACCCCTGTGATTTTTGGTTTGGACAAAAAATCGTTTTAACCATTTTAATTAGATTAAAAGTGAACAAACAGAAACAGATCCACAGGAAAAAAAATAAAACAACATGTAGAAAAAGTTATCGGGCCAAATCCAGAACAGATCTGGGCCGAGGCGGTGGATTCCGGCTCGCGAAGAAATTCTCCTGCGCCAGGGAAAAATAAAAAACTGACAAGAAGGCCCTGTCCGTTAGTGGCTGACGGACAACGAACGTGTATGCCCCCATCGGATCTTGATCCGGCGGCTCAGGAGAGGGCCACGCAGGCACAGGCCGGCGACGACCAACAGACGCAGTGGTGTCCTCTCCGGCCGCCACGACGGAGGCTCAGGCTCGCCGCCGGAGGTTCCCGTGGTCTTCTGGATGCGTGGAGAGCACCAGGAGGCTTGGGGCGATGGTGCGCATCCACCTCCCCCACTGGCGCTTTGGTGGGAGCTGCCAGAGCAAGGGATTCGACGGGAAGCTGCGGCCGGCCATCTAGGCCATCGGGGAACTGGGACCTGGAAAGGGCAATCACCATGAGTGAGAGGAGCACCGACGGATTGGGTGCTGGAGGGTTCAAGGGGAGAAATAAAGAGTGGCAGGGATGGCTCGACAAGGAGGTCCTCCACGGTGAGCCGAGGCTCGACAAGGAAGGGGTTAGACGCCCCTGGAGTTCGATTGGAGATGGAAGGAGGTGGAGAGACACGATTGAGAGCCAGGAGATGGCTTGGATATGCCTACATCGGAGCTCGACGGACAAGGCACACGGCGACCATGGCGGCAATCTTGTGGGCATCTAGAGAGGAGACATAGATTTCTGGAGGGTGGACCATGATCATGCGATCCTCCAGGGAGAGAGGAGCAAGCTCGATGTGAAACGAGGAGGGTAGGAGATGGGTGCAATGATGCAAGGCCGCATGTGTTCGACGGGAGATAGAGGAAGAAGGAGAGTGAACTGTGGGAATGAAGGTCACGGGTGTGCTCCTTGAGAGCTCGTGGAGCTGGTTGACGAGGCCCTGAGCTCAGGCATGCATCCCAAGTGTCGGAACGCGAGGGACGTGGAGAGTGCATCCTGAGCGCCATGGACAGCTCATGGTCAAGGAAGAAGGGGACAAGGAGAAGGGAAGGGGCCTTGTCAGGGAGTTCACGAGTGCGAGAGGAGTGTGCTAGCGCGATGGTTTCTTCTGAGATGGAGGGTGGCGAGGGAGTGGGATGGAGGGGTGATCAAGCCTTTGTCCATTGGTTGGTGGCTGAGAGAGAGAGGGAATGGAGCAGGTAGACCATGTCTAGGAGGTTAAGGGAATAAATTCCACTATCCAGGTGCAGGAGAGACGATGAGAGAGGGTGAGAATGGTCCATGATATGCTGCTCTCAACAGTGACCAGAAGGAGCAGAGAGGGTTTTTGATTGTTTTCTCCAAATTTTTGAACAGAACCCATGTACAAGATCATGTATATTGGATATATAATAAAAATGGAGTCTAGGGGTGGTGGTCTCAAGGTTTTCTAAAAACATTTGTTTCACAAAATTTTGGAAAGTCAAAAGTGCTGAAACTATTTTTAATTGTTTTCTTCAAATTTTTCAAAACAACTTGTAAATGTTTTTGTATAAATAAGTCCCACGTGATCATAGGAATGTTGGGTAATTTTTCCAAGAATTTAGGAAATACTTTTATGCACAAAATATTTAAAAGTCCATTTCTGGCCTTTTGGAAAATGAAAAATAATAAATAGTAAAAATCTTTTAAAACAAATTTTTTTGAGTTGGGAGGAGAGAGTATATAATATAGGTCTCAAAAGTGATTTTTAATAAACAACTTTTTTGAAAATATTTGAGGTTCCAAGTGAAAAAGGGTGAAATAGGAGTTTATTTAATAGGCCAAAAACCCTGAGAGAAGAATAGTTAAATGGCCATTGAAAAACAAATGGATCACATGGATGTGATGTATAACGGTATAAGTCATGAAGATGGCAAGGGTAGGTTGGTGGAGCTTGAAAAGAGTAAGGAGTGATTTTTTTGAAGGCTGCCAAGAGGCATCATGATTACATGAATATGATCATTATTAGGGAATGCCTTCAAGAGGGATTTGTAAGAAAATGATAAAAGGGTTCAATATCCAATTTAAACACTTGGGTAGGACTTATAGATATGTACCATGATATCCATGATGGTACATTGGTCAAAGATCAAGATTTTTCAATTATTACATGAGGCCAAAATTAGAGAAGTTAAACAAAACACAACATGAGATGGAAATAGGATAGAATATGATATGTATGTCTCGTCTTGTTATTTGTAGATTTTATTTATGTAAAACAACACACATTCATCAACAAACAGATATAAACACTTCAAAGCAAACACAAGATAAGATCACACAACAAGCAGACAATAACAAGACTTAACAAGTTCACTCAAGCAAGTGAGTTCTTCAATCCAATTTCCAGGATATTTTCCCAAGAGTTAGTTAGAGGTAGTGATCAAGCCACACCATGACAAGAGGATTTTGTAAGGAAGTTCAACTCAAAGCTTATTATTTCCAAAAGAATATAATAGAGGAAAAACACAGGGGTAATATAGTCCCCACTTGTAGTTTTTGCAAGGAAGGAAGTGAGATAGGGTTTTTGAAATACTTGCAAAAATATCTTGGTTGAAAACAGGTAGGAGATGATTACCTCCAACATACTTTTCATATAGTTTTGGAAAATACCTTTTGTTTTCTCAAAAGCGTGTCCCTTTTGGTTGTTGTTAAAGCCGAATCATTTTCAAGAGTGTTTGGCCAAAATAAGTTGATAGATGAAGGTGATAAGTTTTCTTGCCAAGACTTGATCACAAGGGTTAAGATTTTAGTGGGTTGTGATCATTGGGTTTTATTGTTAGGTGTGATGATACGTCATAAACGTATCCTGAATTTCTGATGTTCCATATTGTTTTCATGTTATTTTCTACATGTTTGCTATACACTTTATGTCATTTTTATCGACTAGCAAAGTGCCCGTGCGTTGCAACGGGGCTAAAATAAATAATATGTTGTCACAAACGTAGAAACCAATATAGTCACGAAACAGGCTTTCGCCCCACTATATTAATATAGCAACCGACCGATACAAAGTGTGACCAATGCTAGGGCAAACACCACAAGAATAGCCCAAAAGAAACAGAAAAGAAAATGAAAAAACGCCGACAATGACGGAGCGACGAAAACGGAGAGGACTCGCCACTACTGCGCCCTCCGGAGAAGTTCGACCACACTCCTAACACTATGGAATGTCGCATACCAAGCAGCACCTCCAGGAAGGTGATCGACGATGACGCTGCTGCTGCCCGACCGAAACCAGGGTTACTCCTGGTGCACATTCTATGGTTTCTCCTGGTATGGAACAGGGGTGGGAAGGGGGTGCATCCGGCGCCCTTCAAGAAGGAAGGCTACACACGTAGGCGTCGCTGCTCCGGTGTCGAGACGACAAGGATTTCTCCCGACCCCAAAGAACCATGTCCCCGGACGTTTCGAAGCTCTCCACCAAACTTGCCATCCACCAGCACGCGTCACCACGGTCTTGCAATCCCAGCCGCCGTCTCCCCGTGATCTATGTCGCAGGGCCGGAGGATCGAGACAAAAAGATTCGGCCTAAGGTGGAAATATAGTAGCATGCAGGAGGGAACGACCTCCACCGCCAACTGCGGTAGCCGACCGGATGCAGCATCAGGGACACACCAGGCCCTCACTGGCCCGGCTGGGCCTGGAGTGGGTCTTTAAAGTCCCTGCAGCAGGCACACCACCGTCTCCACCACCCTCGGCACGAGCACCTCCGTCTCTGTCGACCAGAAGAGCCGCCACCGCGTCTAAGGTGGCCCGCCCATGCCCAGATAGGGCCCAAACCCATATCTGCGCCGCCGGCCGCACTACCGGCCACCTCGCACATCCACGGCTCCCAGCGGCCAAGGGCAGCTCCGCCGCCACGACGACCACCGACACTGTCAGAACAACAACAAGGGGATCTGAGCCCGCATGGCCCGAATCTGGCTCAAAAGCGGCTTGCAAGGAGATGGAATGACATCGGAGCGGAGCCCTTTGGTCGGAAGGCGGCGGGAAAGGAAGGGGACACTGGGTGGGATCTTTCAGCAGCGAATTCCCCATACAAACGAGCGCAGCGACCTCTGCACCGACCAAATGCCATCCTGCTCTTCCTGGGTCCCGCCCGGACCCGCCATGGCCCAGACCTAGGCCCGCCATGGCCCAGATCTGGCCGCGTCGTCCATCCCCATGGCAACCACCGCCTGCAGCGGGTGCAGCACCTCCACGGCCCGCCATTGTCACGCTCTTCGCCCCCCCGCCGGTACAGGCCGAAGCCACGCTGGCGAACTCATGCCCGACCGACGCCAAGCCGCACCGCTGCTAGCCCAAGCCCGCCCCGTCTAGGTCGTCTAGTGCGCAGGTAAAAGAAGCTCCGCCGACGCCGGCACCGCACGGGATTTTCCCGGCGACATTCGCCGACGGCGGCGGCTGGGGAGGAGGGAAGGAGGAGGTCGGGGCCGGTCGCCCGAGAGTCGCTCGGTCGCCCGCGGGGAGGCGATGCGAGCGAACCGTTTTTTCCGACTTCACACCCCAAACATCCAACCCTAGAAACCAATATATAATAGTGCCACCAAAACATCTTAGTTTTAACTTTCCTTCCTCGTTTATATCATTTGAAATATGTTACAATTTCACTTAAAATTTTGTTAATTCACATGTTCCACTATATAGTATATACTACTACAAAACTAAATTTGTCACCACTACTTTCTAATCACCAGCTAACAGATTTTCCATCTTTCCTCAAGTAAGATTTATGTGAACAATTATAAGCATGTACAATGAACTGTATGAAAATTTATTTCACACTATGTTACCAATCATATCTAACCTAAACCTAATACAATTTTATTTTGTGAATCCATTTTGACCATTGTGTACCCTAACACAGATATCACATGTCTTTGCAATATGCAAGGGATTCGTGGCAGCATATTCACACAACTCATGATTTTCTTCTCATTTAGAGGACTCTCCCGGGGATGTAACTATGCACCACAAGCAGCTATAAACCCTAGTACAAAAGTATGTACATGCATTATTTTCGGTTTTGCAAATAACAGTGGAAGCTAAATTCTAAAAGAATATCACACTTGGTAGAACACAACCATGTGATATTGCCACATTATGTACCTCATGTTAAGGAGCATGCAGAGGACTTATAGATCAAAGACAACACAACATATTCAGCGATCGCAGCAGCAACTAAGACAACCATATTTCAGTCGGCAGTCGGCATCTAGGATAGTAGAAAAAATATACACATTTTGTACGGATGATTTCAAGGACAGTGACATAAATCAACTGTGGCTTATCAGTTGGAGCTAAAACTGAAAAAGAACATGGTGACTTCCGTTCTTCAAGTGATTTTGAGCCCCCTCCTTGGGTCCTTACGGAATCATGTTCTTTAGTCCCAAATAAAACAAAAATGAGAGGAGTGCCACCAGCAGAACTGAAGCTGCATAATCAAGGCAGCTAATCCACTACATATGTAGCTTGCCCAGGCTTGAGCTTAGCTCCACATCATGGAGCATGAATTCCTGATGAATCTAGTTAGGCAATGCAATCAAAATGAAAAAAGAACAAGTGCGTCGAGTAGGTTCAGCCACCGCCAGCGGGCGTCCTCGAGCAAAGGCCGCCCAGCCTGCGCAGTCTCAGGCCACTGCCGCCGCAACTGGCGCCGCGACCCGGAGGCGGCCGCCGGGAGAGGCGGAACAAGGGAGGTACATGGAGCACTGTACGTGGTGGCCGCGATCCAAAGGCAATAGTCGGAAGAATCAGAATAGGAGAGGGACAAGGAGCACGGTACGGGGTGGGGCACCGAGAGCGGCGGCAGAGCAAGAGCAGAGTTGGCCACGGATCTTTTTTTTTGAAAATTAAAACACACTCTATTAGAGCAAGCAAGCCGCCTCATTAAAAACCTTCCAGTCCCCGTAGGTACCCTGGTAAGGAAAAGAGTGCGTAAGAAACTTGCTGCCCACAAATCACAGGATTACATCGTTTAAGAGTTTATCCACCACAAAGTCTGGTGGATCATCAAGCCAAGAACAATCTATTTTAAATCTAAAACTAAAAGCAGCTAACTCATGAGCAACAGAATTTGCCTCACGTAAGCAATGGCTAAACCTAACTTTACCAATCAAGTTTGCTTCATCCATACTTTGGGCGTATATAGCCACAGCTCAATCCCACCATTGATCATGTCCATTGCACTGATTAATCACCTCTAATGCATCCCCTTCAGCTTCAATATCATGCAGCCCCAAACTATTAGCGAATTTTAATCCCTCCAACATGGCGAGTGCCTCCATGTTATTGCTGTCAGCTGCATTGTGAATGAATTTTGCTCTAGCCGCCATAAAATTTCCATGCCCATCTCTGGCCACTACTGCCACCGCACCTGATCTGGATATATTATCAAAGGCTGCATCCACATTTATTTTAGTTGCATTGCCCAATGGTTTAGTCCATGCCGTCCCCTGTCCTCCTCTTTTTGATCCACGAATAAGTGAGTTCTTTGTAATAGCCAGTATGGATTGAACCCATCTCGAAGCCACAGGATACTTTTCTTCGTGTTCAATTTTCCTTCTGATCCACCACAGGTACCAAGCTCCAACTGCCACTGTTTCTTGGAGTCCTAGAACGGGCACCATTGGCAAATTTTTCACCTGCATATTAAGAATCCGTTCGAGGATAATCGCCCCCGAGTCTGTATCCGTGGCCGCCTCTTCCATAACCTGCTTAAGACCAATGCGTTCCCACAGGCCCTGCGCCAAGGTACACGAGGTTAGGAAATGTTTAACATCATCATTTACCTGTTTACATATGGGGCAAATATCAGGGACATCAATATGTCGGCTAGCCAGTACCCCCTTGAGAGGGATAATTCCACGGATTGCCCTCCACATGAATATATGAACTTTGCTAGGAATCTTCAGTTTCCATAGCTGAGACCAAACCGCCGGAGAGAGGGAGGCATTAGCCGTAGATAGGTTTTGTAATTCATGCTTAAACCGATGCTCCCACTCTGCATGATATGCTGACCGAACTGAGAAGAGCCCGTTTCTGTTAAGATTCCATGCGATAAAATCATCAAACGCATTAAGGTGTAGCGGTATCTGTAAAATCCGAGCGGCATCCGTTTGGTTAAAAATAGATGATATGAGCTCCTCGTCCCAGCAACCTCTCTCAACATCGATTAGTTCTTGAACTTTGGAGATAAGAACCGAACCACGAGGTTGGGTGATCATACGAGAAGGGCTGGACGGTATCCACGGATCCTTCCAAATATCCACGAGATCACCTTTCCCAATTCTCCAAATAAACCCCCTTTTAAAAGTAGAAAGACCGGCCACAATACTCTGCCATGTTAGAGAATACCCCTTCTTAGGACCAGCCTGTAGAAGATTACCATGAGGATAGTATTTTGCACGGAGAATACGGGCACAAAGGAAATCCGGGTTTGTAATCAGTCTCCAGCATTGTTTTGCTAGCAAAGCCAAGTTAAAGGAGTGGAGATC
Organism: Alopecurus myosuroides; assembly: GCA_028641055.1. Lineage (NCBI taxonomy): Eukaryota > Viridiplantae > Streptophyta > Magnoliopsida > Poales > Poaceae > Alopecurus > Alopecurus myosuroides. The sequence continues at coordinate 249,314,834 of CM054060.1, read as the reverse complement.
TCTGAATCCCATACCTCCTTCATGCTTAGGAAAACAAAGTTTCCACCAAGCATACCAATGCATTCTTTTCTTATCCTCATCATCGCCCCACCAAAACTTCGCAATAGAATTAGTAATATTTTTGCAAACTCCTTTCGGAAGAAGAAAGACCGACATAGCAAATACAGGGATCGCTTGGGCCACTGCTTTCAACAAAATTTCCTTGCCACCCATTGAGAGTAATTTTTCTTTCCACCCATTTAAGTACTTCCTTATCCTATCCTCAAAGTGTTTAAAGCAATCACTTCTGTCAGCTCCCACAAGTGCAGGGAGACCCAGGTATTTATCAGATAATGCCTCTGTGTCAATATGCAAGATCTCACACATATCCACTCTAGTATCAACCCTCGTATTTGGACTGAAGAAAATACTGGATTTTGCCAAACTCACCAACTGACCCGAATTTGTACAATAGGTATCTAGAACTTGCTGTAAGGAAGCTGCATTTAGGACATCAGCTCTCATGAGAATCAAAGAATCATCAGCGAATAAAAGGTGTGATACTGATGGTGCGTTCCTGCACACTTTGACTCCCTCTATGCCACCAGCTTCTTCTTCAAACTGCAATAAACTAGATAAACCTTCTGCACACAGAAGGAAAAGGTAGGGGGATAGGGGATCGCCCTGCCGAATCCCTCTGGACGGTATAAAAGAATCTGTTTCTTGTGAATTATATCTGATTTTGTAACGAACCGATGAAACACAAGCCATAATCAGTTGTACCCACTGCTGGTTGAAACCCAATTTTAGCATCATATTCCTCAAGAACACCCATTCAACTCTGTCGTATGCCTTATGCATATCCAATTTGACTGCACACAATCCTTTTTGTCCACTCTTCTGGTTCTTTATTTTGTGTACACTCTCATAAGCAACTAGAATATTATCTGTAATCAAACGCCCAGGGACAAAAGCACTCTGATGTGGGGAGATTACCTCGGGGAGAATATTTTTTAGCCTGGCCGCAAGCATTTTGGAGATGATTTTGTATAAGACATTGCATAAGCTGATTGGTCGATATTGTGTTACCACCTCTGGTGAATCCACCTTTGGAATCATCACAATAATAGTATCATTCCATGTCTCAGGTATAGAACTCGTGTTGATCGCCCCCAGGACCTCTCTAGTGATATCAGGCCCCACAATATGCCAGTACTTCTTGAAAAATATTGCGTGGAGTCCGTCCGGACCAGGAGCCTTCAGGTCACCAATGCTAAACGCCGCTCTTCGAACATCATCATCCGAAAACGGTTTAAGAAGGTCCACATTCATTGCCTCCGAAATTTTGCTGGGAATTTTATCCAATATTTCATCCTATGTTTCTGAGACTTCGGAGGTAAACAGATTAGTAAAATAGGAAGAAATGTGATGGTTTAAGCTATCCGTACCTTCCAACCATTGCCCCTGGTCATTTTTTAATTTATTAATAAAATTTCTTTTTCGCCTGGCTGATGCAAACTTGTGAAAATAGGAAGTGTTCCTATCCCCGTTCTTTATCCAATTCGCCCGAGATCGCTGCATCCAATTCACCTCCTCCAATTCCAGTAAGTGCTCGATAAGAGATGCTAATTCCGCCTTTTTAAGCTCATTTTCAGCATTCATAGGTCCATTCATAACCTTTTCAAATTCTCTCTGCGCTGATCGTAGACGCTTTTTTGGTTTCTTTAGAACACGTTGATCCCAGTCATGGAACTCCTCGTGCATGCGATTTAGTTTTGAGTGGACATCATCATTCGGCCCATCAGCCACAGCTTTCTCCCAGGCCTTCTTAACTGTCTCACCGAACTCCTCTTCTAACAGCCAGCTCGCCTCAAACTTCTTATTCTTTCCCCTTACGACTCTGTGAACAGGTGCATAATACTCCGTATCCATCAGCAAAGGTCTATGATCTGATCTAGCGAAGTCAAGATGAATCAATGCTGCATTCGGGAAAAGATCCCTCCAGTCATTATTAATAAGGGCTCGATCTAATCTCTCTCTGATTCTTCCTCTCCTCCACGTGAAAGGCTCACCGATGTATCCCATATCCTGAAGCTCGCATTGATCTAATGTATCTTGGAAAGCATTCATATATTGCGGGGGCCTCGGATTTCCTCCTTCTTTCTCATGAAGAAATAAAATCTCATTCAAGTCTCCTATCAACAGCCACGGTAGGTTGTGTTTATGATACAAACCTCTCATTCTGTCCCATGTTTTGAATTTGTTCTCCCATTTAAATTCGCCGTATATACCCGTACATCTCCAGAACCTACCATTCATCTCCTCAATCCTTACATCAATGAACATCGGATCAAGCTCTAGCTTTTGAATTTTGAACTCTTTTTTCCATAACAGAAGCAGACCACCTTTTCTTCCATCGCTTGGGCAAACCAACATACACTCCATCCTTGTCCTTCTTCTCAATTGATCAGCCGGATAGCTATCCAAGTGTGTCTCCGACAAGAACAACACATCGGGATTATTTTTGCGCTGGATGTCCAGCACTGCTAGAACTGCCGGGTCGTTCCCCAAACCCCGGCAGTTCACAGATATGAGTTTCATTGCGACCGGACAGGCTCCTCGAGGGAACCTGCCGATCCTAGAGATGAATTGGAGTGCTCAACCCCCTTCTTTGAGCGTTTGACTCGGCCCTCCTCTTGGCCTTTAGTCGGTTTCGGTACTGTGGATTGTTGCTTCTCACTGTCCATCAAATCCTTCCCAACTCTTTCGTTTGCTCTACCATTCGGTGGCATATTTGTTTCCTTCTCTTTCTCCTCAAGTCCCAGTCTCCTTTTAACTGAAGTATCAACTATTTCCCGTTCGATCATGTCTGTATCAGTCCCTTTGGCCGGGCTGGTCGCAGTATCTTTCAGAGGGTCATCCAAGTCAGAACTGGTGTTAACTAGGGCATTAAACCTCCAGCTTACTGGTTGGCTAGTGTGTTGAATGTCCATATTCCCTGCTCTGCCCCGAGAAGAATTGGATCTTCCCCTTCCTCCTGCATATCCACCACGGATACCTCCGATAGCCACCCTGCCATACCAAGTTTCTCTCTCAGCCTTCAGAAACTCACCCCATTTTAGACTGTCCTCCTCATGCTCCCCCGTACCGCACTCGAGGTGTGAGTGCCCGAGATGTCCACACGCTCCACAGAATTTTGGGGCCTTCTCAAATTGTATCTTGAAGAATCCGCGTTGTCCTCCTCTGACAATCGAAACAAACCGCGCCACTGGTTTCCTCACATCAATCTTGGCTCTCACCCTAATAAAATCGCCCAAACCATGCAGACTCATATCTACTTCTTCCACCTTACCGAATTTTCTTTCGGCTAGGTTTCTTATCAGCTTCTCGTTCCTATATCCATCAGGCAATTTATGTATCTGGATCCAAACTGATAGAAAATTCAGATCAATTGTACCCGGTGCCGCTAATCCATCATATTCTTCAATGGTCACTGCATTTTGCCGAAAAAGCCAGGGCCCCTTCTTTGTGATTTTCAGCCAATCTCCCAAGCACTGACACTGAATTGTGAACATATTCTCACCCAATGGCCGAAAATTAACTTCCTTTGCCGGACTCCACGCTACTCTCATATGTTGTTCGAAGGTTTGCGGGCTAAAGAAATTAGCGGTGTGAACCTTTGCCAGCGCTAACCACTTCACGCCACGGATCTGTTTCGACCGCATCGTGGGGGTTTCTTTTGGAGCGGAACGTTCATGAAGTCGTATTGGACTATGCAACGGGGGAGCTGAGGATGGACAAATCCCATCACGGACGAGACAAACAAAGCCTACAGCGTATCAACTTAGGACGGACTTACCGACCAGGCAACGTACCATCACCGCGTCGAGCAAAATTAAACCGGTGGCAGGGTAGGTAATTTGTGTCTAACTTTAGGGGCAATTTTAATGACCTACCAAACCAAACCAAACCAAGGAAAACTTAACGCCTTTATTATTATTAGGTATAGATTTTCGGGACTAACCTATTGACAAGATGCCACAGAGCCAACGCCCTATTTTTTTTGCTGTTTTTAGTTTCAAAAAAGTTGTTCTAGAAATATTCGTGGAATTGGAAAATTCGAAATCCGGAAATCTTAGAATTCCCAAATGTTCCACGGATTCCCGAAGAGGCCCGGAGAGGGGTCACATCATAGGGCGGCGCGCCCCCCGGCTGCGCCTAGGGGTGGTGTGGGACCCTCGGGCGTCCACCGCCATCGCCATTTCGTCTATATAATCCCCTGATACGTGAACCCTAAAAATATACCAATTTTTTCCGAGAAACACCCGAGGCCGCCGTTCATCATCATCCCAATATCGGGAGAGTTCTGGAGCTCTCCCCGGCACACTGCCTCGAGGGAGATTCATCACCGCAGGGGTCTACACCACCATGCCCTCCTCCGAAGTGATGCGTGAGTAGTTCATCCCTGGACTACGGATCCATAGCAGTAGCTAGATGGTTGTCTTCTCCACTTTATGCCTCATGTTTAGATCTCGTGAGCTGCCCTACATGATTGAGATCATCTTTATGTAATGCTACATGTTGTGTTTGCTGGGATCCGATGAATGTTGAATGCTATGTCTTCTGATTATCAATCTATCATGTTATCTTCATCGATAAGTTATTTATGATCTTGCATGCTCTTTGTTATTAGTAGATGCGTTGGGCAAGTAGATGCTAGTAACTCCAAGAGGGAGTATTTATGCTCGATAGTGGGTTCATGTCTTCTTTGCATCTGTGCTGGAGTGACAGGAACGTGACGGATGGACGATGTGTTGTTGCCATTAGGGAGAAAACAACGATGTTTACTTCACTTACATTGTTTACATTACACACTTTGCTTACTGCGATTATCTATTGCTTGCAACTTAATACCCAACGTTTGTTCTGATGATATTTGGAGGGTGGATTATTAGTCATAGACGCAGTTGGGTGACGGTCTATGTATGTTGTTGTAATGCCCGCATGAATCACATAATAATCTTTATGTCTTGCATATGCACTACGGTGCAGCCTTCATTTGTGTCAATTGCCCAGCTGTAATTTGTTCACCACACATGTTATTTATCTTATATGGAGAGACACCACTAGTGAACTGTGGACCTCGGTCCATTTTCTCATACTGATAATACACACATTGTTTCCACTGCTTTCACACTGCTTCCACTGTTTTCACACTCATGCTACTATTTTCATACAGTTCTCATACTGTTTTCCACACCATATGTTTAACATCTTTGTGTTCAGCAAAACCGGTGAGATTGACAACCTCACTGCTTCGTTGGGGCAAAGTGATTTGATTGTGTTGTGTAGATTCCACGTTGCTGCTGAATCGGTAGTGTGCCCTGCCATCTCAGCTACATCAAACTTCTGAAGTTACTCCTTCCTCCTACTGGTCGATTCAACCTTGGTTTCTTTCTGAGGGAAACTTGCTACTGTGCTCTTCATACCTTCCTCTTGGGGTCTCCCAACAAACATGTGTTACACACGCATCAAGCATATTTTCTGGCGCCGTTGCCGGGGAGGAAGAGAATTTCTGCAAGGAGAGTCTCTCACTTCCAATCTCTTTACTTTGTTATTGTTTTGCTTGTTACTTGCTTTGTTATGATTTCTAGCAATGTTTGATGTCTTTGAAACTAGATCTTATTGGCAAGGTGGGTTTAGGGATGAACAACAAAAGTATTATAAGGAATATCGCTTGTCATAAAAAGGGATACACTTATGGGAGCAAATTAATAAATTGCATGACTATGCTAAAAACTTGTGCTCTACTTATAATGTTACTTATTTCTTCGATAAATCTTGCTGATGTAGGAGGAACAAACACCTCCCTTTTCAATGTGAGTATAATAATAATGTTACCATATCTTCTTATGTTAAGGGAAATTATGACTTTGACGATGTGGAACAAATTGAAGAATTTATTGCTTGGAAGGGTGCATTTGAAATTGCTTATTTTCTTGAAAGTATTGATGATGCACCTTATAAATATGAGATTTATGATATACTTGAATATTTCTTTGATAACTACAAGGATTTTAATTACTACATAATTAAATATCTTAATAAATTCTCTCCCCCAAAGGGAGAGACTAATGCCTTGCAGGAACCTATGGAAGAAGAAACTGCTGAATCTGGAAGCTCATTGGATGAAAACTAGGAGGATAGTGATTATCAAGAGGAGGAAGAATGGAGCTACCCATGTCTACCTCCCAATGAGAGATAACTCATACATTATTTTATGAAAGTGATGATCCAATTGATTCTTTTGAAATATCCCTTTTTGATGAAATTGATACTTGCTATACTTGTGACCTTGATACTACTATGAATGAAACTTGTGAGAATGATATTGCTACTGTTATTTATTACAATCCTTACTACTTAAATAAATCCTATGATAATCCTCTATTTATTCCAACTATTGGTATGCATGATAATGAGGAAGTTTGTTTAGAAAATTTATATGATAATGCTCTTGATGACGGTCCTATTTACTTGATGTTATAAATTATAATGCTACAAAAAATAGGATGTGTACTATACATTTTATGAGTGATCAATCATCTTGTTTTGCTATTGCTAAAAGTGGGAAGAAAGAGGAGCTGATTTTAAATTTTGATCCCACTATTTATGAGCTTGATATGAATTATGTGCTTTTAGGCCATGAACAACATGCTTTATGTGATAATTATGTTGTTGAGTTTGTTCATGATGCTACTAAAACACCTCTCTTTTTGTTGAAAGTTTTGAAGTTGCTCTTGTTCTACCTTCCCATGATTTCTAGTTTGAGCTTTTTTAATTTCTTTCTTTACAATATTCCTATGTATAGGAAGTGTGTTAGACTTAAATTTGTTTTATAATTTCTTCTTTATGCTCTCTTTTCTTAATTCATATTTCTCATGTGAGCATCTTCTTGCTTTCGGTGCCTAGCTGAAAGGCGTTAAAGAAAAGCACTTCTTGGGAGATAGCCCATGGTTTTATTTTTGCTTTGTTTTTATCTGTTTCCTTTGAGTCAAGGGGTTTTATAATTCTTTAGAAACTCATTTGTATCTTTATTTTCATGTTTTAGTTGTGCCAAGTAAAATTTCTGACGAGAGTTGGAGTTGGTTTTGGATTTCTGCGCAGGAAACAGATTTCTACTGTCCACCGTAAAAAATCGTATAAAATCCAGAAAGATCAGAATGATCTGAAATTGTTTGTGCTTATTCCTCAGATAATTACGCAACTTTTTCGTTCCTTAAATTTTTCTATCTGAGCAACATAAGTGCCCCGAAAAAATTCGTCTTTACAGATTGTTCTGGTTTTGGCAGATTATGCCATTTTTCTTGCATTTGCTCTTTTACGTTGTCAAGTGGATTTATTTGCTTTATGAAACATCAGTGTCTATAGCTAACGTTTAAAAGAATCAATAGAACTTGTAACCATACATAACCCATGGATTTTTTATTGTTGCACTAACCCTCTAATGTGAATTACTCTTATAGTGTGGTGTGAAGGAAGTTTTCAAGGGTCAAGAGAAGAGGGTGATATAATGTGATCAAGAAGAGTGCAAGGTCAAAGATTGGTGATGCCCCCGTGGCTCATCCCATAAAATTTTAAGAAGACTCAAGCATCTAAGCTTGCGGATGCCCAAGGTATCCCCTTCTTCATCAACAATTTATCAGGTCACTTCTAGTGAAACTATATTTTTATTCGGTCACATCATATGAAGTTTACTTGGAGCGTCTGTTTGTTTTTCTTTTGTTTTCCTTGCTTCTATAAACATATTGGAATCTAGCATCCTTGTTTGGGAGATAGACACCCTCAGCTTTTTCATCTGAATACTCTTTATGCTCGTATTCTTAGTTTTTCTTCTAGCTGCTGCAAAATTCATGTTTAGCTCTTGTTACCATTGCATATATTATTAAGATATGTTAATTTTAGTAGTTTTATGCGAGTACTCTCATGTTTTATTGCTGTATCATTTAGAGGGTTTTATTTAAACATATTTTATATGGTGCTTGTTGGGAAAAGAAACTGCTGCATGTAGTAGAAGTTATAACGATGCAAATAGAAGCTTGTATAAACTGTGGATAGAATTTTTCATATCATGCTAGATGTTATTTTAATTCTTAAGCCTATTGGTTATTTATTAGCATGATTTGTCTCAAATATCTGAGAGTGTTTAATGTGCCATTGAAAGATTCATGAGTTGTTCTTGTCATTTTGAAGCATAAATTTGTGGTGTTCTCCTTTGAATGTTTTATTTGGTTGACTTGGCGCATTCTTACACCATGTTTGTGACTATGAACTAGTAACTTGTAGCCTCTATAACCATTTAGTTTTTGAACTTGTGGTACCACTTATGCTTTGATTAATGATGTTTTTCTCGTTATGCATGATTATGGCCATTATTGCTCTCTTGATTTGGCGTTCCCAGTCTTTTGCTAGCCTCCACCTGTACCGAGCATGAGCTCTACTCGTGCATCCAACTCCCCAAAACCAAATTTTGCCTAATGTGTCCACCATACCTACCTACATGTGGTATTTAACCGCCACTGCTCATGTGTTACCTTTAAAACCTTCAAATTACTCCTGTTTTAGCTCATGAGGACGTAAATAGAGAATCTTTATCTCACTTGTTGATTGGACTTTCACACCCTGAACTAGTGGCTTCATCCGCTTATCGAATTGATAGAAGAGCTGGCAGCGGGGTGCCCAGCCCCAAAGTAATACAACAAATTCTCTTCACTATTTTGCCCCTTATTTATCAGTCAAAGCAAAATTGTGTAAACAAAAGAGAAAGAGGGATGACCTTCTACCCATATGCGTCCTTCTCTGGGAGCCTCTCTTGTGAAGTCTAGTTGTCTTGTGACGTACTCTATTTTCTGTTTACCATTCGTTGACATAAGCATACACCTCTCTAAAAAAATGTTTTCAATACCTCTGTTTAATAAAATAAAAGCTCTAGCACATGAGTTAATCCCTGCTTTCCTCTGTGAAGGGTCCTTCTTTTACTTTTATGTTGAGTCTCCATCTTCTAACCTTCTGCACGGTTGAGAGAGCATAGTTGCCATTCTGAGTTTAATGTGCATTTGTTCCAGAAACATTATTAATTGATTCATGATGTGTTATTGTTGGTTCTCTAATTATTTGTTCTAGTCTTCCTCATGAACTTTGAAGGTGTTCTGGCATTATGTTTTTCCCCACTCTTAAGGACAAGCGAAATATCACTTTTCCATGTTATCTCTATGCTTGAAACAAACGAATATATTTCAAGTGCATTATTATTTGTGATCTTTTATTTGTGTTACTTTTCATGATGCAAGTTGATTGCTATGCTTTATTGTTAAAATTTTATCTATCATGCTTGTGTTTAAAGTACTATGATCTCAGCTTACATATGCTTTTACAATATTGATGATAAAGTTTATGTTGGTAGCATGTCACCTCAGAAATTATGTGTTTTTATCGTTTACCTACTCGAGGACGAGTAGGAACTAAGCTTGGGGATGTTGATACGTGATAAACGTATACTTAATTTCTGATGTTCCATGTTGTTTTCATGTTATTTCCTACATGTCTGCTATACACTTTATGTCATTTTTATTGATTTCCGGGACTAACCTATTGACAAGATGCCACAGAGCCAGTTCCCTGTAATCTGCTGTTTTTAGTTTCAGAAAAGTTGTTCTGGAAATATTCGCGGAATTAGAAAATCGAAGCCCGGAAGTCTTAGAATTCCCGAAGGTTCCACAGAGTCCCGAAGAGGGTCTACACCATAGGACGGTGCGCCCCCTGGCCGCGCCTAGGGTTTGTGTGGGCCCCTCGGGCGTCCACTGCCATTGCCCTTTCGCCTATATAACCCCCCCTGATACGTGAACCCTAAAATATAACATTTTTTCCGAGAAACACCCGAGGCCGCCGTCATCGTCATACCGAGATCAGGAGGGTTCTAGAGCTCTCCCCGGCACCCTGCCGGGAGGGAAATTCATCACCGGAGGGGTATACACCACCATGCCCTCCTCCGAAGTGATGCGTGAGTAGTTCATCCCTGGACTACGGGTCCATAGCAGTAGCTAGATGGTTGTCTTCTCCACTTTATGCCTCGTGCTTAGATCTCGTGAGCTGCCCTGCAGGATCGAGATCATCTTTATGTAATGCTACATGTTGTGTTTGCTGTGATCTGATGAATGTTGAATGCTATGTCTTCTGATTATCAATCTATCATGCATATGTTATTTATGATCTTGCATGCTCTCCGTTATTAGTAGATGCTCTGGCCAAGTAGATGCTAGTAACTCCAAGAGGGAGTATTTATGCTCGATAGTGGGTTCATGCATCCTTTGCATCTGTGTTCGAGTGACAAAAACATGACAGATGGAGGATGTGTTGTTGCCATTAGGGAGAAAATAACGGTATTTACTTCGTTTACATTACACACTTTGCTTACTGCGATTATCTGTTGCTTGCAACTTAATACCCAACGTTTGTTCCAATGATATTTGGAGGGTGGATTATTAGTCATAGATGCAGTTGGATTACGTTCTATGTATCTTGTTGTAATGCCCGCATGAATCACATAGTAATCTTTATGCCTTGCATATGCACTACAGTGCAGCCTTCATTTCTGTCAATGCCTAGCTGTAATTTGTTCACTACACATGTTATTTATACTAGCAAATTATGCATGTGCGTTGCAACGGGAGACGAAAAATTGCGTCGTAGACTCGTTGTTAGGCGCCACCACTACCGTCATGGATTAGAGGAAGTAGAGGAAGACGGAAAAGTTGTCCGGGGATGAGTTGAGATGGGGATCTGTTCGATCCACCACGCCCACCACCACTTGCGACCCCTATGCATTTAACTCAACTTCTCATAATAATGGTTATAATGCAATTACTCGAATTAATATAAAGGTACTATGAAATTATGAAATTGTATTTTGGAATTAAAAATCTTTTGAAGACAAAACATGGTTTATGTTTTAGAAAAGAAAAGTTATCTGTAAAGTTTCTGGCAATATATTTAGAATATATTATTGTGGTGTGATTTTCTGAGGTGATGCTAGCTTACGGTCACCCTTGGGCACGGTCGAAATTCCGACAGCCCACGGGTGCCCTTTTCATGTCGAAACCGAATAGGAAATGAGATTGCCGCCGCCATCGCCGCCGGAGAGGAGAGGAAGGGAGCACCACCGTTCTCACCGAACTCGAGAGCCCGTCTGCCCCCCGCGGCCATCGTCGTCTGAACCGCCTGTAGCTGCCGTCCGTGGCCGGCGGCACTCCCTACGCCGGTCGCTTGCTCTGTCTCTCGCTTGACGGGGAAGGAAAGGAAGGTCACGAATCGCTGAAAAGATAAGGGTAGTTGAGAAAATCGTGGGCCAAACAGTTAAGATGAAAGTGCTAATCGTAGGGCCCACATTAAGGAGACGCGTCGCGCTGTGACCTTGCCCACGATTACCCTGAAAGGAGCTCTCCTGGGTTTTGTGATGGATAAATGTGGGCTATCATTAAGAAAATTGTAGTCCAAAAACCATCGATAAAACAAATTAAATGTACTATCATAAACAACTACGTAGACACAGTTTCACATGTTATGTGGAGGAGAGACTTTCCGAGGTGAGTATATGAGGGCATGTACAATGCGGTGATGTCAGCCTTCCCTTAGAGACGCCACGTAGGATTTTTGCTTAGTTGGAGGAGAGATAATTAAGAAAGAGAGGGTTGCCTTCCCTTAGCTAAGGGATGATCTCTTAACAATTAAGAGAAGCCTATTTTCTCCATTGTACCACATATCTTCCCTTACTAACATAATTTTACACTAAAATTAAATTAATTCTTATTAATTGCTAGGGATGACAATAAGAGATAATGCATTGTAGGACTAATATTTATTTGCCTTTCCGGGTGACGTGGAGGGTTAAGAGAAGACTTAACCTCTCTAGCATTGTACATGCCCTGATGTGACGGACGATGTTATCGCGAGACAAAACACTGCTCCTGGATGTTTCTCCGGCAAGACAACATCAGTGTTAGTAGCAGTCACGGATGAATTAGTACTTGTCTCCAGCAGGCTGCAGCTAGACATATGTGCTTACCGCAGTCTTCTTCATCTATAAATATTAAGAGTACCTCTCGCATGAGATGCGTTGTGTGTTAGCCTCCTCCTCTGCGAGTGGATCTTGCCTCAGTGGCCATGCCAGTTCGATTTTACGACACATACGGCATGGACAATGGTTGTGCCAGCAAAGACCATGCACTCATTTTCCTGGATATTCGTGTGTTGCTGGACTTGTTAACGAAAGAGGTCTCACCGGTGAGGGATCTCTGCTAGACGTGTAGCTAGAGTAGAGCTGATAATTTGGAGCACACGCATGTCTGCCGCAGAGCTCAACGATATCCTCAACACGAGGTCGCGCACGAGGGGGCCATGCGACCACCGGTCATCTCGCTTGACGGTGGCATGCTCAGACTGAATCTTGTTGACTGCCTCGAGCGCCTTGTCGGTGTTTCTCTCCAGCCAGACTCCGACGATGACGTTGCCGATGAGTATGAAGAAGATGTTGAGCGGCTCGAGGAAGGACCATCCTCGAGGAGACCGTGCCGTTGAACTGCTCGAGCACCATCCTCCAAACAAAGCGTGACATGTCAATCTCGCTGGGCTCGTACTTCTGTAGCCGGGACGCCACCTTCATGGAGCTCAACCCGCGTCCGCTGAGACGCCAAGCTTCGCCACACACTTGGTCCGACGCCGACGTGCGGCATCCTTCAGGGCCAACATAGATGCCGATGCAGCCCGCGGTCCGCCGAGACACCAAGATCCGCCAAGAACGCGGTCCGAGGTGCGATCCCAACGTGCGGCCATCCTTTGGCATGGACGCCGATGCATCCCGCGGACCGTCGAGACGCCGAGCTCCGCCACGCGGTCCGGGGTGTGATCCCAACGTGCGGCCATCCTTAAGGGCCGGTATGGACGCCGATGCATCCCGCGGTCCGTCGAGACGCTGAGCTCCACCAGGTAGTCGATCTGGGGTGTGACCACGACGTGCGGCCATCCTCCTGGGCCGGCATCGATGCCTATGCAGACCGTGGTCTGAGACGCCGACACGCAGCCATAATCCTGTGCGTTAACGAGTGAAGCGATGCACGGCTCTGCTGCCAGGCCGCTACCGCAAACCGGAAGTGCCTCCGCCGCGAGCCATCATCACGTGCCTCAGCCTCGGAGCCCGACGATCGCACCGGGCGGAGTACCGGCCGCCGGGTGCACAATGTCGATCCTCGTCCACTCTGCTGCCAGGCCGCTACCGCAAACTGGAAGTGCCTCCACCGGTATCCATCATCGCATGCCTCAACCTTGGATCCCGACGATCGCACCGGGCGGAGTACCGGTCGCCGGGTCAGCTGATCGATGGAGGCATCAGGGATAGACGTGGAGCAGTCAGGACGAACCTGTGACATAATCGGAGAGACGTGGAGTAGTTATAAGGAGGCACGTGAGGTACGAATAGGAAACAAACCCAGCTATCGAGAGTTCGAGACCAAATCATCACGTTGCAAACCAGCAAATACTCATGCGACGTACAAACGAACCAAAAACGAAGGAAACAGACGGAATAAAGAGAAACCTTAGTTCCTTTATTATTAGGTAAAGATTCTGTGGAGAGACACCACTAGTGAAATGTGGAGCCCGGTCCATTTTCTCATACTGATAATACACACACTGTTTCCACTGCTTTCACACTGCTGCTACTGTTTTCATACTCTTCTCATAATGTTTTCCACACCATACGTTTAACCTCTTTGTGTTCAGCAAAACCGGTGAGATTGACAACCTCAATGCTTCGTTGGGGCAAAGTGATTTGATTGTGTTGTGTATGTTCCATGTTGCTGCTGAACCGGTAATGCGCACTGCATCTCGGCTGCATCAACCTTCTGAAGTTACTCCTTCCTCCTACTGGTCGATTTAACCTTGGTTTCTTTCTGAGGGAAACTTGCTACTGTGCTCTTCATACCTTCCTCTTGGTGTCTCCCAACGAACGTGTGTTACACACACATCATGTTATCAAACAAAAACACAAACACAAACATAAACAACAAGCAAATAGAAATGAAACACCAGCATAAGTCAAACATTTCAAAAAAAAAAATTTGGCCCTGATTTTTGGGTTATTCAAAACAAGTTTTTCCCGTCTTCCAAAAGTGGGGCCGTTACAGTGTCCTGGCATTTATGTTTTGTCCCACTATTAAGGACAAGCGAAATATGCCTTTGCTATGTTATCTTTATGCTTTACATAAACATATAGCTTTCAAGTGCATTATTATTCATGATCTTTTGTTTGTGTTACTTTTCATGATGCAAGGTGATTACTATGTTTTATTGTTATAATTATATTTATCATGCTTGTGTTAAAGTTCTATGATCTCAGCTATGCTTCTGCATTTACAATTTAGATGATCAAGTTTATGTTGGTAGCATGTCACCTCAGAAATTATGTGTATTTTATCGTTTACCTACTCGAGGACGAGTAGGAACTAAGCTTGGGGATGTTGATACGTCATAAACGTATCCTTAATTTTTGATGTTCCATGTTGTTTCCTACATGTTTTCTATACACTTTATGTATTTTTTATCGATTTTCCGGACTAACCTATTGACAAGATGCCACATAGCCAGTTCCCTGTTTTCTGTTGTTTTTACTTTCGGAAAAAGTTGTTCTGGAAATATTCTCGGAATTGGAAAATTCGAAGCCCGGAAGTCTTAGAATTCCCGAAGGTTCCACAGAGTCCCGAAGAGTCCCGGAGAAGGCCATAGGGGGGGCCACACCATAGGGCGGCGTCCCCTCCCCCTGGCCGCGCCTAGGGGTGGTGTGGGCCCCTCGGGTGTCCACCACCATCGCCCTTTCTCCTATATAATCAGCCGCACCTGGGGATAGACGCCCGAGGGGCCCACACCACCTCCAGGCGCGGCTAGGGTGAGGGGACGCCGCCCTATGGTGTGCCCCCCTGTGGCCTTCTCCGGGCCTCTTCGGGACTCTTTGGAACCTTCGGGAATTCTAAGACTTCCGGGCTTTGAATTTTCCAATTCCGAGAATATTTCTAGAACAACTTTTCCGAAACTAAAAACAACAGAAAATAGGGAACTGGCTCTGTGACATCTTGTCAAAGGTCAGTCCGGAAAATCGATAAAAAAGACATAAAGTGTATAGAAAACATGTAGGAAACAACATGGAACATCATAAATTAAGGATACGTTTATGACGTATCAACATCCCCAAGCTTAGTTCCTACTCGTCCTCGAGTAGGTAAACGATAAAAACACATAATTTCTGAGGTGACATGCTACCAACATAAAGCATAGCAAGAACCTTGCATCATGAGAAGTAACACAAATAAAAGATCATGAATAACAATGCATCAAAAGTTATACGCTTGTTTAAAATATAGAGAAAACTTGGAAAAATGATATTTCTCTAGTCCTTAAGAGTGGGGCAAAACATAAATGCCAAGACACCTTCAAAGTTTATGAGGAAGACTAGAAAAAATAATTAGAGAATAAACAATAACACATCATGTATCAATTAGTAATGTTTTTGAGACAAATGCACATTAAACTCAGAATGGCAACTATGCTCTCTCAACTGTGCATAAAGTTAGAAGATGGAGACTCAACATAAAAGTAAAAGAAAGGCCCTTCGCAGAGGGAAGCATAGATCACTCATATGCTAGAGCTTTTATTTTATTAAACAGAGGTATAAAATGTTTGACACTCCTCCCAACCATCTTACACAAACCATGGCTAACCGAATCCTCGGGTGCACTACCGGTTCAGCAGCAACATGGAACCTACACAACACAATCAAATCACCTTGCCCCAACGAAGAGTGAGGTTGTCAATCTCACCGGTTTTGCTGAACACAAAGAGGTTAAATGTATGGTGTGGACAACAGTATGAGAACAATATGAAAGAAGTGGAAGTAGTGTGAAAACAGTAAAAGCAGTGTGAAAACAGTGGAAGCAGTGTGTGTATTATCAATATGAGAAAATAGACCGGGGGTCCACAGTTCACTAGTGGTGTCTCTCCGTGAAAGATAAATAACTTGTGTTGTGAAAAAATCACAGCTGGGCAATTGACAGAAATGAAGGATGCACCGTAGTGCATACGCAAGACATAAATATTACTATGTGATTGATGCGGGCATTATAACAAAATACATAGACCATCATCCAACTGCATCTATGACTAATAATCCACCATCCGAATATCATCCAAACAAACGTTGGGTATTAAGTTGCAAGTAACAGATTATCGCAGCAAGCAAAGTGTGTAATGTAAACAATGTAAACTAAGTAAACATCGTTGTTTTCTCCCTAATGGCAACAAAACATCCTCCGTCCGTCACGTTTCTGTCACTCGAGCCCAGATGCAAAGGAGGCATGAACCCACTATCGAGCATAAATACTCCCTCTTGGAGTTACTAGCATCTACTTGGCCAGAGCATCTACTAATAACGGAGAGCATGCAAGATCATAAATAACACATGCATGAAGATAACATGATAGATTGATAATCAGAAGACATAGCATTCAATATTCATCAGATCCCAACAAACACAACATGTAGCATTACATAAAGATGATCTCAATCATGTAGGGCAGCTCACAAGATCTAAACATGAGGTACAAAGTGTAGAAGAAAACCATCTAGATACTGCTATGGACCTGTTTTCCAGGGATGAACTACTCACGCATCACTTCAGAGGTGGGCATGGTGGTGTAGACCCCTTAGGTGATGAATTCCCCTCCCAACAGGGTGCCGGGTAGAGCTCCAGAACCCTCCCGATCTCGGGATGACGATGACGGCGGCCTCGGGTGTTTATCGGAAAAAAGTGGCATATCCTTAGGATTCACGCACCGGGGGGGTTATATAGGCGATGGCGGTGGTCGCCCGAGGGGCCCACACCACCCCAGGCACGGCCAGCGGGCGCGCCGGCCTATGGTGTGGCCCCCTGTGGCCCTCTCCGGGCCTCTTCAGGACTCCGTGGAACCTTCGGGAATTCTAAGATTTCCGGGCTTCAAATTTTCCAATTCCGATAATATTTCTAGAACAACTTTTCTGAAACTAAAAATAGCAGAAAACGGGGAACTAGCTCTGTGGCATCTTGTAAATAGGTTAGTCCGGAAAATCGATAAAAAAGACATAAAGTGTATAACAAACATGTAGGAAACAACATGGAACATCAGAAATTAAGGATTCGTTTATGACGTATCAAAGGGCATGGAACATTTCCCTATAAAGGGAATGAAGTTACCTTTTGAGTCCATTGTAAGGACTACCCATGATTCTATTGATAATACTTGATTTGTTCTTCATGCCTAACTAAAAGACGTCAAAGAAAAGCGCTTTTGGGAGGCATCCCACTTTGTTTTCCTTTGTGTTCTTTATGGCTTGGAAGTTGTTATCTCTGTAACAACCACTCCTTATCCTTTTTATTCCGTTTTTGTACCAAGAGTAACCTCTAATAGAGAGTTAGTATGATTTAAAGAAATTGTTGTTTTTTGTCTAGATTTTTGCGCTTCACCAAAATCTCGGTTCTCTCAGCCAGAACACGGGGATTTTTTGATATTTTTTGGGCCCCTGCCCCAGGTTGTTATCTAAATTTCATTAGTTTCTAACTTTTTTATATGAGCAACAGAAGGTTGTCGAAAAAATTCATATTTACATGTTGTTCCATTTTGACAGATTTCTAACAATATTTGCATTTGCCTCTTAATATTTTTCTATTGAGTTTCTTTTGGGGTTGGGAGAGCCTTAATTTTTTTTGATAGTAGCTAATGTTTTAAATTGAGTGTTAGAATTGTGTTGAAACTGGACCGAGAAGATTTATTATTTTGATGCATTAACATTGCTAATGAAGATTGTGAGAAGTTTTAGGTGGAAGAAGATTTCAAGTGTAGGGAGAGAACGATGATATGAGGAGATGAAGGATGGAAAAAAGCTCAAACCTGGGGATGCGTGATACGTCCAAAACGTATCTCCTTTTCCGAACACTTTTCTTATTGTTTTCCTCTGAACTTGTGAGTTTTGGATACCACTAATACGGACTAACACTGTTTTCAGGAGAATTACCCTAGTGTCTCATTTTTGTGCAGAAAAATCAACTTTCGGGAAATTGCCCAGAAAAGATCCCATTGAGCTCAAAACACCGGAAGACCCCGGGAGCCAGAAGGAGGCCCGGAGAGGGGCCAGGAGGGGGCCACACCACCCCCTGACGCGCCCCCTTGGTCGCGCCGCCTGGTGGTGTGGGCCACCCCGGCACCCCCTCGGACTCCCCTTTCGGCTACATATGCCCCATAACCTAAAAGCCGAGGAGGGTTCGTCATATTCCACAGAAACACAACAGAGCGCCTCCGCCATCTCGAAACTCGATTCGGGGATCAAAAGTTCATGTTCTGGCGCCCTGCCGGGACGAGGATTCGAAGGATATCATCGCCATCTACACCGCCACCTCTTCTCCATCAACCATCCATTATTCCACTGTCCATGTGTGAGTAAATACTGCTGTAGGCTGAGAGGGATGGAAGGGATTGGATGAGATTGATCATGTAATAATGCCTGATTGTTAGGGCATAGTGCCTAGTATCCATTGTTAGTGTTTCTACCATTGTTGCAGCTTGTTATGCTTAATTCTTGGCACTAGGGCCCGAGTGCCATGATCTCACATCTGAACATGTTATTTTTCATGAGTATAATTATGTTTCTTGATCATATCTGCAAGTTGTTTAAACATGTCATTGTCCGGAACCTGAGGCCCAAAGTGACAGAAATTGGGACAACCGGAGGGGATGGTTGTGATGTGAGGATCACGTGTGTTCACGGAGTGTTAATGCTTTGCTCCGGTGCTTTATTAAAAGGAGCACCTTAATTACCAGTAGTTTCCCTAGAGGCCCCGCTGCCACGGGCTGGTAGGACAAAAGATGTTGTGCAAGTTTCTCATTGCGAGCACATATAACTATATTGGAACACATGCCTATGGTTTTCCTATAAGTTGGATGCTTTATTATTATTACCTGTAATGCCCATGTTTAGATTATTACATGACCTATGTTATCCATGCAACGCCCGTCCATCCATTCCCTCTATGCCTACGGTACTTCCCATCCTGCTGTTTTCAGCGATTGCTACTATTGTTACTATTTTACTACTGCTGTTATTTTATTTCTACAGCTGCTATAAAACTGTTACCACTGATAAATTGTTGTTAGAAACTCTACTTTCAAGTGCAGCTGAATTGACAACTCAGTTGTTAAGGCTAATAAATATTCTTTGGCTCCCCTTATGTCGAATCAATAAATTTGGGTTCTACTTCCCTCGAAGACTGTTACTATCCCCTATACCTGTGGGTCATCAATGCCCATGTAACCCCAAGACATATCACAGAAGTACAAGCGTCAAAGCTTGGGGATGCCCAAGGCATCCTCTTCTTCATCAACAAAAATATCGGGTTTCTTTCAGACCACTATATTTTTATTGCCTTGCATGGTATGTGTTATTCTTGGAGCTTCATTTTATTTTTCTTTCAGTTTTATTTTGTTTTCTTGTTTTAGTAAATGGTTGGATCCTAGCATATTTTAGTTTGGAGAGAAACACGCTCCATTTTGATTGTCTAGAACACTAGTTTTCACTCTAATTGTTCTTTGAGTGTTTAGTTTCGGTTAGTATTGCGTTTAGCTCTTGTTTTTCACTCGAATTTGTTTAGATCTTGCTGGTTTTCTTAAGTTATATATGATTAGCTCTCTGGTCTTTGATGATTATTTTCTTTGAGATTTGTTTCAAATAAGTGGATTGGTGTTGGAGAAGAGTAAAATATTTCATGCTTATAGTGGTGCAATAGGAGGCTTGTTTTGACTGTGGCTAGGACTTTGGTATGTCATGTTAGATGTTATTTTAATTGTGTGCTTAGTAGTATATGTTTTATCATGACTAGTATCAAATATCTAAGAGTTCTTAATGTGTCATTGAAATTAAATCATGTGTTGTTTCCTCATATTGAAGCGTGGTATTGTGGTATTATACTTTGAATGATTTATCTGGATTGACTTGGCGCATGCTCACACCATGTTTTCACTAAAACAACGTCACCTCTAGCCTTGATGATCATTTAGTTTTTTTACTTGTAATATCACCTCATGCTTTAATAATGTTTTGTCGCTATGCACGGTTATGGCCGTTATTGCTCTCTCTTAGTTGGTCGCTCTCAGTCTTTTGCTAGCCTTCACCCAGTATTGAGTATGAGCTCAACTCGTGCATCCAACTCCCCGAAATCAAAGTTTTCCAATGTGTCCACCATACCTACCTATATGTGGTATTTCAACGCCACTCCAAGTAAATTTCTCGTGTGCAACCTTTCAACCTCCAAAATTATTAAACTTGTTTTGCGTTCCTATTTTAGCTCATGAGGAAGTATTAAATGCTTTATTAGTTCTTCATGTTTGGTGACTTCACACTCGAACTATCATGAATAATGTGCTAGACCTTAATATTTCTAAAAGAGCAGGCATCCGGGTGCCCATCCCACAAAATATAAGCTACAACAATAACGTTAAAATATCCTCACACTATGGACTTGAGAAATCATGAACTTAGCTTGTGCAAACAAAGGAGAAAGGGGAATGTTATGATTCCCCTATGGGATCTGCTCTTGAAGCCATTAAACATGAAATGATGATAAGTCATTTGATAGCATTTGTTGACATAGACATACACCTCTCTGAAAAATTATTTTCAATACCTCTATTTTATTAAATAAAAATCTCATTTGTTGACATAGACATACACCTCTCTGAAAAATTATTTTCAATACCTCTATTTTATTAAATAAAAATCTCTAGCACATGAGTAATCCCAACCTCCCTCTGCGAAGGAGCTTTCTTTTACTTTTATGTTGAGTCTTCATCTTCTTACTTTATGCACCAGTTAAGAGAGCATACTTGTCATTCTAACTATAATGTGCATAGTCCCAAAGTTTATTATTGATTGATTCATGATTATGGTATTGCTTGCTCTCAAATTATTTATATCTAGTCACATTTAAACTTTTGAAGGTGTCCTGGATTTTATGTTTTTCTACCACACGAATGACAAGTTGGATACCACTTTATTATGTTTTTTCTTTATGATTGAAACAAACGTATCACTTTCAATGCATTATTATTCATTGTCATTTATTTGTGTTACTTTTTATGTGCAACATGGTTGCTAAGTTTACATTAGTTCAAATAATATTTATCATGCCTTTGTTAGAGTACTTTGATCTCAACTTACAATTCTTTTACATAACGTTGATCAAGATTGTGTTAGCTTCATGTCACCTCAAAAATTATTTTGTTATCACTTACCTACTCGAGGACGAGCAGAAGTTAAGCTTGGGGATGCTGATATGTTGCAAGCGTATCTATAATTTTTGATGCTCCATGCTCCATGCTTGTTTTCTACCCAATACCTTTTGTTTTCCACATGTTTTCTCCATGTTTTCCTTCGTTTCGTGGATGTTTTCATAGACTAACCTATTAACGAGATGTTCCAGGCTGGTTGTTGTTTTGTGCTATTTTTCTATTTCAGAAAAGTTCTTAAAGAAATATTCTTGGAAAAGGCTGAAAATGCACGGAAATATTTTTACCCAGAACGAAGATGGAGTCCAAAGAACAGCCGGAGGGGGGCCAGGGAGTGCCAGGCGCGGCCCCGCCATAGGACGTGCTTGGTGGGCCCCCTGGCTGCCCTGGCCACCGCCTCTTGTCGCCTCTTCGCATATAAATTTCCCATAACCCCAAAACGTTTGAGGACGGAGTTATTTTCCACGAAACATACGGAGAGGCACCGTCACCTTGAAAGTCCAATCTAGGGCTTCTGCAGCCCTATTTCGGCACCCTATCGGAGGGGGTAATCATCATCAGAGGCCTCTTCATCGCCATGATCGCCTCCGGACAGATGCGTGAGTAGTTCATCTCAGGATTATGGGTCCATAGCAGTAGCTAGATGGTTATTCTCTCCCTTATGCCTCCGTGTTTAGAGTCTCGTGAGCTCCCTCACATGATCGAGACCACTGTTATGTTATTGTGCATGTTGTTTTTGTTGGGATCCGATGAACCATGAGATTATGATTATTTTGTTCATGTCAATCTGAGATGCTTCACTTATATTTGTAGTGAGTTTTAATGTTGTCTTGTAATGCTCTCCGATGTTTATGATTACCTTGGCCACGTAGTTGTTTTCACCTCCAAAAGAGGATTTATATGCTAGAGAGTGGGTTCATGCCTCCCTTGCATATGTGCTCGAGTGAGAGAAATGTGACGGATGGGGATGTGTTGTTGCTACTTGGGAGAAAGAAATTGTGCTCTTGTCTATGGACGAGGACCACTGCTTACATTAAATATTGTTCTTAATGTATTTGTGTGTTGACACAAAGTAATCACTTTGTTGCTGCAACTTAATACCAGAGAGATTTTCTGGATAGCTTTCTTGAGGTGGGCTTTTAGATATGGATGCATGCTGGATATCGGTACATATGCCTTGCCGTAATGCCTACAATATTAGATCCCGTGAACTATATCTCGTCATAATAGTATTTTTATACATTCATGATTTGTCAATTGCCCAGATGTAATTTGTTCACCCCGCATGTTTGTTTTCTTTGGAGAGACACCAGTAGTGAAACTATGCCCCCAGTCCTATTTTTCTCAATATGGCAACCTTATTTCAAGCACTTTCACCATTGTTTCCTTGTTGTTTCGTTTTTTTTTACTTTTATTACTTTCAATACTCTATACGTTTAATTCTCTAGTTTTCAACAAAACGGGAAGATTTACAACCTTCTCGAAAGTTGGGGACAAGAGAGAGTTTGTGTGTTGTGTGCAGGTTCCACGTTTGTTGAACCCGCGTGCAACAAGCAACCTTCTCCAAGACTTCGAAGTCCTACCGGATTGATAACCCTAGTTCCTTAATTGGGGGGAATTTCCACTAGAGTAC
The DNA here is from genome assembly GCA_028641055.1 of Alopecurus myosuroides. Taxonomy (NCBI): domain Eukaryota; kingdom Viridiplantae; phylum Streptophyta; class Magnoliopsida; order Poales; family Poaceae; genus Alopecurus; species Alopecurus myosuroides. The sequence continues at coordinate 249,291,809 of CM054060.1, read as the reverse complement.
ATCATACCTTCCACTTGGGATTACCCAACGAGCGTATGATCACGTCTACATCAAGAACTTTTCTGGCGCTGTTGCCGGTGACTTCTAGCTTACTGCAAGGGGAGTCTCACACTTCCACTCTCTTTATTTTGTTTTGTTCTTGCTTATTTTACTTTTGTTTAGTCTTGTTTACCCTTTATCAAACCCCCCCAAAAAACTAGTTCTGTAGTTTCTAGTCTTTTATTTGCGTTGTTAGTTTATTTTGTTTTATCTTGCAAGCATGGGTACAAATGATACCACCAAGCTTTGTGACTTTACTAGTACCAATAATAATGATTTCATATGCACACCAATTGTTCTACCTGCTGCTACAGCAGATTCTTATGAAATTAAACCTGCATTGTTAAATCTTGTCATGAAAGATCAATTTTCTGGTATTGTAGAAGTTGCCGCCTCTCATTTAAATAACTTTGTCGAGTTATGTGACATGCAAATATATAAAGATGTAGATGGTGGTATCGTGAAATTAAGATTGTTGCCTTTCTCATTAAGAGGGAGAGCTAAAGAGTGGTTATTTTCTTTGCCTAAAAATAGCATTGATGCTTGTACTAAATGCAAAGATGCTTTTATTGGGAAGTATTATCCACCTGCAAAAATTCTACAACTAAGGAGTAAAATTATGAAATTTATACAAAATGGTAATGAACATGTTCCTCAATCTTGGAGAAGAATGAAAACTATGGTTAAGAATTGTCCCACACACGACTAACTACGTGGATGGTTGTCCAAACTTTTTATGCAGGATTAAATATTTCTTCAAGGAATTTATTTGATTCAGCCGCGGGAGGAACCTTTACTAACCTCACTTTAGGTGCAGCAAACAAGTTATTGGATGATCTAATGACAAACCTATTCCCAATGGCACATAGAAAGGGCTCCACCAGGTAAAAAGGTAAATTCTGTTGAGGAGCTCTCTTCTTTGAGTGATAAGATTGATATGCTTGATTCTTTGCTTTCTCCATAGAGTTCAGATTCTTTATAACATCATATAAAGTGTTCTCAGTTTTAACAATTTTAGTGGGTGGTGTTCCAACTAAACTTTCAATTAAATTACAGGCTTCCAAAGCAGGAGTTCCCAGAAAATTTCCACCTGTAAGAGTGTCTAGAACATACCTATACCAGCTAGTAATACCCACATAAAAATTTCTTTGAAGGATGATGGTAGAATATTTTTTTGTACGTCTATGACGAGCATCACTTAATCTATACCAAGCATCTTCAAACTTTCTCCTCCTTGTTGCTTAAAATAACGAACCTCAACTTTAGGTATACTCATTTTAGCAAGATTAGAAATAGGATAAAAATAACAACTAGAATAAGAACTATTTTTGTGTCTATTTTCGATATAGAGAAGAAAACAAGAAAAAATAAAATAAACTAAGCAAAACTAAAACAAAATAAAGAGATTGGAAGTGAGAGACTCCCCTTGCAGAAATTCTCTTTCTCCCCGACAACGGCGCCAGAAAAGTGCTTGATGCGACACACGTTCGTTGTGAGACCCCAAGAGGAAGGTATGAAGAGCATAGTAGCAAGTTTCCCTCAGAACGAAACCAAGGTTGAATCGACCAGTAGGAGAAAGAACCAACTTCTGAAGGTTGATGCAGCTGAGGTGGCAGGGAGCACTACCAGTTGAGAAACAACGTGGAACCTACACAAGACAATCAAATCACTTTTCCCCAACGAAGTACTGAGGTTGTCAATCTCACCGGTTTTGCTGGAAACAAAGAGGTTAAACGTATGGTGTGGAAAACAGTAGGAAAACAATACGAAAACAGTAGTAAAAGTGTGGAAACAATGATGGCGGTGGTTGTATTATCAGTATGAGGAAAACGGACTGGGGTCCACAGTTCACTAGTGGTGTCTCTCTATAGAAGATAAATAACATGTGTGGTGAACAAATTACAGCTGGGAAATTGACAGATATAAAGGCTGCACCATAGTTCATATGCATGACATGATGATTAATATGTGATTCATGTGGGAATTACAACAAGATACATAGACTGTTATCCAACTGCATCTATGACTAATAATCCACACTCAGAACGTCATCCGAGCAATTCTTGGGTATTAAGTTGCAAGTAATAGTTAATTGCGGTAATCAAAGTGTCTAATGTAAACTTCGTTTTTTATCCCTAATGGCAACATCACATCCCCCATTCGTCATGTTTCTTTCACCCGAGCACAAATGCAAGGGAGGCATGAACCCACTATCGAGCATAAATACTCCCTCTTGGGGTCATTAGCATCTACTTGGCCAGAGCATCTAGTAACAACGGAGATCATGCAAGATCATAAATAACATACACATGAAAAGAACATGATAGATTCATAATCAAGAGACATAGCATTCAATATTCATGGGATCCCAGCAAACACAACATGTAGCATTACAGTAAAATGAACTTGATCATGTAGGGCAGCTCACAAGATCTAAACATGTGGCATAAAGAGGAGAGAACAACCATCTAGCTACTGCTATGGACCCGTAGTCAAGGATGAACTCACGCATCATTCCGGAGGTGGACATGGTGGTGTAGAGCCCTCAGGTGATGATTTCCCCTCCCGACAGGGTGTCGGGGAGAGCCCAGAATCCTCCTGAACTAGGGTTGACGATGACGGCGGCCTCAGGTGTTTTTCGTAGGAAATGCTGATGTTTTTAGGGTTAACCTCCTGAGGGGTATAAATAGGCGAAAGGGCAACATCGGCGGGCGGCCAGGGGGCCACACCATCCCATGGCGCGGCCAGGGGCGCATCGCCCTATGGTGTGGGTCCCAGTGGCCCTCCTCTGGGTCTCCTCCGGACTCCATGCGCGCGACAGATTTCTAAGACCCTCGGTTTTTGAATAGTCCAATTCCGAGAATATTTCTAGAACAACTTTTCTGAAACCAAAAACAGCAGAAAACATGAACTGGCTCTGTGGCATCTTGTCAATAGGTTTGTCCCAAAAAATCGATAAAAATGACATAAAGTGTATAGCAAACATGTAGCAAATAACATGAAAACAACATGGAACATCAGAAATTATGGATACGTTTATGACGTATCAACATCCCAAGCTTAGTTCCTACTCGTCCTCGAGTAGGTAAACGACAAAACAAATAATTTCTGAGGTGACATGCTACCAACATAAACTTGATCATAAAAACTGTAAAATCATATATAAGCTGAGATCATAGTACTTTAAACACAAGCATGGTAGATATAATTTTAACATGAAACTTAGCAATCACTTTGCATCCTCAAAAGTAACACAATAGAAGATCATGAATAATAATGCATTTGAAATTATACGTTTGTTTCTAGCATCAAGAAAACATAGAAAAGTGATATTTCGCTTGTCCTTAAGAGTGGGAAAAAACATAAATGTCACGACACCGTTCAAAGTTTAATAGGGCGACTAGAACAAATAATTTGAGAGCAAGTAATAACAAGGTATGAATCAATCAATAATATTTTTGGGACAAATGCACATTAAGCTCAGAATGACAACTATGCTCTCTTAACTGTGCATAAAGTTAGAAGATGGAGACTCAACATAAAAGTAAAAGAAAGGCACTTCGTAGAGGGAAGCAGGGATCACTCATGTGCTAGAGCTTTTTATTTTGTAAAATAGAGGTATTGAAAACATTATTTTAGAGAGGTGTGTATGCTTATGTCAACGAATGGTAAACAGAAAATAAAGCACGTCACAAGCCAACTAGACTTCACAAGAGCGACTCCCATAGAAGGACGCAACTGGGTAGAAGGTCATCCCTCTTTCTCTTCTGTTTACACAATTATGCTTTGACTGGTAAATCAGGGAAAAAATAGTGAAGAGAATTTGTTGTATGAAGTTTGGGGCTGGGCACCCCGCTGCCAGCTCTTCTAGCAATTGGATGAGCGGATGAAGCCACTAGTCCAGGGTGTGAAGTCCAATCAACAAGTGAGATAAAGATTCTCTATTCACGTCCTCATGAGCTAAAACAGGAGCACAAAACATGAGTAATTTTGTAGGTTTTAAAGATAACACATGAGCAATTTACTTTGGAGTGGCGGTTAAATACCACACGTAGGTAGATATGGTGGAAACATTTGGCATACTTTGGTTTTTGGGAGTTGGATACACGAGTAGAGCTCATACTCAGTACAGGTGGAGGCTAGCAAAGACTAGGAGCGACAAATCAAGAGAGCATAATGGTCATAATCATGCGTAGCGACAAAACCATTATTAATCAAAGCATAAGTGGTATTAAAAGTCAAAAAATAAATGATCATAGAGGCTATAAGTGACTATTTTGTAGTCATAAACATGGTGTAAGCATGCGCCAAGTCAACGAAATAGAACATTCAAAGGAGAACACCACAAATTTACTTGGGACAACTAATACATGAAAATAAAGATACAAAGGAGTTTCTACAAAAGTATATAGCACATTGACTCAAAGAGAACAGAGAAAAACAAAGCAAAAATATAACCATGGGTTATCTCCCAAGAAGTGCTTTTCTTTAACGCCTTTTAGCTAGGTATAGGAAGAGAAAATCAAGTGTTTTCAAGTGAAGAAGCATCCAAATCAAAAAATTCCTCTAAGACACAGCATGTAGCAATTGGCACTTTAGATCCCCCTGAAGATGATGCAATATTTAAGTTACTTGTATTTTCATTAAAGGTCTTATCAGTTTTAGGCACATTATGGGGTTTTGGTTTAGACACCTTGGGGACATATATGAATTTTTGTTGTTTTGCCATAGAAGTTTTATCCCTCTTAAACTTAAGAGAGGAAAAAGTTGCACTTAAAGTTTCCATAGCTTCCTCTAATTTACCAATCTTTATATTTTGATTATCATAAGTATTGCTAGCCTCTAAAACAACATTTCTCTTATTGATGCTTACTATTGGTTCATTAACTTTGCTAGCATTATCAAGGAAATTTAGCAATTTTTTCTCCATAGAGTTCAGCTTCTTTATAACATCATCTAAAGTGTTCTCAGTTTTAACAATTTTAGTGGGTGGTGTTCCAACTAAACTTTCAATTAAATTACAGGCTTCCAAAGCATGAGTTCCAAGAAAATTTCCACCTCTAAGAGTGTCTAGAACATAGCTATATAAGCTAGTAATACCCACATAAAAATTTCTAACAAGGATCATAGTACAATATTTTTTTGTACATATATGACGAGCATCACTTAATCTATACCAAGCATCTTTCAAACTTTCTCCTCCTTGTTGCTTAAAAGAACGAACCTCAACTTCAGGTATACTCATTTTAGCAAGATTAAAAACAGGATAAAAATAAAAACTAGAATAAGAACTAATTTTGTTTGTGTTTTCGATATAGAGAAGAAAACAAGACAAAATAAAATAAACTAAGCAAAACTAAAACAAATTAAAGAGATTGGAAGTGAGAGACTTCCCTTCTATAAATTATCTTTCTCCCCGGCAACGACGCCAGAAAAGTGCTTGATGCGTGTGGACAGACGTTCGTTGGGAGACCCTAAGAGGAAGGTTTGAAGAGCATAGTAGCAAGTTTCCCTCAGAACGAAACCAAGGTTTAATCGACCAGTAGGAGAAAGAACCAACGTCTGAAGGTTGATGCAGCTGAGGTGGCAGGGCGCACTACCGGTTCAGAAACAACGTGGAACCTACACAACACAATCAAATCACTTTGCCCCAACGAAGCAGTGAGGTTGTCAATCTCACCGGTTTTGCTGAAAACCAGTGTGGTTGTATTATCACTATGAGGAAAATGGACCGGGGCCCACAGTTCACTAGGGGTGTCTCTCTATAGAAGTTAAATAACATGTGTGGTGAACAAATTACAGCTGGGCAATTGACAAATATAAAGGCTGCACCGTAGTGCATATGCATGACATGATGATTACTATGTGATTCATGCAGGCACTACAACAAGATACATCGAACGTTATCCAACTGCATCTATGACTAATAATCCACCCTCAGAACGTCATCCGAGCAATCCTTGGGTATTAAATAGCAAGCAATAGATAATCGCAGTAATCAAAGTGTGTAATGTAAACATTGTTTTTTTCTCCCTGATGGAAACATCACATCCCCCATTCGTCACATTTCTGTCACCCGAGCACAAATGCAAGGGAGGCATGAACCCACTATCGAGCATAAATACTCCCTCTTGGAGTCACTAGCATCTACTTGGCGAGAGCATCTACTAACAACGGAGAGCATGCAATATCATAAATAACATACACATGAAAAGAACATGATAGATTGATAATCAAGAGACATAACATTCAATATTCATCAGATCCTAGCAAGCACAACATGTAGCATTACAATAAGATGATCTTGATCATGTAGGGCAGCTCACAAGATCTAAACATGAGACATAAAGAGGGGAGACCAACCATCTAGCTACTGCTATGGACCCGTAGTCCAAGGATGAACTACTCACGCATCATTCTGGAGGCGGGCATGGTGGTGTAGAGCCCTCCGGTGATGATTTACCCTCTCGGCATGGTGACGGGGGGAGCCCCAGAACCCTCTCTAACTAGGGTTGACGATGGCGGCGGCCTCGGGTGTTTTTCGTTGAAAAGGATGATGTTTTTAGGGTTAACCTCCCGAGGGGTATAAATAGGCGAAATGGAAACGTCGATGGGAGGCCAAGGGGTCCCACACCACACCATGGCGCGTCCAGGGGTGTGCCGCCCTATGGTGTGGGGCCCCTGTGGCTCCCCTCCGGGTCTCCTCCGGACTCCGTCTGCGCGACGGATTTCTAAGACCCCCCCAGTTTTTGAATCGTCCAATTCCAAGAATATTTCCTGAACAACTTTTCTGAAACCAAAAATAGCAGAAAATAGGAACTAGCTCTGTGACATCTTGTCAATAGGTTTGTCCGGGAAAATTGATAAAAATGACATAAAGTGTATAGCAAACATGTAGCAAATAACATGAAAACAACATGGAACATCAGAAATTATGGATACGTTTATGACGTATAAGCTAGCTAAAGAAGTGCCTATAGATCCTAATAATTTTCCCTTGAACTCTATGATTGCTAATGAGAATTATAAAATTGATGTGAATTTTATTGCTAGAAACAATTTCAACAAGAGTGCTTACAAGACTAATTTGGGTGGTAACAACTATAGGCCATATCCTAATAATAATGGTAATTCATATGAAAATTCTTATGGCAATGCTTACAATAATAATAAAAGTTCCACCTCTGATCTTGAAAACATGCTTAAAGAATTTATCACTTCACAAAAAGACTTCAATAAAAGTCTTGACGAAAGGCTTGCAAAACTAGATAATCTTGTGCTAAAAGTTGATAGTCTTGCTCATGATGTAGAAATTTTAAAAATTATGACTACACCTCTTGAGGCGAACAAAACTGAACCTATAAATTCTATACAATTTAAAATAAATGAGAACATGAGTATGTTATCTCATATTCGTGCTAGAAGAGAAAGAGAAGCTGAAATTGTTGAAATAACTGCTAAAAGTGATCTTGTTAAAATTTGTACCGTCCAACCCTTTGAAGAAGTAAAAACTTTCAGTACCAATGAGTATACTAATTCCTCTAAACATATTTATGTCAAAAAAAATTGGATTGGAGAGGTCATGACCTTAGGTAGAAGGAGTCCCAAAAATTTGGAGATTGAAAATTTTTCTAGTGAGAAAATTGTTGGAAGTGGGATTGATAATAATATGACTTTAGGGGAAACTTTTCCCACCGTTTTTGAGGATGATAAACTTGATTTTGATAATTGAACCATCTATGATGTTATTAAGTTCTTATAAAAATTAGCTATAGATACTAATGCTAGTAAGATAAATATTGATTTCACTAAACATATTACTAATGCTCTCATTGAAGCTAAGTAAGAAAGGCTCAAACTTGAAACCTCTCTTCCTTGAAAATTACAAGATGGCTGGGATCCCACTATTAGAATAATATTGAATGATTTTGATTGCAATGCTTTGTGTGATCTTTGCAAGTTCTTCTATTATGCCTAAAAGTTTATATGATATGCTTGACTTGAAACCATTGGATGAAAATATTTTGGGAGTACATCTTATTGACTCCACTTTTAAAAGACCTTTGGGAAGGATAGATGATGTTCTTGTTATTGCTAATTATAATTATGTCCCCGTTGATTTTCTTGTTTTGGATATTTAATGCAATGCTTCTTGTCCTATCATTTTGGGGAGACCTTTTGTTCACACCGTTGGTACCATTATTGATCTGATGTTCTGTTTTGACAGATTTCTGCCAATATTTACGTGGTATTCTGTTTTGACAGATTTCTGCCAATATTTGCATTTGCCTCTTAATATTTTTGGGAGGGAGGCAGAGCCTTAAAAGAAGTTGTAACAGTAGCTAATGTTTTAAATTGAGTGTTATACTTGTTTTGAAACTGAACCAAGTGGATTTATTATTTTGATGCACTAATGTTGCTAATGAACATTGTGAGAAGTTTCAGGTGGAGGAAGTTTTCAAGTGTAGGGAGAGAAGGATGATATGAGGAGATGAAGGATGGAAAAAAGCTCAAATTTGGGGATGCCCATGTCACCCCAAGACATTCCAAAAAGTACAAGCGTCAAAGCTTGGGGATGCCCAGTGCATCCTCTTCTTCATCAAAAAAATATCAAGTTTCTTCAAAACACGATATTTTTATTGCTTCACAGGATATGTGCTATTCTTGGAGCGTCATTTTTTCTATTTTCAGTTTCCTTTTCTTTTCTTGCCATAGTAAATGGTAGGATCCTAGCATATTTTAGTTTGGAGAGAGACACTGATACGTTGCAAATGTATCTATAATTGTTGATATTCCATGTTTGTTTTTTACCCAATAACTTTTATTTTCCACATGTTTTCTATCGTTTTCCTTCGTTTTCTGGATTTTTTTTCACAGACTAACCTATTAACAAGATGCCCCAGGCCATTTGTTGTTCATGCCTACGGAAATAATGTATATCTTGAACACTTGTGTTCATGCCTATGGAAACAATGTAAATCTTCTCGTGGAAGGTTCTGAGCTAAAAGTATGTGTTTGTGGTGTTTCCTCCATTGTATCATAAAAATAAAGTCCCTTAAACTAAATGCCTAGCTAAAATGCATTAAAGAAAAGCACTTGTGGAGACAACCGACTTTGTTTTCCCTTTGTTTTCTTTTGTTTTCTTTGAGTCTTGGAATTTGTTACCTCTGTAACAGCCGCTCCTTACCATTTTTATTTCGTTTTTGTGCCAAGAGTAACCTCTAATAGAGAGGTAGTGCAATTTGGGAAAGTTGTTGTTCTGAAACAGTTTCTGGGTTGTTACCAAAAAATTCATATCTCTCAGCTAGAACATCAGATTGGTTTGAAAAACAATAGACACATACTCAGGTTGTTATCTAACTTTAATTAGTTTCCCACTTTTTTATTTGAGCAACATAAGATTTTCAAAAAAATCATCTTTACTGACTATTCTGATTTGAGAGATTTCTGCCAATATTTGCATTTGCGTCTTAATATCTTTCTTTTGGTGTTATTTTGAGGGAAGAGATTTAAAAGAAGTTGTGATAGTAGGTAATGTTTTAATTGAAGTGTGACACTTGTGTTGAAACTGAATCAAGTGGATTTATTATTTTGATTACACTAATGTTGCTAATGAAGATTGTGAGAAGTTTTAGGTGGAGAAAGTTTCCAAGTGTATGGAGAGAAGTATGATGTGATGATATGAAGGATGGACAAAAGATCAAGCTTGGGAATTCCCATGTCACCCCATGTCATATACAAGAAGTTCAAGCGTCAAAGCTTGGGGATGCCCAAGGCATCCTCTTCTTTATCAACAAAAATATTAGGGTTTTTTTAAACACTATATTTTGATTGCTTCATATGATATGTGTTATTCCTGGAGCGTCATTTTGTTTTGCTTTCAGTTTTTTTTTGTTTTCTTTGCTGTAGCTTTTGGTTGGATCCTAGCATATTTTAGTTTGGAGAGAGGCACGCTCCATTTTCATTGTGTAGAACACTCTAGTTTTCACTCTTATTATTCTATGAGTGTTCAGATTTTGCTACAACTGCGTTTATCTCTTGTTTTGCATTCTTATTTTGTTCAAAGCTCGTTGGTTTGATTCAGTTATATTTTATTAGCTCTATGGTCTTTGATGTTTATTTTCTTTGAGAGTTGTTTAAATTAAGTTGATTGATGTTGGAGATGAGTAAATTGTTTCATGCTTATAGTGGTGCAATAGGAAGCTTGTTTTGACTGTGGCTTAGGCTTTGGCATGTCATGTTAGATGTTATTATAATTATGTGCTTAGTTATTTATGATATATCATGACTAGTCTCAAATAGCTGAGAGTGCTTAATGTTCCATTGAAATTAATCATGTGTTGTTTTCTCATATTGAAGCATGGTATTATGGTATTTCTCCTTTGAATGCTTTATCTAGATTGACTTGGAGCTTGCTCACACCATGTTATGACTACGAAAAATTCACTTCTAGCCTTGATAATCATTTAGTTTTTGACTTGTAATATCACTTCATGTTTTGATTAATGATGTTTGGTCGCTATGCATGATTATGGCTGTTATTGCTCTCTTAGTTGGTTGCTCCCAGTCTTTTGCTAGCGTTCACTTGTACTGAGTATGAGCTCTACTCGTGCATCCAACTCCCAAAAAACCCAAAGTTTTCCAAATTTCTCCACCATACCTACCTATATGTGGTATTTAGCCGTAATTCCAAGTAAATTTCTCACGTGCTACCTTTAAAACCTTCAAAATTCTTAACCTCTTTTGTGTTCCCGTTTTAGCTCATGGTTTCTAAGTATACATTATTTGAGATAATATTTATCGTTCCTTTGTTAAAGTACATTGATCTCACTTGCGATGCTTTTACATAACGCTGATCCAGATTTCTGTTAGCTTCATGTCACCTCAAAAATTATTTTGTTATCAGTTACCTACTTGAGGACGAGCAGGAGTAAAGCTTCGGGATGCTGATAAGTTGCAAACGTATCTATAATTTTTTACGCTCCATGCTTGTTCTCTACCCAGTACCTTTTGCTTTCCACATGTTTTCTATCGTTTTCCTTTGTTTTCCGGTTGTTTTCATAGACTAACCTATTAAAAAGATGCCCAGGAAAAATGTTGTTTTATGTTGATTTTCTATTTCAGAAAAGTTCTTAAGGAAATATTTTCGGATAGGGAGGAAAATCCACAGAGATCAATTTTTACCTGGAACAAATACGGAGTCCAAATGAGAGATGGAGGGGAACCAGGGGGACACCAGGTGGGCACTAGGAGCGTCCTCCTCCTTGGCCACACCCAGTGGGCTCCTGGGAGCCCTGGCCACTGCCTCACGCCCCCTCTTCGCCCATAAATTGCTTTCAACCCTAGAAACATTGGGGATGGAGTCATTGTCCAGTAAAAATAGAAAGAGGCGTCGTCACCTCGAAAGTCCAATCTAGGGCTTCTAGAGTCCTGTTCCGGCACCCTGCCAGAGGGGGGAATCGTCATCGGAGGCCTCTACATCGCCATGATCACCTTCAGACAGATGTTTGAGTAGTTCCCCCGTGGACTATGGGTTCATGGTAGTAGCTAGTTGGTACTCTCTCCCCCTTGATGTTCAATACCACGATCTCTTGAGCTGCCTCCTATGATAGAGATCCATCTGATGTCATGCTATGTCTTGTGTTTGCTAGGATCCGATGAACCATGGAATTATGATTATTTTGTTCATGTGATTATATGAGACTCTTCACTTATATCCTTAGAGTGTTTCAATGTGTTCTGTCATGCTCTCCGATGTGTATGATTATATTGATCACATAGTTGTATGCATCTCCAAGAGGGAGTATTTATGCCAGATAGTGGGTTCATGCCTCCTTGTTTCCCGCGCTTGAGTGATAGAAACATGCGTGCGAAGGATGTACTATTGCCACTAGGGAGAAAAGAGCGGTGCTTTTGTCTACGGACGAGAATCGTTGCTTACATTACCTACTGTTCTTAATGCAATTGTCTCTTGCACCAAAGCAATCACTTCGTTGCCGCAACATAATACCAGAGAAATTTGCTGGATAGCTTTCTTGAGGTGGACTATTAGATATAGATGCAGGCTGGGTATCGGTCTATATGCCTTGATGTAATGCCTAACATGTTAAAACCCATGAACTTTCTCTCGTCATAATAGCATTGTTATGCCCCCATGATTTTTCAATTGCCTAGTTGTAATTTGTTTACCCAACACTTGTTTTGTTGTTTGGAACGTTACCACCATTGAACCTGTGAACCCCGGTCCATCTTTTACTATTATTGCTACTATTTTTACATGCTTTTACTACTTGTTTCCTTGCTGGTCCGTTTATTACAGATTACAAATATCACTTGTTTAACTCTGTTTTCCACAACATTAACTATGTTTTCGCTGAACCGGTGCATCTATACAATTGCCATTATATTAGGTGTGTTGAGGACGTAAGAGAAACATCAGAACACCACTCCATCCACTGTTTTATTGCACCTTGTGTTACTAATATCATTTTCTAAGTTCTTCTCAGGTGTGGCTGAATTGACAATTTGGTTGCTAAGGCTTATAGGTATTGTTTGGCTCCCCTGTCAAATCAATAAATTGGGTTAAACTTACCCTCGAAGGCTGTTGTGACCACCTACATTTGTGGGTCATCAAGATTATTTTCTAGCACCGTTTCTGCGGAGCATAGCTCTATCTATAAGTTCACTTGGGACATACACGCTTGCTTTTTTTACTTGCTTTATTATTATTGCTATCAATTGTTTATTTATTTGAAACTAGATCTTATTGGCAAGGTGGGTTCACGGAAGAACAACAAAAATATTATATGGAACACCGCTTGTCACAAAAAGGGATACACTTATGGGAACAAGTAAAAAACTGAATTAGTATGCTAAAAACTTGTCCACTACTTATAATGTTTCCTATTGTTTTGATAAATCGTGTTGCTGTAGGAGGTATGAACACCTTCCTTTGTGACCTTGATGCTTATATGAATGAAACTTGTGAGAATGATGTTTCTACTGTTATTTATGATAATCCTATGATAATCCTCTATTTACTCCAACTTTTGATATGCATGATAATGAGGAGGTCTGTTTGGAAATTTATATGATAGTGCTCTAGATGATGGTCTCATGTTACTTGATGTTATGAATTATAAGGCTATTGAAAATGGGATTGCTATAAGGAGTCCCATACCTTTTAAGAGTGACCAATCATCTTGTTTTATATTTGTTAAAAGTGGGTCAGAAGAGGTGGTGATTTTAAATTTTTGATCTTGATATGAATTATGTGCTTTTAGACCATATCAAACATGCTTTATGTGACAGTTGTATTGTTGAAAATTATTACGAGAGAGGAAAATATGGTTGTAGAAATTTTTCATGTTACTAAAACATCTCCCTTTATGTTGAAAGTTTTGAAGTTGTTTTGGTTTTTCCCTCCTAAGCTAGTTTCTTTGTGCTTCTTTAATTTATTTCTTTACAAGATTCCAATGCATAGGAAGTTGGTTAGACTTAAATGTGTTCCATATTTTCTTCTTGATGCTCTTTTTGCCTCAATTCTTATTTCTTTTGTGAGCATCTTTGAAGTTACTAAGCCTATCTTAATGGCTATAAAGAAAGAGCTCTTGGGAGTCAACCCTTGTTATTTTTTCCCTTCAGTTTTAAGTTGATTTTGATTTAGGTTTTGATTTGTTTTCTATCTCCTTATTGGTAGGGAACTTGATGGTGCAGGTCTTGAACTCGTTGGGAAACCCCAAGAGGAAGGTATGAAGAGCACAATAATAAATTTCCCTCAGAAAGAAAACCAAGGTTGCATCGACCAGTAGGAGAAAGAAATCACTTCCGAAGGTTGATGCAGCTGATATGGTAGGGCACACTACCGGTTCAGCAGCAACGTGGAACCTACACAACACAATCAAATCACTTTGCCCCAACGAAGCAGTGAGGTTGTCAATCTCACCGGTTTTGTTGAAAACAAAGAGGTTAAACGTATGGCGTGGAAAATAATACTTGTTTGTAGTAGATGAAAAGAGAACAATGATGGCAGTAGGAAAACAGAAGTAACAATATGAAAACAGTGATTGCAGTGGTTGTATGATCAGTATAAAGGAAATGGACCGGGGTCCACAGTTCACTAGTGGTGTCTCTGCAGAACAGATAGATATCATGTTGGGTAAACAAATTACAACATGGCAATTGACAGATATAAAGGCTGCACCGTAGTGCATATGCATGACATGATGATTACTACGTGATTCATCCGGGCATTACAACAATGTAGCGTTCCCACATTTAAATAATGTAAGGACACCTGTGTTACTGTGCTAGTCCCTGGATCATTTGCTAGCACCACAGTACAAAATGAAATATCATGCAAATGCATCAAATTCTATTACATCGCATGATCCAGTCTTCACAAAATAGTATTACAACTTACATAGTCTTAGAAGACTAGCAGAAAGCAAAGAAATACAGTGGGAAACATAGTACAACATTGAGTCCATCTTCTCCATGTGCCACAGGCAAAACAAGTTGGCGATAGTCTCGAGATCCTAAACGAAATCCTCACTCGTCTTCTGAAACATCTGCAATATGGAATATGCAGCCACAAGGGAGTCAATACAATTTAATGTATTGGCAAGTAACACTATGGTGGATATAAATGGCAAGACTAATACTACATGCTTATTTGTCTAGGTGGAGTTTTGGCTAAGTTTGCATAAAGCCAGTTTTGTCCTATCTCTTTTGTAAAACAAACTTTTCTTTTCAAAAAGGGTGGCATCATTGCATTGACATCCAAGCACCATAACTACTGTTCACTTGGTCAAATTTTACTTATTGAAAATGGTGATGTGATTCTTCCGTCCTTCCTTGTCCAGCTGCTCATAGTTGTCCATAACCGGGGACACGGCTAAGATCTTAGTTTGTTGACTCTGCAGAGCTTGTGCACTTTCACCTTCAGACCCAACTCAACCCAAACATCCTATACACCCTGAGTGCATTAAGGAAAGGAGAAGAATCGAGACGAGATCTTTCAGAAGCAAGAATCCAACCCAATGGCAAGACCCGTTCTACCTATAATTATGCTACATCTGCTTGTCAAGCCCGGGCTGAACCCTCACAACTTAGTTGATCAACACAGAGCCCATATGACTAAAGGTTGCACTGGAAGCAATCTAAACTTGGGGAACATCAAAATCACTTTATTCCTGGGTGGCATTCCTCAAGTGAACACCCCTCGGGGAGACACTCAACTCTCATCAGCCAAACAACCAAATCCACCCAGGTGGTTCATTGAAGTTGTTACTTAGAATTTTTCCACAACATCAAGTAAAAATCATTTGTCTCATTGCATAACATCTATCAAGTTCTAAGGCTATAAATAACAAGGATAAAAGAGATGGCTACACACTACTAGGATAATAGCATAGTATAATATAGCTTAGTAAAATTTCCTATCAATGCATACTACTCAAAAATCAACTAATGCATATAGAAAATAATGGGTAGTTGATGATGTGTTACTTGCCTTGTTGAAGTTGGTGAAGAAATCACACTCTCTTCACAAAAGATCGTTGCTCTCCGTACAATCTATTCATTGAAAACAAAATAACAAAATAAACAACCATTCTACAAAACAATCATACAAGTGAAGAAAACATACAAAGCAACCATCTTGGTAAAAGGGATGTAACCAAGTTGTCTAGGACAAGGTCAAGGTTTGAGTTTTGAAAGATTTATTCTTTCTTGGTTCCATATGTCAAGGAATTTCCAAGGGTTTACTTGAGATGGGCTAGGTTGAGTTTGTAGAAAACTAACTTTATTATAACCATACTTGTCGAGGAAGTTCCAAGAGTTCACTTAGAATAAACATATTACTTTTTCAACTAAAGTAATACATGCAAACACTTGGTCATATTCACCTTCAAAAATATTTGAGTGACTATGTTAGTATTTTCCATTGTGGTTAGGGTAGGTCTACTAACTTCATCATCAAAGGGAAGATATTACTAAGTCTTAGGTTTTCCATTTGGGTCAATGGTTGGACAAAAATAACTTGTTATTCTTCAACTTGTATGGATTGCTTCTAGTCCTCATGTGATTGCTTTCTTGAAGATCATCATCATGCCATCTAAGTTGTTTCCTTCCTTGGTGTGGTGCTTCTCTTGGTCTTGATAGTCTTCATGGTTTTCTCACTAGTTGTTTCCCAAGTGGTGTGGTCACAACTAAGTGTTTTATTTAACAAATGTGAAAGTATCACTAAGTCAAAATAGAGGACAAATGAGACAAGAGGATATAAATGGAGAGGTGGGTCTTCTTCTTCATTTCTTCATGTACTTGAACTTGATGGAGTATGCTTCAGATTTTTGTGGATCCTAAGTCATTTCTTCAATGATCTTCCTTGTTTCTCTTCATTTTGCCATCAAGTTGAAAGGAGAAGAATAGAAAAGGGAAGGAAAAAGACTTAGAGAGAAAGGGGTTTAGTCTTCTAAGTGCTTCCACTTCTTGGAGATGGTTCTGAAGTTTGTTTTATTTTCTAAGTCTTTCATTGGTCTTCTATCTTCATGTTGAAAAATCTCTAGATGGTTAAGTCCTCCATTGCACTTCATGGTTCTCACCAATCCCAACTTGGTGAAATCTTGAAGCAAGCATGGGGAGACAAAAAGTTGATGGAAACATTTGTACTAGTGTTTTTAGGTTCATTTTTTGGCTAAGTATAAGTTGAAACTTCACTAAGGACTTAGCCTTGGTTTCATATAGCCATACACACATAGAACTACTTAAGCAAAAATATTTCCTAAGTCATTTTTAATATGGTGTGAAAACATGTGTGTGATAACTTGGCCTAAAATACATGGGTATGGCTCATATGTGTCCAAAATTCTATGGCACTGGTTTCTATGGATTAAGGTTGCCATATGGAGCAACATTGCTTAAGAAAATACATTAAAATTATTTATAGAATTTAAACTAAGTCAAATTTGCTCAAATGGCCACATATTTCTAAAATCAATTTTAATCTGTTCAATTTTTATTTTGGGACAGAGGATATGAAAGTACAGATCCTAAGGTTTCCAAATATATTTTATTTACAATTTTTGGATCTGTAGAATTTGAATTATGCCAAATTTCATCAAACAAGCATATTTGAATTTGAACAAATTTAAGTTTGTCAAATTTGAATTTGGCCAGTCCCAAAAGTTTCTAGATGTCAAGGGCTTTTCAAAAAGTCCAAGGTTGCTAAATTTGGCTAAGTGGTTGAAAAGATATGATGATCTGAAGTTGCAGGAGCTTTTCTTCAAATCTGCCCAAAATTCTACCAGGATAAATATTCGAATTAAAGGGCTGGCCACGTGGTTGGATCTGATTGGGTGTTGCTGCTGACTGTATACGCTGACTGGGCTGATGACGTGGATAAGTGATTCAATCGGAGCCGCTGGATCTGGATCTAACGACGCCGTACCCCTTCGTTTAAAAGATCTAATCTAGGCCACTAGATCTAGATCTAACGACACACAGAGAGAGAGGGACTCACCGCGGTGGGGGCTCGCCGGAAAATGGCGTTGCGGTGGCCGACGTCGTAGAAGTCGACGTCGATGGCCCTCCGGTGGTCTTCGGGCTCGATGGGGACCACGACGAGCTTCGCCTCGACTCGGTGTAGCCGATGGTGACCATGGGGAGGCTCGAGGGGCTCTGCAACCACAGCGGCGAGGTGGTCCCGAGGTGGCCGTGCTCCGACGAGCTCGCCCTCGATGAATCGCTGCGAAAATAAGATTCAAGAGGTATCAGTGACGTGCGCACACGCGTAGGAAGGATGGGGTGGCCACGGCGGGGCTTACGGTGGCTCACCTCGTCGGAAAACTAGGAAAAACGGCGGCGGGGCGGACGAACTCCGGCGAGAAAATTGAACGGCCTCAGGGCACAATCCAGAGAGGAAGGAGAGGGGAAATGACGAGCAGGAGAAGGGGATTTAAGGGGAGCAATCGTCTCTGAGATTGAATGCTTGAAACGCCAGGAATCAAGAGGATTAAATCCTCCTTTATTCGGAAGAAACGGATGAGGGAGGTTGATTACGATGATGACGTCATCATGATGTCATCCTTTTTTTTCTTTTCTTTTTATTTCTGTTTTTAATATCTTTCTATATACAAGTCCAAATGACTTCAAACCAATTGCAATTTTTTTGTAAAAATAATATCTTTCACTTAGAAATATTTTTGTAAACTTTCAACTTATTTCAAAAATCATATTTTGTAATTTATAAATAAAAATGTTATTTAAAATTGGAAACATAATAAAATGGTGTTTTTTGATTAAATAAAATTTTAGAGACATTATACATGTCAAATACTATTTTTGGAAGACATTTTTAAACCATTTTCATATTTTATAATTTTAGGATATGAAGGATTTATTAACAGTAACTTAATGCTATTTTTTTTAAATAGAAAATTCAATAATTATCAAAGTGGCTTAGAAAAATTACACAACCCAAAATATTGTTTCCGAAGTCCTCTTTTATGTTATTTTCAAAGCAAAACATTTTATGAACATCACTTTATGTTTAAAACTTGGAGTAACATTTGCATATCAATAAAAATAGTTGTTATTCTCATAAAATAATTTTGAGGCTTAAAAAAAATTAGAGATAATAATTCTCTGGTTTAAAACTCTATAAAACATTTTCAAAGTAATACTTGATTTGAAAACATGTTATAAAATAAGCTTTTCTAAGAGAAAACAATTTCTTTGATTAATGAATATTTATTTTGAATGGGCTTTTAGGGTTTATGGAATAGAGATATAATGGATTCTTAATTTCAATTTTCATTGATTTATGTATTGTTTCCTTTTATTTCTTGCCTCTCATTTGTTTTTTGGTGACTTGCATAACATAAAAACAGAAAGTTTCAATTTTTAGTGATTTTTGGACTCTCCAAAAATCAGGGATGTTACAGACTACCACCCTTAAAAGAAATCTCGTCCCGAGATTTGGGAAGGTTAGAAAGAAAGATAGGTCTGGGTGATTGGTTTCCAGAACAACTAGGGGCTACCACCCTTAAAAGAAATTTTTCCGGATAGTCTATTTTCATTAGATTGGAGTGTAGATGGATTCCACATTGGCTTGAGTAGAACTTTCTTTCGCGGTAGAGCTGTAGACCACCATAGGCATGTTGGACTACCTTTGACACTGAGGGGTCACTCTTTGGGTCAATCAAAAGATCAAGTCAAGAGTATTTCACAACATCATCTCATTATAATGGGAACACATTTCTCAGACATTCATTTTGGTTTATTACACTGGAAGAACTTCTAGGGAAAATAAATTTATTTTCAACATAAAACTTTGCCTAAGATTCCTTCTTTCAGAAAGTAATGTTTCCTTCCTTCTCCCTTTGAGGGCATCCATTTGCATAGTGTCCTTTATCTCTGCATTTGAAGCAAGTCACTTGGCTGATGTCTCTATAGACAGGATTGGGGTTCTTCTGAAGTTTCTTCTTCTTCCTTGGTGGAGTTAAATTGGCCGTCATATCTTCATACTGTTGCTCAGTATACTCAACTTTGTTGGTTGAAAGTCTGGGTTTCTTGTTGGGACAATTCCTGGATAAATGTCCATCTTCTTCACAAGAATAACAATTCTTGGTGGTGGGTTTGGATGAACATGGGTGTGGTGTGGTCTTGGCTCCAGTATTCATCTTGACATGGTCCATCTGAAAAGTATCCAGCTTGCGTTTTCCCTTCACTTCTGGTTTTCCTAAGTTCTCTTGGATTGCACTAAGCATTTCCATTTTGGCTTGTTGTCCAACTTGTTGTACCATGGGGTAAAGTGGACATTGTGTTGGAACATGTGTTGTTCCTTCACACAGAAAACAAGTAACTTGAGTGAAGTATCCTTCAGTTGAGTTGTTTGCATCACCATGGGGCCACTCATCTGGACAATCTTTGGAATAGTGTCCTATCTATCCACAAGCTTTGCAGTCTTTGAGTGTTGACAATATTTCTTCTTCTATCTCCTGGTTATCTCTAGTTATCAAAGGCTGATTGTTTTCACTATTGGCCAAGTTTTGGGACATCATCTTCACTATATGTGATTGAGTATCCAACACTTGTTGCATTCCTGGTGTTAACTCCATATTGGGGTTGCTTGCTTGGTTCTGGGTCATCAGTTGTATCAACTGAGTTTGAGCTTCTAGTAGCATCTGCATTGCTATTGAGTTCTCCGGGTTGTTGGCATTCTGGCTAGGCATCTGTTTTGAGGTTTTAGGGAAGATGAGTAGAGGTTAGAAAGGATCTAAGAAGGTTCCTATCCAAACACAACAGATCAAGGAAACTCATCTTACAAACAACACATAACAAACACAAAGCAACACATTCATCACACCAGACATTAAAGTTTTCAAAAACATCTAGTATTGTCATACCACACTCATTGGTATGATCAATACTCTAATCGTGTTTCGTGTCTCACAATTTTATTACATCTCATGGTGGTCTACTATTTAAGGAAGGGTAACCACTTTCTTCCTAACGAAAGGTCTTCAATACTCAGTCTTCACGATGATGTCCGCGTTCTTGTACATTCTAATCTCTTTTTCAAGAGTGTTGATCTCTTCTTCAGCTTCCTTGAGAATATTCTTAGTGTTTTGAAGTCTCCACTTGAGTCTCTCAGTAAGTTCTTCAATAGCCCTCCATGCAGCACTTCTTGCCGAATCAAAGAATATCAAATGTACCTCCTTGTTGGTAAGCATGCAATCTCCTCCCATCTTGTGGTCGTACTCCTTGTTTATGTACAGATGAATCTGCACCCACCAATATTCAAGATCATCTTCCTCATCAATGTAGGGAAACCCCCAGTAGACTGCTGGTCCTTCAAATCCCATGATTAACATGAGATCCTTGAATGCTCTTGGAAAATCAGTGTCACACTTCAGGGTCATGGTCATCATTGGTCCTTTCTTGAGTGATTCAATGATGTTGGTCATCTACAGATAAGAGTAGACATTAGAAATGTATCATGGAAAGGAGTACGAGGAGAAATGAAGATATAAAAGATTTCTTTGTGGAGTAGTTAATAAAGAGTATATTTTTATTCCTATGGCTTTTCCTATTCTAATCCAAACTTAGGGTCTCGAATCCTACAGGAAACACAATGCTCTGATACCATTTTGTAGCATTCCCATATTTAAATAATGTAAGGACACCTGTGTTACTGTGCTAGTCCCTGGATCATTTGCTAGCACCACAGTACAACATGAAATATCATGCAAATGCATCAAATTCTATTACATCGCATGATCCAGTCTTTACAAAATAGTATTACAACTTGCATAGTCTTAGAAGACTAGCAGAAAGCAAAGAAATACAGCGGGAAACATAGTACAACATTGATTCCATCTTCTCCATGTCCCACAGGCAAAACATGTTGGCGATAGTCTCGAGATCCTAAACGAAATCCTCACTCGTCTTCTGAAACATCTGCAATATGGAATATGCAGCCACAAGGGATTCAATACAATTTAATGTATTGGCAAGTAACACTATGGTGGATATAAATGGCAAGACTAATACTACATGCTTATTTGTCTAGGTGGAGTTTTGGCTAAGTTTGCATAAAGCCAGTTTTGTCCTATCTCTTTTGTAAAACAAACTTTTCTTTTCAAAAAGGGTGGCATCATTGGATTGACATCCAAGCACCATAACTACTGTTCACTTGGTCAAATTTTACTTATTGAAAATGGTGATGTGATTCTTCCGTCCTTCCTTGTCCAGCTGCTCATAGTTGTCCATAACCGGGGACACGGCTAAGATCTTAGTTTGTTGACTCTGCAGAGCTTGTGCACTTTCACCTTCAGACCCAACTCAACCCAAACATCCTATACACCCTGAGTGCATTAAGGAAAGGAGAAGAATCGAGACGAGATCTTTCAGAAGCAAGAATCCAACCCAATGGCAAGACCCGTTCCACCTATAATTATGCTACATATGCTTGTTGATGGGGGGATAGTAACTCGGTAGACCAACTCCAAGGTGTAACCCGGCCCAAACAACAATTGGACAAGATCCGGCTAAGGGTAAAGGAAACTTCTGGAAGGCCCAAGGTTTGTAGGCCTCGCAACCCGGATTGTGGGTTGCGGTAAGGAAAGTTAGGGTTTGCAAGTAGAAGTTCGAGTAGGACTCAATATGTACCTTGGAGGCTAAGCCAGGGGGAGGGACGGTGCTTTATAAACCGGCCCCTAGGTTTAGTTCGCCAGAGATTCAAGTCATAGTTGTATCACCAATTGTCGAGTATCCAGTATAGTTCATATTCGAGATCCGGCGAGTTGCTTTCCGGTTCTTAGATCGCTTTTTGCCATGTCTTCCTTCGAGCTAAACCCTCTCCCAAATACCTGTGTCGACTTGCCCCAAGATCAGTTACCCCAGGTAACATCTGCCGTGATTATCCCACGACAGTTGGCGCCCACCGTGGGGCCTGCGTCCAAAGGTGTTTACATCACGGGAGAAGCTCGGAAGAGCATGAAGAACCTCATCGTCGGTGAGATCTATGTCGACGGCCAAGGAGAGAAGATGGTGGACGATTCCGGCTGGGGGCCAGAGTCGGATCACCTCGAAGCCGGATCCGTCGTGACAATCGGCCGCATCAACGTCTTCATCGGTATGGTATGTACTTCCGGCTCGAATCCTGACAATCTTGGATCTGATTCTGTGTCAGGAGAAGCTACCTACATTCAATCGGAAAGAGAAGAATCGATCGGAAAAACAGGTCAGATAAAAGAACTCGCTGAGAAGTGGGAACAGTCGGAAGAGTTGGTATGGACCCCGCGCGATCGGGAAGAGAGAGAAGGTGATACCGAGTCTATCCGGGATCTATTGGAGGATCGATATGAGGAGGAAAACAGCGAAGAAGAACGGCATGAATTCGTGCCAAGCATCACGCGCCGGGTTGCGGTCTACACGGCTCCCGCGGCCAACGTAAATCAAGAGAGCGTGACCGCGGCCGCAGTCGGGACGGCTCAGGCGTTGAGTCAACAGCGGGGTACAGCTGACCCGGTTCTGATCCGGGTTGAGGGAGAGTCGGCATCGGTTACCAGTCGCGCACCGGAGGAGGAGATGCGGGCAAACATGTTCGGATTCCAAGCAAACCGGACACCGGGGGCGGGTCCTTCAAACCCGCGTCACCCGGCCCTGTTCGATAACAATTTGATTTTAGATCCAACCGTCCTCGCTACAGTGATCACTCCAGAGAATGCGGCGGAGCGGGTCAGAGATCTGGATGTGGCCCGTCGCGCATTGGAGCAGCAAAGAAGGCAAGTGGAAGCAGAGAGACAGGGGATGGCCACACGGCAGCGCGAGTTGGATGCGTTAGAGACTCGGCTCCGGGAGGAAACGTCTAGAGCGCATCAGAGGCACCAGACCAGGCTACCAGCAACGGGCGGGGTTATTAATCCGGCAGCTCTGTTTATCACACCCCAGGATCAACCAATCCCAGCGGTAAACCAGGGAACCACACCCCCACCAGCGACGGCAGTTAATACAGCGGGAATACAGCCGGCAAATGAGCAGGCAGGGTTACTCCCGCCGCAGGCTAGAATTGCACCCGGCAATGAGTTATCACCACCATCACGATTTCGCACACCAGCAGGTCATTACAACAATCCCATGGACAACGTATATGCAGCGACACTCGCCTTGAATCAGATCCCTGTGATAGAATCGCCCCATGCGGAAGTAACCCGGCGAGCGATCGATCTACTACACACCGCGGTGGCACAGCAAGCCAACTATCCAGACCATAGAAGCGGGATGCATGGGACGCCATACCCCAGTCAGCAACAGGGCAATATTCAAACGAATTCAGCACGGCGGAGGGAAGAGCAACAGCAAATGCCACCCCCACCTCATATCCAGACAGTACAAGCAGCATCGGCGGCGCAGGCGATTGTGGACAGCTCCAGGGCCAGAAGGGCCGGGGCCGGGTCTGCAGCACATGAGTTACCGGTGGCGCCGCACCCCGTGGCACCCCCAGCCGGGTCACATGTTTCCCGAGTAAGACCAGCCTCAATCACCCTGGCGGGACCAAAGTGTCTCTCGGACGACATCAGAGCGGAACCTTACCCGGAAAAGTTCAAAGAGCCGGGGAAAGTAGTAAATTATGAGCCAACAATGGATCCAGAAACATGGCTGAGCAGTTACGAGATGGCAATGTCAATTCGCAATGCATCCGAGAATCTTCAAGCCAAGTTCATGTACTTAATGATGTCAGAGGGAGCAGCAAAGTTATGGTTCACCAATCTGCCGGAAAAGTCGATCAAATCCTGGGAAGAATTAAAAACCGCGTTTGTCAAGCACTTCCATGGAACATGCAGAAAGCTGTTTACTATTGACGATTTAGAACGATGCGTTCAGAAGAAGGGCGAGTCAGCGCGCAGCTGGGTACGCCGGGTTATGGAGATACTCCACTCATCCACAGATATTCAGCCCAAGGATGCGCTACAAGCTATGGCGAAAACATGTAAGTACGTTCCTTTAGTGCAAAAGTTAACTCGCATGAAATCCAGTAGGAATGCAGCGGAGGTAACAATGGGAGAATTAATGGATGCGTGCAACAAACACGCTGCAACGGACACCACAGAGGAGGAAATTGATGACAAGAAAGCAAAAACAAACACAACTAGCAGTGGGAGAACCGGCAATGGATCAGCGCCAAGTAATAATGGAAATAGCCAGAACAAGCGCCCGTTTGAAGGGAATTCCGAGTTTGTAGCTGAAAGTGCATTTCGTTTTCCCAGTGTTTTGTGTGTTAGTTAACAATACTAAGTACATTATTTATCGAGGTGTTTAGTGTGCAGGTGTTATACTTAACATCGGCATCGAGCACTGAAAAGTCGGTGAAGTTTGGCCTGAGGTTTTTGGGACAAAACTCAACCGGATTATTCGGACCGGATTATTCATCCTGGACCGGATATTCCGGTTGCTGAGAAAGGAGCTCAAAAATGGCTAAGGACTGAGAATTTCGCATACTGGAGTCAACCGGATTATTCGGACCGGATATTCCGGTTGCTGCGAAAAATTGCTAAGGACTGGAAGTTTTGAGCTACTGGAGTCAACCGGATTATTTGGTCCGGATTATTCATCCCGGACCGGATATTCCGGTTGCTGCGAAAAATTGCTAAGGACTGGAAGTTTTGAGCTACTGGAGTCAACCGGATTATTTGGTCCGGATTATTCATCCCGGACCGGATATTCCGGTTGCTGCGAAAAATGGCTAAGGACTGGAAGTTTTGAGCTACTGGAGTCAACCGGATTATTTGTACCGGATATTTCATATCTATACCGGATATTCCGGTTGCAGTTGAAGAAGTGGAAAAATGGCTAAGGACTAGAAGATTTGCGTACTGGCATCTACCGGATTATTTGTACCGGATTATTTCAGATCAACCGGATAATCCGGTCCAGCACTGCAGTTCTGCGTGGAGCAAACTAACCGGATATTCCGGTCCAAACTTGGACCGGATATTCCGGTACCTTTTTTCCTGCACAACGACTAGTTGTGAGGAGGGACTATAAATAGCCCTCCTCTTCTTCCTCAAGATCTAGTTCTTCCCCTTAGCATTGATGAGCATTTAAGAACTCACCAAATCCCTCATAACTCCCAATCCCTCCACCCAATCTTGAAGATCTTTGGAGGATTGAAGGAGAAGGCCCCGATCTACATCTTCACCGACCCGTTCTTCATTTCCCCCTCTCTAGCTAGAGGGATCTTGCCTAGGGTTTCCTCTTGTGGAGAACCTAGGCATCTTGTTTCTTGTTGGTGATTCAAGAGTTGTTGGGAGCCCCCAATTAAGTTGTGGGTGTGTTCCCCAAGGTGTTTGTAAAGGATTTGATCCCCGCCTCAAAGGGGTTCTATAGTGGAAGGTGAACTAGGCCTTTGTGGCGAAGTTCATCGGAGAATAGGGTGAAGCCTTAGTGGCGTTGAGTAGGCCTTTGTGGCGAGCTCACACCCCTCCAACGAGACGTACTCCCCTAAAAAGGAGGAACTCGGAAATACATCGTGTCTCCGTGCGCTTCCATCGGTTACCTCGTTCCTCACTCTCTTTACTTACTTGTACTTGTTGCATTGATTGCTTGTCTTGTCATATAGGTAAATTCATCACTAGTTGCACTATCTAGAGAATTTACCTTTCTTGTCAAGCCTAAATTTGAGAAAAACTAAAATTTGCCGTAGCACCTATTCACCCCCCCTCTAGGTGCCCATACTATACTTTCAATTGGTATCAGAGCCTCGGCTCTTCTATCGGGCTTAACCGCCTAAGAGTTTAAGTATGGGTGATGAGGATGACGCTCCGTCCGAAGGAAATGTGTCCATGAATGATCTCAATGCTTTGAGAGAATCATTGACCTCATCCATAGACACTAAATTTGAGGAGTTGCGTCTACTCATGACAACACTCCTCAAAGCCAAGGAACCGGAGGTGGTCGACTCATCCCCTCCGGAAACGGAGGGAGCCAAGATTGGGGTTGATGGTGAACCACTTAAAACTGCTTCCGCCGAACAATCCGCTAAGAAGGGTGCGAGTGGAAAGGAAGGATATCATGCCGTTGAAGGCCTATATTCTCCCGATCCTCCCATCCCTTTTCCTCATATAATTCCTAGGGGAGATCCACCTAAAATTGATGCATATTCTTTTCGTGAATGGCAATACTACATGGAGACTCACTTGAACTCTTCTTGTATAGATCTTTGGAGAATCACTCGTGATGGATACAAGCCATATGATCCCAAGAATCTCACAAGAAGAGAGGTTGTAGATTGCCAACTCAATTACACCGCTTTGTCCATCCTTCATCAAGCCGTGGGCCCCAATCACATGCCGCATCTTCAACACTTCTCCACCGCCAAAGAGACATGGGATGCCCTTGTCGTCATGTTTGTTGGGAATGAAAGCATGCAAAGAAATCGCTATGACACCTTGACCAATGAGGCCGAAGGATTCTTCATGCGTGATGGAGAAGATCACGTTGACATGTATCGGAGGCTCAAATCTCTTGCCACCGCTTTCTCTAATGCGGGTGCAACACATATTGATGATGCTTGGATCAAGAGGAAGTTCATAATTGCCGTGATGCCTTTCGAGGGCACGGATATGAAGAGCATTCAAGGGAGACATGATTTCTCCACCATGACCTCTACTCAAGTCATGCAAGAATTGAGCTCCTACAAAGTGCAAACCGAGAATGCTCTTGACAACCGTGCTAGGGCCATTGGAATGCATCAAGGAGCTTCCGTTGCTTTGAAGGCCAAGGTGTTGACAAGAGAAGTTGAGAATGATGAAGATGGTGAAGAAGCATTGCCTCCATTGAAGGAACAAGAATATGATCCCGTTCTAAAGGATCTAATAGCTCTCACCGTGCAAAAGTTTTGGAACAATCCCCCAAAAGGCAAGAAGTTTGTTGAGGAGAAGACCAAGTCTCGTTATGGTAATGATGGGGCTCAAAAAGTGAGATCTTGCTTCAATTGCCAAGACAAGTACCATTTCATTGCGGAGTGCCCCTATGAGAATAGAGAGAACCATAGCGGCAAGCTCATCCGCAAGGACAAATCCAAGGTTGAATACAAGAAACCTCATTTCAAGAAGAAACCTTTCAACAAGAATACTCCTACCAAGTTTGTGCTCTTGACTCAAGAGGAGTATGATTCCGGGAGTGATGAAGAAGAAGAAACAACAAGTGAAGTGGCCGCTCTAGCTATTGCTTCCACTCCATCTTCGTCATCTCTCTTTGAATCCCCCAATGAAAATCTTCCTCAACGCGATGCCAAGTGCTTCATGGCTAAGGCCACGGAGGTATCATCTTCTCCTAACTCTAAGACCCCTAGTGAACTAGAACATATTGCTTGTCTTAGAGAAGAAGAGGAAAGAGCCTCCTTGGACCGTTTTATGTCTAACATGCAAGGGGAGACCAAGAAGTACTTTGAGCATCTCATGAGTCAATTGGGAGAGGCCCAAGAGGCCCTTGAGAAGAAAGGTGAGATTGAGAGAAGGGATGCGGATGAAATTGCATCTCTCTCAATGACTCTTGAAGAAGAGCATGATGGTAGAGTTTCTCTAGAGGATGAACTTGAAACTATTGAAACCACTCATAATGAACTTGTCTCTAAAATCATTAAGGAACGTGATCTTGCTATTGCTAAATATAAAAAGGCTAAAAAGGATAAAGTAGAGTTTGGGGTTGGTCATGGTAAACTAACCGAGGAGTTTGAAAGGCTAACCATTGCTCACAAAGCTTTGGAAAGCCAACACTCATCCCTCAAAGAGTTGCATGAACAACTTCAAACTCAACTTACTCAAGCTAACCATCCTAGCACTTCTACTTCTTCTTGTGATCATGCAAATATTATTGAAGAAAATGCTAGGTTGAAGGATGAGCTAGCAAGACTCAAGGGCAAAAGCACTCAAGTTGAAAAGGTGGTGCTTGCCACCCCACAAGTGGTTGCCTCAAGCACTAATGCGGTCATTTCTAGACCACAAGTGAGTGCTCCAAGGCAACAAGTGGGCAAGCAAGGTCTTGGCTATGTAGCCAAGAAAAGGAACAAGAAGAAGAAGAACAACAAGAAGAACAAACATGGTGCTTCAGGTGGTATTGTCATGAGGGACAACACTACTCGTAGCTCCTCCGCGGGAACTAACAACCCACACCATTTCTTATATGTTGATTATTATGGTGTTGTGCAAGCTAAATATGTTGGTCCTATTGAGGGTTTTATTGACTACACTATATGGGTTCCAAAGACCCTTGTTGCTAACATGAAGGGACCCAACTCGGGTCCTAACTCTAGTCAATTATCTCTTGCAGGACTATGCTTCCGGTGGGACTAAATGGATTCTTGATAGTGGATGCACTAATCATATGACCGGAAGCAAAGAACTAGTGACGGAGTTGCGACCAAATGACATCCAAGCAACCGTCACTTATGGGGACTCGTCCAAGTCTAAGGTATCCGGGTTTGGCAAGGTTGTGGTGGCTCCCGATATCACTATCGTGAACGTCATGCTTGTCGAATCCCTTGGTTACAATTTACTTTCCGTCCGCTCTCTTAGTAAGATGGGGTTCTCCGTCTTCTTTGATGGTGATATTGTGGTCCTTTTGAGGAGCAAGACTCTTGACGTCGCTCACGTGGGACATGTTGAAAATGAGTTGTATGTGGTAGACTTTTCGAAGTCAACCAACACTCAAGCAATGTGTCTTTTCGGGAAGGCGGACTTGGGATGGTTATGGCATCGCCGGCTATCCCATGTCAACATGAGAACTTTGCAAAGTCTTCACAAAAGTGGCCTTATTGTTGGACTAAAAGAAAATGTTTCCTTTGCAAAGGATCGCGTTTGTAGGTCGTGTGTTGAAGGGAAGATGCATGACATTGTGCACAAGGCCAAGACTATTATCTCATCAAAGAGGATCTTGGAGCTTCTTCATGTTGATCTCTTTGGTGCCGTGCCCGAGGCAAGTCTTGGCGGCAAGAAGTATTGCTTGGTGATTGTCGATGATTATTCGAGATACACTTGGGTTTATTTCTTCAAGTGCAAGAGTGAGACTCAACAAACCATCATCGACTTCTCCAACGAAGTGCAACGTCAACACAATGTGCAAATCATGGCTATTAGGAGTGATAATGGGTCGGAGTTCAAGAATTATACATTGAATGAATTTCTTAGTGAAGAAGGCATTCGTCACCAATACTCCGCCACTTACACTCCTCAACAAAATGGTGTTGCCGAAAGGAAGAATCGCACTCTCTTGGATATGGCAAGGACCATGTTGGCGGAGTACTCTTCTCCCCAATATTTATGGGCCGAGGCCGTATCCACCGCATGCCACTCCTCCAACCGCCTCTACATCCGCAAAGGCTTGAGCAAGACCCCATATGAGATCCTCACCGGCAACAAGCCCAACGTATCCTACTTCCGTGTATTCGGTTGTAAGTGCTTTTATTTGATCAAGGGTATTAGGTTGTCAAAATTTCAATCCAAAACTATTGAGGGTATCTTTGTTGGTTACGGTGCCGAATCCCACACTTATAGAGTCTATGACAAAGCCTCACGGATTGTCATAGAATCTTGTAGTGTGGTGTTCGAGGAAAATGACGGCTCCCAAGTGGCGCAATTTCATGTTTCAAATGTAGATGTTGAAATGCCTCAAGAAGCCATAGGAAGGATGGGTGTGGGATTCTTCCGCCCCATCGAGGGACACCTTATGGCGACTCGAGAAGGACTATGCTCTACCCAAGTGGAGCCCTCCTCTACATTTGAAGATCAAGCCAAGGAGCCAACTACTACACCTAACCGAGAACATATTTAAGACCCTCCTCTCATTGATCAAGTGACTCCGCAAGTCGTACCCACTCCTCTCACTAATGCGAGTCAAGATCAAGGCCAAGATCATTCATCCTCGTCATCCTCTTCTCAAGATGAAGCTAGTATTGAAGATATAGTTGATGACAATGTTGATGATCAAGGCCAAGTTGGTCAAGATGGGGACCCAAATGATCAAGATGATCAAGTGATTCCTCCTCGCAATAATGAGGAGATCGAAGCCCGTCGCATCAAAAGGATAAGAAGAGCTTTGAAGCAAATTGATGCCCAAGATAACAAGGTCTTGGAGGATGTTCAAGCTAGAAGATCCACTAGAAGGCAATTGGCTCATTTTTGTGAGCATCAAGCTCATATCTCTATGGTGGAGCCTAAGAAAGTGTATGAAGCTCTTGAGGACTCCGATTGGGTTGAAGCTATGCATGATGAGCTCAATAACTTTGAGCGCAACAAGGTTTGGAGATTGGTTGAGAAACCCAAGGATTGCCACAATGTTATTGGCACCAAGTGGATATTCAAGAACAAGCAAGATGAGAATGGCATTGTCATTAGGAACAAGGCAAGATTGGTCGCTCAAGGTTACACCCAAGTTGAAGGCATTGACTTTGATGAAACTTATGCGCCCGTGGCTCGCCTTGAGTCCATTCGTATCCTCCTTGCTTATGCTTCCTCACATAATTTCAAGTTGCAACAAATGGATGTGAAAAGTGCTTTCTTGAATGGTCCACTAAAAGAGGAGGTATATGTTAAGCAACCTCCGGGGTTCGAGAATCTCAACTTTCCTAACCACGTTTACAAACTTGACAAGGCTCTCTATGGTCTCAAACAAGCACCTCGTGCTTGGTATGAGCACCTTAGGGAGTTGTTAGATGATCGTGGTTTCGAAGTTGGGAAGATCGACCCCACTCTCTTCACCAAGAGAGTAAAGGGAGAGCTTTTCATATGCCAACTCTATGTGGACGATATCATCTTTGGCTCAACTAACCAAGCTTTCAATAATGAGTTCTCTAAGCTTATGACTGACAGGTTCGAGATGTCTATGATGGGTGAGCTTAAATTCTTCCTTGGCTTTGAGATCAAGCAATTGGCTCGTGGGACTTTCATTTCTCAAGCCAAGTATACCCAAGATATGATCAAGAGGTTTAACTCCCAAGATGCTAAGATCAAGACATCTCCTATGCAAGTCAAGTGTCATCTCTCTCGTAATCCAAAAGGGAGTAAGGATGTGGACCAAAAGCTTTATCGTTCTATGATTGGTTCTTTGCTCTATCTTTGTACATCTAGGCCCGATATCGTTTTGAGTGTAGGTGTGTGTGCAAGGTATCAAGCGGCTCCTAAGGATTGCCATCTAATGGCGGTTCATAGAATCTTTCGTTATTTGGTTCATACCTCAAGATTTGGTTTGTGGTACCCAAAGGGGGCACAATTTACTCTCAATGGATATACGGATTCCGATTGGGCGGGTGATCAAGATGATAGGAAGTCAACTTCGGGGGCTTGCCAATTTCTTGGTAGGTCCCTTGTAAGTTGGTCCTCGAAGAAACAAAATTGCATCTCTCTCTCCACCGCCGAAGCGGAATATGTTGCCGCCGCAAGTGCATGCACCCAATTGCTATGGATGAGGCAAACTCTCAAGGAATATGGAGTTCATTTGGACAAAGTACCTCTTCTATGTGACAATGAAAGTGCTATCAAGATTGCATACAATCCGGTGCAACACACAAGGACGAAGCACATTGAGATTCGCCACCACTTCATCCGTGATCACGTGGCGAGAGGAGACATTGCACTCGGTTATGTGCCCACCAAGGACAATCTTGCGGATATTTTCACGAAGCCACTTGATGATGCAAGGTTCATGTTCTTGAGGAATGAGCTAAATGTGATTGATTCAAGGAGTTTGGCTTGACTATCTTGCGCACACCCCTATAGATGAAACGTGTTCGAGCTTAGATGTAGGCATGGACATAGGGGGAGTGCTATCCTAACACATTGGGTTCTCCCTCCCCCCATTATGCCCATAGCAAAAATTCATTGTGATCTCTCTTTTTCTAATGTTGAATTGTGAGCTTCAATGTTGAGTTTTGGCAATGCCCCCAAGATATATCTTCGCGGTTGCATACCAAGAACTCTTACATGGTGGCTTCGGCCACCAACCTCTTCATTTCGAAGAGTTGGATCTTAGTTGGGTTTTTCTACTTGTCATTTCATTGCATTTCGTGTGTTTTCCCGGCTAAGTGTTTCTTCCTAGGAAAATCCCACTCAATTGGTATTTTTAGTTGGTTGCTTCTTGCTCTTGAGAGGGATAAGTACTAGTCTCAGTTTGGTAAATCTATCCTAAGCCTTTCTCTCAAAAAGCCTTTCTTTCTAAGCACTAGTGTCGTCCGTTGAAAACGAGGAAATTTCGAATCAGGAGGCAGTCGGAAT
Source organism: Alopecurus myosuroides (assembly GCA_028641055.1). Taxonomy (NCBI): domain Eukaryota; kingdom Viridiplantae; phylum Streptophyta; class Magnoliopsida; order Poales; family Poaceae; genus Alopecurus; species Alopecurus myosuroides. The sequence continues at coordinate 249,258,996 of CM054060.1, read as the reverse complement.
TTCCGGTTCAGTTTTGAACCGGAATATCTGGCTGTACCGGAATATCCGGTTCAAACTTGAACCGGAATATCCGGTTCGGCAAAATCCATATAACCTGGAGCCCGACGGGGAGGGGCAGTTCTTGCCCTCTTTCCCGTCCGCTCCTCTCCACCAAATCGCCGCCGCCGTGGTTCTTGGCCTCCCGGGCCGTTTCCTCCGCAAGATCTTGGAGATTTGACCCGGATCTTGATCTCCTCGCGTTTTGGAACGATTCTACCCAAGCTTTTCTCTCCATGGATCCCGGTATTGTTCAAATCTCTTGAATCTTGGTGCTATAACCTCACCTTCCATGGATGTGCGTTTTGTTGGCTTGCTTGGTAGATTTCGTTCCGAAGAGGACCCCCATACATGCTAGAAATCATAGAGTAGATTACTTGTTTGCAATCCATGTGGAAATCTGAGATCTAGGTTGATTTTGTGCTGTTCCACATTTTACCGGAATATCCGGTCCACGACTGAACCGGAATATCCGGGTAACCGGAATATCCGGTTCAGTTTTGAACCGGAATATCCGGCTAAGTCCAGTACTGTTTTAAGGGCAGCCCCAAATGGATCTTTCCCAGATTTCTACCTCGATTGTTTCCTGTAATCTCCTCTATCGTTTCTATGTATGATTGTATCCGTTGTATGACACTAGTGTACTCATCTTGTGCTTTTCCTATTCTATCTTGTTTCACAGATGGTGACCACGATCGAAGCGTTCCGAAGCGCAAGAAGCTACTTTCTACCCGTAACAAGAGGAAACCTCGGCTCAACTATAAGACCGACATTCCTACTCAGGAGTTCAATGAGCTCAGAAAGCAGGATGCCTATCTTTCTCCGAGGGTTGGCAATATTGATTCTCGTTTCTGGAATCTGGAGCAGTCCTACATTTATACTGACATCTATTGTGACTACCGCTTTCCGTGCCGCCCTATGCATCCATATGACCATGCCGCTCTCAAGGCCAAGGATGAGTTTGCTGATGCAGCCAGTATTGTTGAGCGTTTCGGTCTGGTGAAGCTCATGGAGACCCAGTGCAACTACAACACGCAGCTTGTGATGCAGTTTATGTCCACCCTCGTGTACTCCACTGGTGATATTGTGACCCGTCTTAAGTGCATGTCTGGGGATACACCTTGTGAAGCATCTTTTGAGAGGTTTGCTCGGCGTCTTGGCTACTCTTACAGCGAGCACCCTCCTCTTGGTCACCGCGTTCATGAGGTTGATAGGCCGAGGAGGGAGGTGTCCATGGCTGAGCTATATGCCCCTGGTTTCACTGTTGGGGGACTTGAGGGACTGCTTCCACTTTATGATCAGCTGGTGCGTATCTTCAGAGCTTTCCTTGTGCCGAGTGGAGGTAACAACGATGCTCTCACCACTCCTCTGTGCAACCTTCTGATTCTGGCTAAGGAGTGTATGGAGGAAGAGGACCCGGCTGTCTCCTATACTGTGGATGTGATGGACATCATCTTTCACGAGCTCTATGCTGCTATGATTGGTGGCTACACCATACCCTATGCTCCCTATATCATGATGCTTATCAAGTATGAGATGAGGAAGGAGTACACCGAGTTACCCATGGTTGAGCACAAGGTGAGGAAGCTGTATGTCAAGAGGAAGGTGAAGACTGCGGCTGCTTCTCAGAGTGCTCCATTTGAGGGTGGTTCCTCTATGGGTGGTCCTTCTAGCTCTCAGTCTGCTCCCAGGGTGCCTGTGTCTGATATCACCACCTTGCGCAACGTCAGGAAGCTATCCTGGTTTCAGCGCAACGTGCTCTGCATGAAGGTGGACATTCACAAGGAGCAGTACATGGCGTATCGCAGGGACACTGACTTGGCTAGCTCTCAGCGTCAGATTCTCCATCACATGAGTGGTGGCACTGGTGATGTTCCTGCTCCTCTTGATGCTCAGTCCTACTCTGCTTGGTCTGCTGAGGATTTCACTCCTTGGGAGAGCATTGAGGCGGCTCTCAGGTCTACTCGGGAGACTGCTTCACGAGCTCATGATGCTGCTGCTGATGAGGAGGAGTCTGATGATGAGCAGGGGTCTGGAGACGAGTCGGATGCTTAGACCGTGTCTGGGGCGTTAGTTAGCTATTTCCCTCCTTTTTGGTGTCTCGATGCCAAAGGGGGAGAAGTAGCTATTATAGACTACGGGATTTGCATGGGTTCGGGCACAAGCATTTGCTTTTATCCTTCCTTTGAGAGCTTGTGTCCATTTTATCGTCATTTGTCATGCTTGTGAACTTGTCGTTTATTGTCGTTTAAAACTATGTGTGCTATTATGTGTGTGACTATTGGTTATCTGGATATTATCATGGTTATCTATTTATGGTGTGTTGGTTATCTATCGGATATGTTGAGGTGTTGGTTATCTATCGGATATGTTGAGGAGATTATCTATGATTGTGCTTGGTTATTCTTGGATATATCGTTCTCGCACAAGGTATATACTTCTTTACACTCAACATATTGGTGATGTTGTCTCATTGTCGTGTTTGCTACTTGTTGAAAATCTCTTCCTATACATCATTGCATCCATTTGCGTTTGAGGCAAACAAAAGATATGCATAGAGATAGGGGGAGAGATTTTCATCTTGTTTCAAGCATGATTACTGTCAAGGTTTATTGCAAATCTTAGTATTGTCATCTAACACCAAAAAGGGGGAGATTGAAAGTGCATTTCGTTTTCCCAGTGTTTTGTGTGTTAGTTAACAATACTAAGTACATTATTTATCGAGGTGTTTAGTGTGCAGGTGTTATACTTAACATCGGCATCGAGCACTGAAAAGTCGGTGAAGTTTGGCCTGAGGTTTTTGGGACAGAACTCAACCGGATTATTCGGACCGGATTATTCATCCTGGACCGGATATTTTGGTTGCTGAGAAAGGAGCTCAAAAATGGCTAAGGACTGAGAATTTCGCATACTGGAATCAACCGGATTATTCGGACCGGATATTTCATCCTGGACCGGATATTCCGGTTGCTGCGAAAAATTGCTAAGGACTGGAAGTTTTGAGCTACTGGAGTCAACCGGATTATTTGGTCCGGATTATTCATCCTGGACCGGATATTCCGGTTGCTGCGAAAAATTGCTAAGGACTGGAAGTTTTGAGCTACTGGAGTCAACCGGATTATTTGGTCCGGATTATTCATCCCAGACCGGATATTCCGGTTGCTGCGAAAAATGGCTAAGGACTGGAAGTTTTGAGCTACTGGAGTCAACCGGATTATTTGTACCGGATATTTCATATCTATACCGGATATTCCGGTTGCAGTTGAAGAAGTGGAAAAATGGCTAAGGACTAGAAGATTTGCGTACTGGCATCTACCGGATTATTTGTACCGGATTATTTCAGATCAACCGGATAATCCGGTCCAGCACTGCAGTTCTGTGTGGAGCAAACTAACCGGATATTCCGGTCCAAACTTGGACCGGATATTCCGGTACCTTTTTTCCTGCACAACGACTAGTTGTGAGGAGGGACTATAAATAGCCCTCCTCTTCTTCCTCAAGATCTAGTTCTTCCCCTTAGCATTGATGAGCATTTAAGAACTCACCAAATCCCTCATAACTCCCAATCCCTCCACCCAATCTTGAAGATCTTTGGAGGATTGAAGGAGAAGGCCCCGATCTACATCTTCACCGACCCGTTCTTCATTTCCCCCTCTCTAGCTAGAGGGATCTTGCCTAGGGTTTCCTCTTGTGGAGAACCTAGGCATCTTGTTTCTTGTTGGTGATTCAAGAGTTGTTGGGAGCCCCCAATTAAGTTGTGGGTGTGTGCCCCAAGGTGTTTGTAAAGGATTTGATCCCCGCCTCAAAGGGGTTCTATAGTGGAAGGTGAACTAGGCCTTTGTGGCGAAGTTCATCGGAGAATAGGGTGAAGCCTTAGTGGCGTTGAGTAGGCCTTTGTGGCGAGCTCACACCCCTCCAACGAGACGTACTCCCCTAAAAAGGAGGAACTCGGAAATACATCGTGTCTCCGTGCGCTTCCATCGGTTACCTCGTTCCTCACTCTCTTTACTTACTTGTACTTGTTGCATTGATTGCTTGTCTTGTCATATAGGTAAATTCATCACTAGTTGCACTATCTAGAGAATTTACCTTTCTTGTCAAGCCTAAATTTGAGAAAAATTAAAATTTGCCGTAGCACCTATTCACCCCACCCCTCTAGGTGCCCATACTATACTTTCAGTAGCTAACACGGAGGCCGGGTCTTCAAGGCCCAGATCTGAAGGGAATTTTAATACTGGAAATCACAGTGGGGGACATTACCAAGGACCTCCAAGACCAAGTAACAGTTGGGACATATTTAGGATGGCATGCCCGAAGCATAGCAGGAACGGCAAGCCGGCTAATCACTCCTTGGAGCAATGCGCCGACTTACAGAGATGGAAGAATGAGGAAGTGAATAGAGCCATGCGAGGAGCGGGTCGGGGAGGAGGCCCGGGTCCAGGTGGAAATTTGGGCAACGGTCCACCCCCAGCCGGTAACCCGGCAGCAGGAAATCCAGGCAATAATCAAGGGGGAGCAGGAGGTTTTCAAGCTAACCCCAAACAGTTGGGTCAATATCACGTGCACACTACTGGAGGCTCTAACAAGGATAAAAAGATATTGAAACAGGCGGTCAATTCAGTCTCTTCCGCCGTTCCAAGGTATTTGAGGTGGTCAGAACAGGAGGTAACTTGGAGCAGAAGGGATCACCCGGACAGAGTTGATCACCCGGGAGTTTTAGCATTGGTAGTGGCACCACAGGTCAATGGGTACGAGCTGAAAAAAGTCTTGATGGATGGAGGAAGTAGTATCAATATCCTATACTGGGAAACTTTTCTGCGCATGGGCCTAAAGGAATCTCAGTTGCAAAAGAGTACAACAGTTTTTCACGGGATAATGCCGGGTCATTCGGCGTGCCCCGAAGGAAAAGTGGCGTTGGAAGTAGCTTTCGGGGAGTCAAAGGACAATTATCGAGTTGAGTGGCTTACTTTTGAGGTGGTTAAGTTGCACAGTCCCTATCATGCATTGTTTGGAAGGCCGGCTTATGCTAAGTTCATGGCAAGACCGTGTTATGTGTATCTACAGCTGAAAATCCCGGGTCCTAAGAAGACCATTACCATACACGGGAATCGAGACATAGCAGCCGAATGTGATGAAGGAGATGCGGCAATGGCTGAGCAAGCCTGCAGGAAAGAAGAGCTCAAGCATTACCGATCGCAGGTGGACCTAGAGGAAAGGACAATGTCAAAAAGGCCGACTTCTGAAGGGAATAAAGAAAAAACTAGGACAGAACAAGATCCTAAGATGGTGGGCTTCGTCAGGAGCGATCCTTCCAAACTGACTGACAGGGAAGAGGAAGCCATACCGCCATCTATAGCTAATCGTGCCACAAGGACGACATACCCGGATTGGCTAACAAACCCGGTACTCATCATGAAAGGAACTAGCGAATGGAGAATGTGCATCGGCCATGCCAACGCGAGGCCGATTCTCAGGAATAACTAAAGCAGTGTAACGGACAGCAGGTTTCATACGCGCTCTTTTCCTACCCAGGGTACCTAAGGGGACTGGAAGGTTTTTAATGAGGCGGCCTGCTGACTCAAACTTTTCATATCAATAAAAGAGATGGTTTTCAAGTCTTATCATGGTCTTTGCTTCAGTTGCAGGTAAGTAATGTTTGTTATTATCAATACATCAGTATCATCAAAATACGTTGCACGTACATAGGTCTTTGGGAATTGAGCTGCTTAAATAGTAGTCACAAACCCGGAGACCCGGCCTTGATGCCTATGAGTTATGAGGGCCGATTACTCGCAAGACGAGTACGGCTGCAATCTTATAACCGGACGAAGGAGCCAAATTTCTTGATTATTCTTACTTAAGCTCGATGTGACTCGCAACAAAGTGGCATGATCTGTTCACTTACGATTACAATCAAACTATGCAGCCCAATGGGACCTGCTTGACCCTGTTTTTCGTATAGATGTAACAACATGGTATCCACGCGAAAGCCGGCTTACAGTACAAGATAATCAAAAGGGTCATCTAAACCACAAGTCCATGCAGAGTACAAGGCTAAAATAGCCGGAAACTCAACAAGTATTAAGCATGACTTCAGTATTTACGTGAATGGCTATTGGTTGTCAGCTTGGTAAAGAGCAGTTTGCCATCTGAGAAAGGCCACGCCCCCTTGGCTCGTACTTTGGGTCATGGGGACTGGGGACTTCGTAACAGAAACAAACTGTTTAGTTACTAAAGCTCGAAAACCTTGGCTACCGAGTCTTGGGGACTTAAAGAAAAGTCCGCTTATCAAAACCCACGATACTCGGTCAACCGAGTCTCGAAAGGGGAATCGAGAATAAACAATCAAGTATCGAGAATAAGCTTAAAACAAGGATCGAGGTTATCAAAAGCCGGGAAAGGCACAAAGTTATCAAGCACAAAGTCACAGCATCAGTATCAATGGTACACAGGCGCACCGCCAAAATCATATCAGTTTTGAAAACACGAAATACTAGACATTATCCTACTCGGCATCCTGGGAATGGTCTTCCGGGTCTGCGTCCTGGACCTGCTCCTTGGCCTTTCCAGCAGCTTTACCCGGACTCTTTGTATCAGGACGGACAGGTGGAGGAACAGCTGGTGTAGAGGAAGACGGCCTTAAGCCTAACTCGGCTTCTCTCTTCGCAGCTTCCTCTTTCCTCCTGGCCAGGTCAGTCGCCCATCTTTCCAGCATGTCAAAGGGAGGGGGTGCCTCTGCTAGAATAGTCTTGCCGTCAGAATCGTACGCGCTCATGATTGTGTCCAGGTCTATCTTATCGGCCAAGGCAGTAGCCGGGTGGCGTACGTCGGATTGTATAACTTTGAAGTCCTTGGGCGTAAACTTGGCCCCGTCAGCCTTGAATTCTGGAAACCCGGATATTACCTTCGCCGGGTCAAGCTTAGGAAAATAAGCTTTCGCCAGAGTAAAGGCCCGGGTCATGCCGATTCGGCACGACGAACGCTTCCATATTTCAATCCATCCAGGCACGGTTGAAAAGGCTTGCATAAGGTTCTCTTCGCCTGGATATACCTCGGAAGGCCATTTCACGGCATCCAGTAAAAGCTTTGTGCCGGCAAAAAACGTCCGGAGAATAGTCTTTAACGTTTTAGTCTGAGCAACGGCATTGTCTTCTGGAGCAGCAAGGTTAGCACCTGCAATTGAAACAAAAGAAATCATATCAATAAAATCGACTATCGTAGCAATAAGGTAGAAGTATGCAAGTTAGTCGCAAGCAAAAACTTACTTAGCAAAATGCGATAAGTGTCCGCGACCTGGTTTGACAAGTTCTTCAGCGTAGTTTGGGCATCATTGTACTTCTTTTTGTATTTGGAGACGTTCTTTTTCAAAGTCTTCATCTCCGCCTCAAGGGTTTCTCGGCGCTTCACTTCAGCAAGCAGGAGCTGCTCGGTCTTGAGTAACACCTCATCTGACCGAGTAATCTCCACCTGCGAAGAATGAGTGAAAATGTAAGTCGGATATCATGACAAGCCGAGTATTATATGAAGTACCGAGCGTAATTACAACAAGTTATGCTCGGAACTTGGGGACTGGGTGTATAGTAAGAAATACCAAATAAAGTTACCTGATGTGCTGCGGCCATACGCTCTAGGATGTTTCCCTCTGAAGCCTTCATGGCGAGGAGAGCGCTCATCAGCTGGTTAAAATCATCGTTACCCGAGTTAGAGGGCTCGGGTGCCTGGGAAGTTGGAAAAGGAGTTTTTCTTGTAACAGGAGGCGGCACCCGGGTCATCCGAATGTCGGAGTCTGGTCCCCCTCCCGCGTTCGAAGCTGCGCCCTTTTCCTTCTCGCTCGCGTGCGAGGCTATTGGATACCCGGTGTCTTGCCTAGCCAGTTCTGTTGGCGACGCTTGCTCATCGCCAGCTGTGGTGAAAGCACCGTCAGTCGGTTTATTTTCAACCCGGTCCTCAACCTCCGTGTCTTCCTGGTCACTAACAACGGCCGTGGCTCTGTAGAAAGTGCGAAGGTACGGTTAATCCATGATTATGAAAAAGGCGATAAAAGTTCGGTATAGCATCAGGAAAAGGACTTTACCCGAGGTTCACCGGGAAGTCCGAGGGAAAGCCGCTGCTAGACCCGGAAGATACTGAAAAATACCAAGCACGGTGTCAGATTACTTTGTGAGGGAACGTTTGGGAAAAATTCTTGTGTACAATAAGTACCAGTATGTCGAGCTGGAGGCGGTGAAGTACCCGGGTTAAGAGTCTCATTACCCGGATGGTTGCGGGTCACTCTACGCTTGGTTGCGGGTGGCTCCTTCATTTGTAGTCAAAAGGGTGATGACAGGGTTAGCTCAGGAATGACGTCATGGGAGCCAAAATTAAGCACAAGGAAACGAAATAAAACCTGGAAGACGATTCCTTGGGGTTTTCTTTTGGATCCGGCTTTGGTTGCTGGCTCCGGTTCATCTTCCTCGCTGGCGGACTCCACCTTGCCGTCCGATTCTTCCTCCTCGTCTTGGTCTTCTTGTTCTGAAAATTATCAAAGTTATAATATATAAAAAAAAGAGAAGCAGGGCGTAACGCATGCAAGGGGATTAAGTATGCACCTTCGTCCGAATTAACGGCATCATCTTCCACCTCCGGGTCTCCGGAGTTAGGAGGAGTACCGACTTTCCAGAAGTTACTATCGGCCTGAGGTGAAGATACCAGAGTAAGGGTTAATATTGAATCAAGAGAAGCGGATAAAAGTGAACTTGTTAGAATCCAAGGTCGAGAGGTAGGAGACTTACTGAGGGGGCCGGGTTCTCGAGGGTGAAGGGTTCTAATCCGGCTATGTTCCGGATTACCTCGAGCCTCTCTGTCAAAAAGCCCTTAATGGTTTTGTTTGTATCGCTGGGAGCGAAAGTGCTGGTAGAGTATCGGATCGGGTCCGTGGTTTGACCCGAGTATTCGCACATCAGTTTCTCGCGGATGGAGTTGGGTTGAATGCGGAAGTCGACCCAAGTCTTTACTAGGTTGAGCCCGATGAGGCCTTGGGCTGATAAGATGGAGATCTTAGCCAACGAAGGCAAAATTGCCTCCCTGTCCGAGTCAGGGGCAAAGGCATTAAAAGTCTCGGAGATATCAAGCTGACCCTCCGAGTAACCCGGCAACTTCTTTTCGCCGGGTGGGGAGGTGTCCTGGCAGTAGAAGTACGAGAGTTGCCAGTGCTTTACGTGGGAGTTGAGGGTGAGAGGAGGCATCAGGGAGTTCTTGCGGCGTTGGATAGAAACCCCGCCGCAAGTAAGAAGTGCGTCGTCGCCGCTTTCGCGGCACGGCTTGCACTGAAAGAGTTCAACAAAGAGAGCCACACTTGGCGGAATGCACAAGTAAGACTCGGAAAGAACGATAAAGTGAGTGATGTTTAAAACGGAGTTGGGTCCTATGTCGAAAATGCGGAGGTTGTAGTGGTTTAAGACGTCGCGAAAGAAAGGGTGACCCGGAGGCCTGAAGCCCCGGGTCACATGCTCAACAAAACATATTACCTCGTTTCCTGCTGGAGAAGGTCGGGTTTCATTACCCGGTACTCTCCAGTGGATAGATTCCTGAGGGGGAAGGACCCCTAGCTCAACCAGTTCCTCTAGCTTGGCCCTGGTAACGGAGGATTTCCCCCAGTTGGCAGATATAGAGTTCGTGGTCTTGGCCTTAACCGGCTGCTTTCCCTGCCTCTTGGGCGCCATAGGGTTAACCTGAAAAAGCGTCAAGGGAAAGGATGTGAGAAATAAAACTCGGAAACGGTCAGTTGACTGAGCGTTGGCAAGCGGTGTCAAGGTAACCCGGAAGTTAGACACGATCCGGGTATTACTTTGCTAAAGCAAGGTACGAATTTTCCGGGTGTCGCACATTATTGCAAAACTTGTAGGATTTTATCCATGGATAAGTGTTTGAGGAGAGTAAGCGGTCGCCCGCACGTCCATTGTGGGCAAGTAAGCCGGAAAGGAAAGATTTTCCGGATAATATGAGCAAAGGCGGAAAATTTAGGTGACCCAAGCTTAGATTGGGAATTCCATTTCTAAAATTATGGCCAGTTTAATAATTACAAGTGGTAGGAGAGTGAATTAGACTGTGTATCTTGTCTATTTGAATGAGCTAGAGTGGACCCTAGTGATTTAATTCGGCACGATCCGAGAAATCGCGGGCGGCTCGATTTAGATCTAACTTAAGGGAAAATTGAGAAATTGCGAGGATGAGTTAGAGGATGTGAAAGACTTACCGAGGGGGATTGAAGCGCAGCTTTCCGGAGGCAGATGGCGCAAGTTTGGTGCCCTTTCGCGGTTTCTGGCGGGCAAATTGGAGGTTTGGCGGCGGATCTGGGCGGCGGAGCGAATCGCGCGGTGGCGGAGCGCAAACGGTGGCGAATGGGCTCCGGTGATACGCGCGGGGCTTCCGTGGTGGTGCGCTGAGAGTTCGAACTCGAAAGGAGGAAGGAAGAGGAATGGGGGAAATAGGCCGGTGGAGTTAGGGTTGCGCTCAAGGGTTTATTTATAATGGTTTGGGTGGTAAAGCCTAGCTTAACGGGCGGAACCCGGGAAATACGGAGTAACGGCTGCCTATTTTGAAATTTGTGGGACGTACTTTAAAGCGTGAAGGGAGAAGTTCAGATGAAAAGGAAAGGGAGATCTCCTCTTTGGTATCAGAATTAATTATCGAAAAAAGTGTGAAATCGTGGAATTTTCTATTAAGACCATACCTGGAAAATTAGGGAAAGCCTTTGAAGGAGAGCCGGGTTACTGCCTGGATCCCATGAAGTTGGTCCCAGCCATTCGTCAAAGTGTTGTGACTCGGCCTCCATGTGCTTGTGCGTTTGATATTTCTGCAGGGAATAGCCAGCGCTTCGAAGAATGAATCTCGGAAGCCCAAGCTATTCTGGGGACTACTGATGGGGGGATAGTAACTCGGTAGACCAACTCCAAGGTGTAACCCGGCCCAAACAACAATTGGACAAGATCCGGCTAAGGGTAAAGGAAACTTCTGGAAGGCCCAAGGTTTGTAGGCCTCGCAACCCGGATTGTGGGTTGCGGTAAGGAAAGTTAGGGTTTGGAAGTAGAAGTTCGAGTAGGACTCAATATGTACCTTGGAGGCTAAGCCAGGGGGAGGGACGGTGCTTTATAAACCGGCCCCTAGGTTTAGTTCGCCAGAGATTCAAGTCATAGTTGTATCACCAATTGTCGAGTATCCAGTATAGTTCATATTCGAGATCCGGCGAGTTGCTTTTCGGTTCTTAGATCGCTTTTTTCCATGTCTTCCTTCGAGCTAAACCCTCTCCCAAATACCTGTGTCGACTTGCCCCAAGATCAGTTACCCCAGGTAACATCTGCCGTGATTATCCCACGACACTTGTCAAGCCCGGGCTGAACCCTCACAACTTAGTTGATCAAGACAGAGCCCATATGACTAAAGGTTGCACTGGAAGCAATCTAAACTTGGGGAACATCAAAATCACTTTGTTCCTGGGTGGCATCCCTCAAGTGAACACCCCTCGGGGAGACACTCAACTCTCATCATCCAAACAACCAAATCCACCCAGGTGGTTCATTGAAGTTGTTACTTAGAATTTTTCCACAACATCAAGTAAAAATCATTTGTCTCATTGCATAACATCTATCAAGTTCTAAGGCTATAAATAACAAGGATAAAAGAGATGGCTACACACTACTAGGATAATAGCATAGTATAATATAGCTTAGTAAAATTTCCTATCAATGCATACTACTCAAAAATCAACTAATGCATATAGAAAATAATGGGTAGTTGATGATGTGTTACTTGCCTTGTTGAAGTTGGTGAAGAAATCACACTCTCTTCACAAAATATCGTTGCTCTCCGTACAATCTATTCATTGAAAACAAAATAACAAAATAAACAACCATTCTACAAAACAATCATACAAGTGAAGAAAACATACAAAGCAACCATCTTGGTAAAAGGGATGTAACCAAGTTGTCTAGGACAAGGTCAATGTTTGAGTTTTGAAAGATTTATTCTTTCTTGGTTCCATATGTCAAGGAATTTCCACGGGTTTACTTGAGATGGGATAGGTTGAGTTTGTAGAAAACTAACTTTATTATAACCATACTTGTCGAGGAAGTTCCAAGAGTTCACTTAGAATAAACATATTACTTCTTCAACTAAAGTAATACATGCAAACACTTGGTCATATTCACCTTCAAAAATATTTGAGTGACTATGTTAGTATTTTCCATTGTGGTTAGGGTAGGTCTACTAACTTCATCATCAAAGGGAAGATATTACTAAGTCTTAGGTTTTCCATTTGGTTCAATGGTTGGACAAAAATAACTTGTTATTCTTCAACTTGTACGGATTGCTTCTAGTCCTCATGTGATTGCCTTCTTGAAGATCATCATCATGCCATCTAAGTTGTTTCCTTCCTTGGTGTGGTGCTTCTCTTGGTATTGATAGTCTTCATGGTTTTCTCACTAGTTGTTTCCCAAGTGGTGTGGTCACAACTAAGTGTTTTATTTAACAAATGTGAAAGTATCACTAAGTCAAAATAGAGGATAAATGAGACAAGAGGATAGAAATGGATAGGTGGGTCTTCTTCTTCATTTCTTCATGTACTTGAACTTGATGGAGTATGCTTCAGATTTTTGTGGATCCTAAGTCATTTCTTCAATGATCTTCCTTGCTTCTCTTCATTTTGCCATCAAGTTGAAAGGAGAAGAATAGAAAAGGGAAGGAAAAAGACTTAGAGAGAAAGGGGTTTAGTCTTCTAAGTGCTTCCACTTCTTGGAGATGCTTCGAAAGTTTGTTTTATTTTCTATGTTCTTCATTGGTCTTCTATCTTCATGTTGAAAGATCTCTAGATGGTTAAGTCCTCCATTGCACTTCATGGTTCTCACCAATCCCAACTTGGTGAAATCTTGAAGCAAGCACGGGGAGACAAAAAGTTGATGGAAACATTTGTACTAGTGTTTTTAGGTTCATTTGTTGGCTAAGTATAAGTTGAAACTTCACTAAGAACTTAGCCTTGGTTTCATATAGCCATACACACATAGAACTACTTAAGCAAAAATATTTCCTAAGTCATTTTTAATATGGTGTGAAAACATGTGTGTGATAACTTGGCCTAAAATACATGGGTATGGCTCATATGTGTCCAAAATTCTATGGCACTGGTTTCTATGGATTAAGGTTGCCATATGGAGCAACATTGCTTAAGAAAATATATTACAATTATTTATAGAATTTGAACTAAGTCAAATTTGCTCAAATGGATAATTCTAAAATCAATTTTAATCTGTTCAATTTTTATTTCGGGACAAAGGACATGAAAGTACACATCCTAAGGTTTCCAAATATATTTTATTTACAATTTTTGGATTTGTAGAATTTGAATTATGCCAAATTTCATCAAACAAGCATATTTGAATTTGAACAAATTTAAGTTTTTCAAATTTGAATTTGGCCATTGCCAAAAGTTTCTAGATGTCAAGGGCTTTTCAAAAAGTCCAAGATTGCTAAATTTGGCTAAGTGGTTGAAAAGATATGATGATTTGAAGTTGCAGGGGCTTTTCTGCAAATCTGCCCAAAATTCTACCGGGAGAAATATTCGAATTAAAGGGCTGGCCACGTGGCTGGATCTGATTGGGTGTTGCTGCTGACTGTGCACGCTGACTGGGCTGATGGCGTGGATAAGTGATTCAATCGGAGCCGCTGGATCTAAATCTAACGGCGCCGTACCCCTTCGTTTAAAAGATCTAATCTAGGCCACTAGATCTGGATCTAACGGCACACAGAGAGAGAGGGACTCACCGCGGTGGGGGCTCGCCAGAAAATGGCGTTGCGGTCGCCGGCGTCGTAGAAGTCGACGTCGATGGCCCTCCGGTGGTCTTCGGGCTCGATGGGGACCACGACGAGCTTCGCCTCGACTCGGTGAAGCCGATGGTGACCACGGGGAGGCTCGAGGGGCTCTGCAACCACGACGGCGAGGTGGTCCCGAGGTGGCCGTGCTCCGACGAGCTCGCCCTCGATGAATCGCTGCGAAAATAAGATTCAAGAGGGATCAGTGACGTGCGCACACACGTAGGAAGGATGGGGTGGCCACGGCGGGGCTTACGGTGGCTCACCTCGTCGGAAAACTAGGAAAAACGGCGGCGGGGCGGACGAACTCCGGCGAGAAAATTGAACGGCCTCAGGGCACAATCCAGAGTGGAAGGAGAGGGGAAATGACGAGCAGGAGAAGGGGATTTAAGGGGAGCAATCGTCTCTGAGATTGAATGCTTGAAACGCCAGGAATCAAGAGGATTAAATCCTCCTTTATTCGGAAGAAACAGATGCAGGGAGGTTGATGACGATGATGACGTCATCATGATGTCATCTTTTTTTTTTCTTTTTTTTTCTTTTTTTAATATCTTTCAATATACAAGTCCAAATGACTTCAAACCAATTGCAAAATTTTTGTAAAAATAATATCTTTCACTTAGAAACATTTTTGTAAACTTTCAACATATTTCAAAAATCATATTTTGTAATTTATAAATAAAACATTAATAGTACTTAATGTTATTTAAAATTGAAAAAATAATAAAATGGTGTTTTTTGATTAAATAAAATTTTAGAGACATTATACATGTCAAATACTATTTTTGGAAGACATTTTAAAACCATTTTCATATTTTATAATTTTAGGATATGAAGGATTTATTTACAGTAACTTAATGTTATTTTTTTTAAAATAGAAAATTCAATAATTATCAAAGTGGCTTAGAAAAATTACACAACCCAAAATATTGTTTCCAAAGTCCTCTTTTATGTTATTTTCAAAGCATAACATTTTATGAACATCACTTTATGTTTAAAACTTGGAGTAACATTTGCATATCAATAAAAATAGTTGTTATTCTCATAAAATAATTTTGAGGCTTAAAAAAATATTAGAGATAATAATTCTATGGTTTCAAACTCTATAAAACATTTTCAAAGTAATACTTGATTTGAAAACATGTTATAAAATAAGCTTTTCTAAGAGAAAACAATTTCTTTGATTAATGAATATTTATTTTGAATGGGCTTTTAGGGTTTATGGAATAGAGATATAATGGATTCTTAATTTCAATTTTCATTGATTTATGTATTGTTTTTTTTTATTTCTTGCCTCTCATTTGTTTTTTGGTGACTTGCATAACATAAAAACAGAAAGTTTCAATTTTTAGTGATTTTTGGACTCTCCAAAAATCAGGGATGTTACAAACAAGATACATAGACCGTTATCCAACTGCATCTTAGACTAATAATCCACCCTTAGAATGTCATCCGAGCAAAAATTGGGTATTAAGTTGCAAGCAACAGATAATTGCAGTAAGCAAAGTGTATAATGTAAACAATAAAATCATCCTTAGACAAAGCATTGTTGTTTTCTCCCTAATGGCAACAACACATACCCCACCCATTTACGTTTCTGTCACTCGAGCGTGAGTGAAAGGGAGGCATAAACCCACTATCGAGCATAAATACTCCCTCTTGGAGCTACAAGTATCTAGTTGGCCAGAGCATCTACTAGCAACGGAGAGCATGCAAGATCATAAATAACATACACATGAAAAGACCATTATAGATTGATAATCATTGTACATAGCATTCAATATTCATTGGATCCCAGCAAACACAACATGTAGCATTACAATAAGATAATCTTGATCATGTTAGGCATCTCACAAGATCTAAACATGGGGCATAAAGAGGAGAGAACAACCATCTAGCTACCGCTATGGACCTGTAGTCCAAGGATGAACTACTCAAGAAAACATAGAAAAGTGATAGTTCGCTTGTCCTTAAGAGTGGGGCAAAACATAAATGCCAGGACAACTTCAAAGTTCAAGAGGATGACTAGAACAAATAATTTGAGAGCAAGTAATAACACATCATGGATAAATTAATAATAGTTTCTGGGACTGATGCACATTAAACTCAGAATGGAAACTACGCTCTCTCAACTGTGCATAAAGTTAGAAGCTGGAGACTCAACATAAAAGTAAAAGAAAGGCCCTTCGCAGAGGGAACGAGTGATTAACTCATGTGCTAGAGCTCTTTATTTTATTAAACAGAGGTATTGAAAACATTTTTTTAGAGAGGTGTATGCTTATGTCAACGAATGGTAAAAAGAAAATACAGTACGTCACAAGCCAACTAGACTTCACAAGAGCAAATCCCATTGAAGGACGCATATGGTATAGAAGGTCATCCCTTTTTCTCTTTTGTTTACACAATTATGCTTTGACCGAGAAATCAGGGGCAAAAATAGTGAAGAGAATTTAATAGTAACCAATTTTGGCGCTGGACACCCCGCTGCCAAATCTTCTATCATTTGGATAAGCGGATGAAGCCACTAGTCCAGGTGTGTAAAGTCCAATCAACAAGTGAGATAAAGATTCCCTATTTACGTCCTCATGAGCTAACACAGGGGCACAAAACAAGAATAATTTTGAAAGTTTTAAAGGTAGCACATGAGAAATTTACTTGGAGTGGCGGTTAAATACCACATGTAGATAGGTATGGTGGACACATTTGGCAAACTTTAGTTTTTGGGAGTTGGATGCACGAGTAGAGCTCATACTCGGTACAGGTGGAGGCTAGCAAAACACTGGGAGCGACAAATCGAGAGAGCAATAATGGCCATAATCATGCATAGGGACAAACAAATTATTAATCAAAGCATAAAGGGTATTACAGGCCAAAAACTAAATGATTATATAGGCTATAAGTGACTGGTTTGTAGTCATAAACATGGTGTAAGCATGCGCCAAGTCAACCAAATAAAGCATTCGAAGGAGAACACCACAAATTCATGCTTCAATATGACAAAAACAACTCATGATTATTTCAATGGCACATTAAGCACTCTCAGCGATTTGAGACAAGTCATGATACAATAACAACCACTAAGCTTAGAATTAAAATAACATCTAACATGACATGAAAAGGTCTAGCCACATTCTATACAAGCTTCTATTTGCACTATTATAAGCACGAAAAACTTCACTACTGCTTTCCAACACCAAACAATTTATACTAAAAAAAATCTCCAAGATATATAGCAATGAAACAATAGAGTACTAACACTACTCTACTAGGACCAACAGCTCTGAATAAGAGATGCATGAAAAATTGAGCTAAAAGGATTGCAGCAGTTAGAAAAAAACTAAGAATACGAGTATTCATATGAAAAAGCGGAGCGTGTCTTGATACGTCATAAACGTATCCCTAATTTCTGATGCTGCATGATCATATTTTGCCAATTGCTACATGTTTTATCCCTTTTTATGTCATTTTTATCAATTTTACGGACTAACCCTATTAACAAGATGTCACAGAGACAGTTCGATGTTTTCTGCAGTTTTTTAGTTTCAGAAAAGTTGTTCTGGAAATATTCTCGGAATTGGAAAATTCGAAGTTGGGAAGTCCTATTTTCCCCGGAAGCATCCAGAAGACCGAAGAGGAGCCGGAGAGGGGCAGCAGGGGGGCCACACCCTAGGGTGGCGCGGCCCCCTGGCCACGCCAGCTATAGGTGTGGGCCCTCTGGAGCTCCACCGCCTTCGCCCTTTTGCCTATTTAAGCCTCCCGGATGGAAAACCCTAAACACCTGATCAAAATCCCCGAAAAAGTTCCATAGCCGCCGTCACCGTTAACCCCAGACCAGGAGGGTTCTGAAGCTGTTTCCGGCACACTGCCGGAGAGGAGATCATCACTGGAGGCCTCTTCATCACCATGCCTGCCTCCGGAGTGATGCGTGAGTAGTTCATCCTTGGACTACGGGTTCGTAGATGTAGCTAGATGGTTGTCTTCTCCTCATATGCCTCCATGTTTAGATCTCGTGAGCTGTCTATCATGATCGAGATTGATCTTATGTAATTCTCTGTGCTGTGTGCTGTGTTTGCCCGATGAATATTTACCTTATGCCAAGTTGACTATAGTACTAGTAGACGTGTACGTGCAACACACGTATAATAAAACTATAATCAAAACATCTACTTTTGCTCTTATTTATTTGGGATATGTGTTGAATTTTTTCATGTTCGAAGTTTTGATATATGATAATCAATTTAATTCCTTGTCGAGTAAAACGATAACTTCGTAATTTTTTCATATAAAACGAAAGTCAAGTAATATTCGGGGTTATTTGGAAATGATGATGTACGTATAATAAGGACTCAGGCACAATCAATTCTTTTGCTCTTTTGAACCTAATTCAGTACGGATCTCCAAGAACAACACGTGATGGAGTGTAAGCTTATTTTCTTTTTGAAGGATGGAGTGTGAGCTTATTTTCTTTTTGAAGGATGGAGTGTGAGCTTATCATACCAACAGTTGAACATCAACGGAATATTGGCGACCACATTGGAACTCTGAACAAATTGATGAACCAAACTGTCACAACGCACATGAGATTCCAGTCAAGACTTATTTCTTCCGATCAAGACTTATTTAGAGACCTAGATTCAGTTTAATCACTTAAACTGACGGTACTTTCTTCAGATAAACCTATATTTAGGTCATTGCCTCCATATTAGATAAGCCTACAAGACCATAATATATTATTGTCCAGTTTCAGTGTCAACATAATTATTACTTTGCATTTGCATAATATTTAGGTCATTGCCCCTAGTAGACAAATGTGCATTCGACAAGAACTGTTGGCGAACAAACGCCTGCATCTCTGCTAATCAACAAAAATCCAGTAATTTGGTACAGCGACCAACAGATAAGTCAACAATAACACCTAGCATTTAGATATAGAAAACAAGCGTCTTAGCCATGCTACATACTGTCGTTCAACGGTCTATTTGACTATACAATCTCCCTCTCTACTATTCTTGATCCAACGGTAACACCTTCATGGCTGACATTGAACAACACTTCTTAGATGACAATTTTTTTATATGGATGTGTTGACGCTTCTAAGGGTTGATTGTGAAGCAAGCGGTTTCCTCAAGAAACAGGAGATTATGAACTGGTACCTGAAAAGGGGGAAAAGCACACAAGGAATGTACAACACCATACCTTTGCAATGATATTTTGTTTTTGCACAAATTATAAACCTCCTGCCTTTTTGGGGGAATATAAAACAACTGGATGAAGCCCCACATTCTATTCTTCAGGGCACAAACCAAATTTAATATGTCACAAAGTTGTAGTTCTACATCAACCTAAATTTAGCATGCTGCAAGAACACCTCAACTATTGAAGTACTTTTTTTTTCCTGAAGACGACATATTAGCTAGCATATTGTATCTTGGAACTGTAATAAGGAACAGTAATAGTGCATACGCATTCTTTTTTCCTTCAAACCTGAAACAAAAACGCAAAAAACAGTACCAATACGTGCATTCCTGTGGTGGCGGGAGGAGGTGACATGTGATCTTACTGAACTGAGGAGAGGGAACCAATGGGACAACATAAATATAATGTCAAAAAATAATGAGTAGCATTCGATTTTGACAGAGAGCTAACACAACCTCCAAGTCACATGCAAAAAATATCTTATCACAACCATATGAAATCTTACATTATCAAGAAAATATATGTTCTCATGTTTGAATGAGTAAGAATGAATAAAGAAGGAAAAATAACAGAGAAACAATTTACACCATGTTCCCTGCTTAAATCTGAGTTGGAGACAGCTTAGGATGTACTGATAAAATAAAGTATTGGCAGGGGAAAATATAATTAGAACATATGAATTGAGCTTCATAAGAAAACAGATTAAGTAGCATGTGTGCCACTGCCACCCCTCACTTACAACCCTGCCACCATGGTACCAGATGAACTTGATTAGCTCATCTCTACACTTATAGGGCAAAGAAAATTGCAATAGCAAGATGTTTTGTGACGCTAATATCAATCTGTTTGGTGGCAGAGGAATACATGGGGTAGTGAGAAAAGGCGTACCTCATTGCCAGCGGCCAGCGATGGTGACCTTACTGTACGCCCCTCTTTGGAAGCGGTGATGACTAATGTAAAGATTGGAGTTAGATCAAAATGGAGCGAGTCACAGAGGAGGGTAGCAGGCGCTCGGGCAGCACGACGGCCGCATCAGCTCAAGAGGTCTATGGGGGCGAAGAGGACAGGAATCGGTGCAGGGCTTTCATGGTGGTGGCGTCGCAGGGCTTGCGTCGCGACGGCGTCACATGGCTTGTGTGGCCGCTGCTCGTGGAAGCACCATGGACGCCGGGATGGTGACCACTGAAAACAACGACGATGGGGTCTGGGGAACTGTCCTCATCTCATCGGAGGCAACTTGGGTGAATTGGGATGGCTCCGCCGATGTGTCGAGGGTGGCTGCGGTGGCGAATTTGTTTGAGGTGCGTGGGCTTTCGGGCGTGGTAATCGATGCGATGCGGCGGCGCCTACAGCCTCGCCTCGCATACAACGGCGGCGGGGAGGGCGATGGTTAGGGAAAAAAAGACGTGACAACTATTTGTTTAGCGATCAACATTGGAACAATCCTGGTCGTTGGTTCGAGGCAAACGAACGTATAAGATTTAATGTATCCCGACATGTTTGCTCTTTTATAAGTAGTTTAAATTAGATGCATTGCGCTGCAGATTCTGGTAGAATGAGAAGAGCAGATTGAGTTTGAGACTAAGGTTATGTTTGATTGCAAAATATATATAAAATCAAGTATTTTTGTGTTTTGCCATATCAGAGTATTTTGAAGTATTGAGAAGTATTGTTCATAATACTTCACAAAACTATATTTTGTAAGAAAAGGCAGTTATTTTCGTTTCCATCTAATCTACAACAATATACATTGAAAGCAAAAAAATATAATTAAATGATTGAGACTCTAGAAGATATTTTTCCATGCTTTATGATGATTCATGCAACTCTACTATTTTGCTGAAGCGGATATGTTCACTCTATAGTCCACGCATGATGTCATACGGTCTTGACACCAACTTTGAAGCAACAATCTGAAAACTGAATAGTCAAATACAACACTGAAAATTGAATAGCACATCCGGTAGCAACATGAGAGGTGGAGTTCAGTATCTTTCACCAAAGAAGTGCAAAGTGGCTGAAGAACTACACCTTCTTGTTCCATCCGCACCACACTTAAGCACCATGGCGGAAAAGCTAAATACGGATGTGACTGATCCACATCTGGCTCACCTTTGTTGTGTATGTCATGCAGTAGGGGGCCAAGACGGCCTCGATCGGCAGCTGGATTTTCCCCGCTTGCTAGTCCAGACAATCGGCAGTCTAAAGGTCTAAACCGCGTTTCGGTCGTCTTTTCTTGTGGATGGATCCTGGTGACCAAGGATTATGTATGGCACAGGTTTTACACGAATCGCTGAGGTAGCTGGCTAGGCCCGTCTTTGACTTGTCGACGTACCAACAAAACAGTCGGCTAAGGCATAGCATTCCATGATGCGGAGAGGGCAGCGCCGCCCTAGACGTTCATGAGCACGGACCGACAGAGTGGCCGCGCCAGACCGCCAGTTGCGCGGGGCGTCGTTCATGGCATCCGAGGTTAGTGATTTGGCGGTGGCGTGGGAGGATCCGGAGTAGCGACAATGGCCTTGACCCGAGCCCTGGAGTCTCTCGGCTCCATCGATTGGAACTCAATTATGACGGCGTGGTCTTCGCTGGGTCGCAAGTCGCAACTTATACGGTATAGACAACACAATTGTTATGTAGAACATCCGGTTTTTTTTACGGACGACCAGAGAGATAGCCGTGCATACCTGGGACATCTTTTTTTGTCGCTGGTATGTGCACGATGAGACGGGGGGATGAAGCAAATAAACAACCTATAAAAAAATTGGAGTACTTGTCCTTCACGGATACAAACTGATCGCTGACCTATTTTTTTTGAAGTACTTGTCCTTCACGGATACAAACTGATCGCCGACTGAGCAGGTGCTGGAGAGACTATGTAAAAAAAACCGTAATTAGGTATAGATTTTGGTGGAAGGACAAAACAGTAAAACATCAGGTTGGACCGGAAGAAGTCTTCCTCTCTTTATTATTAGGTAAAGATTTATTTGCATATGTTATTTGTGATCTTGCATGCTCTCTGTTGCTAGTGGTTATTCTGGCCAAGTAGTTGCTAGTGAATCCAAGAGGGAGTATTTATGCTCGATAGTGGGTTCATGCCTGTCACATCCCAATTTTGGAATACCTGTTAACACAGTTGTTTTGCTAATTGCTTTACTAATAAACCTTGGTTGTGTTTGTTTGTGGTTGTTTAAGTGCAACCAAACAAACTAATTATATAATCTTACATGGCTAAGAAATTGAAAACAAACTTAATAAGATAGCAAAGCAGTAACTAAAAATATTCAACATATTGTTCCAATGACTTTGGCAATATTTTCTAAAGTAAATATTGATCAAAGAGTTTTCCAAAAACATCTTATGAATCTCATACTTGTTGAATATTATTCCAAGATCTAAATTAAGAAAGAGGAAACACTTAATAAATTTCCCTAAAAAGATTATCAGAAAAAGAGGCATTCTTAAATGCTTCACCAAAATATTATCAAATGTTTTTCCAACCTTGCAAGATTAAAAACAAAGGTATTGGAGAGCATTGACTTGCTATCTCTAGTCATATAAATATTTTGGCAAAGCATTGTTAAAGAAAAGCCTAGTGCTTTATTAAATAGAAATTCCAATATTTCCAGAAACAGAAAACTAAAACAAGTTACTATTGGAAACTTTCTTAAAATGAGATGAAATTAATACCATTGCTTCCTTATATCAAATAAGGAACACACACAAGAGGAGACCAAAATTTGAATCCATTAAAGTCCTGAAAACATGAATTTTCTCCACAGCAACATTTGGGATTTTGAACAAGTTTGTTCTACAAATTTTTTTTAAATGCCATGAAATAAATACCACATGCTCTATATCATAATTAAGGATGAAAACCAAAAGGGCACAAGTTTTTGAATAATTTAAGTTGCCAAAAACCCCTGTTTTCTTGACAGCACCTTTTTGAAATTTGAACATGTTTGTTCTATGAAGTAACTCAAAATGACTTGAATTTTCTACCACATAAGGAACACATCAGATAAGGAATGTGTGCCAAAAATTATCATTTTTGGAAGCTCCTAAGTAGGTTAATAAATTCAATGTCCATTTATGTAAGAATTCAAATTTGAACAACTTTGAATTATAAAGTTTATCTAATTGATCCAATTTTCACATATGTTGTACATCTTAACTAATTAGAATTTTGGGCAAAAGGATTTAAAATTTAAACCTTGTTTGCTTAGTGAAAACGTCCTTTTTTCAGAGAAGAGAAGGACCTACTTGTAATTTTCCAGGGACCTAGATGAAAGCTGAGTCACTCATCTTCAACCTCTAGCTCCCTGTAGAGAACAGCACCCCTACCCATGGCTTCGAAGGGAAGGAACCCTTGGGGATAAAGAGGGCCCCCATGTGCCCTTGTCTGCTCATGCCCCCTCTCTCTCCCCTAGAGCTCACCCCCTCTCTCTCTCTCCAAAATCCCAAGGAACCAAACCCTAGCCGAAACCCCTCGTCGTCGATTCGGCCGCTGGTGGGCTCGCCGACGGCCGCCGTGTTGCTCATCGGCTCCGCCTCGTCATGGTGACTCTCCATGCGAAAGGAATCGTGGAGATACGAACCGTAGAGCCCGCGCCATCCAATCCCTTCCCCGAGCCCGACGGAGCTCCGGCGAGCTATCGCCGCCGGCTCGCGTCCTCTCCGACCTCACCGACTCCTCCTCTGCATTCGTGGTGAGCAGGGGAACCACCCCGTCATTTTTCCCCCCTCCCTAAACCCCTTAATCGTCCCCGTGCCGTGCGTGTCGTCCGGCCGCCGCCGCACGCCGTCACCGGCCGCTCTCCCGCGTTTTCCCGGAAGCGAGGGTGGGTTAGATTGGTAGCCCGAGTCGAGAGCATCGTGTGGGTGTGTTTATTTTGCATTTTGGCGCACGGATTCGCCGTGTACGGCCTCGCCGGAGCTTTCCCGCCGGCGGGATGACGTCGCGCTCGCGTCATCTCACTTGACCCCGCGTGGATGCAGTCAAACTGGCCGGTGGCCCCATTGCTCGCCCGCGTGGCAGCCGCGTGGCGGTCTGGCCCGCGAGTCAGCGAGTCGGGCTAGCTTCCCCCGCGGTAGCAGTAGATCCAGGCCGGCCCATTTGGCAGATCTGGCCCAACAACCCTAGATTTCCATTTAAATTTTTCACAGAATGTACCTCTTTACTTTTGGCCTTCAAAACTAATCTAAAAGATGAATTTGACCAAAATAAAATTCACAGTGGTACCTCAACTAATTCTAAACCATATCCAACTTGTAGAACTACTTTTGGATGAATGGTTTTGAAATGAAAAATGTTTTGGTAACAGCTACCAGAAACACCAAAATGAGCACCATTTTAATTTCACAACTTAGAATGAAGTGAGGCCAATTGCATTGGAAAGCCCTTGAAATTTCCTAACAGTAGCAATTAACCTTGCTTCCAAATTCATTGTATTTTTGAAATGGCATGCAATTTGGTAAAACACCAGAGAGCACTTTGGTGATTTTTATAAAATAATTAAAAATGATTTTTGATGCAAACTCAATTGGATGGTCTTATATATGTTTAGGACTATCCAAACCTAGAAGGGTTTAATTTTTAGAGCATCATAGAAATTTTGGTGGACAGATCTTTAAAATGCTTGTTTCTGCCATTTTGGCATTTTAGCTATTTAAATTGTGTGAATATATTTTTGTGTTGCAATATTGTTTTCTAGCATGTATAAGTTGTGTGAACTTGCTTTCTAAGTATTACTTAGCTATTTTATCATGTTAGAATGTGTGGACTTGAGTTGAGAAGAAATATGATTTTGTTATTAACATATGATTATTCTCTAGTTAATATTTGCATAGCATTTTTGAGTGATAAATTTAGGTGCAAAGCACTTGGATTTTTGATTGGATTCAGTACCATGTTGGTACTTATATTTTGTTAGTATCACCTCTGCTAGATTGAATTTGAGTTGGTAGAAAAGCATGAGTAGCTTTGTCATAACTATGAGGATGTTTGGAAAAATTCCCTCATGTGTGGAATTTTTGACATGAACATTTGTGATTGTGTAGCCACATAATTTTTGTGTTATGTTCATAGGACCAGTATAATTATGATTATGTTTTTATGAGTACTTGAACCCTAAAGTTTTCACTTGTGTGAAAACAATAGCATGAGTAGCATTACCTTGCTTATGTTAGCACCCTAGTATTTTCTGCTAGTATGGTTATTGCACTAGATGCTAGTTTAGGCTTTTGTTAATTTTAAGCAAGTATGACCAGAGGCTTTGTGACCTCTTAATGCTTTGTTATGCTAGTGGAACACCCACTGGTTTCATTGCATTTTTGGTGGAAACATTATTTCCCCACACTAGATGCATTTCTTTTATATAGTTCCCTAACTAATGAGTGCCTAGTATTTTTGCTTTGGGAATTTTTGTGCTAAATGAAAATGTGTATGCTTATGTTTGTAAGTGGTTGTAATAATGTGTGGCTTGCTAGGAAAAATACCTTCTTGGAGTGTTGTTTGATTCCTCTAGTAATGCCCTTTTTATTACCACTAGTATATAGGAGTTGCCCTGCAAAATGATACCTTGTTTTATCCAATGGGATATTTTTTGTTATAGCAAGTTTAGATGTTTTTCACTCCTGTTTTTATGACATGGACCCTCTGGTTGTATTTCAATTACTTGATTGAAATACATTCATTGATTCTTCATGTGTGAGTAGTACTAGTTTCCTTAGCAATTTTTGTATTGAATTATTTTTCCTGCCAACTTGTGTTTGGTGGATATTTGTGTATCCTTGCATGAGGACATGTTTTCATTCCCATTATGATAACATGGTTCCTTGTTTGCATTTTAGTACTTTACTTGTTATGCATGTTTGCATAGCAAACCCTTAGTAGAAGCATGTCTATATGATTCCTCCTTTTTAGCCATTGTTTCTATTGTTCTCACTATGAGAAATTGTGTGTTTTGTGATGAGTCTATTTCCTTGTTACACTTGTGTAGGCTCACTGGTTTGTAAAAGTAACTTTTGCAAATCATGTGTTTCATTTATTCTTGATGTCAATTTAGACTCAGTAAAATAGCTACCTTATTCTTTTTGTGGTGTGGTTGATGGACCCATTGCCATGCTTATTTTTGTGCATGTTTTATATACTTTTAGTAGTCTCACCCTTGTGAACCTAAGTGTATTTTGGGTTTACAAATATCATGGTATGAGAGTGGCACACCCACTGAATCCATGATATTAAGGTTGTGAGTTATGTTCCTCCAACCTTAAGCTGTCTTATTAAATGGCATTTCTGCCAAGTGTGTTTGTTTGATTGTTTGCCTCCATTAATAAATTGTGTGATTTGTTATTATTAGATTTCCTTGCTGTATGTATTATTATGTATGGTTTCTTGCCTTGATTGGTTCTGAATGTGTGTCCTTTATTCCTTTTTACGACGTTAGAAAACGAAGAGGAAGGAAGTGTCGGGAAGCGGTGTTTCAAGTTCCAGTCACTCCAAAACCAGGGACACAAGAGATACCAGGCAAGCCATCCTGATGCTTGCTGATACAATACTTATCATTATCTATCATGCATGTTTTACCTCTGAAGTTTTACAAAAACTTGATTATCAAAACTATTTTTGATGTGGAAATTACTACTATACTATATATAGGTTACCATCATGCCAATAGTTAAACTTGGTAATACCAAGCCCATAAGCCACCATATGGTATCTATTACCATCAAATATACTAGTCCCTAAGTGGGCACCCTAAAATTGTAATTCTACAAAACAAAGGCTTTACGGAAAAACCCGGAGAAAAGGCGGATCCTTGTTCTCCGGAGGAATGTGGAAGTGGTCATTTTTGAGAAAGTGGTGTTTTCAAAAATGACACATAACCTAGTCTTCGCCGGACAACCTTTACCGTACTGCCACCCTACCCCAACATGGGCAAGGGGCTTAACTTGAATTTTGTTCTTATTAGTGTGTGCTATCTCAATGTGCTATAGGGGATGCGATCCTCTGAACCGAATGTCGTGGAGACATATAAAGTGTGGGATTAATTTTCCCTCCGGATGCATCAGTTGAGGCATCCTGGCTTGGCGGGGATTAGCTCGGTGCCGGGGATGTGGTAAAACTCAACTGAGAGATAGGCATATTCTAGCTTGAACATAGTGGATGGTTATGATCAGATACCTGATGTTTACATACTGTTGTTACAGTCCGTGGTTGTTTCACGGGAGGTGTACTGGATCTGGTGGATGTGTACACCTCTGCAGAGTACAACTTTTTCAAAGAAGCCGCGTCCTCGGATATGGACAGTTGAATGGCCATGTAGCTAGCATTGTGTCAATGTTTTCAAAAAGGAGGTTTTTTGAAAGGGAAATTTTGGAAAGGAAGTGTTGAACTTGTGAAGTTCGGAAAGGAATGGAAACTTATACCGTGGAGGTATCGTCGATGATGAAAAGCCAGATGATGTTATACAAAACAAAATGTTTTGCAAAGAAAACCTTTTCTACTCTAAGCAAGAATTCTGGAAACTGATTCCAAGAAGTTTTGCAAAGAGAAAATATTCTTTAAACAAAACTTTACCAAAACTCTTGTACATGTGATATCTACAAGAGAAATAAAACTATATTATTTTCTTCTGAAGTATCTTCTTCAACGAAGATACAGATTAATCTGACTGCAACTGTGGTGTCATCATATATGAACACCATTGGTAGGCAACCCTACTTATAGCCTACCTATTCCACCATATAAGCATATTTGCATGTTTGGTAAGTGACATGATGGATGTCTTGCTGAGTACATTCCAATGTACTCATTATGGTTTCGCCCCTGGTATCTACTTATCAGATTTTGAGAAGGAACCTCCGAAGGATATCTATGAAGAGAAGTACGGAGTTGACGGCTTTGCGAACTAGGATCGTCTCCGGGTCAGCAGCCTGTAGGTTAAGGCGTGACTTGGGCTCAACTACGTTGTGTTTTATTTGTCTTCCGCTGTGTTTGTTAAGTTGCCTGCCCTTGTGGCAGTTGTGTTAGACTTGATCATGTGATCATTTATGTAATACCTTTATGTATTCGTGTAATGGATGATGTATTTCTGTGTGCCAACTGTGTATGTTGTTCACGACTGATCTTTCTGGGATCGTGAATGTATGCATACGTAGGGTTTCAGACTGCCGGTCTGGGGTCCTTACAGAGTTGGTATCAGAGCCATCCTGACCTTAGGAGACCTTAGTTAGCATGGACGTCAGATAGGAAAGAAAAGTATTTTTGAGTAAAAACCTATTTACTATCTACATTATTTTTATCTAAGGGAATTTTAGTATATTTTCCCCTCCTTATTATCTTTTCAAAAGATTATAAATGCATATCAAGGGCGTTCTTGAACAGTGGTTCGAAGGGTGGGCCTTACAGAATTGGTATCTCTCTCGGTTAAGAGTTTATTTCTTACTTGTTTGCAACTGCTCCGCTCTGTTTTTGAAACATCTCTCGTCTTTGAAGTTTTCTGTCCAGAAAATAGTTGGGGTTTCAAAAACAGATTGTTGCATAGTTTTACCTCTCTCAGTTAAAGGTTTTATCAAAACTTTACTTCTATTATCTTGTTTCTATCCAGAAACTTGTATACTTGCCGATGTCCCGAGAAGACCAAAATAATTTCCTAGCTCTACAGTGATGATGGTCAGAAGTAGATATAGTTCTTCAGCCACTTCTAGGATTTTTGGATTAGTCTAGTTTGGAGTAATTTAGCGATTACCCCATGAGTCGTTTCCCCCGACGTAGCTCCAATGGAGCCTTGCTTGTGTGTTTTGGCTTGCTTATGTGTGTCCGTAGGACTTTGTGCTATTGTTTGGTGTAGAATTTGGTTCATCTAGGCTTCTATATGTTTGTGGGGTGCTCAAAATTTGCAGATTTGTGATTGCCCCGCTCTTGTTTTTGAATCGCCTCGTGTTAAATTTTTGCAAGCAAAAATGTTAGTATAGTATTCAAAAACAAGAATTTGTTGCTTAGACTTATACTTGTTTTCGCTTCATAATGCGACCTGTCGTGAACCACCACCATTTCCCCACCGTCAATGAAAGCACCGTTGGGCCTATATAGAGGACCATCAAGCCACACGAGCTGATAGCGTTGCTACCAGTGATGCACTCCAACGGATAAAGCTCCAACAACGACAACCCTCAAAGAAGAAAAGGCGTGAAGAAAACCAACCAATACTGACCAAAACCTCTGTGTTTTGTCTGTTTGAAAAGGACTCTTTTTACTCTGTTGGCTATATGTCTCACCTTTTTATGTCCCCTTTTAAAAGACCAAACTAGAGAATCCCTTTTTAAAAAAAAGTTATATACCTCCCTCCTCTGGAGAAAGGTACAAAAGAAATCTTCACATGCCATGATGCGCAACCCCCTCAAAAGCCAATCAAAAGAGCACAATTCAATATTCGACGTACGATGACGCTAGTCGTATCTTGTCGGACAAACATGATTAAATAGAAAGCTAACAAGACTAACATGCTTTGCCTAATCTTAGGTTGACACCTAACCAAAGCATGAGAACTACTTACAACTCTTTCTAAACCAAGAAATTAAGTGACTTACGACACCTTTTAATCTAGTTGGTAAAAAGGAGAAGTCACGAGAAAATAAGATGATGACCTATTCGTTTACTAGTCAATAGGATATCATGTGTATCTACTTTGGAAACCAAATTTTAGTAGACATTGTAGGTACTATGAAATTTGGGGTTTAGAAGTTAAGTGAACGATGGAATGGATATGATAGATCTAGAAAACAACAGTTTTCCTGTTTTTATTTCTTTGTGTGCTCTTGATTGAAATAAATTTGTGTTTTATTCAATCTTGTTTCCTAACTTATATGGAGTTGTTAGGACTTGTTACTATGTTGTTTTCTTACAATAAACCTACCATAGAAAGTGTGTGCATGATTGGAAGCTCGAACAAAAGTAAAATAGCATTTGTTACCTTCTAGTTTATTAATTGGAAGTATTGTGAGAGCTAGATCTGTGTATACTTTCTTAGCAGATTTTGTGCTATGTTTTTCCTTGAGTCCAGTACCATTTAGGTACTGTTATTTTGATGCTTGTACCTATGTTATCTTGCATGTCTTTTAATAGTAAAGCATATGTAAGCATTGCTATCAATATGCACTAGTATGCTTCACTAGATTAAATAGCCTTATATTTTTATGTTGTATGCAAAGTTTTTCATGAGTAACCAGAGGATTAGTACCTATTTTTACTTGGTATTAGTAGGCCATAGCCCACTGGTCCCATTGAATTTTGGCTTGAGGATGAAAATCCCCAACCATACACATGTGTGAAAATAGCATGTTTCACTATGTGATTGATTTCTATTTTCCACCATGGAAAATATAATTGTTTTTTTTCACCTATGAAAGTGAGAAGTTTATTTCTTATTAGTAAATACTAATATGTTTAGGTGTGATCCTTTTGTTAGCATAATATTCCTTAGGGGTATCATGTTAAGAAAGGTTTCACTATCGTGCGCTAAAATTAAATTGTTCGCAAATAAAATAAATTCCTCTTGATTGGTAGATTGTTTGTGAATAATTTTAAATTGAGTGTATGGATTTTTGAAAAGTTTTAGATAACTTTTCATTACTTACATAGCTACTGGTTGTGTGAGTTATACCTTGCTTGTTTGCTAGTAATTGTTTAAGAAAAACATAAATTGCTAGAATTAATTTATGCATGTTTAATAGTTGTATCATGGGATTGTTTTGATGTTTGTGCTTACTAACATGAGTAAGTTTTGTGTACTGTTATTAGGTACATTTATACTCATGACTTGCTTGTTTAAGTTTAACCATCATGATAGCATTGTTTGCTTCTCTAGAGTGAAACTAGTTTCACCACTAGAAAATGGTGATTTTTGCTCTAGTATTACCCTCTTGTTATTTTATGAGTATATGTGTTGATATAGCGTGTTTAGGAAGTTATTACTTCTGTTATCATGCCATGAATTATTTAGATGCATGTTCTATGGTTATAGGATATGATTATCTCTTATAGCATGCTGGTGTAGATTTTCATACTAGTGTGTTATTTGTGCAGTCCTGTTTTTTTTATGCCTATGTAATAGGAGTTTTTTATCTTGGGTGAAGATGGTATTTTAGAGTATCTTTATGATTGAATTCATTGGTTTTTAGCTACTGGTTGTTTGCAAATTGTTCATGATTGGTGGGTTCCAAAACCTCTAATAAACAATAACCTAGTGAATAAATAGTCTATTTATTTGTGGTGTTGTTTGCTTGCTTTTTGGGTTTTGTTTAAATGTTTTACCTTAGCATGAGTTTATACTTGTGTTATGATTGTGCTTAAGAGTATCTTAAGAATCTAAAACATCCAACTAAAATCATGAATACATTAAGTGATAGTTGCTTGTGGTGAGTAATGCCCACTGCCATGGGTATTGTTCTGTCTGTTTGTTTTACCTTAGCAACCTAACCTTTGCACCCACAAGCTATAATGTTTAGCTTATTATATACCTTATTATGAGGGTGGTACACCACCCCATATGTGTTATGTAAGATGTGGGATGTAGCTAGGAACTCATGTAATAAGTGACGGTACGTTTCCAGGTAGTTATGTACTAACCTTAAAATTTTGTTCAAACCAGGAAACAAAAGTTTTGGACCTAAAACAGTACTGGTGTACTTTTTTAAAGTGAATTTGCTAATTTAGGGAAGTACCCCGCCTCCCAAGAAAAGTCAAAGGGGGGAAGCACCTGCACTCCAACACTAACATTGTGTTTGTTGGCCCTCCCTTAGTCCTCGCTTGCGAATCTCGGGGACGAGATTCTTTTTAAGGGGGGAAGACTTGTCACATCCCAATTTTGGAATACCTGTTAACACAGTTGTTTTGCTAATTGCTTTACTAATAAACCTTGGTTGTGTTTGTTTGTGGTTGTTTAAGTGCAACCAAACAAACTAATTATATAATCTTACATGGCTAAGAAATTGAAAACAAACTTAATAAGATAGCAAAGCAGTAACTAAAAATATTCAACATATTGTTCCAATGACTTTGGCAATATTTTCTAAAGTAAATATTGATCAAAGAGTTTTCCAAAAACATCTTATGAATCTCATACTTGTTGAATATTATTCCAAGATCTAAATTAAGAAAGAGGAAACACTTAATAAATTTCCCTAAAAAGATTATCAGAAAAAGAGGCATTCTTAAATGCTTCACCAAAATATTATCAAATGTTTTTCCAACCTTGCAAGATTAAAAACAAAGGTATTGGAGAGCATTGACTTGCTATCTCTAGTCATATAAATATTTTGGCAAAGCATTGTTAAAGAAAAGCCTAGTGCTTTATTAAATAGAAATTCCAATATTTCCAGAAACAGAAAACTAAAACAAGTTACTATTGGAAACTTTCTTAAAATGAGCTGAAATTAATACCATTGCTTCCTTATATCAAATAAGGAACACACACAAGAGGAGACCAAAATTTGAATCCATTAAAGTCCTGAAAACATGAATTTTCTCCACAGCAACATTTGGGCTTTTGAACAAGTTTGTTCTACAAATTTTTTTTAAATGCCATGAAATAAATACCACATGCTCTATATCATAATTAAGGATGAAAACCAAAAGGGCACAAGTTTTTGAATAATTTAAGTTGCCAAAAACCCCTGTTTTCTTGACAGCACCTTTTTGAAATTTGAACATGTTTGTTCTATGAAGTAACTCAAAATGACTTGAATTTTCTACCACATAAGGAACACATCAGATAAGGAATGTGTGCCAAAAATTATCATTTTTGGAAGCTCCTAAGTAGGTTAATAAATTCAATGTCCATTTATGTAAGAATTCAAATTTGAACAACTTTGAATTATAAAGTTTATCTAATTGATCCAATTTTCACATATGTTGTACATCTTAACTAATTAGAATTTTGGGCAAAAGGATTTAAAATTTAAACCTTGTTTGCTTAGTGAAAACGTCCTTTTTTCAGAGAAGAGAAGGACCTACTTGTAATTTTCCAGGGACCTAGATGAAAGCTGAGTCACTCATCTTCAACCTCTAGCTCCCTGTAGAGAACAGCACCCCTACCCATGGCTTCGAAGGGAAGGAACCCTTGGGGATAAAGAGGGCCCCCATGTGCCCTTGTCTGCTCATGCCCCCTCTCTCTCCCCTAGAGCTCACCCCCTCTCTCTCTCCAAAATCCCAAGGAACCAAACCCTAGCCGAAACCCCTCGTCGTCGATTCGGCCGCTGGTGGGCTCGCCGACGGCCGCCGTGTTGCTCATCGGCTCCGCCTCGTCATGGTGACTCTCCATGCGAAAGGAATCGTGGAGATACGAACCGTAGAGCCCGCGCCATCCAATCCCTTCCCCGAGCCCGACGGAGCTCCGGCGAGCTATCGCCGCCGGCTCGCGTCCTCTCCGACCTCACCGACTCCTCCTCTGCATTCGTGGTGAGCAGGGGAACCACCCCGTCATTTTTCCCCCCTCCCTAAACCCCTTAATCGTCCCCGTGCCGTGCGTGTCGTCCGGCCGCCGCCGCACGCCGTCACCGGCCGCTCTCCCGCGTTTTCCCGGAAGCGAGGGTGGGTTAGACTGGTAGCCCGAGTCGAGAGCATCGTGTGGGTGTGTTTATTTTGCATTTTGGCGCACGGATTCGCCGTATACGGCCTCGCCGGAGCTTTCCCGCCGGCGGGATGACGTCGCGCTCGCGTCATCTCACTTGACCCCGCGTGGATGCAGTCAAACTGGCCGGTGGCCCCATTGCTCTCCTGCGTGGCAGCCGCGTGGCGGTCTGGCCCGCGAGTCAGCGAGTCGGGCTAGCTTCCCCCGCGGTAGCAGTAGATCCAGGCCGGCCCATTTGGCAGATCTGGCCCAACAACCCTAGATTTCCATTTAAATTTTTCACAGAATGTACCTCTTTACTTTTGGCCTTCAAAACTAATCTAAAAGATGAATTTGACCAAAATAAAATTCACAGTGGTACCTCAACTAATTCTAAACAATCTCCAACTTGTAGAACTACTTTTGGATGAATGGTTTTGAAATGAAAAATGTTTTGGTAACAGCTACCAGAAACACCAAAATGAGCACCATTTTTATTTCACAACTTAGAATGAAGTGAGGCCAATTGCATTGGAAAGCCCTTGAAATTTCCTAACAGTAGCAATTAACCTTGCTTCCAAATTCATTGTATTTTTGAAATGGCATGTAATTTGGTAAAACACCAGAGAGCACTTTGGTGATTTTTATAAAATAATTGAAAATGATTTTTGATGCAAACTCAATTGGATGGTCTTACATATGTTTAGGACTATCCAAACCTAGAAGGGTTTAATTTTTAGAGCATCATAGAAATTTTGGTGGACAGATCTTTAAAATGCTTGTTTCTGCCATTTTGGCATTTTAGCTATTTAAATTGTGTGAATATATTTTTGTGTTGCAATATTGTTTTCTAGCATGTATAAGTTGTGTGAACTTGCTTTCTAAGTATTACTTAGATATTTTATCATGTTAGAATGTGTGGACTTGAGTTGAGAAGAAATATGATTTTGTTATTAACATATGATTATTCTCTAGTTAATATTTGCATAGCATTTTTGAGTGATAAATTTAGGTGCAAAGCACTTGGATTTTTGATTGGATTCAGTACCATGTTGGTACTTATATTTTGTTAGTATCACCTCTGCTAGATTGCATTTGAGTTGGTAGAAAAGCATGAGTAGCTTTGTCATAACTATGAGGATGTTTGGAAAAATTCCCTCATGTGTGGAATTTTTGACATGAACATTTGTGATTGTGTAGCCACATAATTTTTGTGTTATGTTCATAGGACCAGTTGCATTATGATTATGTTTTTATGAGTACTTGAACCCTAAAGTTTTCACTTGTGTGAAAACAATAGCATGAGTAGCATTACCTTGCTTATGTTAGCACCCTAGTATTTTCTGCTAGTATGGTTATTGCACTAGATGCTAGTTTAGGCTTTTGTTAATTTTTAGCAAGTATGACCAGAGGCTTTGTGACCTCTTAATGCTTTGTTATGCTAGTGGAACACCCACTGGTTTCATTGCATTTTTGGTGGAAACATTATTTCCCCACACTAGATGCATTTCTTTTATATAGTTCCCTAACTAATGAGTGCCTAGTATTTTTGCTTTGGGAATTTTTGTGCTAAATGAAAATGTGTATGCTTATGTTTGTAAGTGGTTGTAATCATGTGTGTCTTGCTAGGACAAATACCTTCTTGGAGTGTAGTTTGATTCCTCTAGTAATGCCCTTTTTATTACCACTAGTATATAGGAGTTGCCCTGCAAAATGATACCTTGTTTTATCCAATGGGATATTTTTTGTTATAGCAAGTTTAGATGTTTTTCACTCCTGTTTTTATGACATGGACCCTCTGGTTGTATTTCAATTACTTGATTGAAATACATTCATTGATTCTTCATGTGTGAGTAGTACTAGTTTCCTTAGCAATTTTTGTATTGAATTATTTTTCCTGCCAACTTGTGTTTGGTGGATATTTGTGTATCCTTGCATGAGGACATGTTTTCATTCCCATTATGATAACATGGTTCCTTGTTTGCATTTTAGTACTTTACTTGTTATGCATGTTTGCATAGCAAACCCTTAGTAGAAGCATGTCTATATGATTCCTCCTTTTTAGCCATTGTTTCTATTGTTCTCACTATGAGAAATTGTGTGTTTTGTGATGAGTCTATTTCCTTGTTACACTTGTGTAGGCTCACTGGTTTGTAAAAGTAACTTTTGCAAATCATGTGTTTCATTTATTCTTGATGTCAATTTAGACTCAGTAAAATAGCTACCTTATTCTTTTTGTGGTGTGGTTGATGGACCCATTGCCATGCTTATTTTTGTGCATGTTTTATATACTTTTAGTAGTCTCACCCTTGTGAACCTAAGTGTATTTTGGGTTTACAAATATCATGGTATGAGAGTGGCACACCCACTGAATCCATGATATTAAGGTTGTGAGTTATGTTCCTCCAACCTTAAGCTGTCTTATTAAATGGCATTTCTGCCAAGTGTGTTTGTTTGATTGTTTGCCTCCATTAATAAATTGTGTGATTTGTTATTATTAGATTTCCTTGCTGTATGTATTATTATGTATGGTTTCTTGCCTTGATTGGTTCTGAATGTGTGTCCTTTATTCCTTTTTACGACGTTAGAAAACGAAGAGGAAGGAAGTGTCGGGAAGCGGTGTTTCAAGTTCCAGTCACTCCAAAACCAGGGACACAAGAGATACCAGGCAAGCCATCCTGATGCTTGCTGATACAATACTTATCATTATCTATCATGCATGTTTTACCTCTGAAGTTTTACAAAAACTTGATTATCAAAACTATTTTTGATGTGGAAATTACTACTATACTATATATAGGTTACCATCATGCCAATAGTTAAACTTGGTAATACCAAGCCCATAAGCCACCATATGGTATTTATTACCATCAAATATACTAGTCCCTAAGTGGGCACCCTAAAATTGTAATTCTACAAAACAAAGGCTTTACGGAAAAACCCGGAGAAAAGGCGGATCCTTGTTCTCCGGAGGAATGTGGAAGTGGTCATTTTTGAGAAAGTGGTGTTTTCAAAAATGACACATAACCTAGTCTTCGCCGGACAACCTTTACCGTACTGCCACCCTACCCCAACATGGGCAAGGGGCTTAACTTGAATTTTGTTCTTATTAGTGTGTGCTATCTCAATGTGCTATAGGGGATGCGATCCTCTGAACCGAATGTCGTGGAGACATATAAAGTGTGGGATTAATTTTCCCTCCGGATGCATCAGTTGAGGCATCCTGGCTTGGCGGGGATTAGCTCGGTGCCGGGGATGTGGTAAAACTCAACTGAGAGATAGGCATATTCTAGCTTGAACATAGTGGATGGTTATGATCAGATACCTGATGTTTACATACTGTTGTTACAGTCCGTGGTTGTTTCACGGGAGGTGTACTGGATCTGGTGGATGTGTACACCTCTGCAGAGTACAACTTTTTCGAAGAAGCCGCGTCCTCGGATATGGACAGTTGAATGGCCATGTAGCTAGCATTGTGTCAATGTTTTCAAAAAGGAAGTTTTTTGAAAGGGAAATTTTGGAAAGGAAGTGTTGAACTTGTGAAGTTCGGAAAGGAATGGAAACTTATACCGTGGAGGTATCGTCGATGATGAAAAGCCAGATGATGTTATACAAAACAAAATGTTTTGCAAAGAAAACCTTTTCTACTCTAAGCAAGAATTCTGGAAACTGATTCCAAGAAGTTTTGCAAAGAGAAAATATTCTTTAAACAAAACTTTACCAAAACTCTTGTACATGTGATATCTACAAGAGAAATAAAACTATATTATTTTCTTCTGAAGTATCTTCTTCAACGAAGATACAGATTAATCTGACTGCAACTGTGGTGTCATCATATATGAACACCATTGGTAGGCAACCCTACTTATAGCCTACCTATTCCACCATATAAGCATATTTGCATGTTTGGTAAGTGACATGATGGATGTCTTGCTGAGTACATTCCAATGTACTCATTATGGTTTCGCCCCTGGTATCTACTTATCAGATTTTGAGAAGGAACCTCCGAAGGATATCTATGAAGAGAAGTACGGAGTTGACGGCTTTGCGAACTAGGATCGTCTCCGGGTCAGCAGCCTGTAGGTTAAGGCGTGACTTGGGCTCAACTACGTTGTGTTTTATTTGTCTTCCGCTGTGTTTGTTAAGTTGCCTGCCCTTGTGGCAGTTGTGTTAGACTTGATCATGTGATCATTTATGTAATACCTTTATGTATTCGTGTAATGGATGATGTATTTCTGTGTGCCAACTGTGTATGTTGTTCACGACTGATCTTTCTGGGATCGTGAATGTATGCATACGTAGGGTTTCAGACTGCCGGTCTGGGGTCCTTACAATGCCTCCTTGTTGCCTTGCTCGAGTGACAGAAACGTGAAGGGGGAGGATGTGCTGTTGTCATTAGGGAGAAAACAGCGGTGAGAGTGACCGCGTGCATAATCATTTTTTACATTACACACTTTGTTTAATGCAATTATCTGTTGCTTGCAACTTAATACCTGAGGGGGTTCGGATGATAACCTGAGGGTGGAGTCATAGATGCAGATAGACGTCGGTGTATGAATCTTGTTGTAATGCCCACACTAAATAGCATAGTAATCTTCATGGCATATTGTGCACTACGGTGCAAACTTTATTTTTCAATTGCACGGCTGTAATTTGTTCACCCAACATGCTATCTTTTATGGAGAGACACCACTAGTGAAACTACAAACTCCGGTCCATTTTTCCCACACTGTTAAACAAACCACAACAATTTCCTGCTCTCTTTACTTTATGCAAGCATACACTGTTTTTCCACACTATACGTCTAATCTTTGTTTTCAGCAAGACCGGTGAGATCGACAATCTCACTGTACCGTTGGGGCAAAGTATTTTGGTTGTGTTGTGTGCAGTTTCCACGTTGTTGCTGACACCGGTGAAGCGCCATCACCACCGTCACTGGCATGAACCTTCCGAAGATTCTCTTTCTCCTACTGGATTGATAACCCTGGTTCTTAACTAAGGGGAAAACTCCTACCACTGTGCTCATCACACCTTCCTATTGGGGTTCCCAACAACGCAGAGAAAGGATTTAACTCTGCCAGCAACATGTCTCTATCCCACAAAAGAATGCTCTATTCCAATGATATTATTTGCATCAAGGAAAACAAAAGAAAACAAATAGACGCTCCAAGTAAAATTCATATGATGTGACCGAATAAAAATATAGTTTCACTGGAAGTGACCTGATAAATTGTTGATGAAGAAGGGGATGCATTGGGCATCCCCAGGCTTAGATGCTTGAGTATTCTTAGAATTTGCTGGGATGAACCACGAGGGCATCCCCAAGCTTTGGCTTTTCACTCTTCTTGATCACATTATATCACCCTCTTCTCTTGACCCTTGAAAACTTCCTTCGCACCACACTCAATCTAATTCACATTAGAGGGTTAGTGCACAATCAAAAATTCACCTCATCTGCATGGACACAAGCGTAATTAATACTTTTAAACATTAGCTGTGGTGACCCAGCATACCACTGCATGTTGTAGTACGCCAGTCGTTGATATAACACTCACAGAACACCGTTCCACAAATATTACATCCCTCATGATGGTACAACAGAAACATTGCGGGACTTGATTGTCATACAACAAATATATTACAAAACAAAATGTGCTGACAAGAGAATGAGCTCATGATGAGGTCATCTCATTACTGAAGTTAGAACGATAACTGAAAGTAAAGCAGGTGCATACACGGGAACTCAACAACCAATTATAGAGTCCATGTGTTGCTCGATTCGACCGTGCTAAGTATTTATTTCAGGCTAGGCTAACCCTAGTCAGACTCAGTCCCGTCAGGGTCAGCTCCGTACTGGATGGTGTAGTCGACTCCTTCCACTCCTCCGGAGAGATCCGGCTCCTCGTAGAAGATGTCGTCTTGGCCTCCGAGGATATTGAAGGATGCTTCCTCTAAGTTCTCATAGCCTAAGCAGGGGGTCAAACAGGATTGGATGAGTAATGAGCGTTACTCAACAAGTTCATTAAGTACGGAAGTAATTGATGCACTAGCTACGGTCCTCGACTCTAAAGAGTCTAGACAGATGCAAAGCTTTGTCAAACTTTCTTCAAGAGATTGCTTTTAATACTGAAAACTATGCCCGCCGGACCATCATAGGGCTAGAACTTCATGGAGTTACCTTTCCTGTAGCGTTCGCAGTTCCATCCTGGAACAAGGGTTAACATGCCACATCCTTTTACACTCTGTAGAGGTGCGTTACTTTACCCATGGGCGACCAAGACCATGTTGCACAACCAGGCGCGCGATCCTGTCCACTCCCACTCAGGTGTGGGTCCCGGTTATTGGTCCAAGCCAAACCGTGCTTCTCCGCACAACACATGCCCACCCATTTCCACCAGCAGGTTGAACCCCTGATTTCACCCCTCACGATGGATATCTAGGCGCCCCTGGCAGACCATCATAGACCCCAGAGTCCGCGGGAATTAAGGGATCCCACCCATGTGCATGTAGTCTCGCAAGACCTACAACGTACGTCTCTGGCAGCCCGTTGACATGCGAACGAGAGAAGATCATAGCTGACTTACTTCCCCCATAGAAGACCCATGGTCAACGCGATATCTACGGCGCACCGAGTTCTGACGGCATTGGTTGTTAACTCCTAGGTAATACTTTCCCATGCAGATGGAACCTTCCTTTGACCTATTCATCTTACCATGGTTCCATCCTCCCACCAAACAGAACACTACCACTCGGGTAGTCATTCAATTAGTCATATTATTATAAAAGTAGGATCATGCATTCTTTTGAGCAGAGGTGGTATTACGATAGGGTTTTTGAAATTAGTTGTTATGAAATAACTCAAATACATGAGCAAGTGATGAACTTTCCTTGATATGGACAGGTAATGAAGTCTGATGCTTGGAGCAGATCCCGACTTCCTTGTTCTACAAAACACCATCATTGTCTGGTAAAGACAATGTTTAAAGAAGCAAATGGTGTTGTTATGCATAATGATGATATGTATGCATTTTTTAAAATTATTATTTGGATGTACTAAGCCTTTTGTAATTATTAATTTATTATTTTTCAGAATTAATGATTATTATTATTAAAATATTATTTTTATTTACTAAATTAATTAAGTAATTATTGTTTTCTCAGAAAACATTTATTTTGGAATGTTTTGAAATGATTAAGTATTGAATTTAGTTTTGAGAAAATATAATTTTATTTGGTTGAATTCTTCTAAATCAAGTTTTTATTATTAAATTTTTATTTTAAAATTATAATTTTAAGACTATAAGTATTATTGTATTATTTTTCTTAATTTTAATACACAATTATTGTACTGGATTAATAATTATTTATATTGTAATTGTTTGAAATTTGTAGGATTTTACTTATTATTTTTTAATTATTTTTATAATTCTTTTATTAAAGAATTTGGTCAAATGACCATTTTGCCCCTAGGCTGACAGGTGGGTCAACCCCTTTAGGGTTGAACCCAACCCACTCACCTGGTCGGGCCAGACCACACGCTCACTCGCGCCCCCCTTCTCCTCTCACCTCCCTCTCGGCCCCGTGCGACTCCCAGGCGATAGAAATCGCCATCGCCTCCTGCGAATTTCTCCGGCTCCCTCCGGCCAACCCCGCCGCCGTGGCTGATCGCAAATGATCCGCCACCTCGCCCTCCACCCTATCCTCCACCTCGATCTGTTAGCTGCTCGTTGTGCCCCTCGAGCACAAGCAAACCCTAACCCTAGGGTTCGGGGGCTCGGGGTGCTCCACCCCTCTCCGGTGGTTCCTGCTCCTCGAGGTGGCTTAGGGCGTTCACGCTGCTGCTCTGGTGTGGCTGCTCCTTCCCCGTAAGTGCTGATGGTTGCGAGGATGAGACGTCGCCGGGACGACCTCCTGGAGAGCAACCGCGGCCTCGTCGCCGTTCTGCGCTTCTCCAACTGGCTGTGGTCACCACGATGGTGACCACCTGTGAGTACCTCCTCACCCCCTTCTCTCTCTGTCCCCTTCTCCACTCTCTCTCTGCCTCCTCCCTCCCTTGCTCTGGAGCCTGGCCTTTGTGCCAGTGTTCATGCCATGCTCCCTGTGATACCTCTGTGAGGTTGTTGCTGGATTGGTGGGGCTTTGGGAATTTTCCCATTGAATCCTTTGTATAGAGGTTGTGAAGAATTTGGTATGTTCTGATGGATTGGAGATACAGATGCTTTGGTGGATTGTTTTGTTCTTAGGAATTATCTATCTGATGCAGTATGCTATGGAATTATTTTGGGTATTATCCTTGTGCTGGTGATGGAAAATTATCTGGGATTAATTCCCTGTGCCATTGCTGTGAAGAGATCCCTTAGGATATCTTCTCGTGGTTAAATCCTGTGGCTGGCTGTTAGTTGGACAGAGCTCACCAGCAGGTGTTGCTTCAATAATTTCTATGGGTGTGCTTAATTTTGGTAGGTGTTACTCTGAATCATAAATTCAGAGAATATGCCATCATCCCTGATCTTCCATTTTTATGCTTACATACCTTTATATGGTTGTGTTGAGGTATCAGATCCCTGGATCTGGTGCCCAGCAACTATACTGAGGATATGTGATGTGATACAGTAGCCATTTGGCGTATGATTTGATTCAGGATCCTATTTGCTGATAAGATCTATACTCTACTGATGTGCTGCCTTTGTGCAATCACTTGATGAGAACAAATTATTACACCTGATGTTTTTACTTCTCTGAAATTTATTTATTAAGAACAGATTGCTTGCACTTGCTTCTTATGCCCCTAAGCCTATGATGCATAGCCTTAGGCCTCTCTTTAACAAGAACATATGCCTAACTTGATACTTCTATCCCCAATGATGAATTATAGCATAGCACCTCTATGCATTTCTGAAGGTACTAAACCCCCAACTCATCTTGTGTGCAACTAGCCACTAAATGGCTCAGATGGTACAAAGATGTTCACCTTAGGTGATGATCAAATGGTTGGTGGCTTTTGGTGCTTGTGGCTTGCTTGCTTTACTCATGCTGCTTCCATGTACCTTGGCCTTGTGATCTTGGTTGCACGTTTGCAATCAGATGCTCCAGTCCCTGTGGTTATCTATGGGTGGATGATCTAGTAGATGTGCTTCTCCTGTTCTTGGTTACTTTCACAACCTGAGCAGTATCAGGGGAAAGTGATGTGTTTTCCCCTCTCTTGCGGCTGATGTGGTATTTATACCACAACCGTGGTTTTGACAGCACAAAAGTGTGATGTGTGCTTGTGTGCTAGTGAGGAGATCTTTTCTCCAGGCATTGCGGTTGGTCTTATCCTAGCATGTTATTATTCTTGTGCTACCAGTTGTATTTCCAGTCCCTTCCTGTGATGCTGGTCTCAGGAAATTTCTATTAGAACAGATACTACACATTTTTTTATTAACCCTATGATGAGTTCATCAGTGCAACACACTGACAGTCTGAGGGTACTAATCCCTCCTAACTTCTCTGATTTTGTTTTATGTTTTATTTTGCAGGTGAAGAAGATACCAGATGCTATGGATTAGATAGGAGTTAGTTTTTAGGATCAAATTCTTGTAATAGCACACATGTAATATTTCCATTATGGAATCAATTGTAAAGACTTTGTATCTTGTGTTTTTTTATTAATAAAGTTTAATTGTTTTCATTTTTCTATTCTTATTGATATTGGAGATATTCAATATTTGTTATCTCATATATGAGTCCATTGATTTATATTTAAGATATAATCCCGTTTATCCAATTTGAATTCCAAATTCAAATATAACTCAAATTTAAACTTTAACATTCCTAAATTTAAAGAATTCAAACCTTTAATTCCCAAATTCAAAATATAACCGAAAGGTCATGTCAAAATTCCATCAACTTCTAGTGTCTACATCTATCTAATAATCAGATAATTGATGGAACCTCGATCACTCCCGCATTTTGGTTTTGCAAAAAATTTATTCAGGTTTTGCAAACACATGCATGCAGATGCACAAATTAATATTCTACCCCCCGTGAGTTCCTAAACACTGGGACATTACAGTCTTCCCTTCTTAACAAGAACTTCGTCCCAAAGTTATAACAACAATACCTGAAGAGCTCGGGGTAGTTTTGTCGTAATTCCTCTTCCTTTATCCAGGTAGCCTCGCGTTCAGGATGATGTTTCCATTGTACTTTGCATTACTTTA
Organism: Alopecurus myosuroides; assembly: GCA_028641055.1. NCBI lineage: Eukaryota > Viridiplantae > Streptophyta > Magnoliopsida > Poales > Poaceae > Alopecurus > Alopecurus myosuroides. The sequence continues at coordinate 249,215,111 of CM054060.1, read as the reverse complement.
TTGCTCGGTTCCGGAGTCTCTTCCAGTCTTCTGATAGAATCTTTTCTGGTTCCTCCACATATGTGAGGTCTGATTCCAGTTCTAACT